>CAJQZP010000652.1:0-1237500 GCA_907164705.1 Parnassius apollo
TATGATTTTAAAAAATATAAATAATTTAAAGAATGTAAATAAAAGTAATTTAAATATTTCAAGATTACTTTATATTATATTTTCTTTTAGAAAATTATAATATAAATTAAATCTAACAAAACCAGATTTGTCCATCATAAAAGTTTGAACTATAAAATCAATTTAAATGTGACCATCAAATTAAATCAAATCATTATCAAGGTAGCTGCAGGGTTATTTCCTGCAATTTACATGTTGCATATTTAAGTTTACTGGTCCAACATGATGCTCAAAGTCTATACAGCAGTCTAGTGCCAATGAGTGACAAGATACCTATTAAACTTTCTGCAGACAGGTGTGATTGTGCGGTATGAAAAGTAAAAAAAAGATTATCTCTTTCGAAGAATAGAAATGGTTAAGATTTTGAATCGTTTGGCAGGAATTTGGAGGAGTAAGGTGTTTTATTTGGTAGAGGTTTGGTCTCTGATAAGAACAATACTACGCGCATTAAAAGGTAATGCACCATTTTCGAGAAAAAGGAAAAACAACTATTACAACCTTTTTAAAATTAAGAATAGTTTGGCAGGAGAGGGAAGGGACGAGGATCCCAGAACATTCGACTCCACTCCTATCAAAGGATAAATACATCATTGTTGAGAAAAATCAAAAGAATATCCCATAGACATAACCTCAAAATGATAAAATTTATCGTCTCCGTCAGCTACACTGCGCTTCGCTCCCACCACAAACTTCTATACTATTTTAAATGAAAGTATTTCTGGGTGCTCAAATATTTCTGGGTGGTAAAAGAAAACCACGAAGGTTGTGACAGGAGCTACGCTGCGATTCACTCCCATCACAAACTTCTAACCTATTTCAACAGAAAATATTGCTGGATGCTCAAGTATACCATGTTAAAAGCCGCAATAACTACACTTGAGAACACACTTTCACGTAAGAATAACAACCAACGGCGGAATGCATAAAAATTAGTATCTCATGCGATTTGACACTTGACAGATAGACCACAGAAAAATAAAAATATCGTAGAAGTATAACAATGTGACACTGGTATTTGACATAGTCCTATGTCCTTGTCGCACTTACACAAAATTCTGTATGCTATCCAGCTTTCACAGTAATATTGCATAGCCATGTATTATACATTTTAGATTATAATACATTTTACTTATTTTCTAAAAAACAGTGCATTAACCTTTTAATGCAAGTGGTATTGTTATAATTGTTTAAATAGTCCCGCTGGGTTTCTTACTGGTTCTTCCCAGGACAGAGGTTTTTTTTGCAAACCAGTGGTAAATGAAAAAATTGACTCAATGAGTGACTACTAGAATCAAAAACCACAATGTCCATTTTACAGTTTTAGCCACAAATCATAATATTAGGATTATGAGTTATTCACACGTGTTTGGTACCTGTAGATTTTGTAAAAGACAGTTGATTATCTTTTAATGGTTACACAATATTAAAAGTTGCGGAGTTTTGCTTATAACTAAGTACATTAAATTAAATAAACAGTTTGAACATTGCTAGTTTTGGAATACACAGGTGGAATTTGCTGTTTCTGTTGCATCTGTTTGTTGGACATTGCTTATTTTGAAACATATATATTTCAGTGTAACAGGATAAAAAAGTTTTGATACTTGAGTAGTTTGCATAGAAAAATAAAAGTATAAAATTGAATTATGTAATTTACATGCATTACTGGTTTTAATGACCTATATGACTATTTAAAATTGTCTATACTTTTTTCTAAAGATAAAACAAACCTCCAAGTGCATAGAAAATATAGATAAAAGATTTAATACTATGTAGGTATTTTTAAATACCTAAGTGTATGGAATAGTTTGAAGTAGTGTAGGTATATTTTGTTAATTAGACATTTGCATTTATTGCCATTATTATAATCCCCTATTATGCCGTTAAAAACGAGTAAAAACTCCAAAAAAAAACGTCTCCTGTATGGGAATCCCCTTTAATTTTTAAATATAATCTCACTTTATTATATTTTAAGTGTCTACTTGTTGCCATTATTAATATCAAACAAAAAAATCCCAAAAAACACAATTTTAATAGAGGGCGGCAACTCCCCTTTAATTTTTTTTATTATTATTATTTCTTGTTACAGTGGCAACACAAATACAGTCTATAAAAATTTCAACTGTCCACCTATTACTGATCATGAGATTCAGCCCACTAACAGACAGACGGACGGCAGGATGGACGGACAGTGGAGGCTTAGTAATAGTAATACCCTTCGGGTATGGAACCCTGAAAAACCAATGTTTATTAAATTAATGTTTATTTAAAACATTATTAAACTAAATTATTAATAATGGCAGCTCCTCTTGTTCTTCACACATCGACTCTCCAGGGTTATTGTTGTCTCTATGATCATCATCATAATTTACCGAAACATGTTGTGGCAGCACTTGAGCAAAATATCCCAAGGTATCTAAACTATGCCAATCATCACCCTAAAGAGTCTGAAGCAAATTGTTGATGTCTCTGTTTTAAGTTTTACAGTCACTCCTTGTGTTATTATAATTGTTTCAATCATTGCAGAATTTTCATTTTTTTTTACAAATACTTTTTCTTGTTTTTTCTTTGTTATAAGTGCTGCATATACTTTCAAATACATTCAGTAAAAAAAACTATTATTTTGAAATTACAGACATTTATTTGTATAGATTAATACTTCATCGTCAATATGAAATTATTATACCCACTTACATTAGATGATAGGTCTAGTTCATGCATTAGAAGATCAAACAAGTATTTATAGAACAGTATAGAATAGTATGAAAACTTTGTAACTCTGGTATATTCACTGGTCATTTTTGGCCTTGTTATTTTTTCAGTTAGGACTACCAACTCGGCGTTTTTGTGCACCTTTATTGTCGACCACTTTGGGATAACATTCCGTAGTTCATTTATAATTATAATATAGAGCTCACAAATCTGTTTGATCACCTCAAAAATAAAAATAAACGAGGATACACCTAACAGTAAACACTATAAACCACCATATTGTTTATGCGACCGTGATTGGTTGTGAAGGACAATGCTGGTTTGGATACAAGCACAAGCGGACAATGCTGTTTTTGTGACATACACTGATTTTTAAACTTTAATTTCTATGGGACATAGCTGTTTTAGCTGCATTTTGAATGCACAAAAATATGTATTTTAATCTGGAGATTCATACACTATAGAAAACACAATTTTATTTTTTATGGACACTGCAGTTTTTGATAATAGTAGACTCAAGTATTGTTTAATATCTTCTTTTTCTGTTTCTGGTAACCAAACCTCTACCATATAAAACACCCCCAAACTTCTGCCAAACAATTCTAAATCCAACCCATAGAAACAATCAACTTCAAAAGATAATCAATATAACTAGTCAAATCATGTAAGGTTAAAGAAAATGTATATATAAACATAATGCAGCAAACAAAATTTGATTACTACTAAATAAAGTCAATAGCCAGTCCTAATAAATAAATCTATTAAACGCACAACCAAAGTTTTGGTTTAGAGATTAAAAGTATGAATGAGAATGTTATTATTAACTGCTTTATTTTCATTAGTTTTAAAAAATACATAACTCACCCAAAAATCCAAGGACGCCAGTGAACCAATCCAAGATAAACATTTTGAATCTGGAACGTAGGAAACAGTATTTATTATATCAGAACATCATCTCCTTTACCTTCTTCACAAAGCATGAATGTACAGTAATGACTTGCAAATCTCAATTTTATCTATTACGTAGTTTCATCTGGCACTAGACTAACCCTTAGATGTATCAACAAGGAAGATACAGAACTTGAAACTTCTTCAAGGTGTAGTGGAATATTTCTTCAGTGAAATATGTTACATGAATGACAGGCCAGGACGTCATTTGCGTAGTCGAAATTTAACTTATTATTACACAGAAACACAAATAATATACTCACATAAATGGAACTAGATTTACTAATGCTAAAGGAAGTTAATCACAATATTTCGCACTTCTTATTAACAAGTTTCGTCGTTTTAAGCGACTTTTTTAATAGAAAAGGATTATGCGATGAAACATCAATCTCCGTTGGCAATGACGTACGCTACTTCCGGAAGTTGTCAATTATTGTCACACACACTTATGGAGTGTAGAGGTAAACTGCTTGCAATGGTGGTTAGAGAACAGAAGAACGATAGCTGTAGAAAATAGTGTCCCAGAAATATGGACAAAATAAGTGGGGCGCTGCGATCGCTTATTTGTCTCAATAAAAGCGGGCTGTTGTGCGCTAGTTTGAAATGATTATAATATCATTCAAAGAAAAAAAAGAAAATAACGAAATTATTATTATTGATAGAGTATTCACATCCGGTTGGGCTGGATGAATAGAGAATGATAGAATAAAGAAATAATAAAATAAATAAATGCTATATATTTAATATACTAACATAATTAAATAAATAATACATAAATAAATAAAATCCCAACCAGATGGAAGCCCTTGGCAGGGAAAACCAAATGGCCAATGGTTAGGGGGAAAGCGAAAGAAACCGGCGGATGATGCGGGCGGTATCGAGCAGCACCACCTTCTGCATTTGACCCCGGAGCAGTCCGTCACGGAGTCCCAGCCGCCTCAAATGACCCGAGAGGCTGGATGGGATTAACCCGTTTGCAGACATGACTAAAGGAATAATTTCGGTCGGCAGACCATCCCACATGTCGGTCACCTCGTGAGCCAGATTCAGATATTTTGATTGCTTATCTGTTTCGGCTTTCACGAGGTTCTCGTCATACGGAATGATAACATCGACCAAAAATATCCTTGATTGTGCCCGATCCATCAGCACAATATCAGGCTGATTCGCAAGAATAGTCCTGTCTGTGATGATGGCCCGGTCCCAGTAGAGCCTGGCGCGATCACGCGCGCGGTTGTTGGTCTTAATAACCTGATCCTGTATTGCACAGACAAAACCCTCGATTTCCCCGAAGAGGTCACCGAAACGTAGCCAGTTGAGGGAGGCGACTGTATCTACGAAGGGCTTATGTAAAGCCCTGTAGTACCACCCATGAAGCTCCATCTCCTTCCATACGGTCTCCCGATCGGAAATGCTAAGCACTGCTGGCTCCTGCCATTGCGCGTTGGCTAAGGATAGAGGGGTAAGCCCTTTATCACTAGAAATGACTTCATTATTGAATGGATTATCCTATCTCGCCAGGAAGTAATTACGGAGGCTGCACACTTCGCGATTATGCACGGTGAGCGCGCTCAGAAAACCACGCCCACCATGCTTTCGCGGCAAGTACAGCCTCATTACCGACGATCACGAATGATGCATCCTATGGGACGTCATGGTAGTGCGGGCTTTTCTATCCAGAGCGTTAAGTTCAGTATGAGTCAACCTGAGTATGCCAAAGGTACACATGATCACAGGCATGTTCCAACCGTTATATGCGTGTGTCTTATTCACACTGGAAAAAAGGATGTTAAGCACTTTGGTCAAGCGTGCATAAAACACGTCGCAAACTGACTGTTACATACCAGCCTCATCGATACCGATGTTATGTGACGTACCCAGGTATCGGTATGTTTCAGCCTCGGAAAGGGTCCTTAAGTTGACGGTCCCCTTTTTACATGAAGGACCACACACTTATCCGTCCCCAGCTCCATTCCAATAGAATTGCTAAATTCACAAGTGATATTTAGCAATTCCATAAGATGGGAGTGACTGGAGGCGAATAACTTGAGGTCATCCATATAGAAAAGGTGGGTCACTTTTGTCCCTCCCTTCCGTAGCTGAAATCCCCTCCCGGAGCCCTCCAGTAAGGTACTGAGAGGGTTCAGAGAGAGGCAGAACCAGATTGGACCCAGGCAATCACCCTGGAAGATACCCCTCCTTATCCATATGTGGTCCTCCGCATTCATCATCCGCTCGCCCACATAACAAAGGATCGTACTCCACTGCCCCATACACTGCCCGAGGAAATCTCTAACTGTACAGTCAATCTTGTACAGCTCGAGGACTCTTTTTAGCCATGTATGGGGCACCGAGTCGAATGCCTTTCTGTAGTCTATCCAAGTGGCGGAGAAGTTTTATTATTATTATTTATTCATCATCATCATCACAGCCCTTCACAAGTCCACTGCTGAACATAGGCCTCCGAACTTATTATTTATTAACAACAACATATTAATATAAATATTTACAATAATTTATAACAAATTATAAATTATGTTTTTTATAATTTTAATTATTATAAATATTATAAATTATTACAAATCTTGTATAATAATAAAATTAATTATTAATTTTATTATTATACAAAATTTAATAATATAATTTATTATTTCTATTAATTATTATTGATTTTTTTAAAATAATATTTCACCATTTTATAATGTTTCTTTTTGTCAATAATTAAAAAATTACTTCACAGATACTAGGTACTTACAACGGCAGCGCAGCTATAAATTCTACAAATTTGACAGGCGGACTATGCTTTAGCACGTAGCGATCGTTCTCCTGTTCTCTAACCTCCATGTTGCTTACAGTATGGAGTGTAGAGGTAAGAAGTACAGACTCTCTATAAAAAGTGTCCCTAGAAAAGCGCTAAATAAGGGTGGCACCACTATAGCTACAGTATAAATTTTAAAGAACTTTTTATAATTTTTTTATTGCTCAGACTTTCACCTTAATTCCTTTTATAATAATATTTTCAAAATCACTCGCAACGTATTTTACGGTGATTTATCATTCTCTGTAGCCACTCGAGCGCTGTTGTGGAGAGTTTTGGAACTGTTATTTACTGCTTATGGATGGACACATTTTCAACCGTAGACAGAGAATCCTAGGATTATCTGTCTACGTTTTCAACTATTCTCCTATGGGAGATTGTCCTCCTTACCTCTATACTCCATGACTTGCAGGTTTGAGGTTGCGACTTAGAGCATACATTATGCGATCAAAGATTAGTTAAGGCCACTTTAAGAACTTGTTCAGCGGTCGCTAACTGTAGTCTGTACATTCGCCTAGATACGGTCGTCTTTGTGTCGCACCTAGATGTCGTCGTTGAATCAATAAACGGTTTTTTAAGGGATTTTCATTCGTCAATATATTAACTGTTATTCATTAATTAAAAAACAGGTTGAAAATATTAGCTGTCAATTTACGTCAACGCACTCAACGAATTATTTCAATATTATTTTATTAATTTCTGTGAATTAAGTCTCCTTCAGAAATATTCATTACTTCCGGAGGTTACCGAACACCATCACGTCAACGCATCGGACGCAGTCTAATGCGTGTGTGTGTGAGCGTGAGCAAGTAAAGAAAGTTAATTTGTTATTTGCTATGATTTTGTATTTAGTATGTGTGTGTAAACAATCCGTGAGTGTCGCTCAAGGCTAAAATTCGTAGCAATTGTTTTTTTTTCGCATTACGAGTCGAGGACGTGTGTTTTTAAGTTTAATTTTCTTTTTAGCTTTTAAGTTTAAGTTTGACCTTAAAATAATATCTATTGGGTTGGCATTTTACGTTAATAGTGTTTTGTGACAAAACTTGGACATTATGTCAACGGTACGTAGAAATTCAAGTTTTTTGTGGCACCACTTTAAAAAGGAAAACGTTGGTGATAAAGCCATATGCAACTTATTTTAAGAAAATATTTGTAACAAATCCACAATATCTATCTTGAGAAGTCATCTTAAAAAGAAACAGTTAATAGTGGAGGATGCAAATAAAATTTGCAAAAGACAAATAGACAACATAAAGCGAATTGTGACTCACATAAAAAAAACTTAGTTTCTTCTGTTCCAAATAAAATTCCTAAACGACCGACCAGAGGTCGAGACGAGGTGAAACTCGAAATATATAATGTTTAAGAGAATAATTTGAATTAAAGAAGCAGTTATATTGACAATGGCGCTAGCAGACAAAGGCTTGCCGATGATCACTTCGGAAAATTGGACCCCTTACCAACAGTTATGTCAGATGTTGGAACCATTCGAAGAGGTGACAAGAACCACGAGGGGCCATAAATATTTGACGGGCGACTATGTAATAATAATGAGACGTTGCCTGACAGACTCTTGTAAGAAAATATGATAGAAAGGAAGTCTATGATATACTTTCATTGTTAAAATCAGGTTTATGAGACAGATTCAAAGGGATAGCGCAAAGTGGCACATTTAGTTTATGTATTTTCTTGGGCCCCTGATTTAAGATGCAGGGATTTGCAGACCACGCTGAAGCTGTCACAACAAAAGATAGACTACGAACACTCGTCGCCTCCGAAATATTCAAAACTGATGCTGCAACACTGGTCCAAACTTCAAATCAAAATGAATCGACAACAACTATGATAGAATTCAGTCCATGAGAAAATTTTGATCAAATAATAGGGACACCTTCTACCACAGTCGCTCCGTTATCGAAATCCATAAAAGAAGTGGACACCTATTTGGCCGACAACCTATTACCTAGGATAAATACTACTGTTGCGCGCCATAATTAATGCCTGGTATATGGCGGATGATTATTAGTGCCATCTAGTATCAAGTAGCAAAAATAGGAGCGTAAAGATCATGACACTCCAATTTCGAAGTACGCTGTCAAAACCTCTTGATCACCATTCCGTTGAGACAACACACCGCCAAGTCCTATATTTCATGCGTCAGTGTCAACTATAAATTCTTTGCCTGTATTTGCACAGGCAGTCCTTGAGCTCCTGGAATGCGATACCGCAACTTTCATCCCAGCAGAAAGTCGCTTCCCTTCAGTTAGCTTGTGCAGAGATTTGGCCATATCTGCAAAGTTCTTCACAAATCGCCGATAATCATCTGAGATCTGCTACAGGAGAATTTGGCATTTTGAAATGAAGCATCCTAGTAGAACGTTCTATTCTACCTCACTTTTCTTTATTAATTATATTCGTATTTTATTACAATAACCATAAGAGTAAAATAATATTGTATGTTATTCTAAGAATAGAAAAAAAATTATTGCAGTAAGAACCAACAAAATAAAACCAAAATAATATGTGCGCCTTCGGGTGTACCGACACTATCTTAGTAAACAGACTATATTGCGTCTCTAGTTAAAACAGTTTAATAAACTAAATACATTACCTTTCTCCGACTGCACCAAAAATTATTATTCGGTGTACTATATGCTAGCACTTCTGGATTTCATTCTCACTTTTGAATTTTCCAAACTTTTTTTATTGACGTTTGGCATAAAATTATCGGAAATCTAGAATATTAATTAGGTGGTCATTTGCACAAACTTGTACGTGTTTAAAATACTTTAAAATATTGACGTATAGCGGTATAATATTATGAGCATTTACCAAAAGCTTTTTCTTAGTTTTTTACTATATGTGAATAAGTATTAAGTAAATAATTATAACTTATACCTACTTGTATGTTTGTCGTTTTATCGTGACTTTTTCCCTCCACTATCCTAATTCATGATAAATTCATGAATTGTTTGCCTTTAAAAATATGGCACTTTATTAAAGCGCGTCTTATTCTAAACAAAGTATCGTTTTATTACTTATAATAGATCACTGTATACAGACTGCTTTGATGTTGTATTCTAATATTTTCCTTTAATGTTAAAATGTAAATTATTATAAAAGTGCATATAGTGCCCCTCCCACACTTAGCCCATGAATACCACTCGATTCATACCTTCGTGCATTGTTCCCCGAATTTCGTTGAATTTAGCACGAACTTGTTAGATTATTAAGTCAAGAGAAGCGCAAAGATCGAACATATTGCAAACTTGTATTTGCAACTTCTAAGCATAATCGATGCTATGCAAGTTCAAAATACTACTGCGCTCTGTGACAGTAATTACAACTATGTATATTAATATTTATTGATAATGGAAAGAAGCTTAAATGAAATATCAGTTATTTAAAGTTATGTAGTGACAATGCACCTAAAATCAATATTAAGAATAATATAATCTTAAATATATTTAAATACATTTTTGAAAATTATATAATTATTAAATTATGTTATGTATTTTCTCCTACTGATTTCATTTCTCCTTGTTACGTTATTCATAAATATAATACCACAATGTGCTAATGCATATAATGACCGTATAATTGCGGTGTAAGAATATCCTCTACCCCTTATTGCTCCCTGGATGTTGTAGGAGACGACAGGGGGAAACTTACCAGAACCAGAAGATGGGTTGCAGCGCTTTCGACATCATACCTTTCACGCATGTTGCTTCGTTTATGGCAGTTATTTATTCTATGAGACAATATAGGGAGGCCTATGTTCAGCTGTGGACTTTTAAAGCACTGTAATACCCACATAACTAAACATACTAAAAGAGACTAGAGTCGCTTTTTGACGTCGATCTCCTTCAAACGTGCGAACCCTATGAGACACAAATGCGAATTTGTTAGGACAAGATCAAAACATCCATAGGCCTTGGTTTTTCTCTGTGTTTTCACTAGTTTTCTCGAAATGAGATCATGCGCACAGGTAATAGTCGAGCGCGATTTGCCAACTAAGTGAAGAGCGAGTATAAATCATAAGCTATGAAAAAAATACACGTGCGGTTTAAGGAATGGGATTAAAAATGACGCGGCCTTTATTCACCTCTCGCTCGTATACTGTCACTTTCTATACTCACACCCGCCCGTAAAGACTGCAAAAAATACGTTGCAATATATACGTTTTTCGTACGTTCTATAAATTTAGTCCAACTTGACATTGGAATGAATTCAGTCCGGGTGTGCTAATTTGTTAACTACGACACGTTCTGAGAGTACGTTTTTTCATAATTATTGTTGATTTTGTATAAAATATGTGTGTTAACATTTTTGTATAAAATATTTACATGTCATTGAGACATAAGTAATAATTTTTAAAAATTTTGTTTGTCTGTTTGTCCTAGCTAATCTACGGAATGGCTGAACCGATTGCAATAAAACTTCATGAACAAATAGTGAGTAATACCAGAAGTGATCTGGACTTATCATTTTATTAGAAATATTGATAAGATAAAATATCGCTAGTTATACGTTTATTTTAAAGTTAATATACCTATTTGCGTGTAAAAGTTTATTCAAATATTTTCCCATTAAAAGAAAATTTCCGATTAACCGAATAATATAACAATATATCGTTATTTGCAAATTTTTCCTATAAGTACTGTGCATATTGATACATACAGGCTCGATGAGCCGCTATTTCTAATTCCATTCTTTATCCGTACGGACTATAATAATAAACGTAGACAGAAAAACCTATAGACTAATGATTAACGTGGCCTCGAGTGAGAAAGGACGATAAAGAGATTTTCAACTTCGTTTTAGGCTATTCAATAATCTTTACGACTTTTAAACATATTTAGATAAAATTTAAACGTATATTTATATAGTTCTGTAACGATATTTAAAATAACAATTAAATTTTATACGTAATACCAGATAAAATGTACTATACTTACGAGTGAAATAATATACCGGTTAGTTTACGTTCAATATAACTTTTACATCCTAAGACACTACACCTAACCATTTTTAAAGTTTTTAGTTGTTCTAAGAACTGAACTGAACAAGATTCACCAATCTTAAGCTCACTAAACACTTTTTTTCTTACTTAAACCAACTTGTAAACTCCTTAGATCGCTACGAACTGTCAAAGTTGTTTAGCAAAGTGTAGTTCTCTAAACGAAAAAACCGGCACGGAGAAAGAGACAAACAATCACACCGCTCTATCTCATTTCTATGCAAGACATATGCATAAATCTATCTTTTTCGTGTGCGAATGCAAAAAAAGGCGTCAATTTGTCTATAGATTTCTCTGTCTAGGGCGTAGGCAATAGGCATAAAGTATTATTCAAAGAGTATGATAACTGTCCTTTACAGCCTGTAAAAATATTTATATATTATAATAAGGCATAGGAACCAGGAAGGTTCATTCAAACTGAAAGGAATCCCGCGCAAGATTAGTTTTAATTTGCAAGTGATGATTGTGTTTGATAAACTGCCATGTATACGTGGTGGTGCAATTTATTATTTGAAATTGAAATGTTTAAAGTAAATTTGTCTTGATATAACTAATTATAATTCATTTTTCTATGTAGTATATTATTTATTATTAGTATGTATTATATTTATTTATTATTAAAAATGCATATTATAGAGCAATTTTTACACCGTTAAATGTAAGTTGTACATTTTAGTATTAAAAATGTAAGTAGTATTAGAGTACCTTTGTATAAACTGAAAGCACAGAATACCCCTTATTCATATAATATTACATCAAACAAAAAAAAAATATGTTTTTTCGCCATAATTGCTGAAAGTCACAATTGACAGCTCCTGCTAATGGAAACACTTGTATCCGGTAGTCTTTTTAGAGTTTGACAGCTTTCAAAGCTTAAGGTATATAAGCGATTTTGTTTTAAAAGTTTGTTAAATATGTATTTATAACGGGAATACATAATTTATTTAACAGGGCAATATTAGTTTCCTAATCTGGATGTTTTTCTTGACAATTAGTGCCCGGATTGTATAGATTTTTTAAGGTTAAAAATTGGCGCTGCAAAGGTGTTGTCATTTGCAGGCTAAGACATGGCTCCAAGGAAAAACAAAGTTGCCAAAGAAGAGGTCCAGGTGACCCTGGGCCCCCAGCACTTGGCGGGTGAAACAGTTTTCGGCGTAGCTCACATATTCGCTTCGTTTAATGACACATTCGTACATGTTACCGACTTATCCGGTCGAGAAACCATCGCCAGGGTCACAGGTGGCATGAAAGTAAAGGCTGATCGTGATGAAGCTTCACCGTACGCGGCTATGTTAGCTGCACAGGTTTGTCTCTTTTGTGACATGATTTTTACTAATTTTTTCTATGAAAATCATTCTACGCTTGGAATTAGCTTTGATTTTGAAATGTCTCTACACATGAGGCAAAAAGTATACAAAAGCCCATATGATTCAAGGAGACACCTATAGGGTTTTCCTTGATATAAAACTAAATAGTATCAAGAAGTGAGAGCTAATCTATTAAGTTTTGTTTTATATTTTTTTTTAGTTACTAATTACAAACTGCCTGTGCATACTTGATGGGGCTTGAGTAATTAGCAAATATTGTGTATATATTGCAGTGAAAAAGTGATTGAAATATTGTTTTTTCTTAGCTGTTTCATTTTGCATGGCATTGATGATTTAGATTTGAAGTTGAAAACTATTTATAATTTTATTCTAAATAATTTCAATACACTTATTTATATAAAAAAGTAAGATGATGGAATACCCACTAAAATTTTAAAACCTAGAAAAGGAAGCGGTAATTTTTTTTTAAGAATAAGCGTGACAAATGAGCATACAGCTGCACTGTTGATAAGTGGATGCAGTGGTCTATAGACATTTACATCTATCCCTGATTAAGAATCAAAATGCAGATGCATTTTTGCCCCTGAGGACTGGAATTTGTGTCACTTTAAGCAATGCCTTATAACAAATGCAGATAGTTAGAAAGACAGGTTGGAGCGGGGGTGAAACCTATCCTAGTAGTACAAAGCAAATCTCCAGAGAAAGAAGCTCGCAACAAGCGAATTAATTTTCGAAGCAAGTAAGGGAGGGATGGGTTTTGCCCCTAACCAGGAACCATATGTGGAGGAGTCGGATATATGAAGGACTATCATGGAGCACGCATAATTCAAAGTGCTCAGACAGAGGGAGTGTTAAAGGCGGCAATTGCTGTCTTTGATAACAAAATCGATGTTACTCAGTGTCCGGCTCTCACCATTAATAACATTGTCGTGGTCATAATTAAAACAAATGCTTATAGTTATTTGTATTATATATATACATATATGTATAAATATGTGTTATACACATGTGTTATACAGTTATACACTCGGCGTCACAAAAATCGCACCTCTCTGAGTTTGCACGAAAAATGGCTGTAATGGCTAGTAACTAATTATATTTATATAAATATTGGTATGTTTGAAATGGGTATTTGAATAGCTTTACATTATTAATAAAAAAATCATGAAATCATTAAAACATTTATCATTATAGAGCGTCAAAAATAAACACTGTCAAATGCTCGTTACATTCCAAATTTCTACAACAAAAAAGTATCCAATTGTTCTGGATAAAAGCCCATTCGGGTCTGACGGGAAATGAGCGGGCCAAGTTGGTGAAACAAGCTGCATTGTGAATAAAAATAAAACCAGAAATATACAGAAGGCGATACATGTAAAATAACTAAGGTCTTTCTCCCAAATGCTATAAATGCATATAAGTTTGTTAGGGAAGCAGCACTGTCTCCTACAATGACACAGGTCATGACTGGGCATGGTGGGTTCTCAGAGTACTTGTACCGATTCAAATGTAAGCATCATCATGTATCTGTGAACCAGGAGTTGAGGAAACAGTGCTGCACGTAATTCTCAAGTGTCCCATTTTTGGTAAATAGAGATGAGAGTTTGAAACAGCATTCGGTGTAAAACTTTAAATTGGCAACCTTTGGTTAATGTTGGTGGAGAAAAATACATGAACAACATTTATAAGATATTGTGAGGGCATTGCAAAATAGTCATCAAAAGGAATCGAAGTCAAAATAAAAATGGTTAAATATAAGCATTGTATTAAAACAAATTATAGTATTAGAATTATTAAATTGGGATTATTTCTATAAAACAATTGATAATTATGCTACGGTACTTTCATGAGTGCTGCAAGAAAGCTGGTACTTTCATGAGTGATGCAAGAAAGCTTTGTGTATAACATCGGTGTTTCCTTGTGCCTATACTGCATATAGAATGAGAATGCACCGAATAAAATGTGATTATGAATTATAACAATAAAATTGAAAAATTAAGTGACAAAAGATATAAAAGGAATTTGAAATTAAGTGTCAGATGTTTGCATGCATTAGGAGTAGCAGGACTCCCAAACAAAAACCTAGAGTCCTCTACACCCTTTATCTGCTTATCTTATCTGCTTGCTGGATTAAATCTTTGCAGTAGCGTGATCTTTGACATTAGGCAGAGTGATATCATACATTTTGTGAGAAGTGCAATACAGTACATACTAGTTACTAATAAAAACACATATTAGGACACAAAACAAAACTAGAAAGGGGAAAATGAGTACAATATTAATAACATTTTTGTGATATTGTCTGGTGAATACTGATTTTCATGGCAATTGGTTGATCAGTATAAAGTTAATGTACTGCAGCATCACCTCGTTGTTATTCAGAGCCGGGTAAGGTAGGTTTACTAGTTTTTTGGCAATTACTCTCTTATCCTTAATTTAACCAAAACATGGATAGTTCTACATATACTAGGAAAATCTAATGTTATGTTTTCTTTCTTGCATTACCCGTACTGACCATGAATAAATCAAATACACTAAATTTTAACCTACCATATTCAGTTGCCACTAGTTGTAGCCGGCTAAACCTAGTCGTGTCGGCACTTCAGTTCTAGTGGTAACATATATTTCCTTCATTTCAATTAAAATGCTAAATAGATTATTTTTGAAACTATATAGTTATGCTTTATTAAATAGATATATTTTTTTGTATATGTCAATATTCTGAAATACACACTCAATTTAACGACAAACCCCTTAAAGCGCCGAAATCACTTGGCTTTGGTTGTTTTAGCTTGTTTTCCATACAATGATACACTCTTTATAGCATTACACCTACTCTAAATAACGACACCAATTAAATAAAAAAAAGTACATAATAAAAAAGTAAATAATAAAACCACAGCTGTGTGAATTCTTTTCTTCGTTCCATTTAATGACAACTCTATAACGTCAAATAATTCACAGTCCCTTGAGTGTTGTTGCATAGAGTTTACACTGTAATTGAAATGTTTAATAGACATATTCGAATGTGCAGGCCCTTAACTATTCCTCTTCGCTAGGCATCAAATTACATACCTATTCTGATACCATTGTTAATAGTTCACTAGTTTTTGCTGTGTTGATGTGTAAAAGATTAGTTTGTGGGTTCATTTATTACTTTTTTTTTTTAATGAGATTACATTTGGGCAATCATACTACCTGACATAAAGTCGGAAACGGCAACTATGAAAATGGAATGCAGGAATGTAAATCTATTTTGGTTGCATTAGTTGCCCAATGAAATATAATGAAATACCCAAACCAGCGACAGGGAGTAGCATCAAAGATGTAAGACGTCTGCAATTGACCCTCTTTTTGCCAAGAAAGGCGATTTAGGAAAACACTCCCATTAACTGGAGAGGCTAATGTCCAACCGGAATACTGATATGACTTAGGGACCTTCATGAAAGAGCCTACTCTTTTTAAAAGGTCGGGCAACTCATCTGAAATTTCCTTGATGTTGGCAAAAGTTCATGGGCGGCGGTAGTCACCATCAGGTGATCCGCTTGCTCATTTGCCTCACTAATATTATTAAAAAAACCTGTGGACTTCTACAAGCTGAAAGTAATTTTGTTTTATGTAAATTATGTTGCAATTATTTTATGTAATAATTCATAATGCTTTTTCAGGATGTTGCAGAGAAATGCAAGACTCTTGGAATCACAGCTCTGCACATCAAACTACGTGCCACAGGTGGTAACAAGACCAAGACCCCAGGACCAGGTGCTCAATCCGCCCTCCGTGCCCTGGCCCGTTCCAGCATGAAAATAGGCCGTATCGAGGATGTTACTCCAGTGCCATCAGACTCTACGCGCAGGAAGGGTGGTCGTAGAGGGCGCAGGCTGTAATTTTTTAGTTTAAGCAAACTGTGGACTGCAATAAATAGTTTACAGTATATAATGTATTTTTTAAGTCCCTTATAAAAATAAATGTCACTCAAAGATTGGACTGAAAAAAGATCTTAGCTGGGCAAGGTATATAAATCAGTATATTCTAGTTTGACGCTATTTAGACTGCTGATGCTAAAAGAAATTAGCTTACATCTTTCTTTTGTTTATTACTAAAAAAAATCTAGCATATGTTATTCATATTACTAATATTCCCTGTAAACTCCTGGTAAGCTTAAAATGCCTGTGTTAGGAGTGGTTTACGATTGTAGTCGAATGGCGGATTCGAATCCACGACCTTTCAGAGTTCGCGGTCCGCACTTGGCCATTACGGCGTTTGTTCACCGCCTCCGTCACCGAGATCTTACGAGAACGAGATTATTTTTGGCCGAGATCAAGATGACGTGACGGCGATCGTTTGTCCACCGCGATGATCTCGGTGATTCAGTAAGTTAGTTGTAGCTGTCGTACGTCGGCGTGGTGCGACATCACGACGCGGGTGTGGATGGACAAGTTTAACACATTCAGTGCCACCGACTCGCCCGGAGAGTTCACGTAAATCTTATTCCAGTGCCGACGACTCGTCTGGCGAGTTCAGTGTTTTTCACTAATATTTCCAAAATGCATCCGTATTTTCTGCTTAAAATTATAGTTTAGACTAAATATATGCTAAACTAAAGATTTACGTGGTGGGCCGTGTGTGGAGACCCCGTTTAAATTTGAAAGGAAACAAACTATTCTGCAGTGCCTTGAACTCGCTAGACGAGTTCCCTGACATAGATCCTCAACTTTTGACATGTTACACAACAACGTGAACATAGTAGCATGGACTACCTACATACTTGTGATATGGAACTAATATACAAAAAACTAGTTTCATTAGAATAATTAGGGTCGTGCCAAATGGAAGTCCGTAGTCTCTGCCTACCTCTCTGGGTGACAGGCGTGAGTGTTTATGTGTTACTTATCGAAAGTCACTCTTGTTTGATTACGTATTGATATACCACCAGTTTGGAATAAAGCCTCTGTCCTAGGAAGAACTATCAAGACATTATTTTTTTTAAAAACAAGCTTTAGAAATACAAAGTTATCGTAATATTTGAGATAACATATCTAGCAGCCATATTATAAATCTTGTATCTTTGTAATAGGGTTGAAAATAAATAAAAAAAAGGGTCGGCATTGATAAAACCGACAAAAAACACCGGCGCGCCGTTGTAATTGAAGAACAAAAGCACTGATATAATTGTTTTTTACAAAGCTCTCATTGGCTAATGTTAAATCGCACTCCAAGAATGCACTTGCAACTAAATATTTCGTCCATTGTATTCCTATTTGTGACGTCGTTGCCTACTCTAAACTTCTGTAAACTTTGTTTTCAGTATCAGTGCTCTGTACGACCCTTTCGTCATCGCATGCGTTTATCTGTTCTCTACCTTTGTGACCTGGCTTACGTTTATTGGGCTCCCGTGTTTTGATTACCTTGGCTTGCGATTACTGGACTTGTTTGAGTGCTGTTTCGACTATACCTTTACTTACGATTACCGGACCTATTTTATCTATAAAGTCTAGTTGCTCTCTCTACTAGCTCTGCTACTAGAGTGGTGAATGGAATAATGTAATGTGAATTGTTATAATTTGGTTTTCTGATAAACCTCTTGACTACTCTCCACTGCAACTCAATTTGTTGTATATGAGTCCCGTCTCTAGCCACAAATGGATTGTTTGGGTCTGAGTGATTAACTTTTTTATGAGTGTATCTGTGTTAAAAAAACAAACTGACATAATATTTGCGTTTCGTTATATGTAATTTAATTAATCAAAATCAAGTACCGGATGTCTAGCCAACTCGATATAACCTCACTTTAACTATCGATATCTCGAAAAATAAAGATTTCCGGTATAAAAAGCAGCTAAATGGTAATCAATAGCATCATTTCCTGTCAACTAAAGCTAAAATAGTCACTTAAATCGTGCAGCAGATTACTAAAGCCGACCCAAAATAATACATTTTAATCTGATACCATATTCTTAAAACTGAAAGCCCGTATTAAATTATTTCAGGGTAAAATTGTCTATTCACAAGTATTAGAAATTCAAAATATAATCTTAACAATAACCACAATTTAAAAAGGTTGACAACCACTGCTCAAATTACGAAACAAACTTACCTTTTATTTTATCCAAAGAGTTTTTTTGCCATTTTTACAAGCCGAATAGTCCGGAAACACTTTTTAATTGCGTAAACACGTTAAGTACACTGTGACGGCCACAAAAATTACAAAATATAGAATTTACCCTTACGTAGTGCCAGTGAACTCGCGTGGCGAGTCGATCAATTTATATTGCAGTGCCGGCGACTCGCCTGGCGAGTCAACCGTAAAATGTAGGCGGAATCCGAGAAGACATCATGAAAATCGTAGGGGTGATGAATGTGTTAAATGTGTTTTGTATTGCCGGTTCATCGACCCGTCACAATCTCGGGTCGAGTTCTAGCCGTCACGTCGATCTACTATAAACTTCGGCGACCGGGATGAAGGCGCTCGGGCAACGTGCTTGTGGTAGACAGGCGGCTAAAGTAAATGTGTGTATAGCTACCTCGGTGCCGTCATCTCGTTCTCGTTGACGTACTGGAGACGACGGCGGCAGATAATCGCTCTTAGGCTCTGCTTAATACTCAAAAGAATAGGATATTTATTGTTAGAAAAATAAGCATAAAAACGTGTCCTACGTTATATACGCCCGCCCGTACCCGGTGGTTCGTCACGTGTCGGACCACGCACTCACTGCGGCTATTTGTATGAACGAATTATGGCACTGGTCAACGCCGCACCGCACTGCTTGGTAATTCGAAAACCATAATATCACAGTTTAAAGACCTAACAATTTTAAAACGTCTTTGATGCCCGTTTAAGTATTTACGTGGGTGGCGTGTATGCTAGGGAGTTGGCGACGAAATTGGGAATAAAATAATTTCGGGTATTATAATACTCATCATGTATTAACATTATTTAAATACTAAGTTAAAAACGTTTATAGAACAAAATCATTTTTTATTATTACAAAAAAGAAATACATTTAGGTACCCTAAATGCTTTCTTTTCATACCGTAGGTGTTATACAATTTTCGATTGTTAAATTTAGTTATGTAGTGTATTCGCTTTCGGTTAAACAATTTTATCAAAAAAAGAATTGAGGAAACAAGCATGCCCGTCATTTGAATTCAATAACTCATATAACTATATAGTCCGTTTCACGAAAGAACTCCCGCGGAAAATGTGCGCTCCTAAATCTAAATCATTATGGGCTCCTCATTTTTAAATGGCCGGAAACGCAGCTGCATTTCCCCTGATGTAGTTATTCATGGGCGGTGAGAGTCACTGTGAGGGGAACCGCATGTACGTTTGTCCCCCTCTCATATAAAACGGTGCAAGACAAAAATAATATAATCACTACTTTAGTGCAAGGTGTGTACCCTGCTCAACGTGGCGAATACGTCAGATCCTTCAAACTTGTCACACAGAAAGGTTATGAAACGGTCGGCAGAGAAAAGGAGATGGGCAAACATTAAAATAAGACAATAATTCTGTGAAACATTGAATGTTGTTATTTCGTTATATATTAATATATTCGATAAATAAATAGTTAACTATTTTGTATTATACATAATATGTTAAACATGACTCATGTTACATATTCAAAAATTTCGGATTACATTCATATGTAATCGTTTAGAACAGAATCAAATAAATTGCTTTAACTACATAGTACGTCTAAGTTATTGCACAGTTGAACGTTCGAGGGTAGTTGAAACATTCAGAAAATTTTACTTAATTACATTATGAATAGAACTCATATATTCAACGTTACAAGTCTAATTAGAATTAGAATAAAAAAATCTAGTTTGTGACAAAAACTAACAGGCGCCCAATTAAAATCACCCCGCAAAAACTTACATGAGATCAATAGGTATATCAAAAACTGCTCCTTGAGCGCTACTCTACGTGTTTGATTACACTTTACAATTTACATTTGCTGATAAATATGTATTCTTTAAAAATTTCTACGTTACCTTAAACCCTAAGTGTATAACATTAATTTCACTTCAAACTTTCTATTCAATTAAAGATCTCCAAAGTGTCTTATATTACAAATAATCAAGAAGTTACAAAAATTTACATCAAAGTCTATTCGGTGTCCTCTGCTAATAGTAATGTTATTTAATTGGCATATTGCAATATACGAGCTAACACTAACAAAATTATGGATGATATTATGAAAGTTAGTAATATTATAGAGAAAAAATTAAATACATTAAAAACTATTCACAAAAACCATAAAATTTAGGTTTTAGTATGGCAAGTGACCGGACTTCAGATAATCTAGTACGTACTATACCGTACCAAAATACAAAAAGGCGTACTTAATATAGTTAGAATAACAAAAATATGTTAACATAATTTGCTATAAAGTACATTTCCGTTTGCCTGCATACCTTTAATATCTATATGCAGCCCTATTAAAAAAAAACAGTCTTAACATAATGTTACATTTTTTTTTCAAATTTCTAGTAAATTAAACATTTTTTATTAAAAATCAAATGTATTATTACAATACGCGTTTAACCATCAAATTAGCTGCGACGTCACAACATCAACCATTTTATAACACCAGACTCACATCCCGAGTTAAAATATTATGTATTTATACTAAACTGACTAACGAACTGAGGTTCGTCATCAAATTTAACTTCCGTAGTTCACGATAATAAATGCCTGTAGTGCTTTTTTACAAATTATCTATAGCCCGAATTTATTTATTAAACAATGTTACTTTGTTCAGTTAGAACGAACACTGATAACAATTGACAAAAAAAGTATATTGTATATGGAAATATTTGTGGCCCATCACATAATCAATTCGCGTGCGATGCGGGTGCGGGCCTGGCGCGCGGTTTGCGCTACATGGCAGTCTTTAACCGTATCTTCTTCAAATGCGACGGCGACGGGTTAGGAAAAGACCTTCGCTTACCCGACATCGCAATCGACTCCGGATGGGATATACCACTCTGCGATCCCAAAACTGTGCCTCCGGCTATGTCCTCCCAGTTTCCACCTATATCCTCAGAGGACGAAGACGCTATTGGCCTGCAACGGTTGCTTCCGGATCTCGTCACCGTCCCACGTATCGACCGGGCTAAGTTTCGCTTGGCTAACTTTGCCGATACTTTACCTGAGCGGGAACTTTCCGTATCATCAGCCGAACGTCTACTCACTTTGGCTTTCACGACGCCTGCTTGACTTTTGCTCGAGTTCGGCTTACGTATCGCCAATATATTACGCCTTTTGGTGGATAGAGTCTTTGGTTTCGGTTCGTTTTCAGTCAAGTATTTCGTTCGTGACGTTTTAACAGGCTCGGATTTTTTAACGTATTTCACGTTTACGTTTACGTTAATGATATCGTGTCCGGAGCGCGATGCGAGGATCGGTGAACTTCGTTTTCGTTCGGTGTCGCTCTTCGCCCCCGCATACGTGTTTTCTTTACGTTCGTCGGTCACCTTTGTCTTTGTGCGTGCGTACAGCGGTACCCTCGTCGGCGACGTTGCCTTCGGTCGCAATCGAGACATCGTGAGCTGTAATCAATATTCAAGATTAACATCATTCGATTGAAATTAAAAAGATAAAGTTATGGCCATCGCACTCTCGGTTTGGATTTTTTTTTGTATACAGTCAGACATAACGCGCTGTCAACTTGCGGCCGACGAATAGATAACGTGTAGCAAACAGGTCATCTATAAGATGGATAGTTTAAAGTGAACAAAACGTGGATAACGCGCAAATAAGGCGTCATACGTCTACTTTTTAAATTTAGACAAAATGACAACTATACGTGAGACGAAATAAAGCTCACGTGAAATCTATACATTACTTTGACTCAAATGAGGCATTGAGACATCACGATGTGCGACGGCCATAAACCTTGCTTACATAACTGAAAACCACACACCTCGTATGTTTTAGTACGCATTTGTGGTATGATGTTAATAAATTAAATTGGGACAACACACAACCCACTCTGAAATCGGTTTCCTTACCCTGAATATTAATTAAAATGCTGGTTGATTATTTATAGAAGATTAACACTGAAAATTAAAGACATGTGTTATAAACAAAGAAAGAATTATAATTTAAAAAGAGTGTTAGGTAAGGATTATCAGTTAAAATATGAGCAAGAAAAGAACAGTAGGAAATATGTAATAGGAGATTATTTTTTAATAAAAAATATTGGTCAAAATAGGTCTATAACAGCAAGTTAATTTTAAAATATTATATATAATAGGTAGGTTTGATAAATTCCATATCAGTACGATAAGTAAGAGTCGTTTCTACTGCTGGTGTCAAAAAAGCAAGATTTATAATTAGTGTTTCTACAACTGGCAGAGGCCATGAAAGTAATCCGTCGTACATAAGGTACTAGATTAGATATAATGGGAGATTATAATGCACTTTTGAGTGTGAGAGTATGTATGTATGACATTATGCGCATGTGCATATTGACCACAGTACGCGTGTGTGGTTATATCTGCTGCGTTTTGGTGTGTGAATATGTGAGTGTGCGTATGCGTGCGTGTGAGTGAGTGAGTGAGTGTCCGTGCGTGTGTGTGCGCGGCCACATGTTGCGCGTTTTTTACACGAGAGGGCGCAAACGAGTATATAGCACACCTGATATTAAGTGACTACCGCCGCCCATGAACAACTGCAACACCAGGGGAATTGCAGGTGCGGTGCCTGCCTTTAAGAAAGGAGTAAGCTCTTTTCTTGAAGGTCGCGAAGTCGTGTCGGTCCGGAAAAATCGCTGGTGGTAAAGTATTCCACAGAGAGGTCGTACGTGGAACAAAACTCTTAGTTAAAAGTACAGTGGTGAGCCAAGGAGGCCGAACCTGCACCTTGTAAAGTTGCAGGCGGTGTGCCGGCATAAAATACTGGCCCGCTCTGCTGAGCACGCCAAGCTTTTTAGAGACCAATTTGGCCTTCTCTTCTAAGTGATCACGAAACTGCACACTATTTGATATATCGACGCCGAAAATTCCGATACTGGCAGAGGTAACAAGGGGAGTGCCTTGAAACTGAGGAGATACAACAAAGGGGTTCTTTTTAAGGTTAACTTGCAAACTTATGTCTTCTGAGGATTAAACTTGAAAGTTAAGAAGAAAAAAAAAAGTAGATGATGATTTAGTCGTCCCCAGTCCGAGACTTTGATCAGCAAAAATTCGACTTCAGACACAAGTTTGTCACGATACTCGGCGAACGTTTTCCTGAGAAATATAGGCACAGCCGGTGTATAGAACATCATCAGTGCTGTTGTTCGCATAGCAATGAATGTTACAGTTTTGCAACGTATCATTGATATGCAGAAGAAACAGCGTTGATGATAGTTCGCAGCCTTGTGGAACGCCAGCACTAATAGGCATGTCTGTAATTGGAGCATGCACCGTCTACAACGACCTTGATGCTCCGATCTGCAAGAAAACTGGTGATCCTATTGCACAATTCTCGGGAAGCCCATAGGAAAGCAGCTTCGAAAGAAGCGCTTTGAACCAAACCCGATCGAAGGTCTTCGCAATGTCTAAACTAGCGGCCTCCACCTTGAATTCTACTACCTTCGCCCATTTGTGAGTCAAGTAGACCAGAAGATCACCAGTTGATCGACGCCGATGAAAACCGTATTAGCGGTCATTAATCAGCTAGTGATCCTCAAGGTACCGCATGTGCTGGCAGTTTATAAAGGATTCCATTATTTTGGAGAACAAGGAGGTGATGGCGATAGGCCTGTAGTTAGACGGATTTGAGCGGGGAATTTGATCGGGTGGACGAAAGCCGTCTTGCATGATTTCGGGACTAAGCCTAGGGAGTAGGAGTATCGGAAAAGACGCGTTAGAACCGGTGCCAACTCTTTTTTTCGGTGTCAACGCGATTTAATAATAATAATAAAAATAATAATAAAATGGCGTAGGGAATTGATGACCCCATCGCCCGCTGACGTAACAGTTAAGTGACAAAACTGCTACGTCAACGCAGTCAGTCAGCGCCTTGCGAGAGGTGTGAGCGCCGTGCCTCGGCATAATTTAGGGTGCAAAGGCCCGTTTGTGCTTATGGCCATCCACGATACGGTGCCGGGCCTGGGCGTCTCCCGTTAATGGACGCCCAAATTATGGATGATGGAAAAAAATATAGTGCGCAAAGGACCGCTGCCTGGAGGTCGCCAGAGCGCGTCTGGAGCTGGCGCTGGACGCGACAGCATGCGGGCCGCCAGCCGAGCGCGGGGTGTTGCAAGACCACCTAGCAGCCCCCCGCATCCATCATCCCCACCAGAAGGCTTGGTGTCGGCTGGGTCTACGACGTGAGGCTATTCCTTCATCGAATGGAAATGCTACGGCTGGGAATGCGGCGCCACTAGATGCGCAACAAACTGCATATGTGGATGCTGCCGTCAATATTCCATTTGTGGCTAATTCAGACGATGATGGAATAGTCTCCCACGAACTAGAGAAAATGAAGAGCATATTGGAAGAGTCGATGCTGGAAATGCGCAGCATGCCTCTCGAAAATCGACCGCGACATTCCCGCATACCCCTTAGCAAGCGAAATCAGGCTGTCGTGCGGGCTTTTAACCCAATGCTGGTGACCTATTTGGAAGCCAGCCAGGACCTTTGCGAGACGGACTCAATTCTTTTTGGCGCCGCACTAGCAGTATGTCGTATTATTGGCGCCAAACTTCCCGTGGCTGGACGTGCTACTCAAAAAAGTAGCGCCATCCCAGCCTGGAGAAAAAGAATTGAGGACCGTATCGCAAAGGCAAGGGCCCTTATCGGCAGACTGACAAGCTTCAGGTCGGGTAATAATAGACCGAGAGTTGTGCGCATCGTTAGAATGGCATTTGCTGGGACAAATATTAGTTTGTCCCAGCCGGATATCACGCAGAAACTAACGGAGCGCATAGATGACCTGAAGCAAAAAATCGCTGCTTGGGGGAAGTGGATTCGACGATTTAGCGAGAGGTCAAGACGGTTCAACCAGAATCGTCTCTTCCAAAGTGATCAGAAGAGGCTCTATAAATTATTGGAGCGACCAGAGGTATGTGGAGCGGGCCCAGGACTGGATCAGACTGACACTGTCGCATTTTGGCGTGGCCTGTGGTCAGAGCCCGTAAACCACAGCGAGGGCCCTTGGATGGAAGTTGTGGCGAGCCAGAGTGCAAGTGTTACGCCTATGGACCCCGTCACCATAACGCCTGAAGACGTGTCTGAGGCGGTCCGTGGGGCTCCGGACTTTTCCAGCTCGACGGGCTGCATCATTACTGGCTAAAGGGGTTCGTAGTGTGTCACGCTGTGCTCGCCCGACAGTTTCAAGAGGCTCTCGATCAGAAGTCGCTCCCGAGCCTCTTCACTACTGGGAGAACTCATTTGGTTCCTAAAGATCAGGATACCACAGACCCGAGCAAATACCGCCCCATCACGTGTCTACCCACCATATATAAGACACTGACATCCATTTTGAGCGCGAGAATCACTCGTCACCTGGAGCTAAATCAGGTGATGTCACGCGCTCAAAATGGATGTCGGGGTGGTGGTCGTGGAACCAAGGAACCACTCCTCATTGACGCGGTCATTGGCAAAGTGGTGAAACGCAACCGTCGGAATTTCTCTGCCGCCTGGATAGACTACAGAAAGGCATTCGACTCGGTGCCCCATACATGGCTAAAGAGAGTCCTCCAACTGTACAAAATTGACTGTACAGTTGGAAACTTCCTCGAGCAGTGTATGGGGCAATGGAGTACGATCCTTTGCTATCTGGGCGAGCGGATGATGGCTGCGGAGAACCACATAAGGATAAGAAGGGGTATCTTCCAGGGCGATTGTCTGAGTCCAATCTGGTTTTGCCTCTCTCTGAACCCTCTCAGTACTTTACTAGAGGGCTACGGGAGGGGGATTTCAGCTTCGAAAAGGAGGTACAAAAGTGACCCACCTTTTCTATATGGATGACCTCAAGTTATTCGCCTCCAGTCGCTCCCATCTTATGGAATTGCTAAACATCACTTGTGAATTTAGCAATTCTATTGGAATGGAGCTGGGAACGGATAAGTGTGCGGTCCTGCATGTTGAAAGGGGAAGGGTTGCTAACTCTGAGGGCATAGATTTATCTATGCCCATCAACTTAAGGACCCTTTCCGAGGCTGAAACATACCGATACCTGGGTATGTCACAGAACATCTGTATCGATGAGGCTGGTATGAAACAGTCAGTTTGCGACGTGTTTTATGGACGCTTGACCAAAGTGATTAACAGCCTTTTGTCCGGTGTGAATAAGACACATGCATATAACGGTTGGGTCATGCCTGTCCTCATGTATACCTTTGGCATACTCAAGTGGACCCAGACTGAACTTAACGCCCTGGATAGAAAAGTCCGCACTACCATGACGTCCCATAGGATGCATCATCCGAGATCGTCGGTAATGAGGCTGTACTTGCCGCGAAAGCATGGTGGGCGTGATTTTCTGCGCGCGCTCACCATGCATAATCGCGAATTGTGCAGCCTCCGTGATTACTTCCTGGCGAGATCGGATGATCCATTCTATAATGACGTCATTTCTAGTGATAAAGGGCTTACCCCTCTATCCTTAGCCAACGAGCAATGGCAGGAGCCAGCAGTGCTTAGCATTTCCGACCGGGAGACCGTATGGAACGCGAAGGAGCTCCACGGGAGGTACTACAGGGCTCTACATGAGCCCTTCGTAGATACAGTCGCCTCCCTTAACTGGCTACGTTTCGGTGACCTCTTCGGGGAAACCGAGGGTTTTGTCTGTGCAACACAGGATCACGTTATTAAGACCAACAACTATCGGAGATACATCCTAAAAGATGGCACCATCGACATTTGTCGAGCTTGTCGCCATCCCGGTGAGTCATTTAGGCATATCATCTCCAGTTGTTCGGCGCTTTCTAACTCTGAGTACTTGCACAGGCACAACCTAGAAGCCAGAATTCTGCACCAGGAGCTCGCTCTGAAATACGATCTCGTGGACCGGAAAGTGCCGTATTACCTGCCGGAAGCCGTGCTCGAAAATGATCGCGCCAGGCTCTACTGGGACCGGGCCATCATCACGGACAGGACTATTCTTGCGAATAAGCCTGATATTGTGCTGATGGATCGGGCACAGTCAAGGATACTTTTGGTCGACATTACCATTCCGTATGACGAGAACCTCGTGAAAGCCGAAACAGACAAGCAATCAAATATCTGGACCTGGCTCACGAGGTGACCGACATGTGGGGTGGTCTGCCGACCGAAATTATTCCTGTAGTCGTGTCTGCAAACGGGTTAATCCCAGCTAGCCTCTCGGGCCATCTGAGGCGATTGGGACTCCGTGACGGACCGCTCCGGGCTCAAATGCAGAAGGCGGTGCTCCTTGATACTGCCCGCATCGTCCGCCGGTTTCTTTCCCTTTCCCCCTAACCCTCGGCCGTTTGGTCTCCCCTGCCGAGGGCTTCCATCTGGTTGGACTTTTATTTATTTATGTATTTTTGTATTTATTTTATTTTATTGATATTTATGTATATTTATCTTTTCATTTTCATTTATAATTATATATTTATAGATCCCAACCAGATGAGAAAACTATATAGATACCTCCCAATATAATAATAATAAAATATTTATTCATTGACCAAAAGTAATAAAATATTTAAAAGTTAAACTAATACAAAAATGATATTTTTAGAAGGACAATGAAAGGGTTCTAACTCAGCATGTGTTGCAGAGAATCTATAACGCTGTTATTCAGTCAGCACCCATATACCTACTTAGTGAGCTAAAGTATAATAGTACGCGTACATCACTGATTATATTACAAATAGCTTTTAGTGTTAAATTATTTATTTATTCATTCAGCCAGTACAAGAACTATATAATTAACCAGTACAAGTTTTCATTTCTTTTAATAAATTGATAATTAATATACATGTACAAGAGATAAACATAATATAAACAAAATATAAACGAAATATAAACAAAAACATGAAAATAAAATAATATTAAAAATAAGAGCTACAGTAGTGTTTTATTTATTCAGACTAATTGTAATAATTATGCTAGAACAACGTAATGGTTATTAAAAAGAATATTGGTAGTAAATGTAAGTTACATAATTGCATATAACTAAATATAGGATATTCAGCCCCTGCCGAATTTTTTTTAAAATATGACATTTTCTGCGTACTTACCATAAATTTGTAACTACCACGAAATGCTGATGTCCTATGTTGAGGTATGCAAAGTACTTTTGCACACTTTCGGATACCGTACATATGTTGATTTTGTCTCCACTGAAGCTTTTCATATAGGTATTCTGGTTTCTTTGTTTTTATCACTCCAAATAGCAGGGAGGCATAAAATAATTTGAGACGTTCCGCATTTTAAGCATTAAGGTAAGGTGTAACATGTGTTCGTTTTGGGATATAAAAACAGTAACGAGCGCAAGCATTTTGTACCCTTTGAATTAAATTTTTTGATTTTTTAAATAGACAAGGTCCATACAAAGTTATACAATAATTTAGTTTAGACAGAACTAAGGTTTCACATGGTTTAACGAGTAAGTCTACAGTGATAAACTGCCTGATTGAATATAAAACTTTCAATCGGAAAAAACAACTTTTTACGACATTAATTACATGATTTTCAAACTTTAAATAACTATCCATAAGAACCCCAAGATTTCGTACTTCAAAAACTCGTTCAATGTTTTCACCATCAATACGTACGTTAGGATCAGTAGAAGTTATGTCCTTTACCTGCTTTTTAGTACCTATAATAATAAACTTAGATTTTGTAGGATTAAGGAGCATGGAGTTATTTTGTGACCAAGAACTAATGCGTTGAAGATCCTCATTTAACTTATCTACCGCTGTATTTACTACCTGTAGGTCATCAGCATAAATATGGTATTTGCAATTTTCAATACATGCTGTTATATCGAAACTATAAATGATAAAAAGCAAAGGGCCCAAAATAGATCCTTGAGGGACACCTTCATTGACAGGAAGAAGTTGGGAAACATAGCTTTCGCCATCATCCTGTTAATTATAACTTGTTGTAGACGATTATTGAGATAACTCTTAAACCACACCAATGCCCGTTATCAAAACCTCAGCTCAAAAATTTCAGCGTGAGTGGCACCACACTCCGGACCATGCAGTGGTCTGAAGAGCTAAGAGGGGCTCGACGGAGACCTGATATTTGTCCGGACTCCGGATGAGAGGTCAGCAGAAGGTTCAATAGAGAAAGTGGATGATCCTCCACATCTGGAATCTGCGTAGGCGAAGTAACTAGTTGTGTTATACCATATTGTTACGAGCTTGAGGTTCGTGACAATAAAAATTGCCGATAAAATTACCTAAATTAACACTTTAATTTACTTTACACAACTTAAAACACTAATAATTAAACACACTAATTCACTTTATTCCGCTCCGAAGCTTCGCTTGTGTCGCCAATTCCAATACTGCCTGCGATCTCATCTTGCAGCGCCTATTTATTTAAATTAGCAAAGAAGCATCCGGAATATTCAAGTAAATGCGCGCAAAGGGACGAGTGTGCGAGTGTAGATTTTCTAGAAACTTAGTTCTTCGGATGGCGCTGTCGGTTGAGTGATTTGTGATGTCATTTTCTCAATGCTCCCCTCGCTCTCGTTCCTGACACTAGATGGCGCTAGTGTATCGTCGACTTGAGCGCTTAACAATATTATGCCAAGGCAAAATCATGAACAGATCTCCCCGCATGATCGGTTAAACGTAAACCAAGCTATTCGGCGTTGTGGGCATTTAAATCGCCGAGGATCACCATCTCTGCGGAAGGGATCAGCTGTAGCAAGGAATCTGTAGCCATTTGGACTTGGTCGGTTAGTCGGTCTGTTTCGGCATTACAGCTATGGGACCTACAGAGGCACCCGAAGACGCGTGGATGGTCGTCGCTGTCTACGCATAGCCAAAGGATGGACAGGTGCGTGTACCTTCAAGACTGCCGAAGCGTCGGGAACAGAGGTTCGAGTGAAGTCCCCTGATATTGCAGAAATTCACGGATAACGTGTTTTCTGTGAAGTCGTGGCACCACCGCGGCTCAAGCAGGTCAACGCGTGCAGCAGCAAAAGCTGCCGCGTGTCTCTACCACTGTTGTGCATGTGTGTGTAACCTGCGTTCTCGCAGTGTACGGGTTTATTGAGTGCATGAGTGTGTACCTGCGGTCTCATGGTGCGCGTGTGCGTGTAACCTGCGGTCGCGGTGTACGGGTGTATTGTAGTGTGTGCACGCGCGCACGCCTCTGTGTGTGTATGTGTGTGTGTCTGTGTGTGTGTTGTACCTGCGGCCTCATGGTGCGCGTGTGCGTGCGCAGCCAGTCGCGCAGCGCGGCGAGCGTGCGGTGCTCGGAACACGGGATGCGTGAGTTGGGATGCTGCCCCGTCATGTCCAGGATCGATGCGCCTAGCGACCGACCAACCTGCGAACTCACATACACTGTAGAAAGTCTCATTAAAATTAAATTCTACCGACTGCTTCGTTGTTCTAGTAGTATGCGCAGCTGCTAATCATGAGTATCAGAGTTCGAATCTGGATCTTGAGACAAAGAGCTAGCTTGCTTTGAGACAAAGAGAACACGAATCAGTGTATTTCGAATTGAAAGCAAACTGCCAAGTGTTGACGTTACATATATGCTACGAGGTCATGACCTGCTTAGAAATTCGAAAATGTTTGAAACAGTTTACGAGTTGTTTTATTTTATTAGTTGATATTATTGATTGAGCAGATTGAAAAGGCAAGCCTGGCTTTTCGGCATCTATGGAGGCTTCGCCACTGATTGTCAGAAAGATAAATGACTGTTAAACTTATTATTATTTTTACATTAAAAAGTGGTTTTAGTGGCTTATGGTGTAGATTTATAACGCCCGCATTGGGGTAAACACGATAACTTTTGAAAATATCAATTGTTCAACTCAATCTATTTTTTAATCTATTCGTCTATCATGTAAATGTAAATTAACATGTAAATGTAAATTAAATTAAACGGCCATTATTATTCCGTAGCTTCCCACGGAATAAAAATGGCCGTTTAATTTCATTTAAATATCGCAATGTTTGGTGTTGCATGAGCTTTGTAATAATATTTATTTTACTATTTACAGATTAACCCACTCACGACGGCGGCCGAGCCCGCAGTGAGTCAGTGTCTGTATCGTTAGTTTACAGCGGCTCGTGATGAAAAACATCGATCGCCGTAAAAAAACAAAATATTCCAAAACCAAATTTGATACATACTTGACCAAAGTTAGATATTATTATTATTTTTATAGTCATAGATTTTCATTACAACATATTGTTTCGCTAAAAGTACGTAGGATTTATATATAAATATCCATAAACGTCTTGGCTTTATGGAGTGGCCTGAAAGTGTACTTTTGTGAATACTAAATTAAAATATTGGTTTTTTACTAGATGAAAAACTTAGAAAACGAAATAAAGTTGATGAGATTTTTTTTTATTAACGAGTCAGGTAAAAAAGACTAGTTTTAAAGATAATGCCTGAGTACAAATATCTAACAATTAAAGTAATTTTAAAGTTTATTTCTGATCGCTTTCAGATAATTATGTTAAAGTTTTTTTTTACAATTAACAATAATAATTCTTTTTTCTGAACCTCAATAACAATAACATAGTATAATTAAAAAATATATTTTCTATTGTTGACTGAGAATTTGTTTTCAACATTTTTTCATGATCATATGACCATTATGAGTCGTGTACTTTTGGATTTTAAAAACTTTTTATTGACGATTATCATAAAATTATCGGAAAATTAAGCAAGGTTTAGATGAAGCCAGTAAAACTGGCAGCCAGCGCTGGCTTGTTATTGACCGTTTTCCGTATAAACGGTTTTCCACGAAAGGCCAGCGCTGGATGCCAGTACTGGCGGGAATAGAGCGCCTGCCTATTTTTCATCATTTTCAGCCAGTGACCATCACCCGCGTGCCCCGCAACCCCCGCGCCGGAATAAACAGTTTGTAATATAAAAATTTTAAAAGTGATATAGTACAAATTCCTATATTTCATATATATATATATATATATATATATATATATATATATATATATATATATATTAAACAATATTTTTCAGTTAAAGTTTAAAAAATCATTTATTTAATACAGCGATTTACAAGTATAATCCAGGAATGAAATGAATCCATTTGGCCTCATCTAAACAACACGGGCCAGGCTAGCGCTGGCTTGTCTAAGCACTGGCGCCAGCGTTACTGGCTACATCTAAACCTTGCTTTAGAAGTGATAGTAATAAGGTTGTTTGTGAAATATTTAAAATACCTTAAAAAATTGACGTATAACATGAGAGCTTAAGGCATGCACATTTGGATTTACCAAAATTTACTTACTTCATTTAATAACTAATGATTTTGCCGAAAATAATGCTAAAAGCAAAGTCTAGACGAAGCCAGTGCTGGTTGCCAGTTTCACTGGCAGCTAGCGCAGGCCTCGTATAAACAGTTTTTCACGACAAGCAAGCGCTGGCTGCTAGCATTGGCGGGAATAGAGTGCCTGCCTATTTTTCATGCCAGTGACCTCCGCCCGCGTGCCCCGCAACCCTCGCACCAAAATAAATAATTTGTAATATAAAAATTTTACTAGTAATATTGTACAAATTCCTTTATTTGATTTATGTAGGTATATGATAAACATTATTTTTCAGTTAAAAAATAACCCATATTTTAATACAACAATTTACAAGAATAATTTATGAATGAAATGAATCAATTTGGCCTCATCTAAACAACACGGGTCAGGCCAGCGCTGGTTTGTCTGAGGACTGGCGTCAGCGTTAATGGCTTCCACAAATATCGGGAATATCGGGAATCAGATATCGTCTAAACCTTGCTATAAGGTTTATATGAAGCATGAGGCAGGAGAAGCCTGCGCCTAGACGCCAACATATTGAAACACATGACCATATATTTTTTACGCAATTAAAACAATTTAAAAACACATGTTAGGATAAATACAGAACGCGTTGTGTATGTCCTTGTGTATCTGACACTATATTCTAGTCACCTACGATATTATCATATAAACGCTACGAGCACTTAACCCTATAAGTGCTCGTAGTATAAACGTAACAACTTAGCCGGAAGAAGTTATGGTAATGGAGTTTGGCCAGGAGAAAATCTGATAATTAAATTCATGAAGTATAAGGTCGGGGAAAAGTTTCTTCGTAATTTATATACTTACAAATTTAAGCAATTTTTGTTCAAAGTTTATTTACATTTAATTAAAATATATATGTGCCATTTTGTTCGATAGCTTATTGCCATCTTGTAGGTGGTTGACATAATCTCGTTGCTGAAGAAATCTTGGGATTTTTGATCAAAACAATGCAACAAGTAGTTTTGACAGCCTTCTCTTGATGTTAACCTAACTCTACCCAAAGAATTCTGAAGAGACCGAAAAAATAAAAATATGAGGGTGCAAGGTAAGGACTATATTATGGTGGATGCATTAACACTTCGCAACCAAACTTTCTCAAATTTTGCTGAGTGGCCAAAGATGTGTGTGGTCTGGCGTTATCATGATGAAAGACCATTCCTTTTCTGTTGATAAATTCCGGCCGGTTTTTTCTCAATTTCTTGCATGAGTCTCATTAGTTGTTAGCAGTATAAATCCAAATCGATAGTTTTGTCCAGCAGTAAAAGCTCATAATAAACGATGCTCTTCCAATATACACGACATCACCTTATTCTGTGTTAATAAGGTCCATGGAATACTATAATACACAATAGAATGGCTGTCAAACATATTTTGTACTAGGATAGGCGTCGCCGGGAGCACACATACAAGCAATTACGTCGTATTATCAGTTAATCACTACTACAAACCCGATTCGCTGTGTTGACAGACGGATTTTAATACATATTTATTTGTAAATAGCGTGCAATTTGGCATTTTCTAAATAATTTGCATGCGAAATTTGGAAACGATTGTAACGTCAAAACACATCTCGTGTCGATATTTATAAGTGTGAATTGACGTGTTAGTGGCATTTTAGTGGCTACACGGCACAGATTACCTCCTAATAGATTCCGCATACAGGGCCACAAACGCGCGCAACACATGCTTGCTGTAGCTAGCATATGAAGTGACGCTATGAATCACGATATCATTGTTGACCAAGATTGTGACCCGTAGACGCCTCCGAGTTTTTAACAATTTAAAAATAGTTTCGTATCAAAAATACATTACAAATGGCTTCCTGTGCAGTGAAATGGTGTGGCAAGTCAGCTAAGACATCCAGTTATCAAAAAGATGGCATAACATTTCATCGGTAAGTAAATTTTATTCTTATTACGTTAACTTATTTCAACTGCACCGGAGTTCAACTTATACTGGTAAAATTATGGTGCAAAGTGATAACAATTAAGCACCCGTTGATGTCTTTTTAAAATGTCTCTTTCACTCATTATGTAAATTAAAATAGTTGTCTTTGTCTAACGACGGCACGTGTAACGATAGTGTTGTGATTTATAAGTCGATATTTGTTTGGTCATCGTTCACATTTTTTTTGTAGTCATTATTGTATAAAAATAGTGACGTATAATGTATGTGGTACCTATATGTTATAGGTTTCCTAAATGCCCAGAAAGGAAAAAGATGCGGATCGACGCAACTTGTCGAGGGGATCAATGGTTTCCGCACCAAAAATAGTGTGATATGCTCAAGACACATCACGGAAGACAATCTTCATCGAATGAAAAACCGTAGAAGGCTGTTGTATTCCGCTATACCATCTCTATACTTGTCAGTTTTAGTATGCTTTTTTATTTTATTTTAGTACCAATGTAAATTACACAATAAGTAATAGCATTAAGTGGTTGATTGTAACGTAATATTCTAATATTTAGGCGAATGATACACATCGAAATTAAACTATTTTTAACGGATTTATAAATCATAAAATAAGTGAAAGTTATAATGTTATTATTGTTTTGACTTGCTATTCTAGTGTTACATGAACTTCAGCAATATCCTATTATTATTAAGTACATCTAAATTTGAAAGATGTACCGTTTAGTAATTAATAATACTACTTTTAGGCACCCGTCCCTACCATAAGTGCAGGTGCAGATATTGCAGCTAAAATACGGAAATTCCTGTGGCCGGCACATCGTTTAAAAAAGCGGTATGATTATAATAAGAATTAATGATATGTTTATAACTTGTATAAATGAATAAAAAAATGCATTATAAGTTTCTAAATAATTATTGGTAATATTCTAAAATAAACGAATACGTATTTTAGATTGGTGATACACCGCTGAAAGACGCTGCTAATATATACGCAAGATTATTATAATACGCAAGAGATGCAGGAGGACTACTGTTCCCGTCCAATATGGTCACCAAAATTTGCAGACGATCTGAACAAGTCATTCGAAGCTCAATCGATTCATATCAAGGTTCTAAAATATATTACAAAGACAAATTCCGTCTTGTAACACAAACATTAAGAAGTTTTGTTAATGAGGATATCTTTCCTGAAATAAAAAATCACCAATTTGATCACGAAAGTTGTAATCATGTCATTGATTTAGCTAAGAGTGTAATGGAAAATTACATAGACGTAAGATTACTTTACTTATCCAGGAAAACAGATCCTAAAAATTCTGTGAGATAATTTTATACTAAGCTCATCCATTTTAAAAATCAGTGAAATATATATTTAAAGTTAAGTTTCCGAAGATACACAAACCAAACGCTCCACTACGTCCCATAATGATCCAGATCGATTCACTGACTTATAAGATAGCACAACACTTGGCAAAAATACTGTCACCACCGAGAGGACATACCAGAGCACACACAAAGGATTTATACCATTTCGTTAGGGAAATAAAAGACCTACATCTCACTGACAATCAAACTATGGTCAGTTTTGATGTTAAGTCACTATTTACATGCCTGCCTATTGAAGACTGCATCTTAATTGTAACTAGGAAGCTAGAAGATAACAACATGCCTGCAGAATATGCAGTATTACTCAAACACTGCTTCACATCTGGCTATCTATTGTTCAAGGAAGAGACAAGCAAGTAGATGGGCTCACCTGTATCTCCCATAGTCACCAACATATTCATGGAGGACTTTGAGGAGAAAACCCCTCTTACTGCTCCTGTAAACCCAAGATTCTACAAGCGGTAAGTACACAACACTTTCAAAATTTTAGAATCTGACAAGCAACTGCATTTTTAGATCACCTGAAGTCCATAAATTCACAGTGGAGTTAGAGGCAAATAATTGATTAGCTTTCCTTTAGCACCCTAAACGTCGGGGATTAAAAATAAGTTAATTAAACGCGATACAATCTGTATATATAGTTTTATTCAATGTTTAGTGTTCGCGTAAATTTAAGAACCTATTAGATTGTGATTGTTGTTATATATATATATATATATATATATATATATATATATATATATATATATATATATATATATATATATATATATACATATTATTTTTTAATAATTTCAAATAAAAATCGATCAACTTATTTACTTATCAATAATAAATAAATCGCAAATTTATCGATCAATGTCCCAAGCCTGTCCCATCACTACGGTTCGGTCCATTCTAAGTGCAACCTTGAAATATCCAATCACAGCGCATTTGATACGTCCCCTGCAACTCATGCGTGACACAAAATTTGGTGAAGTCGAAACAGAACAAATATTCGTTGATGCGGCATCTATTAGGGGGTAATCTCTGCTACACGGGCTCCAGCCACTCCCCCTCTCTTATTTATGTATTATAGTATTCTATGATAAGGTCACAGGTAATCCTGGTTGCAGAATGTAGCGACATTCTGTAGAGCTTGACTACCATTTGACCATGATCTTTTTCACACGTTCTTATCGTAGGTAATACTTTAACACTTTTCATCCCAGTGGTTCGGTTTCATTACGTTTCAAAAGAGAATCGCAAATGAGTATACGATTTATTAGGTTTCTTTCAGTGAGCTCGTATGGTACACAAATATCGAGTTTTTTTGTATAGCCAGACTTTCAAATGGGTCAAAACTGTTTTGTGGTCAATCCTCAATTCGTCGGCTATATCGTACCTACGAATACGCCGATCTTGCTCAACTTTTTCAAAAATGGCATCGACTTTATCCATATGAGGGACGTTTTTTGCGAGAAGAACTAAGCAATGAACTTGACGAAATAAATTTAGACCTCGTTCGTCGCATGTGGTTTCAACACGATGGTGCTCCACCGCATTTCTCCCGTTGTGTAAGAAGTTTTTTGGATACTGAATTCGGTGAAAGATGGATTGGCCGCGGTGGACCGGTCAACTGGCCGGCACGATCACCTGATCTCACACCTTTAGATTTTTATCTCTGGGGTACGATTAAGCAGACTGTATTCCAAAAAAACATGCGATACCGAGGCAGAAATGCGTATGTGTATAGTCGCAGCCTTTGAAAAAATAAAGTCCGAAATGTCTGTTATGTAACGCGTGCGTTCAGACATTACAAGTCGGTGTCACAAATGTATAGAGGTGCAAGCTGGACATATTGAACAACATCTTCGTGGTCGTCAAGTAGACATAGTGATAAATTAGTGTTTCACTATAACAGCTGTGATGTGACGAGGTCACAACCTCAGTGTGCAGTTAGTGTAGGTAAGACGCGCGCGCGCGCGCCCCGTCTTTGATGTACGTCACCGCCAGCCGCCACCCGCCGCTGTCGATAATTCCAGACAGAGGTAATCAATCCACATAAAATTTACAAATAATATTTAATTAAAATTTAATTTGATTATTTTTATGTCGAGTTTTCTGAAGTAAAGTTTGAATACTGATTCTGATAACGCACTTAACGGGAACCACAGGGTTATTGTCACATATTGTATATATATATATATATATATATATATATATATATATATATATATATATATATAATAAATTCGTAATTAATAGTTTTCTTGTATGGCACAAGAAATAAGTTATTCCAATTTTACCAAAAATATTACCTATAAAAAGTCAAATACTTTATGTTCATATAGGTCTGTTTGATAATGTAGGGCATAAATTTGAGTAGGCTATTTACACAAAGTGCTTAACTAAGCCGCAGTGACTACATTGTCTGGAGATTTTAAAAGAGACTAACGAAAACAAACTAAAAATCTAATAAATACCCAAAACTACGTGTGTGTTATAGCAGACAAGTTGTATGAACTTAAGTGACAGCAAACTACGTGAGGTATCGACACATGAGTTAGCAACGAGTCATACGTGAGTGAGAACAAACCTTCATTGGGTCTATCTCTTTGAAAACCTCCAGATTCCTACCGCGGCTGTGTCTTACCTGAAACGTTGACCACTTATGAAATTAGCTTTGGAAAAATCTTGAAATATTCTAACATAATAACATAACATATGTATAATAAATACTAATAGTGGGTCAACTCGGCGACTAGACTGGGCAACGATGGGGTGCAAAATGGAGAAGAGAGTGGAGCCCTGACCGCAACGTCTGCGGTAGTATCGGTCAGCTTCGTTTGCGTTTGAGTACGAACGTTCCGGTACGTCCGTTTAGGAGTGTCACAACTATCAGTACCTACCTTCACAAGCACAAACCTTTGTTTCCATCACGACGAATCTTTTAATTAGTTTGTATATTTATACAGAAAAATAAATTAATACGAGTAATACACAGACAACATATAATCTTATGGTATTATCATCTAAGGAAATGTTTTTTGACAACTCTTGCATAAGACAGCCTCGTAGGTACTTTGCGGTATAACAAAGGAGTTGACTCACTATTAGTATTTATTACACATAATGGCGGCTTCTCGCGTGTGTGTTTATTTGTACGCGCAAGCACGCGCTACTCGCGAGCCCGCGTCACCCGTTTTAACTGGCGCGGCTCGGCGCGTGCTTGTCCAAACTCCGAGCCACTGACTCAGTCTGTTGAGCGCAGCGCACCTGGTGTCGTGTGAGTGCAATTGCCACCTCCAGCCATGGATCAATGCCATTGAAGAAGAAGGCATCGCTGTTGCTTCAGCCGCTTTTGTCTTATATTGTAAATATCTTTTAATTAATGAAATTAACAGAAAGAAGAAGAAAAGGCGCTGGTGGATGACATCGTTAAAATCAAAAATTCATCAATCGTCTCATTAGACCACTCCATATCTATATAGACATGAGAGTACCTCAACGTCGGACGAGTTAGGACGAAATGAACGAGTTCAATCTTGTAGGCACACGCCGCGCTGCGCGCGCTCGCGCTTTATTAGATTTGTAAAGGTTTTTAATAACTTATAATTAAACTATTTTAGTAGCACTCAATTGAGTAACGATTCGTTTTTCAGTTTCCTTAATATAGTGTTGTTTTTAATTATTGCATTATAAAATAAAACAGAATAAAACAATAATAAAAAATTAAAATAAAATAAATAAACAATAGCAATAAAATAAATAAACAAGCTCAAAATAAATAAACAATAAAATATATTGTTTATTTATTTTGAGCCACATTACTGTTGTTTGATACAATGACAAGATTATAAATTTTTGTTAGCTTGATAATAAACTAAATGTTTGTTATAGTCTCGTAGTTGTCGAAATGTGCAAAACGCGAGTTCAAAGGTAAAAACCGTTGCTACGTCATGATCAACATCATCAGCCCATAAAGGCCACAATTGGACATGAGTTTTCCTCGTAGGCAGGGTTTGCCTCAACTGTTTTTGAGCGGTAAAATGAGATAATTTTTTAATTTACACAACATATTGTACCTTTTAGTTGAAAATTATACTAAATTTATAAAATTAGTTATTTATTTAGTCCTGCAACATCGAGAACGAAAGATATTGAAACTCGCAGTAGCGTTAAGAATTAGAGTATCTCTTACTCCAACACACTAATTTTTTGTGTAGAAACGGACTCCCTCATTAAGTCCCTGCTTCATATCAGGCTCGAAGGACCAACAGACGCTTCTCTCACTTCAATGTCGTTAAGTGCTTTGAACACATCCAAGAGATGAAATAATAATAAAAAAATAATAAAACAGACATTAAATATGCCACACATTTTATTAATCTAGTTATATTAGCTCACATGACCATAGTATAATTAGTCGATGCGAGACACAAAACGCACAAAAGCACAAACTAAATTGTCTTGTAATATGGGTGTCGAGTACGTACCTCTTCAAATATGTGCGGCGTGTACTTGGGCGGGTGCGGCGTGTGGGGCGAGTGCGGCGGGGGCAGCGCGGGTGGCGGTGGTGGCGGCGCGCGCACGGGCGGCGGCAGCACGTTGACGAGGCGGCCCGTGTTGTAGTTGCACTCGAGCGTATACGAGCGCACCAGCCCCGTGGCCTTCAACACCGCCACGCGTCCCGAGCCCTCGCGCGACATACCGTCGCGCCGGTCCCTGCACGCCCACAACACAATGCAAATACCATCATTTTTATTTCAGGGGCTGTTGCTCATAGACATCTACATTTATTTTCAACTAGCTGTTACCCGCGGCTTCGCCCGCATGGTCACTGGGAAATGAACTATCCATTGCTTTTTGAATTGAAAGAAAACTGAATTTTATAGATTTGTCAGAGATGCAGCCATTAAAAGGAAACTGAGCAAAATTGATTCGTCAGCCTATTTAAATGTTTTGAAACGCAGCGTATAGGAAAGCATAAAAATAGCCTGTTTATTCCAAATGGAAATGGGATATTTTTTTAATTAAAGGAAACTGAGCATATTTATCATTCAGGGATGCAGACTTTCGAAAAGAAACTGAGCTAAATTGATTCGTCAGAGATGCAGTTTTCTGAATTGAAAGGGAACTGAGCCAAATAAAAGATCCGTCAGAGATGTAGCCTTTTGAGTTGAAAGGAAACTGAGCTTAATAGGTCCGTCAGAGGTGCAGCATTTGGCATTGAAAAGAAACTGAGCTAAATAGGAAATTTTGAATTGAAAGGGAAGATCTGTGGGAATTCTGATTAATTGATTGTGGGAATTTTGGAAAAAGAAACTAACTGAACACCATTTTAAGACGCTACTGTACACAATGTTATATGTTTTTCCATTCAGGGAAAGAAAGTGGAGATTCTGGGCATTTGACACACGCGAACATGCTACATACAGCTGACCATGAGAGAAGCACGGTTTTTCTAAGTTGACCCCCGCTACCTGTAACGTTTGCCCTTGCGCTTTATTAATTGTCATTGCAAAACTGAGCATAGGGAACTGCAACCTTTTGAATTGAAAAGGAAGATCTGTGGGAATTATAGGGATCCGTGGTATAATAACATTTTCACCTTTTCCTACGCCTGTCAAAATTGTAGCACCGATTATGTTCCGTCCAAGATGACGTCCAAGACACGCAGCCTTGTCCCGTTACATAACCGAGGAGCATCTAAATTTCGCATTAGCATGACTGGGACGCCTAATTTTAATTGAAGCTTATGTGAGGGCACACCTGACAACTTTAGAGAATTTAGAAACTCTACGGGATATGAAGTGCTCTGTTCTGTGTCCATAACTGTGTCTACTGACAAATACTCTGTTACTTCTCCTGCTACTTCGCTTAATATATCTGAATTTATTGTGTTAACGCTCTCATTTTTTGGTGCAAAAATCGCCCTTTCACATAACAATTTGTCTTCATGCCTGTTGTTCGTTAAATCTGAATAAACGCTCGCAATTAATTCGGAATGACTCTGTACTAAATTACAAAAAACTCTCGTCAATTTAACGCAGCCCTCAGCATCCGTTTCCAACCGCCCATCGCTAATTTTTAATAGTGTGTCAGCATAGTTTCCAGCATTCATATCATAATGATATCAATGCTGGAAACTATGCTGACAAATGAACTCTCATATTCGTAGTTAAACTGAATTTTGTCACCTTGTTCCATAAAATAGACGACTTGAGGCATGCTTGAATTTCATCTGCAGGTGTGCCCCTTTTGAATGACAGGTAAAGTTTGGCGAAAGTCACCAGCCAGTAAAACCACTATTCCTCCCATTACATCGGTATTGCTGCGCAAATCCTGGAGCGTTCGATTTAGTGCTGCTACATCTTTTTTATGCGACATTGTATTTTCGTCCCACAATAAAAGTTTGTATTGTCGTAGCATTATACCTCGTGCACTATTTTTGCTAAAGTTGCAGATCGGCGATTCTTCCTGGGCTAGATTTAGAGGGAGTTTTAAAACAGAATGTGCGGCGACCGCTTAGCAGCGTGGCGGCTATACCGGAGGAAGCTACGGCCACAGCAATGTTTTTATCTTTCCGTACTTGCGCTAATAATAAATTTAACAAAAATGTCTTCCCAGTTCCTCCAGGGGAATCTAAAAAGAAAAGTGCACCATTTCCAGATTCAATTTGTCCTAATACTTTGTCAAAAACTCGATTTTGTTCGGGAAGCAAGCGGGGTACAAATTCGGCTACTTGCTGCTGCAAAGCTGGTATATCGTAGTTTGTTTCACGTATAATTTCATCACTTAATTCATTTTCGGTTGTTCGCTGAGGGCTTATCATTCCAAAGTCGCTTAATTTTTTGTCTACCATTGCCATTACTTTATCTTCAATTTTTCCACGTGCTTCATTATAAATAAATATGTTCATTGTATGTCATGTTCGCGTATGTCTGCTGTAACCTTCGCAAAATATCTTCCGCCATGTACTCTTTATATTTGTCCCACAATTCATGTGCATTAGATAGCCCGCAAGATGAATTTTGGCTGGTGACTGGCACTGCACAGCTTCCTCCATGGTTTCATCCCAGTGTTTATCGTTTTCTAAAAGATGCAGAGTTTCACATGCTTCTCTATAAGTTGGGCATTCCTGACCGTTGACAGTTTTAAGGTCTTTATATCCTGTAGGACCCCGAACATGGTGCAGCAGCAATCGTAAACAGAAACATTCAAAATTAGTTACATGGACGGTATACACACGACCAAGGGCATCTGATGACTTTACACCGGGCCAATTTGCAACAGGCGCGCCTTGAATACGGCGTTTCCACTCCTTCCTAGATGTGTTCCAAGTATAATAGCGGGGGAGTTCAGAATATAACAAAGTTTTTGCAAAGGGGTCGGTTTTACAAAGTTGGAAGAAGGCTGTTAGTGTAGTTTTTGGCGGTGATGCAATTCTTTCTTGGAAATTTCTTTCGGTGAAATATACACGCTCTCCAGTTTTTAAGTGCACAGCATGGTGAGTAACTGTTGGGTGCCGTGTATAGGGAAGCCAAGGAGACGCCACGCTGCCTCGTTACTGCTGACATAACGCCCTGCTTGAAAGGTCTGTACTTCATTAACGGGATTTGCCTCACCTTCACTCCTGAGATTAATTATTGCTTGGTCGCTTCCTTTATTTATGTACTTACAGATATACTTGACTGCGCGGACAGAGCTACATGCTTCTAAATTAATGTGGGCATTAAACATTTTACATAGAATGGGCGAATACGGGACAATACAGATGTTATCTAAGGTTTCGAACGCTCCAGAGCGAGATTTGATTGTAACTTTCCTGCCACCATCTTCGGGAGCTCTGCGTCTGTATAAAGGGTAGCCATTGTCATTGTGCACTGTTTCTTTTAATAGCTGTTTAGGGAATTTCTTTGTACATTTTCCTTCTTTCATACATGGCGATATTGAATTTCGTGCTCCACATGGACCGTGAATCATATTTCGGACGATGGTATCATACAATTCTTTATCTTGCTCAGGATCCGGAATCTCGGCGCTTATTATGTCATCTATTTGGCTGGGCCGCAACTTCTCTTTAAGCCATATTAGAATGTGGGCATGCAGTAATCCTCTTTTTTTGCCATTCAATTGAATACATGAAGCACTGCACCTCTCCGAAAATTTTCCCTTTGTTAATTACATACATTAATTTTTGTACTTTTAATCTAAATACTCTAGAAACTAAATCGTGTCTGTCAGTACTTTTTTGGCCCGGCATTAGCTTCTCGGTTATTTCTTTCTATGTGGGATTGCAAGTAAAAGTAATAAAAAGATCAGGTCTTCCGTAAGTTCATACATAGGCGAATGCGTCTTGTATATGAGTACACATATATGAGTACACTCATGTAGGTAGCGGGGACTGTTAACGAATGATGAGGGCAGAATTACCATTTTACCTAAATTTCTGGGGGTTTACATTGGCGTCGCTAGAAATTGCATCTTGTAAATGTATATAATTCTCAACGCGCAGCTTTTTTTGATTTAAAGATATATAACGGAGACGTTCACTTTCTACCTTCACATACATGTCTACCAAAAATTGATGAAATAATTGTCTACACCGGGCTAAGAGGTTAAAATCATTTTCTCGCAACATCATATGATAAATATGTTTAATGCCCACATTAAAAATCCATACATGATACTTTTTTGTTCGGAGTAGGCTCCTTTGTGACCGGGTTAATGAGTGGAATTTGAAAATGATAACCCTCTTGTCCTTTGCAATAAATCAATGGGTATTGCAGAGCGTCATAAAACTTGTGTGTAGCGGCTACCCGTTGCAACGTATCATCACGTGCTAGCAAGACAATGTCTCGTGAAGAAAATTGATCACCACTAATTATGGCTGCTATTTCGTTTATCAAAGGTGCATTGTAGCGCCTTTCATGCTGTCCTCGAGGGGTCCAATCTACGTGAATGACGACTTTATAATCCTATCAGGTAGGTTTTCTAAAGCAGTTTTAAATGTTTTGACTAAAATGTTACGTTCATGCAAGAATCTTTGAAATGAACACCGTGTCTCTCTCAACTCCCTGGATAAATTGGCAGCGACGGTCTACCTCAATTGCTTCGTCACCCATTAAAATATACTTCTTTTCAGCTGGAAAAAGTGAACCTATTCTATGATAAATTTGCCTTTGCACATTTACGGTGCAAGGGCAAATTTATCATAGAGTAGTAGGCAAAATCCCGGCATTATTATTTCCCGGTCAACTCCGAAGGACGTCATTTGAAAGCATGAGTTATATTTCCGGTTCCTGTTTAAAAAGCGCCGTGACTCGTTAGCATCATATAAAAAGAGAGTTTTCAAAGGTACTTCTGGTTCCCCAAGTAACGGAAGAGACACTTTGCCATTGGAACAGCACATGCCTGCGGTCTCATCTTTCCATTTTAAAGCGATGTAAAATCGACACACCTTGTCCATCAGTCCGATAACAACTAACCTGTGATTTTTATAATCAATCAACGGATCATAATTGAATGCTGCGTTTCTTTGAAAATTTTGTCGACGTTCAGCTTGGAGCTGTGCATTTGCATCTCTTTGCGCCTGTGTCTGTTCTGGTCTTACAGATGCCCTTATAGTAGATTGACGTTCAGCTTGCTCAATGAGTCTGTGTTGCCTTTCATCAGGTGTTTCCGCGGCTCCTAAGGACGTTCCGCTTGTTCGAATAGCCTTTGCTGACTTTGAACAGGTGTTTTGTCCAAGTTACCTCTCCTTCACCCTTTCTCTTTGCAGTTTTCAGTAGCTCTTAAAGTAGCTTGACGCTCTGCCTGTTCAAGACGCCGTTGCTGACTTTGAGCAGGTGTTTCAGTAGCTCTTAAAGTAGCTTGACGCTCTGCCTGTTCAAGACGCCTTTCCTGACTTTGAGAAGGTGTTTCGGAAGCTGTTAAAGCAGTCTGATGCTCTGTCCAAGACGCATTTGCTGACGTTGAGAAGGTGTCTCAGATGCTCTAAAAGCAGCCTGACGCTCTGTTTGTTCTTGCCTTCTCAGTTCAGCATCTTCTGAAGATTCTAGCGATCGAGCTAATCTTTTCACTTGTCTTTGAAAAGATACTCTTGAAAGGCTGGACTTACGTTTGCGAGGCATTATGAAGTAACCAAAAAACCTAATTTATAAAAAAAACGTTAAAATACCTAAAAGGAATTAAATTTCCTTATAAATATTTTTTTAAAAGCAAATTCAAAATATCTAAAAGGAATAAATATTCCTTTTAAATATTTTTTAAAATCAAAACAACATAACCAATTCAAGACACAACACGAATCCGAAAAAGATAACCAAAAAAAAAGCGAATCAATTTAAACCAAATCACAAACTCAATATAAATATAACCAACGAAAAAAGATGTAAGTGTACAGGTACCGTGTACACTATCTATACTATTAATATTCCTTTGAAATATTGTTAAACAACCTAAAACAACGAAAACCAATTCACGATTCTAAATAAACAAAATCCAAAATCAAAGCCAGAGTCTAAATATGTATAAAGGAATACCAACCAAATCAACAAAACCGATCCAAGTAAATACACAAATCCGAAAATGAAAGCCAATATAAATCCATTTAACCTTAACCAAATCACAAAGCAAATAACAAACAACCGAAATCGAAAGCAGGTAATCGAATAAGCTACGAAATAGAAACAATTTAAGCGTATAGGTACCGTATGCACTATAAATTGACGCGCGGCTCAACGGCGGGAGTTAAGTACATGTCAGGAAACATTTCGTTACTGCGTTTTAAAACCTAGTAACGACATCTAGCGGAATCAATTTAAACTATGTATACGTTAGTTAATAAGAACTCTGAAAAAATATTTTTCTTATAATTTTGCACAATTTTTCTTATTGTAATACCGATTCATTCATAACCACATATAATAACTGTATTCATTTCCGTTCAATAAATATTACTAAGGCTTATTAATAGGCTTCTGAACTGTTTCTACCACAGTTAAGTAAAAAAAGCGTGACAGGTGGTGATAGTATTTCTGATCCATACTTATAATCACGCCTGTAACCCTTGCGGGGTAGGCAGAGCATCAACGGATTACTTAATATCGTCTGCGAGGTTATCGCCTATTCTGTGAATTACAATGCACCAAAACGTTTGAAGAAAATCAGCTACAGTTGATGCGCTCCTTAATTTTTATAGTTCGTATTATTCTGTAATAAATTAAATCTAAACCAAAATATATACTATATAATACGTAACAAAGCTACTACTATTTTATTTAGTAGTAGCTTATATGGTAGTATAGTAAATTATATATAAGAAATATGAGTATGTCTGAGGTAAGTTTAAATATAAACAAATATTTGCCAAGTGCGAATCCGACTTCCGAGCTTCCGTACCATCTTACAAGATTTAATATACATATTACTATCGATCAAAAAAGCCAAAAATACACGTTTCTTTTTCTAGTAGGAAACCCTTTAATTTCAAATTTATTTTTACTATTTGCTGTTATAGCAGCAACAGAAATACACGTTCTGTGAAAATTACAACCATCTACCTGTTACGGATCATGAGATACAGCCCGCGGACCGACAGACACACGGACAGCGGAGGCTTCGTAATAGGGCCCTGCTGGTTACCCTTCGGGTACGGAATCCTAAAAAGTACTTAGTTGTCCACTCACATCTGTATGGTTCTTTCTTCAAAGGACCATTAGCCACCTGCCTGGTTCTCGTATGACATGACCAATGTAATACCTGGACTGACCTCTCTGAGTTTGTTTCGGCAGATGTTTTTGTTGTGTTAAAGTGTTTTTTGAAAAAACAACTTACAAAACAAATTTTATTTATCATTGACTGCGCTTCTTAGATTCTTATGTACTTACATAAATTACATTAGGTATATTAGGATATGAGATTCTTATACGTAAGCACGATTATCGAAAATCTAAAAATTACCTATTCTAATTAAATTTATAGATAATTTTAAGATTTTCGACATCGTGCTTATCAATGAGATGTATTCGTTAGTTGGCAAATTAAAGTAGTTAAGTACCTAATGTACTACCTGTATCGAAAGTTCATTATTATGTACCTACCTGTTTTCAATTTTAAGTACATGTGCATTACAACAAACTTATGGGTACATTTTACCAGCTATATTCATCCCGGCTTCAGCAAGTGGACACGAACAAAAGGAAGCAATTTTTCTAAATAAAGATGTAGGTATGTAGGTATTACAACCATAAATAGATAGCAGCGGCTAACCTAGTGTGAGTGCGCGCTGCGCTCCCCCTCCGTCCGTCCCACTGATCGGGGAAATAATTTGTAGCGAAAGGCAAGATGATTTACAACAAAAAGGAGCGCGCGAAATTTTATAAACAGACCTTTGGGAGTCTGGATGTCATGAAAAATCTTTAGAATGTATCTGTCATCCCTGTATGGTAACTGTTTTGCAATTTTCGTTCTTCTTATGGTATTTATTTCCGCCCAAAGATGTGTTAAAAATAGTGTTAAAATTCGGAATTTTCGACGCTTATAACTTTTAAACATAATCTTTTTGAATGAGACAAATTGAAATCATTTTTTTTTGTACGTACACCATCAAACAGTGGAGTAATCGCCAGACTACGTTTGTATTGAAGAACGAGTGACTAGCGTACCCGTAAAATTAAAATTTGCCGTGTAGCGGCGCAAGGAAACCCAAACTTCGAAAATGAAGAAGGAACTTAATTCGACCCCCAAATTTTTTAATGTATTTCACGCGAAATCTGCGCCAAATATTGTCAACTGATTTAAATTATTATTTTCTTTAAATATGTTACAAGCCTAGCCTCTGGAGGAATACAATTTAATTTTGAACTATAAATTCCAACTTTAAAGATAAAAAAAATTGCATTTGGTCTTATACCAAAGGAAGTTTTCTGTGTACGTAAAGGAAGTTTTATGTGTACGGTGTGTTTGAAGTGGATTTCTTGCATGGAATATCTAATGACCATGATTACCTTAAACTACTTAAGGGGAAATATAATGTCAAATGGCTTAGCAAGATCCTTCGTCATGACGAAAATATTGCAGCATTAATTTTGAAATAAATATATGGTAAAGTTGAGGATTAATGTTAATGATTATGTTAGACGAAAACACGATTTCGTAAAATTTTCTCGATAGAAAAAAAATCCAAAGTTACCTCCAAAATAAACAATAAACCGCTGTTATTCATAAAATACTTTAAATAAGATCATGAAACTTTGCATACTAACTGAACTAACTATAAAGCAGTGCTTATGTTATTTACTTTTTTTAAAATACCATTATTTTCACTGTAAAAAGAAATTACTTAAACTATCGGCGTCTTGAGCTTGATTCCAGTCGCCCCGTTAGTATCGCTTAGGCTTTTGAAGGGAGAAGTTGTGTCGCTTACGATCAGAATACACATTACGCAACAGTACGACGTAAAATTAAAATGGGAAATAACCGTGATAAAAATAAGAAGCGGCTGGCTTGGCGTTAAGAAACAGGCATAAATATGATAAACCTAATGAAATAAGTAATAACGACCTTTCTACTTACAGTATTAGTGATTACAAACATATCGGTACATAGCATACGACGCGCGGGGAAGTGGGGGGCGAAATTAGAATTTGAGCTGACTTACTCTGTCCTCTTAAATATGGCTTCTGCGCTAAAGGTTGTGAGTTTTATTCTCACCAAGGACAAACATTTGTGCGATGAACATAGATGTTTGTTCTGTGTTTTGTGTTTGTATGTATTTTATTAGATTGTATTAGAAAATTAGTTTTAAATTATCTCTAGTATGTACCCATAGTATCTCAAACTAGACAATGCTAATTTAGATGATTCTAATATGTATAAAGATGTAACTGTTAATAATATTGTATTGTATGAAATATTTGCTAGAACTCTTATACATTGTTTTGAGCGATAATATATATAAATAATTTTGGATTTCTGTGCAGTTTCCCCACAACGGTATACGGTTAACGCTTGCCATGCAAAGGGCATTCCTCACAGCACCTCCCGTTACTGATAACCCTTGGCCTGAAGGCGGTGACTACGCCGCCCAGAGCGTTTAAGACTCGTGTCGACTGGAGGCTCTACTGCCAACACCTGCAGCAGAGACCTCCAGCACACCAGCCGATAAGCACAGCGGACGACGTAGAGGCCGCTGCAACCAGAATTACCAATAACATCAAGGAGGCCCTCCACACGGCCTCTACGATCGTCCCGATCACAGCTAGGCGAGACGATCTGCCGCGTGAGATATGCTTGCAGATCAGGCGCAAGAGAGCACTGAGAAAGCTCTGGGCGCGTACTCGCTGCCCTAGACTAAAGACCCAGCTCAATACCATCTCGGAGGAACTGTCGGTTGCAGTCCAGGCCTTCAGAGGCGACGCTTGGGATCGGCGCATCAGGAAGGCAGAAGAGCAAGATGCGTCGCTCTAACTGAACCGGCAGTTGACCAAAACCAAACCTCCCGTTTGCCCGCTGACCAGCAACGCGGGCAAACGCTGCTACGATGCCAAGGGCAGAGCGGATATCCTAGTCGAGCACTTCGAGGAGCAATTTATGCCGAACCCAGCAAGTGCGGAGTTCATGGAGCTTCATGCCCGGAAGGACAGCCGCGTACAGGAGTTCCTGTCGTCGCCCGCGCCGCTTCTTGCAGGAGAGTGGTTCATCTCCCTCGCTGAACTGCGGAGGACAGTAACCCGCCTGCAACCGAGGAAGGCGCCGGAGCACCACGGGATTACCAACGCTGCACTCCGACAGCTGCCCAATAGTCATAGTAGAGCTTGGTCGACTCTACAATGGGATATTGCGGACATCCCACTTCCCGGAGGACTGGAAAAAAGACAAAATCATCGTCTTGCCGAAACCCGGGAAGGACAGGCGTAGAGCTGCCAGCTACAGGCCGATTACGCTATTACCGCACATAGCTAAACTGTTTGAAAGATTGCTGCTGAGACGTCTCCGTCCGTGCATCCAACTTCGGGCGGAGCAGCACGGATTCAGGAGGGGTCACTCTACAGTCACACAATTGACTAGAGTGCTGCACCTGCTTGCGGCTGAATACAATCGTAGCCGCATATCGTTGGGCGTCTTCCTCGATATCGAGAAGGCGTTCGACCGGGTGTGGCACATAGGATTATTATATAAACTGGAAGAACAGACCAGTGTCCCTCCTGCTATGTTGCGGTTAATGGCGTCTTTCCTGGAAGACAGGAAGTTCTACGTCTGCGTAGAGGACGCCGAGTCCGCAACAAGAACCATCAGAGCCGGCGTCCCACAGGGCAGCTGTTTGTCACCAGTCCTGTACGCGACTTACACCAACGACATACCTACACTGGCAGGCAGGCTCCAAGAGTGGGAGGACGACGTTGAGCTGGCGCTATACGCGGACGATAGCGCCTATTTCACTTCGTCCAGAAGAGCCCACATAGCCACTGCCAAGATGCAGCGTCTGCTGGACCTGCTGCCACCATGGCTGGATGAGTGGAGAATGGTCGTCAATGTTGGTAAGACGACCGCTATGCTCACTCGCCGTCTCAGGAAGTTTCCACCTCCGCTGACCCTCAACGGCCAGAACATTGCGTACCAGAAGGCCGTAACTTACCTTGGGTGTAGGAACGACAGGACGCTGCGCATGACCGCGCACGTCGACTTCGTCGTCCGCCGGGCCCGATGTGCGCGGGCGACGCTCTTGCCGGTCCTGGCATCCAAGCTGCCTACAAGAACTAAGCTCCGGATATACAAGATGTATATCCGGACCATCATCACTTACGCTGCACCGGCCTGGTACGCACTTCTGAGCGACCCTCTGAGGCGGCGACTGCAGGCCCAGCAGAATCTGACATTAAGGACGATCGTCGGAGCAGGTCGCTACGTCCGGAACGACGTAATAGCGGCGGACTTGAAGATCGAGAACATCACCGACTTCGTGGCCCGGTTAGCGCGCGGCATGTTTGACCGTGCCGATAACGGGCCACATGAACACCTCAACGGCTTTGCGCCGTTGCACACCCGGCCACCGGACGGGCGACCTCTTCCAAGAGAACTCCTCTCTATATGTGATTAGAGAGTCGAGTAACAACCCACAATGCCGCTGAAAGGCCAACTTCGACTTTTATTGGACAACCTCTCTTTTTCCCGTAATTAACCAACTACGGGAAAAACATTACCGATTACGGACAAACCCGGATTTACTACATTATGCCTAAATAGGCTATAAGGACTGGCCCATAGTGATGGGCCATGAGGAACATCCGGGCAATGGGGGCTCACCCCGAGGCCCGACACTTGCATTGTCCCACGGGACATTGTAGACGACAATCAACGCAAAGGGCATTACTCTTAAATGTTGCTAAACCTGGGACACTCATGAGGTGGGTTCTACTAACAACAAGGAGCCCTTTTCCTCTACAACTTATTCACACAACAGATATACCATATCTATTTGGAAAAGGTTTTCTGTAAGGTGGAGGCAACCAATTATTGTGTCTCAAGAACCATTCTCCAGCTTGGATTGCTCAAATACAATCAGAATCTCGCTGTATCCTACCCATTATCTTGTTTGTGTTTCTTTCATGCTTTAAAATGTTGGGCATAACTTATGTCTATCGGACTTCCATTTTTTTTAATACATAGAAGAGGGGGCAAACGAGCATGCAGCTCACCTGATGTCAAGTGACTACCGCCGCCCATGATCAACCGCAACACCAGGGGAATTGCAGGTGCGTTGCCGGCCCTTTAGAAATGAGTAAGCTCTTTTCTTGAAGGTCCCCAGGTCGTATCGGTCCGGAAAAATTGCCGGTGGTAAACTATTCCACAAGAGGTTGTACGCGGAATAAAACTCCTTTTGAAACGTACAGTGGTGGACCGCCAAGCATCCAGATGGTGTGGATGGTGTCGGGACGTTTGCCGCGTAGTGCGGTCACGAAATTTGGCGGCTGGGATTAATCCGAACAATTCCTCAGAGCACTCTCCATGGTATATGCGAAAGAAAATGCAAAGAGATGCAACATATCTTCGCAGCGCCAGTGAATCGAGCCAATCGGAAAGCACACGGTCGTCGACAATTCGAGCCGCTATGCGGTGGATGCGGTCAAGTGGAAGAAGATGGTACTGGGGAGCCCCAGCCCAGAGATGGGGACAGTATTCCCTGTGCGGCCGAACCTGCGCCTTATAAAGTTGCAGGCGGTGTGCCGGCATGAAATTCCCGCTCTGCTGAGCACGCCAAGCTTTTTAGAGGCCAATTTGGCCTTCTCTTCCAGGTGACCACGAAACTGCACGTCACTCGATATGTCGACGCCGAGGATTCCGATACTGGCTAAGGCAACAAGGGGAGTGCCTTGAAACTGAGGAGATACGACAAAGGGGTTCTTTTTAGCGGTTAACGCGCAAACTTGTGTCTTCTGGGGGTTAAACTGGACTAGATTTAGTCGCCCCCAATCCGAGACTCAGTGTTCAGCAAAGACTCGACTTCAGACACAATTCCCTACTCACGTTTTCCCGAGAAATATTGGCACGGCCGGTGTACAGAGCATCACCAGTGCAGTCATCTGCATAGCAATGAATGTTTACGGGTTTGCAACATATCATTGATATGCAGAAGAAACAGCGTTGGCGATAGCACGCAGCCTTGTGGAACACCAGCATTAATAGGCTTGTAATCGGAGCTTGCACCGTCAACAGCGACCTTGATGCTCCGATCTGCAAGAAAGCTGGTGATCCAATCGCACAATTTGCAAATAGCCCATAGGTAGGCAGCTTCGAAAGAAGCGCTTTGTGCCAAACCCGACCGAAGGCCTACGCAATGTCCAAACTAACGGCCAATGCGGGAGGCATTGGCCGTTATTTTGGACCTTGGACTCTACTGCTTCCGCCCATCTGTGAGTTAGGTAGACTAGAAGATCACTAGCTAACCGACCACGGCGAAAACCGTATTGGCGATCACTAATCAGCTGGTGATCCTCAAGGTATCTCATAAGCTGGTAGTTTACAATGGACTCCATTTTTTTGGAGAACAAGGAGGTTTCCATCTCATGAAATAAATTATTTACAGATGTCATTCATGAATGAAGTTTATGAAGTTTGCTGGGACAAAGCTCGAGATTTGAGCTTACATGTACCAGAAGGACCACAAGAAAGATCCCAGCATATTGTGATGCCCAATATAAGAATTTTCGCTTTCATGCAATATATACACTAGAAGTATCCCGAGAGAGAATAGATGGTTTAGAGAGAATAAACCTAATCTTGCTTCATGCTAAAATTAAGTCCCGCCATTTTTCCACTAAAACTTTGTATTTATAGTTGCAGAAACAAACATGATTGGGCGGGACGCAATCAGAAGTTATTGCTGTAACTGCATTGTAGGTTTAAGAGCAGTGGGATGCTACTCACATGTTATGAGTATTATTTGGTACCTAAGCCATGCTCGCCATGAGGGTATTACCCGGCCTGCCCCCTTCTTAGATGAAGTTTTATTAAGAATTCATTAATTATAAGTACAATAAAATAAATGAACTTAAAAAACAAAATATTTTTTATTTACCTACACTCAAAACCCCATCAGAACTTTATCATTATCAAATGTTGCAGTCCGCTGCTGAATATAGGTATCTCCTAATCCACAACGCTGAGTGATACCGATCCTCATCTCAATCTACCTACTTAATGGTAGAACCACGCTGTAGCTATAATATAGTTGTAGCACGAATGACTGCTCGACCGGGGAAGAACCACGCTCTCACAGAATACCAGTGTAAAATAGCAGTTTAATACTGATGTGTTTCATATGGTGAGTGTAGAGATCCGGAGACCCTTTTTTACTGGAAACGAGGCATTCGATCCTAGTCTTCAGAGGTGACATCGCATCTGAATTTTATTTCTAAATCGAGGATAAATGTCCATGGGCCACAGCATTCACTAACCATCAGATGGACTGTCTGTTCGATTGTCACCCTTGTTCTATAAAAAAAAAACGGTTAGTAAAGCATTACAGCGTAGCGAAAAGCAATATAGAATATTTACTTTATCACAAAAACACATATTTATTTGCCTATATGTAACATAGGTACACTAGGAGACGTTTTGGCCGTCGACGGATTGTTGTACAATTTGTCGCTCCTATTTTGTTGCTTGAATAATGGTTTGAAGTAGATTTTGATTCGTAAAAGTGATGCGATTTTGTGAATTGTCTGCGCGTGTGAACTATTAGAGAAAACGAAGAAACAAGTGGTTTGATGTTGATATAATCTCCCAAAAACTGTGACGCAAAAAGGGACGCATCAGCATATTGTGATGAAAAAAATATACAAAAACGTAATCTTACGAAAGAAATGATAGGCTCAGAAGGTCTAGAACCCAAAACCATAAAGCCAGTTAAATAAAAAAAATTGTAAGACTAGTTCATAATATTATCGATTAGTCTATGGTTTATGTAGATAATCTTAAAAATTAAAACTGGTTATAACTTTTATCTCCTAAGTTCTAAAAATCTAAGAATTTAAAAGGGGTTTGTCTATCCTACTATCTACCAATTCAAACCAAAAATATCCCAAAACACGTTTAAAATGCAATTTACAGGGCTATAGTAAGTCAGCTCAAATTCTAATTTCGCCCCCACTTCCCCGCGCGTCGTATGCTATGTACCGACATGTATATGTACATGTTGTAATCACTAATACTGTAAGTAGATAAGAAGAGAATAGATGTAGGACATTAGATACTTATTTAATTAGGTTTATCATATTTATGGCTGTTTGTTTACGCCAACGCAGTCGCTTCTTATTTTTATTACGATTATTTCCCATTTTAATTTGACGTTGTCCTGTTGCGTAATGTGTATTCCGATTGTAAGAGAAACAGCTTTCTCGCTCAAAAGCCGAAGCTAGACTAATCGGGCGGCACGAAACAAGCTTCAAGACGCCGATAATTTAGGTAATTTCCTTTTACAGTGAAAATAATGGTAATTAAAAAAAATAAAGAACATAAGCCCTGCTTTATAGTAAGTTCAGTTAGTAGGTATGCAAAGTTTTATGATCTAATTTAAAGTATTTTATAAATACCAGCGGTTTATTGTTCAGTTTGGAGGTAACTTTGGATTTTTTTTCTATCGAGTAAATTTTACGGAATCGTGTTTTCGTCTGACATACTTAACATTAATCCTCAACTTTAGCATATATTTATTTTAAAATTAATGCTGCAATATTTTCGGCATAACGGAGGATCTTGCTAAGCCATTTGAGGTAGTATTTTTTCTATTTCCCCTTAAGAAATGGTAAATACATTATGTTTTTATAATTGAAATAAATATTTTAATGCCAATTAATTTATATCAAGTTTTGTATCTCAATTATTGCATACCCGATATGGGTAAACCTTGTAACATTTAATTGCAAATTGTACATACACAGTTTACTGGCAATAACTATTCTAATTCTGTACAGTAAACTTATTGCTATTATATATATTGTGTTTCATTGTTATTATACCTATTAAGGGGAAATATAATGTCAAATGGCTTAGCAAGATCCTTCGTTATGCCGAAAATATTGCAGCATTAATTTTGAAATAAATATATGGTAAAGTTGAGGATTAATGTTAATGATTATGTTAGACGAAAACACGATTTCGTAAAATTTTCTCGATAGAAAAAAAATCCAAAGTTACCTCCAAAATAAACAATAAACCGCTGTTATTCATAAAATACTTTAAATAAGATCATGAAACTTTGCATACTAACTGAACTAACTATAAAGCAGTGCTTATGTTATTTACTTTTTTTAAAATACCATTATTTTCACTGTAAAAAGAAATTACCTAAACTATCGGCGTCTTGAGCTTGATTCCAGTCGCCCCGTTAGTATCGCTTAGGCTTTTGAAGGGAGAAGTTGTGTCGCTTACGATCAGAATATACATTACGTAACAGTACGACGTAAAATAAAAATGGGAAATAACCGTGATAAAAATAAGAAGCGGCTGGCTTGGCGTTAAGAAACAGGCATAAATATGATAAACCTAATGAAATAAGTAATAACGACCTTTCTACTTACAGTATTAGTGATTACAAACATATCGGTACATAGCATACGACGCGCGGGGAAGTGGGGGCGAAATTAGAATTTGAGCTGACTTACTCTGTCCTCTTAAGACATCTGGTTTTGCACGTGCGTCTCTTTTACATTGTTCATTATTTATATTCTTACGTAGGGATAAGCCTTGCAAAAAATACAAACAAAAGATTAAAGTTCTGTAGGATTATAACTAATATTCTCTAACTTTATTACAGGAAAAGGCAAACGATTTATTATTATCCATATCATCATCTTCATATATATCGTTTTCACTACCAGATGGGTATATCCAAAATAAATATTTGAAATTATCAGATATAAAAATACTGTTAAAGGAAGCAATTTAAAAAATTGATGCTAACAAATGGAAAGACTATCAGATATGTAAGAGAATTAATAAAACCAAAAATGAATCAAATTAATAGGAATATAGAAATTATAACAGAAAACTTTATTATAAATGTGGGTAGCGAGAGTATTGGTTCGTTGGAGAGTGAATAAGTAATTTCATATTATATCTAATAAAAATGCTGTTTCAAAATCTGTGTTTTATTTATAATTATATATTAATTTGTTGGCCTGCTTTTTGTGCTCTATTGTGAATGCGGCTTAACATTTTCGACGGCTAGGTCACGCCCATTAAATAAAAAAAAACTCATTCTTTTTTCCTTGTCTTACGTATGCAATTGTGCGAAAGAGATTGCGTTATACTAGCTCGTCTCGGCGAGCAGACTATAGTATTGAATATTAAATAAATATACCACACAATTGGCCACTCACTTGAGGTACATATTTCTCTCGGTAAAATTGCAGGAAGAAAAATGAAAGTGCAGATTGTTCAAAGACATAATTCTCGGCAACAGCATACACTCCACCGAGCTCTCCACGTCTTCAAAATGATTGCCGTACATGAAGATGCCTGAAATAAACATTAATTTTTTCAACCAGATTGTTTATATATATATATAACAATATTATATTTTGAAGTTATTATATTTATAATGATAATTTCAAAATTCGGTTTTAAAGTGTACCAGGATTAATTAACGGTATTAGAATATTCAATAAAAGCATATAGGCCCCAGATATTTAATTTTGTTAACTTATTGCTCTTTTTTTCTGAAAGTGTATGCTGTTGGCCCTGCGGCCTTTACAGATTCATCGAAATAGACCCGTGAGCGAAGTCTCACGAGTTATTGAGTACATAGATCCTGTCGGCGGCGAGGCGGCGCCGAGTTCCTTATTTCTTGTAATAGTATTGGCTCGACCCGGGACCTCGTCATCAGCAGCCATGTTTACGACCACTAGACCAATGAGAGTCATCTCGTAAAGTACATATACATAACAGATAAACATACTCACGCCTGTCACCCGGAGTAGTTAGCAGAGACTACGGATTTCCATTTGGCACGATCCTGACACACCTCTCTCGCCTTCTTTACATCCATATATATACCTACGCTTATATGCTCGTCGGTTAAGGGTACTTAATCTTATCCATACCCACCTTTTTTGGAAGCATGTCCGTGCAAATCTATGTACAAAAATAATCCGGACTCCGGCTCTTTAGGTGTGCGTGTGGTTGCGCTGGCTGAAGAAATTGGTTTTTTCTTGAGCTGCTTTGGCGGTAGAGATGTTTTCTCTTCTTTTGACGGTCGCTGTTAAAACATCAAAATATACTTGTAAAAATCGGTCTACATAGTTCAGTCCGCTACTCCAGCCCTCTGAAATTGTTAGTTGCGATTTTATGTAAATATAGCGTCATTCGAATAAGCAAAGAGCCGACAACTGTTGGGGAAGAGAGAGAGAGAGTGAGGGAGGGGGAGAAAGAGAGGGAGGGGGAGAAAGAGAGGGAGGGGAGAAAGAGAGGGAGGGAATGGGGAGAGAGGGAGGGGGGAGATGGAGAGGGAGAGGGAGGGGGACATTCTCGAGCATTTTGTAGTGGACTTGTGAAGTATGACAATGATTGCACACTACGCTCAATATATAAATTAGTAAGTAGTAACGGGTCGGCCATATTGACAGAAGAACCGCAATCGACGCAGAGGAAAGATTCTTGAGTGGCAGCCTCACGGAAGTCGATGGATACAGTTGGCTCGGGACTGTGCCCTGTGGCATTCCTTGAGAGAGGCCTACGCCCAGAAGTGGACTTGTGAAGGGTTGTAATGATGAATACTGTTAGTCATACCTGCATAAGTAAACCCGTTACCCTATTTTGTTCTATGAGGGTCGTAAGAGACGACTTTAGTAAAGGTCTAAAAACCGCATGATCTCGGAGTTCTTCTGTGACAGTAAACTTTATCGTATACGAAAGATATAAATTACCTAGACTCAAAGTAAAATAAATTCGCTAGCCACACTATTCACATTTTCTTAACGCAAGCACTCACTTTCACAATACGCGAGCAAACCGGGTTCGATTTTAAGCCAAATGCTTCCTACAATTGAAAAGGTTCATGGTCAGAAATAAACTTTCATGAGCTGATGAAGTAGAAGAAAAGATAAAAACCAGCTCGTTAGCTCTCACGGCCGTTCTTATCGTATTACATTTTCATATCATTTCGTTTAAATGTTAACAAAAACATTATTCCTATAGAATGATCTTATAAGTACGCTGTGCCAGTAAAAGCTACATAGTCATTACACGACGACGTTTTAAGATTAATATTTTATGGAAAATACAACAAAATGCAGACACAATATTATGAACTAAATAATAAATTAAAGAAATAATATTTAGGTTAACATTTGGATGTTTCGTATATACTTCACGCGCTTAGTGCGTAATGTGCGCACGAATTAGAAACCGGAATTTATTTACGGCATATTATTGTGTACAAACCGTTATTGAATTTTCTAGCGCAGGTCCATCACCATTACTCGCCGATACTCCAACATTCGCCGTTGACGGGATATCAACCTCGTTCTGAAAACACGCAACGGAGTTTTTATAGTATAATTGGTGGCAAACGACCACACAGTCCACCTAATGGTAAGTGGTTACTGTGGCCCAAAGACATTTATCCTCGATAACGAATCAAAATCCAGATGCGTTGACACCCGTGAGGACTAAGATGGAGTGCCTTGACTCCAGTAAAAAGGGTCTCCGGTTCTCTACACTCACCAAACAAAACACAGCAGCGTTAAGCTGTTATTTGACGCTGATATTCTGTGAGAGCGTGGTCCTTTCCCGGTAGAGCCGACCCATTCGTGCTACGACTATACCAGTAATAAAGCTGCAGCATGACTCTACTACGTAAAGACATTCCTCTCAAAGTCTATGTATTTTGTTCTCTTGTTCATTACAAAGGATTTTAAATTTGAATCGAATGTCGTTATTAATACACGTTAAATAGTAGGTATCATTTTGATTCTATGTCAGTGTCTCTAACTGTTTAGGCCAAAAATGGGCAATTAAAATTGCATCCGATACGCGCGCTTAGCGCGTTCACCCGACGGTATCGAGGTGAGGTAAACGCCGCCGGGGGGGGGGGGCGTAGGCCGCTTCCGATGCCTTGTGCGGTGGACCGCTGCCCTCTCGTGTGCCGGGTGGAGAGAGGAGTGGTGTGTCCGCCACGCCGCGGCCCAGTCTACTAGGATGTAATAAACATTGTTACGCGGCGGTCCGTCGCGGACCTCCTAAAGTGTTATCTTAATTTGATTTTCGTGATAACTAGGCCAGATCATATAATTATTGTTGTAACAGTTTTGAGTATTGTTTGCGACCGTTAGACGGTTGGGCGCGGCCAGTGTTTGGACTTGAAGGCCTAAAGTTTGGGTTAATTTTGCGCGCCATTTTAAATATACTATTGAATATTTGGGTCTACTTTAGACCGCCTCGAATTTAGTTGTCCGTTTTGAACGTGTTACGTGACAAAAGGCGTATTTTGAGTTTGGAGTGATTAAAGGAACTTTTATGCCGTTAATTGCATCGACGAGTTATTAGTGCGTCGTTTGATAGCGTGATAAGACTTTTACTTTGTCGGGAGAACGCTGAACTTGTGCCTCGAGAAGAGACCGCGTTCGTTCTCGTGGTTATAGTTTTGTGCTAAGTGAACCTGGGACCTTGAACCTTGACCAACCGTCCTTAAGTTGTGCAGCGTGTCACTTGTTTTAATGTCGATTAACGTTGATTTCGTTGTCGTCGTCTAAAAGTGTTAAACTGCTAACTCCACATTTGCTAGTATGAAGGTTTTTATGTCGATTGAAAGAGAAAAAAAATACCTTTCAACTCGAAAAGATGCTAAATACATCCAAATTAAACAAAACACGAAAAAACCACGCAATCAAAACTGATAAGTACAGTGTACCAAATTACGTAAAATAACGTAAAAAATGACAACTCCGCCATTTTGTTCGTGCGTCCGAGCAACTACAAAGTGTTAATTATTGTAATACAAATAGTTTTTGGTTATCACACTTATTTCTGCATTGATTTTTTTGCAAGATGAGTACATTTTAATGTTTCTTACATAACAGTTTATAAAAAAATGAGTTTTGAACATGAACAATTCTCATTTAATGTGATCGCTGGAACGGTTGGGAGATAGCAGCTCTTACTTTTAACTTTGAGTAACCCAAGCAAATGTATTAGTGGAGATGGCATGTTTTATTTCTTATTTACTTAAAATTGGGTATTATTGTGGCAATGATTGCTATGAATGTTGTCTGCTTACATGAAATTAATACCTGATGTGTTATAATATAACCTTATATACCTATTGCACTTATACCTACCGTGCTGATTTACTACGTATGGATTTATAGATATTCGAATGTATGGATGGTTCGGTGGACGCTTTGTTACAGCTCTTTCACAACAAAACTACTGAAATGATTAACCCTATTTTTCAACATACTTAGTTACTTATGTAGAGCAGGAATAGTTCTATAATAGCTTCCTACTGTATTGGTATAATCTAAACTAAGTCGGGTAAGCCCGCGGGGCGCCCACAAGTCTACTATACTTTACCTACTGTAGATATTAAGTATGCCCACGCGTTAGTTTCGATTTAACCGATCCGGTGGGAATACAAGTACTTACGGCTGCTCTATTTCTTTGCAGAAATGTTCTTTTTACATACCTAGGTTAATATAGGTACCGTATTAATATAGTCCTTTTGGTGAGGTAGGATTCTTTTGGTATTGGTTTGCTTTAGCTTGGTTTGCGGGCTTACTTTGTTTGTGTTGTTGCAGATGAGCAAAAAGTTTAATTCTCGAGGGAAACGAATTGTTGAAATGAGTTTGAGTAAAAATGCACTTGATGTCATACCCAAGAGCTCATCAACTTTATCTGCTAACATACCTGCTTTTGTTTCTCACGATACTGAACCCTGTTTCTTTGACGGTGAACCACAAAAAGTTTTACCAACTACCCTTAGTATTGATCCTAAATCAAACCTCGTCGTTTTAACAACACCTACTAATAACAATGATTGTGACATGACCCAATGCAATAATGAAGACGCTCAGATAGACAGACATAAGAAGTTTATCTATAGTTCTTGAAACCAAACGACACGGTTGCTTTTTCCAACAATGGCCCTTCCACTATAGAATCACTAATGACATAAATAGTGTATATTGTGCTAATACGGATTCAGCACTTCTTGGAAACAGCCTATCTAGTACTATTAATATCATTAGCGCTGATCAAACCTCGAATATAAATGTTCAAGACCTCCAATGCACTACAGAACCTTCTGATCCTATGCCTAGCACATCTACTGGCATGGTTTTTACAAGTACTGTCTGCAATGTCGAAAGTTATGAAGGACACAACAGCGACAGTTGTTCAACTACAATTAGTAATATTTCATTGAATTTGATTTCGAATCAGCAACATAAAAATCTTAATGAAATTGAAACCATTGAGTCTGAAGTAACAATTATACAAGAATCAGAAAATAATATGAATTTGGTACCGTATTCAAGTTCATCTGATAGTGACACTGAACTACCCATTAAAAGTAAAATAAGAAATAAAAAACACAAAGTTGATCGTAAAAATTGGTTTGCAGTTTAAGAATAGAAATTCAAGAGAAACTGGGTTCAAATACTATGGAAGACTGAAAAAAGATCCAAAGTGGGTTTACGAAGTTGAAAAAGAACCAAAAAAACTGAAGGATCGTTGCAAGTGTAAAGGATCAAAACTATTAAAGTGTGACAAAATAAAAGAAAATGTGAGGAAAGAGAGTTTCGTTAAGTTCTTGAAGAAATTATCTTGGGGTGAAAAAAAGTATACATAGATGAACACGTAATATCCTTACCAGTCAAACGACAAAGAGACCGTAAACATGTGGAAGAATCCCGGAGAACATAATCTTTGGTCTACTAGTTGCCTGGTGAACCTGGAGAACCTAAGTTGAGAGTTTGAAAAACTATGTTTCTGAAAACATTAAATATTGGCAGAATGGCAGTACTTGGATGGAAAAAGAAACTTAATGACGGCAACAAACCTAGCGAGCAACGTGTTACGTCACAAAATGTTCCCGTCTTTGATGAAAGACACTCTAATATTACAGAATTTTTCTACGCTTTACCTAAAATGGATTCGCATTATTGTCGAGCGTGTACTTCGAGGATTTACTTACTACCTGAATGGCAATGCAAAAAGGCCCTGTATGATTTCTACGTTTTAGACTGGTGCGCTTCAAGCAATATAAAACCGTTCTCAACGACAACTTTTTACAAGTCTATGGAAGATAGTAACATTTCACTTTTTCGGCCAAAAAAACACGAGAGTAAAAAATGTGCTCTACACAAAGCAGGCAATTTAGAAGAAAATGAGTACCGTTTACAACATACAATTAAGAAAGAAGAAGCCAGGAAAGAAAACGAAAAGGATAAAGAAGATTCATCGTGCATTGTGATTGCCGCAGATGTGCAAGCTGTTTTGCTTTGTCCTGTTTCCAAAATAAGTACCCTTTACTACAAAACGAAGCTCCAAGTCCATAATCTTTGCTTCAAAAATTTAAAAAACACAGCTGCGTTTTCCTACATCTCGAATGAAAGTGAGGGAGGCGTAAATGCCGAAGAGTTTGCTTCAATTTGGATAAATTTTTTAGAAAACGAAATAATCCCTATGTTATCTTCTGAATGCAATAGGATTGTTATTTATACAGATGGGTGTGGCTACCAAAACAGAAATACTGTACTATCAAATGCTTTGCTTAATTTTGCTGTCAAACATAATAAATGATGGACAAACTTGTGTCTGAAGTAGAGTCTTTGCTGAACAGAGTCTCGGATTGGGGGGGACTAAATCTAGTCCAGTTTAACCCCCAGAAGACACAAGTTTGCGCGTTAACCGCTAAAAAGAACCCCTTTGTGGTATCTCCTCAGTTTCAAGGCACTCCCTTTGTTGCCTCAGCCAGTATCGGAATCCTCGGCGTCGACATATCGAGTGACGTGCAGTTTCGTGGTCACTTGGAAGAGAAGGCCAAATTGGACTCTTAAAAAACTTGGCGTGCTCAGCAGAGCGGGACAGTATTTCATGCCGGCACACCACCTGCAACTTTACAAGGCGCAGGTTCGGCCGCACATGGAATACTGTTCCCATCTCTGGGCTGGGGCTCCCCAGTACCAGCTCCTTTCACTTGACCGCATCCAGCGCAGAGCGGCTCGAATCGTCGACGACCGAGTGCTTTCCGATCGGCTCGATTCACTGGCACTGCGAAGAGATGTGGCATCTCTTTGCATTTTCTTTCGCATATACCATGGAGAGTGCTCTGAGGAATTGTTCGGATTAATCCCAGCCGCCAAATTTCGTGAACGCACTACGCGGCAAACGTCCCGATACCTTCCACACCACCTGGATGCTTGACGGTCCACCACTGTACGTTTCAAGAGGAGTTTTCTTCCGCGTACAACCTCTCTGTGGAATAGTTTGCCACCGGCGATTTTTCCGGACCGATACGACCTGGGGACCTTCAAGAAAATAGCTTACTCCTTTCTAAAGGGCCGGCAACGCACCTGCAATTCCCCTGGTGTTGCGGTTGATTATGGGCGGCGGTAGTCACTTAATATCAGGTGAGCCGCATGCTCGTTTGCCCCCTCTTCTATAAAAAAATGTATCTATAGAACAAAAGTATCTAGAGGTTGGCCACACCAAATGGAAGTTGACTCCATGTATTCCGCAATCGAGAGAAATCTAAAAAATAAGATTGTCAATGTCCCAGCTGATTATATAAATATTATTAAAAACACACGAAAGGAGCCTATATTTAACACACGATTTTTTCAACTATGTTCAGGCTTATAAAAGTATTAGACCAGGACGGTCAGTCGGTGATGCAAAAGTTAATGATATTCGTGCACTACAATACAGGCCTATAGGAGAAATATTTTACAAGATAAGCTTTAAAGATCCTTGGACTGTTGTGCCGCAAAGAAGAATAGTAGTCCCGAATTTTCTGTATGATGAACTGCCAGTTTTGCATCAGAACCGTTTACCTATCAAGGAGAGAAAGTATCAAGATTTGCAACAAATCAAGTTAGTTCTCCCGGTTGACTATCGCGAATTTTACGACAATTTGCCCCACTAATTTATCAAATAAATAAAATATTTTTCCGTTTTTCACAACTATGTTTTTAATTTCTATACCTTTTCTTAAAAATCGTAAATATGCTAACTCCACATTATCTTTGATATATTTGTGATGACTTAGATAGTAATCCTGATAACTCCTTTTTTTTGTTATAACTTCTTCAAAATGTAATAATTTATATAGATTGTAGCATAAACAAATAAGTAAAATTAATGTTGACTAACGGGATTTTCAATTTTCGGCTGATAAAACGAAAAATGTACCGTTTTATTGTTCTCCCGAAAATTCTTACGAATGGAGTTAACAGTTTAACGGATTTAGACGACGATGTGTAACTTTGAATCCCTTTTTTTATCAATGGGGATAAATGTAAATAATTTTTACGGCTAGCTATATTTTAGTTGCAATGGTCGGTCCAAATGGAAAAGGAAGCTATCACGGAATGCGTGTGAAATATAATACTACGGATTTGTATAACACGTGCAGAGAATTAACCTCTTTTCTAGAATTAAGGTCTTCCGTCTTCCATCTTAGTTTTCAGGGGTAACAACACATCATAACACTATTATTATATTAATAGTAGTATTTATTAATAAATCAATTTCATAATATGTTACTGAAAAATAAAAAAAAATGAAAAATATCACTGCCATAGGCTTCTATTCCGCTAACCTGTTACACCCTATTTTTTTCTAGACGGTAAAAAAGATCATCCCACAACGAGGATTGACTAATAAATATGACGTAGCCTGTGTCGTCATTCGTCATCGTGTTTATCATTGTATAAAATTTGTCATTTTTCTTTGATAATTATTGTCTTACAGTGCCTTAGAGTCATGGTAGTTCAGGCATAAGCGCGTAACTTAAAACTTCGTAAAACTTCATGATATGCGAGCAAACCAAGTGTATTCTACGCCGGCACCAATAAAATGATCGATTGCAAATGTAAGTGAAATGAAAATCTATGTCCGAGAAAATAAAAAGTTTCGTCGTCATGTGAAGTCCGGTAACTCCAGTTGGAGCAGCGCGAAGGTATTTTTTTAAATAGGATTTCTTTGGAAATGTGATATGCTTTGAGTCTAGCAGTGTGATATATTATGTTACTTTTTTACTTTAAGGGGGTCTGTGCATAGTGTACTTTTTTTACTAACTTTGAGTCACAAACGATCACGCAGTCCACCGGTTGGTGGCCCCTGAATTCAATAAACCTGTAGCAAATTCCAAACGAAGAAGACAATAGGTTTTTTTATAGCAATAGGTGACAAATGAGCACACAGTCCACCTGATGGTAAGTGGTTGCTATGGCCCATAAACATCTACATTTTTACTCAATTAAGAATCAAAATGCAAACGCGTTGTCACCTCAGAGGACTAAAATGGAATGCGAATGGCGAAGTGATGGGTCGTTGACGAATTTTTGACGGACGAAACGCAACCGTTTTCACGACGATGAAAACGGTTGCAGAAAATGGTCATCGTTGCCACTGGTTTGAAGACGGCTTAAAGGACGAAACTTATCCAACATGGAATACAATTGCGTTTTCATCGAGTGAAATGGTTGCAGCTTCTTACAACTTTCAACGATTTGAAATGTATGGAATGGTTTACTAAATAATTCGTTTTATCGATAGACTTTACCTAATGATGAAATGAACTTCCCTTTATACTTTTCCAGGCTTAGGACTTGCTGCGACAGACTTAGCATTACCATTAACATTAGCGACTGTATTTCATTGACGAAAAATTCACTTTGCAATACGCAAGGACTGTTTAGTATCTGTTTTCGTTTGTAAATGAATGCGGAACCAAAGACTACAATATAACGCGGAACGCGCCGAGTGAGATAGTTGAATCATTGAGTTCTCGACTGTATTTTCATAGCCGTAAAATAAAAAATCGCAGCAAGTAATTCGAAGACTGGTTTGTGCAACGAAGACTGTTTGGACGTAAAACGGTTTTTCGTCGCAGAACACAAAACGGTTTTTGTAAACGGTTAGTCGTCGCAATGCCCACCCTTAGTAAAAAGGGTCTCCGGTTCTCTACACTCACCATACGAAACACAGCAGCATTACGCTGCTATTCTGGCTGCTATTCTGTGAGAGCGTGGTCCTAACCCGGTCGTGCTGACCCATTCGTGCTACATCTATAATACAGCTGCAGCGTGGCTCGTAAAAAAACCTTAAGGTGCAATGTCAATCCTGAGGCCTATAACTTATACTGACTCTGTCTACCCTTCGTACCCAAGTATAACAGCGAAGCTACTACTTAGCTACAGAAATAGTTATGAGACTCACGATATCCTCATTTGATTCTGTCATGACGTATCTCTTGAAGCAGTTTGTACAGAAGTATACGGCTTCTACATCTGGCGGCTGCTCTGTATCCTGAAGCTGTAACAGGTTAAAGAAAAAATTATAATAATTTTTATTTTGATATTGATAATATTGACCGACGAGCATGTATGCGTAGGTGTATGAATGTGAAGGAGGCGAGAGAGGCGTGTCAGGATCGTGCCAAATGGAAGTCTTTAGTCTCTGCCTACCCCTCTGGGTGACAGGCGCGAGTGTTTATGTATATGTATGTGATAATATTGAGCATCTGTTTTGGTAACTAATAAAGCGAAAACATAAAAATTTTTAAAAATTGAATTCTCGCACAAAGAATGCTACAAAGCACGGTCCATTAAGTTGTCATTCGATATAGTGGGGGATAGCTGTACACTTCGTTTATCAAGACAAGGCTACTACTCGTGAAACTTTTTTCTTCACCGGTAGTCGGTTCTTCGAGCTATATGACCGACCCATTACCGCTTCAGTTTACTGATCCATTGCTTTAAGTCGGTAACTCTGGTTCTACTGCAGATGTCCTCATTAAGAAGTCTATCGCGCCGAGACACTCCGAGAGTAATCCAACCCACAGCTCCCTGAGCGACCTTGGACTTCCTAATACAGTCGGCAGTGAAGCACCACGTCTCAGATACATATTTCATCTCTGGCAACACTTGTTTCCATTCAAGTTTTGAGATATACGTTACGGGAAATGGGTCGCTGATTGACCTCTTTTTTGTCTGATTGTTTCAAGTTAACATACTCGTCAACAATTTATAGCACATTAATTTATGTAGTTCAGTCTGCAGTCGCAAAATGCGCAGTTAGCGTTTGTGTTGTGAGAGAAACGAGCGTAAAATATAATCTTTAATAGGAGTTAGATCCTCCTTGACACTAATGAAATTGTTGATTGCGATTTTAAGTGCTGATCACATCAAAAAACTGAGTTTAATGTGATTTTTGGATAATTGGACTATTATAGAATATGCAGATTTTTTTTTTGTTTAAGTTTACGCTAATGAAGTAGCAGATAAAGGCTAGTAATTAATAAATCATAACCATAGAATATTATAATATACAATAGAATGGCTGTCAACCTTATTTTGTACGAGGGTCGGCGTCGCCGGGAGCACACATATAAAGCAATTACGTCGTATTATCACTACTACAAACCCGATTCGCCGTGTGATTAATGTTTAAGATCATCATTCAAAAAAAAATCGTTTAAATTTTAATACATATTTATTTGTAAATGGTGTGCAATTTGGCATTTTCTAAATAATTTGCATGCGAAATTTGGAAACGATCGTAACGTCAAAACACATCTCGTGTTGACAGTTATACGTGTGAATTGATATGTTAGTAACATTTTAATGGCTACACGGGCTCCGCCCACTCCCCCGTTCTATTATACATGTATTATAGTATTCTATGCTCATAACAGTAGAATATCGGTAATAACATCGGTATCTATTTTTAATCAAATAAATAATTCGGTTAGGAAAAGTACCTTGCCCTCCTGTAAATTAAATTGTTGCAACTGATGCTCTTTATACTCGTCGATAGAACTAAAAGCGGGACATTCTGAAGGTATCTATATAGGAAAATAAGGTATTAGGAAAGTGGGAGAAAAGAAAACAGGATAAAAAACCTAGAAATAATTGTAATTATAATAATGGGTGTCGTAAGAGGCGAAAGAGAGAGAGAGAAAATGAAACAGATGTGCAGCAGCATCTTCCTGATAAAAACTCAAAATAATAAATAAAAAAAACAGGCGTTGACAGCCCGCCTGCCAAGCGTGGCAACTGTAGCAAAGTATCCCATATGAAGCAATCTGTAGGGGAAACAATGTTCAGCAGTAGACTTTTACAGGCCAGGCTGTAATGGATGGAGGGGATGGAATGGACACAAGAAGACAAGACTTTAAGAGTAAAGTTATTCCCCGTCTATTTATATCCAAGCACTGCTCACAATAGCAGTCCGTCCATTTATTTAATAGGTTACCAGTGGACCTTAAAAGTCTGTACAAGAGGCGGTTTCGAAACTGAGCTGAAAAATTTTTTTGTTGGAAAAATGCTTCTATAGTGTTGATGACTTTGTTAATGATAGTGTTCAATCATCTTAATTTTATTGGAGCATAATCTGAAATCTATTATAACGGTTTTGACATTAACAATTTCACTACTCGACTTTGCTTGATTTTTATTTTTATGACATTACCATTGTTAAAAAAAATTATGGTTGCGCGGAGAAATAATACCCTCGCATTTTGTTTAGTTAGTAAAACTTAGCTGGTACAATCCACCTTCACTTCAGTTTCCTTCCCGCACGTTTCCATGGGGGGGGGGGGTTATACGTGCGGCATCATTTATTCGCCCTATAGGATTCATTATTCCCGGAATCGAACCCAGCACTCTGTGGTCCAACCAAATTATAATTTTGTTTTGCTTATGTATTGATTTGGTTATAATGCATTATTCACACAATGTACATTGTTTTGAAAATATAAGAAATCATTAAATTGATTTGATGTTGATATGATTTATAATATTAGAATTGTGAATATAACATTATGATGTTTTAAAATACATATTAGCATATTTATTTCGATATGATGTTTTATTTAAATATAATAATGGAATACAAACTAGCACACAATTCACCTACATTTATCCTCAATTAAGAATCAAAATGGAGATGCGTTATCACCTTAGAGGACTAACATGAAATGGAAAAGAGCATTAAGCTGCTATTTTATGCTAGTATTCAGTGATAGCGTAGTTCTACCTGGTCGAGCCGACCCATTCCTGCTACAACCATAATATAGCTGCAGTATAGCTCTACCACGTGTAAATGATGTGATGAGGTACCGCGTGACTGGCAAAATCAGTAAGGTTTTCGTACCATACCAATTTCGCTGGTGATATCAAAATGCGTGGTGGTGGGTAGGTTACCGTGGCGGTGTAGCCGGGCAGCATGGCACCAACGCCGGGTGAGCAGCGCTCGAGGCGGCGCAGCGCGCGCCGGCACTCTCCGCACCAGCCGACCCGCACCCGCCACTCCCGGGACTCGGCGCCCATCGAGCTCCCACTGCCGATCATAAGTAAAAGAATTAAAGCACCCGCTTATGATAACGTAATCCTGAATTCGGACACGGCGATAGTTTCCAAATAATAAAAATTTGGATGTAAGTGTACGAGCCATTTTTTTAATAAAATTAAAGTGACAAATGAATGGGTGCGTTTGGCAGAAAAAAGCGCTAGCAAGCGCTTGTAAGGAAAATGGCGAAACTAAACAGTTTTCGGCTAGGACACGTTTGCTAACTTCAGTAGCGCTGACTCAATCCGCCATTTTGCTTATTTAATTTGTTTGTTTTGAAGTAGAGTTTATAAGTTGTTTTGTGCAATATTAGTTTTAGGTAATATAATGACATGAATAAACATATACATGTTATTAAAAATTCATGATTGGTAAGTTTTTAATATGAATACTTTACAAACATATATTTAAATTAGGTTAGGTTCCCCAGTTAAAACTAACTTCGTTTCCTAGAGGAAGATAGCTACTTACGATTTGACAGCGCTTACCGCTTACGATCGCCATTTTGCTTACAAGCGCTTGCTAGCGCTTTTTTCTGCCATACGCACCCAATGTATAGTCCTTACAATTCACGAAGTCGAGCGGGCTTTACTCGCAATTAAAACGTGTACACGCACATTGCGATAGTATGCGTGTCTGACGGGGCGATCAATTGCGAACGTGCCGTAGCTAACCATACCCGTTTTTGTCTTACGCTCACTTTGACACGTATACAGATACGTGTTTACCACAAGTAAAGCTCTTTCGACTTCGAAAATTACAAGAGCTATAAGCGGTTACTGCAATCCAAGGAGATTTGCAGCTAATATCACGGAGAGAAGAAAAGCTTCCAGCCTGTAATTATACCGGCTCTAAATACCCTTTAGACCTGAGCACTCTTGGCAGCAGAAATAAGCAAGAGGATAGTTACGGGTCTGGGTTCTAGTCCTTCTGAGCCTACCATTTCTTTCGGAATCTTCATTTTATATTCTTTTTTTTTCACATCACTTTTACGAATCAAAATCCACTTCAAACCATTATTCAAGCGACAATCCGTCTACGGCCAACTTCCCGCCAAAACTCTCCCTAGTAAGCGATAGTTAACCTAGAGCCACAGAATACATAAAAGTATTGTGTATAGAGTGGCTACTGACCCCCACCCGCCGATCTGTACTAAATCATCCCGCCCAGATTTCAATAGACACTTCATTTGCTCTAAGCGAAAGGACGTATGTGCGTGTTGTATTTCAACAGACTACAAAAAAGGAGGAGGGTAAAATCGACTGCATTTTTTTATGTGTGTTACTTCAAAACTTTTTTCTAGGTGAACCAATTTTGATTATTCCATTTTTATTTGAAAGCTGGTTCTTTTCATGTGGTCCTATATAAATTTGATCAAGATCTGACCAGCAGTTTTTGAGTTATCCTTAATAATGCGTATTTAATTGACTTCGAATACTTTGATGATGTTCTCATTTTATACAACATGTAACATAATTAACGCACATCCTGAAAGTAGTTTGTTCAGAATCGTTTACTGAATCGATTTCTATCAGTTTTAATATAAGTAATTTTTTATCCCAAAAATTATTAAAACTAAATGGACCGTAACTCAAGGCAATAAGACTTTTAAAAGAGTAGTTTTATTTGTATTAATACAAATTCCGTCATTCGATAAAAAATAAAGAAAAATTAACCTTATTTCAAGCACGTTATAGTCTTTGTGTTGTGGATATATATTGTGACCACAACATTCTCCCGGAATTAGTACAACAAATTAATAAATAACCAATTCATAAATATGTTTAACTAAAAAGTCAGTGTGTGAAATCGATTCAGTAAACGATTCTGAACAAACTACTTTCAGGATGTGTATTAATTATGTTACATGTTGTATATATTGAAGTCGGTTGTACAATATTTTCGATTTTATCACTTGTATTGGCCGTAATTGCAGTGGTACATAGTATTACGTACACAAACATATGCATATGGTCGTGACCTATAAACGCCTGGACTAGCCAATAAACATTCCACAGCAAGATACCAGCTTTGTGTTTTCATCCCAAGTGTTGATTTTTGTCCGTGTACGAATATTACGTTATTTTAACAATACAGATGTGGCTGGAGTAGGAAAAGGGGAGATCTCCCGCCGGGCAAGGTTTTCTGCCCGGGGAGCGGCCAACACTCCGTGTGATAGTTCGGAGAAGTTCTATATATACTGTCCATGATTCGGAATGTTAATAGCGCGATTTAGGCGTCGGTGTGTTTCGGTGTGCTAGTGGCGCGACGACAGCGCCGCTACATCACCCCTCTGCTCAGACCTGAGGTCGATAGTGAAGTCTCGTTGTCGACGAATGTGCAAGTGCCAGGAGATTGCCTTGTAGTCGGCGGTGAGTCGAGAAGAAGGCAAGTAATCTGCGAGAGTGCCGTGAAGCAGAGGCGAGCAGTAAGGCTCAGAGCCGTGCCGAACACTGTATAGCACAGAGAGTAGCTTGAAGGAACAGGAAGCATTATTTATTCCAGTGCTGCGATGAACCTTGTGAAGCTAGCTGGCTTGCAGGATATGAAGACTGCAGACGATATCTGCTCGGGAGCGAATGGGTGGGGTATTCTATGACGATGATGAAGCTTGAAGTTTCCGAAGGTTGTTTGGTTGCGTGTTCATCAGATCACGTCGGGGTCACCACTGTGGCCGTGAAAGGAAAAGGGGAGATCTCCCGCCGGGCAAGGTGTTCTGCCCGGGGAGCGGCCGACACTCCGTGTGGTAGTTCGGAGAAGTTCTATATATACTGTCCATGATTCGGAATGTTAATAGCGCGATTTAGGCATCGGTGTGTTTCGGTGTGCTAGTGGCGCGACGACAGCGCCGCTACACAGATATCAATAAAATTGTTTTTATTAAACAAGAAAAGAAGACATACGAACACACAATTCATCATAACATGGTAAGTGGTAGAGCCATGCTGCAGTTGAATTAGTAGTATAGTTGTAGCACGAATGGGTCGGCTCGACCGGGGAAAGACCACGCTCTCACAGAATACCAGCGTAAAATAGTAGCGTAATGCTGCCGTTTCGTATGGTGAGTGTAGAGAACCGGAGACCCTTTTTACTAGAAACGAGGCATTACATCTTAGTCCTCACGGGTGACAACGCATCTGCCTTTTGATCCGTAATCGAGGATAGAAGTAGGTGTCTATGGGCCACAGCAACCACTTACAATCAGGTGGACTGTGTGCTCGATTGTCAACCTGTCCTATAAAATAAAATTAATAAAAATAAGTGGATACTGTGGTTCATAAGCACCTACGCCTATCGCCGATTAATAGTCAAAGTTTCTCGTTAACAGTAAAAAAGATCTCCGATCCTCGTCACTTATCACACGAGAAAAAGTAGCATTATGATGCTCTTTTGGTGATACTTACTTCCTTGGTCAAGCCGACCCATTCATGTTACAACTACATATAATACAGCGTAGTTTGATCACATTAAAACATCTTTATTACATATCTTTTTCTTTTAAACTTGGTAAGTTTTATTTCAATCAGTTGAATAATCCGTATATAGTTGATTAGTCCGTATTATGCCGTTACACATAAACTGGGGTTCATGACTTACGTCTGTCTGGTTATTTAATGATATAATTTCTAGGTAAAATAAAGGAATAGTAATTTAGAATATTTAGATACAGTAGCAGCATTTACTAGTGTTAAATAAATAAACAGCAAATCAAAGTTGCATTTTATGATGATCTTCTAATCGGTTTTGTTTTGACCATGGCCATATATTATAACGGCCAAGGTGTTTGCCCAAAATATAGAGGTTCTTACTCCTTTCTTCTTCATGTGCAATGTTTCTTGAAGCTTAAAGTAAGAATGAGAGATGATTGATGAGATTTTTAAGATATTCTCATAATCAAAACATACCCAGCAACTGACGAGTTTGACTCCATCAACAAACTTATGCTGTTCTTCAGGGTTTCCCGAAGGGGTCTCAGGGGGTTGTTCCCTTGGAGGCTCAACTCTTCACTTGTGCTTACGTGGACGTTTGAGCCAAGGCAAGACCGTAGCACATTGTCGTTAAGGAGTGAAGGGCTCTCTTCTAAATAGGAGTTATCATTCTTGGATGTTGCATCACTTTGCTGTGAAGGTATCTCTTGTAGTTTCATGTCGTAGACCTGAAGGAATAGTGATTATTATTATAAAATATCAAACAATTATTTTGAATGTATTTGAACTTTTTACAAGAAAAGACAAGAAATAAAACTGAAGCATTGTAAAACGAAATGGTAAAGTTCGACATTGATGAGTTTCTCTATTATTTCTTTTTCAATTGAACCAATTAAATAAAATACTAGCAAGTGTTTTGTTTCCAAATGAAAAAAATATAATTACGTTAGGATTCTAACCTCACTTAATCAAAGGTGTATGTTTTTATCTTACTTCATTACATTTTGCACTGTGAAGTGGCGATGTTAGAATACCTATATAGTTCCGTTGGTGTCGTGAAAAGCGACAGAAGGAACCAAGGAGATGAGCAGCAGCGTTCAATTGCCAACCCGCCTGCTAAACGTGGCTACTGTTGCGTGGCAACCCTCTTGTGTGGTAATCTATCGTCAGGCCTATATTCAGCAGGAGACTTAGGTAGGCTGTAATGATGATGTAGGTTGTTAACTATAGTTAACTAACTTTAGTCGTGAGTATAAAAATAACATAATTATGTCTAGTTTTTTTTTTAAATCATTCTAAATTAAACAATTTTTTTTGTGATGCTTGGTTGGTGAAGGGGAAGGGGAAGGAAGGGTATTAGGAGCTATAAATGTCTTCACGTTTATAGCTCCTAATAGTGTAAAAACGTTTATTTATTAACAATTAAATACCAAAAAACTAGAAGAAATAATAAATACAATTCATATGTGACACCTTCATAAATTTTACCACCTTACCAATGTAATATACGGACTATAAGAGACTTTTTTTTATAGCGCTGGGTGACAAACGAGCACACAGTCCATCTGATGGTAAGTGGTTGCTGTGGCCCATAGACATCCACATTTATCCTCAACTAAGGATCAAAATGCAAATGCGTTGTCACCCTTGAGGACTAAGATGGAATGCCTCGATTCGACCAAAAAGGGTCTCCGGATCTCTACACTCACCATACGAAACACAGCAGCGTTACGCTACTAATTTACGCTGGTATTCTGTGAGAGCGTGGTCCTACCCCGTTCGAGCCGACCCATTCGTGCTACAACTATAATATAGCGCAGCGTGACTCTACCACGTAATTTTTTTAATGATTGAAGACCACAAGGTAAAAAATAATTTAAACATAATATTGATCGTGCAAAAGCATTAAAAAGTGCTTTAGATAGGAAAGCTTAATAAATTCAGATGCTTCCAACGCATTCCCGTATCTTTATGATAAGCTGTTATTATTTCGGAGCAAATTTAATTAAATCAGTGACCAAAATCATATCAATTTTTTAATTATTAGATTAGACATAACATTAATGTATTTTAAAGTACAAGATAACGCGTAGAAATAAGTTTTAAATAAATTATATTCCTTATTTTTCTTCAACCCGTAAAAGATCATGAACATGGGTTATTTCAGATGTATAGGAAGATTGGTCAATTTGCCCAAGGTTTGGTTATTTCACCTCTGGCGTAAACAGAACGATCATACCGCGAAATACTGGAATTCATAAGATCTTTGTGGCGTTTTCCACATTCGCCTCTTACGACACTGACGAGAAGAATTGCGATGACAGACTTTCTTAAGTCGCTCCCACATGGCAACTAAATGAGTTAAAGCCTAAAATTGAAAACAATGTTTTACTTATCGTAATTAATTAGTATACAAATAACCATAGAATACTATAATACGTACATAATAGAACGGGGAAGTGGGCGTAGCCCGTGTAGCCACTAACATGACAATTCACAGCTATAAATGTCAACACAATCAATCGTTTTCAATTTTCATGTAAAGCGTCGCTGCATGCGAATTATTTAAAAAATGGCAAATTGTGCAATACTTACGTGTCGAAAGAACAGTGGGAAATGGAATTTAATAAAGGAGACATATCCTAAAACCAGTAAGTCGAAACTATTTATATTTTGTAATATTTGAAACAAAAATAAAGAAATATTGATGTGTCAAAAACATTAATCAGAAGTCTATAAATTCGCTCAGTCTGTCAATACTGCGAATCGGGTTTGTAGTAGTGTTAATACGACGTAATTGCTTGTATGTGTGCTCCCAGCTACACCGATCCTCGTACAAAATAAGGTTGACAGCCATCCTATTGTGTATTATAGTATTCTATGCAAATAACTAATCTATTTGTGTTTTTCCCAATAAATGATCTAATCCACTTACATAATAGTAAGTTTTACTGTCTGTCAGTGTATCTTAATTTAAACTACAGACATTACAGTACAGCGATACATAATCTAAATAATTTAACTTTATTACAACAACACCAAAACTTCATTATACATTACACACCTTAAGAGAGGGGAACGACATTAGCAGTATAAATTATTATCTTGTTTGTACCATGGTATAAGTAATAACTTAGTATATAAAACATAATATGTGATCCAATAATTTTCATTGTACCTAGGTTATGTTATCAGAATATACAAACTTTTTGGATAGTATTTAATTATTTAAAGTTTGCTTGCATCCTAATATTTATATAAATAAACAGTGGGTAATATATGGCGCTGACAGCTGATGCACAGGTCTCCTAGTTCGACTCCAGATGCTATTTATTTATTTATTTCTGAAACTTACAACTATCATTACAGGATAACCTAATGCGATAGTGTAGCTGTCTAACTGATTTGTGTTGATTATTTAATTTTTGTAAGAAATTACAAAGAATGCCGTCTTTGTGAATTCACTCAGAGTACAACAGAATAGGTCCGTCTCACAAGCTGTTAAGTTGAGCGTGCGGAGTGCGCGCGTTAGAGGTGCCTCACTCAGAAGGTTGGTGCGACCTCGCAGCTCCACCAACAGTCGCGGCTGGCGTCGGCGCCACACATACCTCTCAGGAACACATAGATTAAGCTGCCCTAATATTTCAGCATTATACAATTTTCCTCACAGTATTTTAAAAATATACGAGGTGAGTGCGAGATCTCCCCTAACCCTCAGTTCATTATATCCTACCATACCTAACACAAACAAAGTTGGATACGTTAAAGGGTAAATTGGGTAGACACCATAATAACGCATATATAAATATCTAATGAATTTATTTTGTACTCGCTCTAGCATGAGACTATACTTAGTTTCATGCGGAGCCCAGATGACTGAATTACATTCACGTTGACTCTTTACAAATGCGGCTTTATAAGGCGATAATCGCTTTTATGTTTGTGAATCCTCTCACTGTACGAAGCATAAATCCCAGATTTCTATAAGCTTTTTTACAGATGCTCATGATGTGATCATGAAAAGTAAGCTTTGTGTTAAAAGTTACTCCTAAATCCTTAACGTCTCTGACCCTCGTCATCAACAGCCCGTCAATGTGATAGTTATGTAAAATAGGAGTGTTTGCGCGAGAGAAAGTAATTAACACACACTTAGAGCTGTTAAATTGCAAGAGATTGTCTTTACTCCAACTCACAACCCTGTCTATGTCCCTTTGTAGTCTGGCACAGTCATCCCCATTTTTTACCGCAAGAGTCAATTTGAGGTCATCAGCAAACAATAAACACTTAGCGTCCTTCACCACTTCTGGTGTCCAATGTGGCTTTAGCATATCTGGTTGTACTACCTTTTGGAAAATAAAGAACTTATTATTATTATTAATCTAACTTTTCATGGGACGCCCATTTTCAACGTAATTTACTCAAAAAGTCATTATGTTTGCTTGTTACAAAAGAGGAAATATTTCGTACCCTTGTTCTTTTAATAAAGTCTTTACTTACCAAGTAAAATTACTACTGGCTATGAAATGGTAACATTCATCAAATAGTGAATTCGTTCTACAATAAAAAAAATCTCAGAAAAACTATTTATTTAACCTATTACCTAATTAATATATAAATAACCTAATTAACAAATTAATCTTAAACCCTGTCTAATGTCAAATCTCATCGCATAATAGTTATATAGTAATAAACTAATTAATCTTACCTGTTCGGCGAGATTAGCCGCCTCTCCGCTCAAAAGTTTGGCTTCTTTCTTCGATTGATCCATAGACTGATGTTTTAAATTGGTGGAAGATTTGTTGCCCGACTTCAGTAGCTTCTCCTTCTTGAAGTATTCGTTCTTGTAAGATTTGGTCCCTTTCTTCTTTTTCACGTTTTCTATCAACTGTGTCGAATGATATAATGATATTAGTCACTAACATAAACTTCATTAATATTTAAATTGTAAATTTCCTTAGCTAAACTTTAGCCGATTTCTAGGCAGAAAAGAATGTCTAACACATTTAAATAATACTAGTTTTTACGGATTTTATAGCGTATATTTAACTTTTTAAATAACCAACCAAGTTTATTTTATAGATAAATATGAAGATCAATAAGACCAACACGTTAAAAACGATTTTTTTTACACACATTGCATTTCCTAACCATTAATATTACGTTACTACAAATATATAAACACCTATATTCAGTATTTCAAACAAAATCAACCAAAAATCTGGAGCATTGAAGAAAAGAGGTTACTTCGTCGGTACAATTCGGTTTAAAATAAAATGGCAAAATTAACTTAATATCCACACACAAAATATGCGCTTAGACGTGGAGTTACGGCAAACAGCCTGTCGTAAACTAAACTACACTAAACTCTTAATACGTTGCCATATCGAAAACAATGCTATCAATTTTTTATTGTATTTTCAACAAAAAAAGGCATATTACGAATAATGTTACGTTTTCCGTGTTAAAATAACATTGTACTGGCACAAAATTACGATTAACACTGTTAATTGTAATTTTGTACCAGTACAACCCTGATGGCAAAGTTAAATTCCATTGGTAAAGTTGCCAGACTTGACTGTAGTAGATATTCTTACACCGCCACTACACAGTGAAATAATATATTATATGCAACAAACATATACATTACTTACCTCGGCGTTTTCGCTAATGTTTTGCATACTCGTCGATATTAGACTTTTGCTATCTTCATAGAAATCTTCTTTCTCACAACCGAAATGGTAATACCTGCAAAATCGAAATACATTTTTCTATAAACAACCATAACAAAAACAACAACATAAATAACATATAAAGAAATATATCTCTCCCTTTTAATCACAATATTGAAGTCGCTGCTATATTTAATTTTGACTTGGCAGGATTTGAGTATAGAAATATTCTGATCATATGCGCTTCATCATGGTAAATCCACGAAAATACATATTATGGTCGCAGCACTATTAGGTTGGCTCAAATTCAAATCGTTTATTGCATCTATAATGTACAGTACATTAGCAGTTACAGTGACCATTATAGACCCTGTCGGGCATTGCAATATACAAGAAATATACAATGAAATAATTAAAAGGATTTATAACTACGTAACTTCATTATAATCTTCACAACATAAAATTTGTGCAAGTTGGCTCATGTAAAGTAACATGTATTTGGCTATTTTGAAAATAAAATTTTATTTAATACTTAGTAATTTGCTGCTTAGTAATTAACCATCAAAAAATTCAGTGAGCGTGTAAAAGCATTTGGAAATAAGAATCTAATCAATCAATCTCTCTCAATCACGAAAACTACACTAGCACAGAAGACCAGCACAACAATAGTAGCATAACACTCCTGTTTCATATGAGTGAAGATAATCCCCGTTTATAGTTTTTTTTTTAAATTATAGAACAAGGCTGACAAACAAGCACACAGTCAACTTGATGCTAAGTGGACGCTGTGACCTATAAGCACACATCTATCAACCTTCACACCTATCCTCTATCAAGAATCAAAACACAGATGCGTTGTCACCCCTGAGGACCGAGATGGAATGCCCTGTTTCCAGTAAAAAAGGTCTCCGGTTCTTTCACTCACCATACGAAACAACACAGCAACATTGAGCTGCTATTTTACGCTGGTTTTCTGTGAGAGCGTGGTTCTTCCACGGTCGAGTCGACCCATTTGTGCCACAACCACAATATGCGGCAATAAGCTGCAGCACTGCTCTACCACATGTAACGATGCGTTTCGTCTTAGACCTCATGCTTGACAACGCAACTGCATTTTAGATCCTAAAAATTAGGGATAAATGAAAATTTGAATTTTCAAAGAACAATAATAATTACTATAATAAACTGTTATAAAATCTATTATAAAACAGTGTAATATTTATATCTCATTTTCATCTATGTCTATAGGAGGGACCCGTGTTCAGCAACTTTTCAAAGAATTATAAGGATGGGAATAATTTAAAAAAATATACCTTATAAGTGCCCTGGAAGCATACACGGTGGGGTGGAGTGTCAGCGAGGGATTAAGATAGACTCTGTTCAAATTAACACCCCTAGTGTCTGTCCTATAGTGACCCCGCGCAACTCCATCGGGGTTGAGGAACGGGATCAACTTGAAAACGTAGTTCTTGCGCAACTGAATAGCAATGGGGTCATCTCTGGATAGTAATAGGTTCAAGAATCCATTAAAGACAAAGCTTGATGGAGTTTCACCCGGATGTACCCTTGCCGATATGAAGATTACCTGCAATGCATATGTTATAATTGTTCAAGCTCTCTGGGTAAATAAAAATAAAAATGATTAGCCAACTTTAAAAACTTGTTTGGTGTGTAATGGTCCAAATAGGACTGGCTAGTCAGAATGTGCTAGGATGTAATACCCTAGCCCTGTTTTTAGTTCGGTTAGCTATACTCTACTATACTACCTTCATCATTATAGCCCTTCACAAGTTCACTGTTGAACGGCCTAAAAATGAGGATATCCACAGTAGAACCAGAGTAACCGACATCCCAACGGATTAGTAAGCTGAAGTGGCAATGAGCCGACCATATAGTTCTAAGAATCGAAAATTAATGGGGAAGAAATGTCCTAGAGTTGTACTGGTAGACGAAGTGTAGTTGGAGTGACGACCTGATAATACATACAGGAAGTCCATGTATGTTGGCGGTTCAGAAACATGACATGTTTAACAGTGGACTACAACCTTACAAGAAATAAAATGTATATATACATATCGATTTATATTCTAGGCCTCATTAGCCTCGTCATGTGCTGGTGAAATAAGAAAAAATGTCACCCATTTTATCCTATGGGAGGGGCAAGAGGTTACTTTAGAAAATACCAGAAAGATATAGAGGATTTGGACCTGTCCCCTTGTGCCGGACTTGTCCCAGTCTAGTAATGGAAGCAGTATTAAAAATGCGGAACGCCTAATACTGTAATGGCCAATCCGCGTGTCTTATGTAAGTCTTTACGAAAACTGAGGATGTTCATGTTGTAAAATGGAATTTTAGAGGCTGTTGATGAACAAGAAGAGGCTAGCTTAAGGCGGATTACCTTTTTGTTCTGAAACTTGAATGGCCTCTCTTTGTTGTCTGGAAACAGATTCTTTAATCTCTCCTCCCTCTCTTTAGTAATTCCATGGTGTGAGGTTATTGTTAACAGATCTACTCGCCTACCTGTAATATTTTTTTAAAATATTGTAACCAAATCTTATATCGAAAGTTAAGAATAAAAACCATACAACTAAAACTTTACTTTTAATATTTATCATATTATTTTATATAGGAAGCGCTAATTGATCAGTCATTAGATTCAAGTCATTCATATGATAAAATACAAAATTACCAATTTAAAAATTATTGTATTGTATAAGTATTCAATTCCCAGTAGTCCAGAAAATAACTTTAGCCTTTTTGTTTCTATCGCATAATTTAAAAATACTTATAAAGAATGATCTTATATTGTCATGCAAGCCAACATGTATGTTGTTTGGTGGGTCTACATTATTAGAAATATACGAGTATTATTGTTTACAAGGTCATCATGCTCTGTAAAAATAACTTTAACATGTAAATAACTTCGTAATGATGTTAATAATTATTCACCTTCAAGAGAATATATGAGACATTCCCTGCAGTAATAGATATCATCTAGTGACTGAGGTGGCGGTAGTGGAAGCAATTTCAAATCAATTGTGTTAAGTGCAATCTGTAATTCAGCAAAGGAGTAGGGATATGTGAAAGCAAAAAATGTCGTCGCCTTGGTATTTTCAGATGTCCGATATTTAAAACTCAGGGTGAATGTGTTGTCATCCGTCTGAAAAAGTTAAAGATAAGTTAGTAACATAAGGATAAAAATTAAATTTAAATAATCATCCAGAAATATGTTAATCATATTATATGACTTTTCTAATAAAGACGATATAAAAAATATTTACAGTTATGACATATGAACATTTTTGGTTGATTCCATCTGCTACATAGTGGTTTTTACATAAGTCACGCTTTATTGGTTTTATTTTTACAGCGAGTTTGATACTCACTATCAACTCAGCAGTTAGAATTTCCGAGGCTATAAAATGTTACAGTAAGGTCTCAGGAGTAGGTTCTTCTAAAATGTTACTACTCAGTTTGACTGCCAATTGCAGTATAATATTTTTTTTGTTAATTTATTGCAGATAAATCAAAAATATTATAAAATACTTGTAACGACCATTTTCTCGTTATTTGATCGACCATGTCAGCACCATATTTGAATTATAAAACATTACAGTTTCAGATTTTTTCTTGACATTGCCACTGTGTATATGAACACTACCATATTATAATGTATTCAATAACAAAACATTTTTGATTCTCTTTGTTTGGTAAACGTATGGAATATCACATATGATGGACTTTCATGTTTGGTAAGATGGAATATCACATCGCGCTTTAATTATACTACATACCAAAGATATATGTATTGTAAGCATATTCCGTGCGAGAGATACAGATGTGCCTGTAGTCACATTTCTAACTTTATTCAGAAATGGTTACACTGATCATATTGTTATGAGACATATTTCCACAAAATGATTTCCATAAAACGACACCACACACTTGTCATCGCTGAGATGATCTTCCTCTAGTTTATTGTTGAACGACAGCTAAAGGTATGTTGCTATCGGGACCATCACTAGAACTTTACTCAGGAACTCGAAGAAGGTATGTGAAACAAGTTCAGTAAATAAAATTAAAGTAAATATAATTATCCTACTCACAAAAACAATTCATTCATCACTTCAATAGGTCAGATGACCCTAGCTATTGTATGAGAATGCTATTTTTATTCATGTTTGTATAAACATATTACAATATATAAAATATATAATAATTTGATAAAAGTCACAAGGTACAAAAATGTTTAATCAAATAGTGACAAAATAATCAGTGCTACAAGTTCAAATTTGGGTCAAATGACCCTGCCACCTTGCTAGTGTTAGGAATTAATTTTCATACAAAGCCCATACACAAATTAGATAGGCAGCTAAATTAGTGTTAACAAAAAGTGATGTAATTATGTTGCCTCTCCACGCAATACATTTACGCATCTTATATTGAATGCATGTAAAGATTATTATAATAGTTGTATTCATTAAGTTGTTAGTTAAAGAAATAACTGATAATTTAAAGGTCAAAAATGTTCATAAATTTTTATATTCATACCAAAAATAATAATGTTAAATGTTAGTTTCAACAAGTTGAAAGATTTCTTCTCTTTAACATAAACCAATTAAATCATCCTATTCAAAAAAACATATCATCTGTTATCTCATTAAGAATAAACAACAAAACAACACTGAATTGTGAATACATAATTAATTAAAAATGATCCCACAGCTACCTTAAACAGTAAACTAAAGTTACCAATTGTACTTACGGAATGAATTGGACGATCCTTTATTCTTTCCCACTGTGGTTTTCCAGGTAAAGTTCTTGTTACTGGTGCCATTCCTTGGTTATACATTTTGCCTTGTTTGTTTAGATTTATTAAGTTTAACCGTACCTATTATATTAAAGAATTTTTGACAACAATAAAAAATAAATATGTACACATTTACAACAATATTTCTGTAACTTTAAAATTAATAAAGTGAAAGAATGACAGTTGTTTTATTAAATCAACTAGCAAAACATCATTTTGCATCAGTTTTGCAATAGAAATATGGACCAACAACAACAAAATACTATATATAAATATATAACTTTATGCCAATTATTAATTATTTACCAGTACTCCAGGTTCACTAGCTTGGACTCCAAAATAAAACCAAGTGCGATTGCCATTTTCAAATTCGGTCCCAGCACAATCTGGCCTAGTCCACAGATTGAATTCATAATCAGGTGTTTCTGGAGCATTTGTTTTGTAGTTTACACCAGGAGCTGGAATAATATAAGTAGGAATAGAAACGAGATAGTCCGATGCATGACGATTGTGACATGCCCAAAACAGGAGAGGCGCGCGTCCGACAATTAACTGTTGCAGACAGATATACAGATGAAAAAGAATAAAACAGACATTAGTCCGACAGTAAAGTAACCTAGTAAGATTTTGGAGATTGTAAATAAATTAACATATAAACCAAAACGAATTCACTTATAACTAAAATGAATACACATATTTACTATTTAGTTGTAAAGTTACACTTAAGAAAGTGAGATAGATTCGGTTTGTGAATTATCACTGACAAACTCACCAATAAGCTCCATTGAGACTTGTTCTACATGGCCTAAATTCCCCGAGTCAAAATTATGTATAAAATAAAATCCGCACTTCTCTATTATACTTTTACTATCCATATCTGTTAATATTAACTACATTATACAAAAAGTAGCGATTGAGTCGATAAAATCACGAGACTTTTATCAACATTCACTTGAGTAATTTAAATTATGAAACATTTAATTTAACATTAACGATTGGCAATTTCTAAATGACAAAAATAAAAACTTCACTGTTTTTCTAAACAAAATTACGTAATTTTGTTGACATCGATTGACGGATAACAGCTGATTTGCTTTATTGGCGAATAAAAATCCTTTTTTATATGTAAGAATTGTAATAAATAAATTATACTTTATTGAATATTTTTAATTAAACTTAAATTATTTTTATATGCTATTAGTAAGTAATATTTTTTCGTTTAATACTTGGAATCACTATTTAATAACTTTATTATTTTCCCATTGTAAATTTGTATCCAAAATGGCTGCCAGCTGTCATCAGCTGCCATGATACCTATATGGAGGTTAGAGAACAGGAAAGAACGATCGCTGTAGAAAATAGTGTCCCAGAAATATGGACAAAATAAGTGAGGCGCTGCGATCGCTAAGTTGTCTCAATAAAAACTGGCTGTTGTGCGGTAGTTTGAAAAGATTATATCATTCAAAAAAAAAAAAGCAAAATTATTACTATTTATTAATAAATAAATTATTAATTGTGATTTTTATAATTTTAATTATTTTAAATATAAATTATTACATATATTAAATAGGTAATTAAATATGTCGGAAAGTACAACACGATAAGCCAATTGTGTGGGAAGTAACAGGATAGCGTTAATTATTAAAAATGGTAAAAGTTTGAGAACTGATGTTCAATTTGCTCTCTTGCTTGCGCAATTTATCATTATCAATAATAGGACAATGTAACGCACTATACATTCAGCATAGAGTAACGTAAAGTAAGTTTGACTATACCGCAGTACGTTCCCATCATAATTACATACCAGTGCAATGTGAAGGACAAAACTACATGATAACACCAAATTATGCAAACCAACAGCAAACTTACCCATCTCTACGTAACACAGCACAGCCTCTCAGCAACACCATCCTCTTTGTCTGCACCAGAAGAATCACCACAATGGCAGAACAAAGACTACCTTAGCACGCGTAGAATGACTTCACTCGTGAAACAACTCAAGCGGAATCTCTCGCGCTCTGCCCCTACACTAAGCTTTATACTGCACAAACGAGTGGGAGGGTTTCTTGATATACCCTCAATTTCAACTAGTCACTAGATTCAACCGGCATTTTATAGATACGCCTACAAATATTTATAAATATATAAATATTTATTATTAAATAATTATTATTGATTTATTATTAATTTTTAATAATATTTCACCATTTTATAACGTTGCTTAGTGTCAATAATTGAAAAATTACTTCGCAGATACTAGGTACTTACCGACCGTAGCGCGGCTATAAATTCTACAAATGTTCAGGAACAGGCGGGCCATGCTTTAGCACGTAGCGATCGTTCTCCTGTTCTCTAAACTCCATGCTTATACCTAAGGGATGCCGTTGTTTGTCTAAGGGATGGGCGATATACGGGATCGGGCGTTTATTTTTAACATATTGCAATATTCGATATTTTGACATTTTTTTTAATATGTCGAATGGGTTAATGTAGTCTCACTTTATTTGGTTTTGTTTGTCAATTTGGGTTTGCTACACTGGTTAATATATTGATTTAAGTGTACTACATACAATGATTTCAATATATAAGTCAATGACTACATATCTAATAATCTGTCGATTGCAGTTTTATTTTATTACGAGGATATTATTAAACTTTCGTTACGTAACGTTCGTACGTTATTAATTATTTGATTTTGTAAGCTCATTTGCTAAATACATGTCTACTGATGTGACGAATTAATGGTGTAGTTTAGTGAACATCCTATCGTTTAGATAATCGAAAGCCCAATTGAACCAACAAACAGGTAAAGACATAGTATTGTTGCGCGACACAATTAAATCCTGTTACATGGTGACACTAGTTACCACTAGCGCCTTTTAGTATCGAGTAGCAGAACTAGGACAGTCAAGATCCTTCTAGAAATTTCCATGAAAGAACTTTCTAGAAATATAGACACCTGGCCAGTCGGGACCGGTATGTACTTGAACATTCTGGATGTTTCTACAGTAGAAGGTTCTGGAATTATCTGAGGCCCTATATTAGGTCGGTATAGACCGTGACCTGAGTCAGTGTTGAATATGCAATTCAAGCGGATATTTCGAAGTTCTACAACTGTGAACTAATGTGATCAATAATACAATTGTGTTTTGTTATTCGTGAGATTTTAAGTTATAATTAGTGTTCTGTAATTAAAGTGTAAATTTTGGTAATTCACTCGACAGTTTTTAATTGTCTCGAACCCCAAGCTCGTAACAATTGGTGTTAAAAGTGGGATCAAATCTTGCCGATTTTACCTTAGTACGACACAGAGGGTACACGTACCCGAAGTCAACGCCAACAGGGGACGGACCAGAGACGATTTGGTGGTACAACGCCGTAGACGTCGGAGGGCCAGCTGCCGACCACGCAGGCCGAGCTGTCAGCGCTTCCTGCATCTGCAGCACCTGATTTAGGTGCTCTGATGATGGTGCTGCAGAAGCAGGCTCGCCAACGGCAGGAACAGGCCCGCCAATAGATGGAACCAGCCCGTCGATAGGAGGAACAGACCCGCTGACAGAATCAACAGGCCCGTGGGTTAGAAGAGCAGCTGCAGCGCTATAAGCAAGAGCAGATGCTCCTCATGAAGGACCTTCACACTACCTTCGGGAAAGAGGTAAGGGAGGGGAAGAATAGGGTTGCTGAACATGACAACCGCCTGTCAGTAACTGAAACCCGAATCGACCAAACACCAAATAGAATAATCCGGTTGACAACGTGATGGCTGTCGTGAAGAAAATACTGGGCTCCCGTGGTAGTTGCGACACCTTCGCTACGTGTATTCAAATTTTAAAGAGCCGCCGTTTGAAGGGACCTCTTCCTGATCGGCCTACAAAATCCAGTTCGAGGCTCTCATGAAAGCGAACGGTTGGAATAAAAGTCAGGCCATTACTGCTCTTATCCTAGGTCTGCACGACCAGGCCTTAACTATTCTGGAAGCTCTCGGTAAGGAAGTGACTTACGAGCAGCTCCTTGAGGTATTGGAGGTGAGATATGGCGACGCTCACCTGGAACACGTCTTTTGTGTGCAGGCCAAAAATTGCGTGCAACGTAGCAACAAAAACCTGCAGCAGTGGGCCCTTGAGGTGGAGAAGCTGGTTCGAAAAGCATACCAGTCTGTACCTGTATGCTTTTCGAACCATCTAGTGCAGATATTCATCAACGGCATCCATGAACTTGAAGTCAAAGGTGCTGTGAGGCTCGGGCATCACGAGACGCTTAAGGACACCTTCACTCACGCACTGGAGGTGGAAGCCGTGTGGCAGGATCATCGTTCCTATCGCGTCAGGGAGATTGCAGCAGCTACAGTTCGCTTAGGGCAGCTGAAAATGATGGTCCCTTTTCCCACAACCGTAGCACCTAGGGCTGTATACTTTATTGCGGTCGTGAACTGTAGCTGTTGTAACCTCCCTGACGCGATGGGAACACCACCAGTGCATGAGCCAATCAGTGGCGAAGCCTCCATAGAAGCCCAGAAGTCCGGCTTGCCTAATCAAGCTGAATCAATCAATAATATCAAGTAATAAAATAACTCCTAAACTGTTTCAAACTATTTCAAATTTCCCGCACGCTCTGTTCGACCTCGTAGCCTAGGAATACTGCTGTCATATATATAACGAGAGTTGAATTGAGCGATTGGTTGTCTCTCTTGCACGCGTGGGCTTTTTACCGGGCTTTCGAGAAGACAATCGCTCCCTTTCTAACCTGTGGCAAAATATTCTATAAAGAAATATAACTACGATTGTATAAATACCAATTAGTATGGAGATAAAAAGCGCGGTTTTTTAGTGACCATTTATTTTTTTCCTCAGAGCGGGACGCCTTTAAAATTATTATAGTTTTAACACTTTTGACTTCAGTTACACAAAGTACACCCGGTGCGGTTCTCACCGCCCAGAACATCGAACGACACAAGTTAGCCGTCAGAGCCAGTGCCCGTCACCCTCGGTTCGGACGGCTGTTAGATAACTCATCCACCTGCACTGTACATTGTCATAGGAGTCATCGTTACGCAAGTAACGATGCGGAATGAAAGGCTGAAAGGACGCGGGCCCTGAGACCTATGAAGCTATTAAAGCCATAGGCTAACTGGATTAACATCATCAGAAACCAGTTCAATTCGTTCGGGACAAGCTACAGTTTCCAGCTTAAAATCAAGAAAGAAAACTAAATTGGTAAAAGTGAAGTAAAAATAGTTAAAGTAGTGAAATTCCAAGGGGCAGTTACGAATAATTGCTGTTTTGTTTCGCCAGGGTCTACCCTATAAGTAGGTAAGTAATAAATTATACAGTCCACTAAGTTTACGATTGGCTGGACCGGGACCATTCCTTGGGGCCTGTACTCTTAGTCGTCAACCACTTTCTTTTGAGAGAGCAGTCGAGGTTCTAGGTCGAACGTCTTTTCAGGCCATGCCCACCGCGTTGATTCCCGAACCCAACGAGGTGTGGTATAGGAAAGGAGCCACTAATCGTTTGATCACTGCTGAGGGCATGAGATGAGGAACGTGACGATTCTTTTCATCTACTATTTTCCTACTCACAGTGGCGGCCCTAGCAAAACTTTTAGGTGGTGGGAGATCTCATAGTGACACCCCCCTAAATACAAAACATTATTGTTCCTATAATAAGCAGTTGCTTTTTCTTGGTTTTAAATTGTATGAGACCTACAGTGTCTGTCGCTCTTACCATAGCAGTTGTTCTGCTTATTCGCGTTCAAGAAATATTGTCCATTCCGCTCGCACTACTCTGTTGCGCTTGACAACGCCACTATTATGGAGTGTAGAAGTAAGGAGGGCCAACTCCCATAGTAGAATAGTTAAAAAGTGGCCACATGTAAGCAGTAAATAACAGTTCAAAAACTCTCCACAACAGCGCTGGAGTAGCTACTGGGGTGAAATGAACTTAGCAGTTGCCGACGGTTTCAGTGTGCTGCTAAACTGCTTAGTAGCTCTAAAATCTAAAATAATTTTATTTAGTAAATATAACCTCGAAAAACTCGTCTATCCCACTAATATTTTTCGGCGCGTTCTTTAAAATTTTCCCCTTAGCTATAGTGGTTACTTCTCGTAGACAGAGAAACCTATAGACAAATTGACGCCTTCTTTCGCATTCGCACACGAAAAAGATAGATTCATGCATACGTCTTGCATAGAAATGAGACAGTGCGGTGTGATTGTTTGTCCCTTTCTCTGTGCCGGTTTTTTTGGTTAGTAAACTACACTTTGCTAAACAACTTTGACAGTTCGTAGCGATCTAAGGAGTTTACAAGTTGGTTTACTCGTAAGTGAGAAAAAAAGTGTTTTGTGAGCTTAAGATTGGTGAATCTTGTTCAGTTCAGTTCTTAGAACAATTAAAATTTTTGTCTAAAAGTCATAAAGAAAACTACGTTAACTACGTTATCGTCCTTTCTCACTCGAGGCCACGCTAATCATTAGTCTATAGGTTTCTCTGTCTACGTTACTTCTACACTCCGTAGCCTATGCTTGCATTGCTGCGGTGATTAGTTGTACAGATTATAATTCATAATAAGAGTTAATAATCTTGTTTGACAACTTTTATTTAAACTGATGTTCTGCAGACGATGTTAAAAAAGATAAAAGAAATACCAACAACAAACTTAATGGAAAGCCTAGATGGCCAGCTTTCTGGCTTATGCGATTGCAATTTTTTTTTAATTCATTCGGAATAATTTAACTTCTGGGCAATAGAATTTTCTATGGACAAGATTCCAAGTTATGACAGTCTTTCCTGCTCTAGTATATATACAGTAATCTATGCTTTCCTGACACATAGTAAAAACGTCGGTAAATTTTTAAATGTTTTAATGTAGACAGTTACCGTTACAGTACAGCGACAGCATAGTCGGCAAGATACGATGTGCTGTCTACACCTTTGGGAAAAATATCCTGCCAATCATTATTGTTAATAAGTCTGAGAACTTTATGTGGCTCTGCTGATTGAAGATCTTTAAATAATTAGTTCAAGCTCATAAGTTCCTGAACCAGTTTACAACTAGACAAATCACATTATGCCCATCTGTTCAACTGACTTGCAAATCAACATAGGCTTTTTGACCTTTCAGGAATTATTTTTATTTTGTATAAAAATGAACACGTATCATAGAATTTTGATAGTTTAGGTCAAGTAACCAATAAACTTTTAATTGTATCAATCACAGGCTAAAAAACGTTCATTTTAAACAATTCTTTAGGATCAGTTGGTGTATCACCTGTGGCTTCGTACGCAAATAATATTTTCTTTCTTAGGGATCGGGCTGGCTTAAAAATTGGTTAGTCTATCCGTTATTAAAGCAGATGAAAAGGCTCGGTACTGTTTCAAAACTCAAAAATCTCTCTCAACTCAAAAAAAATTTCAAACAATACGACACCTTTGGTAAATACATACTGCATATTTTCGATTCAGACTGCATAGCTTTTTTTTGTGCCAGCAGCTATGCAGGTCTAGAAAGACTAGTATCACTGCAAACTTAAAGATCTAAGTATTGTGTTCGCTGCTATGGCTATAGTTCACTGCTAAGCCCTATGTCTTCAATGAATAGGAGTTGCTTAGCTGTGAGCAATTTCCCTTCTTCTGGGCGAAGTAAATAGTTTCCCAGATGTGTTACGTTGGGTCCACAATTAGTTACGAAGTGCAGAGGCGTTTCTTCCGTTAAGGAACAAAACCGACACATCCTTGAGTTGTTTAGTCCCGGGATGGCCATGTGCTTTTTAAGACAATAGTGTCCAGTCAGAGCTCTTGCCAGAATGAGCAGTTTATTTTTACCTAATCCCTGGTTCTGAAGCAAATTTTCGATCAAAAGCCCGGATTTAGGTTTTAAAATGTTGCCTGGTGTATCAGACCAGATCTTAAGTGATTTATTGTGATAAAGAGTTTCTAGGGTTAATCGGGCTAGGCTTTTTGAGCTCGGTTTCAAATTGTGTGCTCTTAATGCTCTCCCGTGCGAGCTCATCTGCAAGTTTTTTACCTACAATACCCGCGTGGCACGAAACCCATCCTAACATGACCCTGTTGTTACATCTCAAGGCGTTTAGATGGTTCACGCAGTCTCCTACTAGCTTCAATTTCAATAAGTTTGCTCTATGCGCTAGCAGTGCTGCATGACTATCAGAGTTTATGTAGATTATATGACTGACGTAGCGTTTTTGCAATTGATTTCCGCACACTGAAGTATGACGAAAACTTCTGCCTGGAAGATAGTGGTGAATCTACCTTAATTAGTACTAAGTTTGAATTTGGGGCATTACCCCTAAGCCCTAAATTTCAAAGCCTATGTCGAGGCCCATTTTTGACCCATCGGTGTACCATATAAGGCTATCGACCTCACAGACAACCTGTCCATTCAACCAGTCTTTCTGGAGGATAGTTCCACTTTATACTTTTTATTAAGAGTGCATAGTAGACGCATGATGTCTGAGATCATGCATAAGACCGGTGTTTCCTTAATTAAGTCGAGCATCGTTAGGCACAGAAGTGCATTAAGAGCAGCTCCAGGTGATGATCGCATCGCTCTAGTTGGTATTAAGCTGGCGGTCCTTTGTAGACTATTTAGTTTGTCCGCAGTCATCTCTTGGATGGCCTTATTACACCAGATAATGGAGGCGTAGATGAAAATCGGCCTCACTATGCTGCTGTACAGCCATAGGATCATACTGGGAAGCAAGCCCCTGTTGTTTCCAAACATACGACTGCACTTATCTAAAACAACTTTAGCCGTATGATATACGTTGCTAAGGTGAGAGTTCCACGTTATTTTTTGGTCGATTGTTACAGGCGTTATTTTGTGGGAATCCATTATATTGAAGTTGTTAGAACTTAATTTGCTCAGTTTCGCGTAATAAAATACAACGATGAGTCCTGCCCAGTCTGAAGAACTCCCGCTTCCCACTCTTCCTCAGTTGCGTCCACTATCCCCTTCACTACAACTTTCAGCATCACTACTCCCAGCGTCACTTCTCTCAGCACCACCACACTAGGAACGACACACCGCCCTTAATAATACGAAATGTGTTTCGTATTATCAAGGCTAAAATAATTGCTAAAAGATGACTCATTTCTTCTTAAGCAATATTACCACATCTTTTTAGTTAATGGATACTAACATAGGTTAAAAGTTTCATATTTACTAACAATTTATATGGATTACTCGGTTATCTGAAATAAAATTATATATTATTATTATTATTCATACTGCCGGCGAGAACTCTCTACACTAGTTTGTCGCAGCGACAAAAGCTATAAAAAATAAAAATTGCTAAGCGATGTCCGCTTGACGGTCAGAACTCACGCCGAGAGACCAACCAGCGGTAATTTTTTCAGCTGTGGCAGAATACCAGCAGTGATCTAAAATCACCACATAGCTCAGTCACTGGCCAGTTTGTCTCATTACTTTTATGTTACTTAAGACGACACATCGAAAAAGTGGCTCCAGGCTATCGTCGTACTAATCCGAGTGAATACATAATTTCTATAAACACTTGAAAAAACGTCGTCATAAAGTCTAAAATTCCGTAGCGCCCGCGACGGTTAAAAGCGCTTAGAAATTGTCAGAATCTTAAAATATTTTTTTTAAATTATTGATTTAAGTAATCAAAATAATGAGCAAGTAAATTATGAATATTGATGTTATGAATATATTTGAGTGATTCCCAAGCATATAGATTAAGTAATTTCGTTGTAATTTCAACTATAGTGATTTTTTAGAGGTGTTTTCGCAAATAATTATGATCGAGTCAAAATTATACAACCATGTTTTTGAACAAGCAAATTCAAGATAAACATATGAATTTACCTATATCATAATTCCACTTTCGTTAGCGGTGTCATAGTCCTATACTAATCGATGAAAGAAGGTGCATTTTTTCGCGGTGTCGCCTTAAGTATGTTTCTAAGTTAAGTTTGAGATGATTTTTATTTGTACATTTTTATAGCATTACATGTGTATATTTACATGTGTAAACTGAGACAAATAAAAAGATTATTATTATTATTGGGGTATCTGTATAGTTTTCTCATCTGGTTGGGTTCTATAAATATATAATTATGAATTAAAATGAAAAGATAAATATACATAAATTATATCAATAAAATAAAATAAATATAAAAATACATAAATAAATAAAAGCCCAACCAGATGGAGGCCCTCGACGCAAACGGCCGAGGGTTAGGGGGGAAAGGGTAAGAAACCGGCGGACGATGCGGGCGGTATCGAGGAGCACCGCCTTCTGCATTTGAGCCTGGAGCGGTCCGCCACGTGGTCCCAGCCGCCGCAGATGACCCGAGAGGCTGACTGGGATTAGCTCATTTGCAGAGACGACTACAGGAATAATTTCGGTCGGCAGACCACCCCACATGTCGGTCACCTCGTGAGCCAGGTCCAGATATTTTGTTTGCTCATCTGTGTCAGCTTTCACGAGGTTCTCGTCATACGGAATGGTAATGTCGACCAAAAATATCCTTGACTGTGCCCGGTCCATCAGCACAATATCAGGCTTATTCGCAAGAATAGTCCTGTCTGTGATGATGGCCCGGTCCCAATAGAGCCTGGTGCGATCATTTTCGAGCACGGCTTCCGGCAAGTACTTGATATACGGCAATTTCCGATCCACGAGACCGTATTTCAGAGCGAGCTCCTGGTGAAGAATTCTGGCTACTAGGTTGTGCCTGTGCAAGTACTCAGAGTTAGAAAGCGCCGAACAACCGGAGATGACATGCCTAAGTAAAGCACCGGGATGGCGACAAGCTCGACAGATGTCGACGGTGCCATCCTTTAGGATAGTTGTTTGTCTTAATAACCTGATCCTGTATTGCACAGACAAAACCCTCGGTTTCCCCCGAAGAGATCACCAAAGCGTAACCAGTGGAGGGAGGCTACTGTGTCTACGAAAGGCTCATGTAGACCCTTGTAGAACCTCCCGTGGAACTCCTTCTCCTTCCATACGGTCTCCCGGTCGGAAATGCTCTGCACTGCCTATACAAAACTTACGGGCTAAACTAAACTTGCTAAACACGGCTAAACACGGGCTATACAAAACTTGCCATTGCTCGTTGGCTAAGGATAGAGGGGTAAGTCCTTTATTATAAGAAATGACGTCCTTATAGAATGGATCATCCTATCTCGCCAGGAAGTAATTACAGAGGCTGCATACTTCGCGATTATGCATGGTGAGCGCGCTCAAGAAGCCACGCCCACTATGCTTTCGCGGCAAGTACAGCCTCATTACCGACGATCTCGGATGATGCATCCTATGGGACGTCATGGTAGTGCGGAATTTTCTATCCAGGGCCTTAAGGTCAGTCTGAGTCCACCTGAGTATGTCAAAGGTATAAATGAGGACAGGCATGATCCAAACGTTATATGCGTGTGTCTTATTCACATCGGACAAAAGGCTGTTAAGCACTTTGGTCAAGCGTGTATAAAACACGTTGCAAACTGATTGTTTCATACCAGCCTCATCGATACCGATGTTCTGTGACATACCCAGGTATCGGTATGTTTCAGCCTCGGAAAGGGTCCTTAAGTTGACGAGCATAGATAAGTCTATGCCCTTAGAGTTAGCAACCCTTCCCCTTTCAACATGGAGGACCGCACACTTATCCGTCCCCAGCTCCATTCCAATAGAATTGCTAAATTCACAAGCGATGTTTAGCAATTCCATAAGATTGGAACGACTGGAGGCGAATAACTTGAGGTCATCCATATAAAAAAGGTGGATCACTTTTGTCCATCCCTTCAGTAGCTGAAATCCCCTCCCGGAGCCCTACAGTAAGGTACTGAGAGGGTTCAGAGAGAGGCAAAACCAGATTGGACTCAGACAATCGCCCTGGAAGATACCCCTTCTTATCCTTATGTGGTTCTCCGCAGCCATCATCCGCTCACCCAGATAACGAAGGATCGTACTCCACTGCCCCATACACTGCCCGAGGAAGTCTCTTACTGTACAGTCAATCTTGTACAGCTCGAGGACCCTCTTTTATTATTATTTTACTCTACAGTGCTGTTCTGAGTGCATTCGCTTGTAACCGCGACAAAACTATAGGAATTACATACTCGCTTCTTGCTGCTCGCCAACTGTTATCTCGTTTCTAGCTCTACTCGCTTCTCGTAGATCGTTGGCGGTCGCTGTGGAGAGGGCTATGCTCAGGGTTTCTCTGCGTTATAGAGTTACAAGTGAGGATATCTGCAGTTGAACCAGAGTAACCAATATAGCCCAACGGATTAGTAAGCTGAAGTGGCAATGGGTCGGCCATATAGCTCGAAGAACCGACATCCGACGGAGAAGAAAGGCTCTCGAATGACAAGCTCGTACCTGTAGACAAAGTTCAAGGCATCCCTTACCAGGTGGAGTGAAGACGTGGTAAGACATGCAGGAAGTCGATGGATGCAGGTGGCTCAGTACCGTGCTTTGTTGTATTCCTTTGGGGAGGCCTATGTCCGCTACAGTAGTTCGGTTGGGTTCTTTTATATAGTGATATGGATGGGTTATTTTTCATATATTCTTTTCATTATTGTCCGCAACTTTTCTAGCCTTCTGAACTTAAAAAATCTTAGAAATGTTTTCGAGCTATTAGAAAAATGTTCTTATGGTGAGATACATAATATTTTTACATCCAATAGCATAAAAACCAGCAGTACCAGGAGTACTGTTGGTGGTTGTTGTGGCCCGATTTGGAGAGTAAGAAAGCCAGTGTAGTTACAGGCTGTTAGAGCTGCTGCAGTAATTTGCCATCAGTTGAACTATTGTTACATTATCACTTTAATCTATACAAATAAGTAAAATTGAAGTGTCTGTTTGTTATATAAAAAATAACAGCTTTTTAACAAATGCACATAAAAGCATATGCGGTAATTTTACAAAAACACAATTTTTTAAATTTTTATCTGTCAGTCTGTTTGTTCCGGCTAATCTCTGAAACGCCTGGACCAGTTTTTACGGGACTATCACTGGCAGGTAGCTGATGTAATAAGGAGTAACTTAGGCTACTTTTATTTTAGAAAAAGAATAGGGGTTCCGTTCAAAATTACTAAATCCCCCTAAATTACACGCGGGCGAAGTTGCGGGGAACAGCTAGTATTATATAAAACTGGTCGACGCCACATTGCGTCATTTTAACCAGTAACAAGCTATGCTAAACTTTTCATTTCTAACTTTCCCCTCATTTCCTACTTTCTATTTTATTTTCTTGCAAAAGACAAGGAAATAATCAGGAAAAAAAAAAAAAACAAAAAATTAATGCAAACTTGTATTTTCTCAATACCCTTATATCTATAACAATATTAAATAAGCTTAATTATGTATAATATAGTATAATTCACTTAGGCGTGGCACTTAACTATAGATTATAAAAAAATTACATTCCTTATAATTTTCAATAACTTGGCCAATAAATGCCGTCATCACAAAAACATAGTTAAATATTGCCGATCAATATTCCTACAAACGATCAAACTACAACTTTCTCCTACATTCATTCTTTCCTTCTACTAAATTGTCTTTTGTGAGCACAATTCTTGATAATACAGAAATTAGGCAATTAATGCCTGCCGTACATTATAACAAGTAATAACTCAGCACCGATTCGACACAAAGACAAAATGTAATGTGACCTTTACACCCTTTGAAATACAAATCATTTTCCGAAATTAAAATAAAAGTTATGTATGAGTCATGTATTCTTTTTTAATTTAGAAAAATGACCTTTAATAAACACGATATAAAGCTAACATTTTAATACCTTTCTTCATTCTTCTAATCCGTGTTGAGTCGTTAAAACATACGACGGCCCTAAGCATACACTAAGTAATGATGGACGTGATGAGTTCTGTACTTTTGGCAACAGTTTTGGCTTTTTCACCAAATCATAATAACACACACTATATAAAAAGAGGTAGCCTCTCATATGCGGCAGTAATGATTACAATTTGCCGTTGAAGAAAATCGTGAAGTTGGTTCTGTCACGAATTTTCATGAAGACTATTTATATAAATGTAAATTATATAAAATAAATGTGAATAAAAGTGTTGATAAAGCAAAATATAAATGATTATAATATTATATATTATAGTAAAAAGTTCATAGATACAATTTATAACATATATAAAGAAAGTTTTATCACAATTTGGGATTTAATTCTAGCCTACGTCAAATCTTAACTTATACGATTATGACAGTTAATCTATATATAATAGCAACACTGAAATTAATGCAATAGACGACGTTCTTTATACGATATACAATTTAAATTAGGAACAGTAAACAAAGCCAAACGATATAATAAGCTATTACGTGACAACATACAAATTGTAGACTAGAAAGTCGATTTATATAGAAAGTGACTAATGAACCCACAAAAATCTAAATTTAGATTTCTGTGAATGAACCGGTTACCAGACGAATAATTTTATTTTATTTATTCGGCAAACTATATTTTAGCAGGCTACTACTAGGTATAGGCGATTGCGGGTGGTTAAACACATGTGTTTTCGATTTATTTATGACTAAAACTAAGTGTAGGCGGTTGCTTGCAGCTAAAAATAGGTCTAGTAAAGTCCGAATAATAATTAAAATAACTATGAATTGCACTCCAGCCGCATCTTATCCTAGGCACAGATCTCCTCTCATTTTTGCGAAGTTTTAGTGTAAGGAAGTGTTTGCCACGCTGCTCCAATGTTTGTTGACGGAAATCACATGCCATCGAAATATTTTTTTGTTATTTCTCAGTCATGCAGGTTTTCCACATGATGTTTTCTTTTAGCGTCGAGTACGCGATAAAACAGCACTTAAAATAGGCACGATGAAATACGTGAACCGTGAAACTCACGGAGAACGATTTGGCCCTGACATTTTTTTCTTAATACTAATTAAAACCCAACACCATAATTTAAACAATTGCAATCGGCTGCACCTGATTGTAAGACTAGTGCTCAATGTCGTTTATATATAGATGAATAAAAAGCAAAATACAAATAGCCGGATAAATAAAACAAAATTGTTCACCAGGTTGAGTAGGTACATAATTAGATTCAACTTTTTACGTATCTAAGCATTATTAGTTGTGGTTATTACAACCACTATACTATCTGGCAGTATACGATCGTTCATATGTCCAACTCCAAATGTTTACACGAGCAAACTCGTGTTTTAATCATGTCTATCTCATTCATTCATAAGTATCTCTGTAAAGACGATACAAATTAAAAATACAATCTGAGTGAAAATAACGATGGTAGATACTGAATATAAATTGTCGCGGCCGAACCATTCCACGCTCATGAAATACCCTTCTATATATCGGGTGTTGGAGGAATCGTTGGAGTGTTGGACGATAGCATCAGATTTAGGATAGGATTTCATGGAGCAATATTTACCCGCGCCCACAGCGTTCGCAAAATGAGTATATAAGAAATGTAGGTAAATTGCTACAGTAATTTTACGATGTGTTTTATGTTTTTTCGCGGTGGGCAACTAGTACATCGCGCAAACCGCGATTGACAGTAGGCATCATTAATCGAATAATCGATTTCTTGTGCCAAAAGATCGATGTTTTAATCGATATAGTACTGAATCGATCTAGTGAATCGATATTGCACCCTAGAAAATCGAGATCGAATCTTTTTCTGCTTTCACAAGAACTATATAATTATTTACAATTAGTTTAATGTACCCAAACTCGTAAAGAACGACAGTTTTATATTCAAAAACTAGCAAAACTGCTGTGTGCTCAGTTTTTTCGCCTCTTCTTAATGGATTAAAGAAGTACGAATAAGTTAAGTTGGTAATCTGTACTTTGTACGAATCTGAAAGCATATCGAAAAAAGATCGATTTTAGAGAAATCGATCTTATAGACCTCGATTTTTTCGTGTATCGATTCATCAAATTTCGATTCGAATCGATTTAAAAGTCGGTGTTTTTCGGAAAGAATCGATATCGAGAAGGTACCATACCTCGCGAGAAGAGCGCATGGTAGCGTGGTCTTTACTGGCAAACTATCTAACGTAAATGAACCCTCCTTGCGCCCGCTCGACTTGCGATCGTCTGCTATATTGCGACATACCGCCTCCGCGGTGAGCAGAAATTCAAACAAAACTCGGCGGTCTCATGAGTTTTGAAATGTGATCGTAGTTTTTCTAGGTTCTATTTGGTGCGGACGCGGGTAAATATCGCTTCGTGAGTTCTTAGCTTAATGGTTTGTGTACTAAAGAGAAGTGTGACTTTAAAAATTGATTGAAAAACAATAAGTAGGACTCCAATGATACATTTCAAAATATTTGATTTTAGACTTTGGCGCAGCATTTTGCTGTAATATACCAATATGACACCATTACTAATACAAAGTATTACAATAAATGTATTTACAGATAAAATTTTTAAAACTCAGTTGCAAGCAATAAAAATTATATTAACAAATTGCAGATGTAAATACAGAGTGAAATTTGTGACAACTCTTAATAAAAATGTTGTGTGGCAGAAATTCCGTTACTAAACGTTACTAAACACAATTTTTATTAACTATCAAGTTATTATAAATTTGTTTTCTTTAGTGACGTTAAAATTTTGCTAGTTTCCAAAAATGTGTTTTAATTTAATTTCTGAGAAATGATCAAACAGGTGAGCGCAGCGGAAGACGACTGTGAAAATTTGAGCAGAAAGATATTTAAACGTGGATTTGATCAGCGACCAAGATGAATACCAACCGTTCATTCAAACTATTGCCTTCCAGATACAAATAAATGCGCATTATTCATTCACTTGTAGTACATTATTTTGATTGTACAAAAATTGTATAATTATGTTTACCCGAACAATTTTACCACATTTCGGCGCTATACACAGCACACTCACCACAATATTGATATTTTGAACAAATTTTATATATTGTCTATGGTTACAGGTTAATTGTCTTTTTAACCTTTGCCCTCATTGGGTATATTGACTGACACTGTTTTAGGTCTTTGCCTATCTGTGATGTGGACACTGGCGCCTGCTGGAGCACTTCGGCGTATTTCGTCGGTAGTTGTTATTTTGCACTCGACAACGTGGTAGTTGCAGGTGGGAGCACCACGGTCGAATTCGGGCTGAGGTGTGATCGCGTTCGGTATGCTGTCACTCAGATTCTTCGATTCGTCTTTGAATGGAGGGCAGCTGAAAACATGGAAAACAAAAACAAATTAACAAATAAACTTGTATTACTTACGAGTCGTTATTTTATTGAACAAAAAAAACTAGCGCAATAAGCTTCAATGTTGTCACCCCTCTAGTGTGACTCTCGATCTTGTGTTATCGCACTTCACTGAGTCTGATAGACAATACAGGCATTCATCTGCATGCTTGGCGGTCCACCACTGTACGTTTCAGAAGGAGTTTTCTTCCGCGTACGACCTCTCTGTGGAATATTTAACCACCGGCGATTTTTCCGAACCGATACAATCTGGGGACCTTCGAGAAAAGAGCTTACTCCTTTTTAAAGGGCCGGCAACGCACCTGCAATTCCCCTGGTGTTGCGGTTGATCATGGGCGGCGGTAGTCACTGAACATCGGGTGAGCCGCATGCTCGTTTACCCCCTCTTCTATAAAAAAATACAGGCGGCTGGCGCGAGCGAGTTGTATAGTATTTATTTAAGAGGATACCTTGAAAATGAATAGAAGTTTTGGGGGCGTGGCTTATTCCTTTGTCGGTGAAGCTAACAAACGACTGAGGGAGTGTCAAAATGAAAGTGATGCAATGACTTCATAGTACGCAAATTATGAGATAGCCATACCGAGCAAGCGCTCGGAAAAAAACTAAGTAAGCGCCAAACAACATTTTTATTTATTTTAACAAAACTTCGTTATGTATTAAAAAACTGGTTTATGGGAACTTAGATATGAATATTTACTATGCATTAAAAATAATTTCATGAACTTATTCGTAAGAATATTGTGGTGTCATAGAGAAATGTAAATAATTATTAGAGCCTACTTTGCAATTTTTTTCTATCGAGAAAATTACATGATATCATGTTTTCCTTTTATCTAATCCAAGGTCATATAGTTAAAAATCATACATATACCAAAATTTTGCTTTGTAATCTATAAAACTTAAAAAAATTTTGTTAAATAGAAAAGTGGTTTTTCTAGTTTTCGACCTTACATAATTTTAAGTGCCGTTTTCGAAAAATATAATATCTAGAATGGTGAATTACTGTTATAGTTATAAGAGTTACTAAGTAAAGTTGAATTCAAATGACGGCCATGCCTATGTTTCCCCTCATTTTTTTTGTTGATAAAATTGCTTATCCGAATGCGAATACATTACATAATTATATTTAACAATCGAAACACTGAAAACATCAATAAAAAGATGTCACGAAGATATTGTTATTGTTTTTTCTTGTAGTAATAAAAAATGATCTTGTTCAATAAACGTTTTTAGCTTATAAGTATGTGCATAATGTCAATAAATGATAATGAATATTGTAATATCCAAAATGATTTTATTTCCATTTTCATGACAATGCTTAGTATACACGCTGGCCGCGTAAATACATACAATTATACGAGGGCGGCGACTTCGCCAGACATCAAAGGGTTTCACAATTGTACGGTCTTAAAACTGTGACGCAACGTTATAAATGCAACGTCGATCGAAATAGATACGAAAACGATACGACTGTCAAAGAGTTCATTATTCAAAGCATATCCTCTAAGTGTGAAACGCATGTGGGTAATCAATACAATATTACGCACATAGATCTCTGCCATAGATTGTTTCTTACAAGGACTTGCCATAGTTACAATGCTTGGATGCGGATTGGCAGACGCAGTTTTTTATAATTTAGAGTTATCAAAGATGCTACTGCCCATTTCCTGCTTCGTTTTTCTTCTGTCACCACATAATTACTAAACCTACGGGACGATATAGTGGATATTCTTACACTGCCTTCTTATGGTTTTGGAGTAGCTAATATCTTAATATTACTGTTTAAGGATTATCGGAAAGGGTTTGGAAATATAATAAGTCACCTGCACAGTTATATATTAGACACAATCGACGTCTACAGTTTCCTTATCATTCAATCATATTTTACTAGTTGCTTAATAAAAAGTCAAAGCATCAACTGAAGCATGGTATTGCTTCATACATCAATATATATGTACGACGCACTAGGTTTCGCATTCCGACCACTCACTATGTTCAACTGAACTGTACTGCAATCCGTACACCTGTTATTGTGGCTTCGATATTCATGCAGTGCTGAGCGGCACTAATAATAATTTCATATTAAATTAGCACATATGCAAAATAAACGAAAATTAAAAAAATGTACTCGATTAACAATACAATCTAAATAAACATTTATTATGACAATTTTCGCGCGTTTATATCAATTCAACTGCGCATTCGCGACTCTACTGTTGCCCGCGCATGCGCGGATAATGAGTAGTGCACATTTTATTTGGAATAACTTCTCTAGTACTTAGTACATATAACTTAATGGCGTCATACTAGACGCTAACGATACAGTCTCATAATTTTTAATTGTTTGACAAAAAGGCATTAAGCCAACTGAAGCGTGGTATCACTGTATACTAGACTAGACGGTATAGATACAATTTCGTTCTCAATTCAATCACAGTTTTTGGCACCCTTACTATAATAATATTAAGGGTGCCAAAAACTGTGATTTTTCTTTCAATAGAAAAGGCAATGTTAAATTTTAGTTTTTTACTATAGTAGAGGCTCAGGGGCAGGGGATTGTTTAAGGGTTGATATGAAGTTTGTTTCGTACTCGATGCTATTGACACAGCGTCGTCCTCACTCAAGTCACAATTGTTTCTTTTTTTTGACAAAATTATTTTTTATATTTACACAAAAGCGAAAAAATCCGGCCAATTAGTTTTATTCAATTGTTTGACAACAAGTAATTAAGTTAATTGTTGCGTAGTAATGCTATCTATATATAGAGTATAGACTAGGCGGCTATGACACAACTCGTCAATGAACAGCAACTCGTATAATCGTTCTCACTCTACCACCGTTTTTGGCACATGACTATTTTACCATAGAAGAGGCTTGCGTGTAAAAATTATAAATTCTCCAATTTATAAAAGAGCAGGATGCAAAATGTATCATATTTACCTCAGAGGCGGCGGAGTGGGAGAGCGCGACAATGGAAAACTAGCGACGTCCCTTGATATCGCCAAGGACTTGATAGAGCCGAAGGTTTGTTCAGGACTAAGCGGAGCTCCCAACACTGATGCCATCCCTCTGCAATGATAATATTTTTACTACAATTTGTATGTAATTTTATATTAAAAAGTAATAAATAGCCTTTAAAGCTAAAATTGCATTAATTATTCTTTATATTAAAAGTCCCAGTGATGGAATAGGCCTTCTCTCATTTCTATGTTATGTCATGGAGCAGGTAGTTTCCCGCTCTGCTCTTCCATGTTGGCATTTCCTCAGACATGCAGGTTTCCTCCCTATGTTTTTTTCCGCATAGTAAGTATATTTTTTTAGCTTTTTTTGTGATAAATATATATACGTGATAGAACCATGCTGCAGTTATATTAGTAGTATAGTTGCTGCACGAATGGATCGGCTCGATCGGGGAAGGACCACGCTCTCAAAGAACACCAGCGTAAAATAGTAGCTTAATGCTGCTGTGTTTCGTATGGTGAGTGTAGAGAACCGGAGACCCTTTTTACTGGCGGCGAGGCATTACATCTTAGTCCTCACGGGTGACAATTACATCTGCATTTTAATTCCTAATCGAAGATAGATGTATATGGTATATGGTTCACAAGAACCACTTACCATCAGGTGGACTGTGTGCTCGTTTGTCACCCTATCCTATATAAAAAAAGTTTTGATTCTGTACTACCACGACTCTTCTAGTTATAGTTATATTAGTCTGAACATATTCCCCTTTGGTTACTCGGTTTTTATTATACGAAATTTTAAGGCGAGACTTATAACTTGCTATCACATGTGTTATCTGAAAATGTTGGTCAATTATATCTACTACCAGAGGTCACGTAGCTTTGGTTCTGTTTTTGTCGCCAGCCATGTTACTGTAGGACTGGAATATACGACATGGTTATTCAGCCATATAATGGAGGACATGAGGCTTTTCAGGTCCTTTCATGGAATTGATCATCCATGGAATTGATTGCTTTATTTTCGTATTTCTATATTCAAGAACAAATTTAAGTTAAAAGTCTAGTATAGTGCATACATGTTTCACAAGTTTTGTCATAATGAGGTTAGAGTTCGAACTTAAGATTTTCTCTGAACTGAATACTGGCCTAATTAGGGCTAATAATCTTCCGCTCACCAGATCTCGCTAGTATACACTAAGGTGAAGTTTTTTGCTATACCACAACATTTTATTGAGAAGTTAGATTTAAATAAAAGTTCATCAGTTTCTAAAGTATTATTTAAATACATGAAACATTGGGTGCGTTTGGCAGAAAAAAGTGCTAGCAAAAAAAAAAACCCCGCCTATTTTGGAACAAAAAAAAAAAAAAAAAGGGGTAGTATTTTGATGATTTAGCGCTTGTAAGCAAAATGGCGAAACTAAACAGTTTTCGGCACACTTACTTACGTGGCCCCCAGGACACGTTTGCTAACTTCAGTAGCGCTGACACAATCCGCCCTTTTGCTTATTTAATTTGTTTGTTTTGAAGTAGAGTTTATAAGTTGTTTTGCGCAATATTAGTTTTAAGTAATATAATGACATGAATAAACATATTATACATGTTATTAAAAATTCATGATTGTTAAGTTTTTAATATGAATACTTTACAAACATATATTTATTTAAATTAGGTTAGGTTCCCCGGTTAAAACTAACTTCGTGTCCTAGAGGAAAATAGCTACTTACGATTTGACAGCGCTTACTGCTTACGATCGCCATTTTGCTTACAAGCGCTTGCTAGCGCTTTTTTCTGCCAAACGCAGCGCTTCAGTGGTTTTATTGCACATTTTATTTTTTTACTTAAATGAATATCTGTAGTTAGGTTTATTTACTTTTAATCTGATTAATATAAAATATAACTAGTGGTACAGAAATAAAAAAATTAAAAATTAAAAATTAAAAAATGTTTATTTCGGACAACTTGAAATCCATAGGAATTGTTAGTAGAAAAAAACTTACATCTATGTTAGTAATATAATTTATACATTTTTTTATATTTTTTTATTTTAATATTTAATTATTAAGCAGGACATGGTCCTGGAGATAATTTTTTTGATCAGTGGACAGTCCCCACTGTCGGCAATCTCACTCAGTACACTGTGGCCGCTGCCGCGCACTCTGTTTAGAAAAAATGTGGTCTTTTTTTGTATTATTGCATCAACACTATCCACACCCGCCAGTGCAAACATCGCAGACGCGCTACAGTAGCGCGGCAGCCGCAACAGCGCCCTGAATGCCTTGTTGTATTGAGTACGTAGGGCACTATAAGTCTTTTTGGTGTAGTTGGGCCATAGACTGCAAGAATGAAATGACGCACAATATGTTTTGAACGGCGTGATCTTGACAGCGTCAGTGCAGCGACCAAATCTATGGACCAACGTGTTCGCCCTGACCGACAGTGCCCTACGTTATCTTTCAATGTCTTCATCGTCTTTAAGGCTGTCAGTCACAATATGTCCAAGATATTTAAAACTATAGACCCTTTCTAGTGGTTCATTATAAAGCTTTATAGGTGGTACCACACTAGGACATTTACTGCCAGCCTTAAATACCATGAAATGCGACTTTTCGGTATTGTATAGTAAACTAAAATAACTAAAATAAGCATTAACCTTTACATTTTTTTTGAACAAATTAACTTCCCCGATATGAAATCTGTCAAATATTACACCTCATTTTTAAGTGGTGACGCCCTGGTGGAAGAAAAAGTCGTGGATGCCCTCATTCATTTGTATCACAGAATAAATAATAAGTTTTATAAAAAAAAAACTCACACGACGGAGTCGGACGGCACGAGGAAGGGCAAGGGGGGCGGGCAAGGCGCGTCAGCGCGTGCCGGCGAGGCGGGCTCCGCGGAGCGCGGGCAGCGTGCCGCCTCGCCCTCCTCCTCCATGCCCAGCCATGCGCGCAGCCGCCGCCACAGCCCGCTAGGACTACCTGCTCGCCGCACACGCAACATTTCTTAAGTCCGCTATACATGTTGGCCGAGTGAAGACGAGTACCAATTTTTGGACAGAACATTTGCCTAGCCTCGCCATTGCTGGCCGTCGTTCACCTAGCTGGCCGAGTGCAAACGAGCGCCAACGTGTATACGGTTCGTTTGCCGTGCCTTGCCACTCACTCGGGGTAGCTCGCCACAACTTGTCTCAATTCGGAACAGTGTCGATCTTTCCGCACAAATCAAAAGCGCTCCTCTGCACTCGTCAATTCGTGTCCAGTGTTAGTTGGCCATCTTAGTATGTTAACTCATTAAAACTTGGCCAACATGTAGACTGTAGCGTTCGCCTTGTATCAATTTGTCTACACTCGCGTTGGCTTCGGCTTGGTCAACATGTAATGCCGGTATTACATTATAAGCAGCTGCCAATAATATTTATGTATATATTATATTATAATAAAAGGTAGATGCGTTATTAGCACGCCAAAACTGAAGCTTCTGAATGTGTATAATTAGCCACTCCGGTCAATGGCTAACAAATATGACGCCATGATTACGAAAAGACAATACACGTTCTAGAACTGGTGCGACAATAACACGAGGAGCGGGAGTGTATGTGAATACTAAGAATGTAGTGTAAATACAAGATTAAAATGTTAGTGTACTGTCGCTCCTATTATATAGAACCAACCCTGAAGTATTAACCGTGTAGTGTAGAATATCCACCGCTCTTACGACACCGCGAGTCCCGCGGGTGTCGTAAGAGGCTACAAAAGGACACACATAAGGAGATTGGCGTCTTCTTAATAACCACTAAAAGAAAAAAGAAATGCGGTTTTTTATAGAAGAGGGAGCAAACGAGCATGCGGCTCACCTGATGGTAAGTGACTGCCGCCGCCCGTGAACAAACGCAGGGGAATTGCAGGTGCGTTGCCGGCTTTTTAGAAAGGAGTAAGCTCTTTTTTCTTGAAGGTCCCTAAGTCGTATGAATCCGGAAAAGTCGCCAATGGTAAGCAATTCCACTGAGAAGTTGTACGAGGGAGAAAACTCCTAGTAAAACGTACGGAATTTTGACGTGATGTGCGTTCGTGAAATTTGGCGGCTGGAACTAATCCGAACAATTCCTCAGAAGACTCCCCCTGGTAGATACGATAGGAAACGCAAAGGGATGCAACATCCCTACGCAGCGCCAGTGAATCGAGCCGATCGGAAAGCACTACACGATTCAAATTGCTCTGCGCTGGATGCGGTCAAGTGGAAGGAGCTGGCACTGTAGTGCCCCGGCCCAGAGTTGAGAACAGTATTCCATGTGAGGCCGAACTTGCGCTTTGTAAATTTGCAAAAAAAGTATACAAATCGCCTGTCACGCTTGGCAACAATAGCGAATTTTACTATGGGGCAATCTATAGAGGACATAGAATACTATAATACTTACATAATGGGGGAGTGGACGGAGCCCGTGTGGCCACTAAAATGCCACTAACACGTCAATTCACACGTATAACTGTCAACACGAGATGTGTTTTGACGTTACAATTGTTTCAAAATTTCGCAATTTTTTTTTTTCAAATTATTTAGAAAATACAAATGTACCCTATTTACAAATAAATATATATTAAAATCCGTCTGTCAACACATCGAATCGGGTTTATAGTAGTGATAAACTGATAATACGACGCAATTGCTTGTATGTGTGCTGCCGGCGACGCCAACCCTCCTACAAAATATGGTTGACAGCCATTCTAACGTGTATTATAGTATTCTATGATGGGGGAGGCTTAAGCTCAGCTGTAGACCTTTGATAGGCTGTAACGGCCCGAGTACTTTCCAACCAGCTACTAGTCACGTAATGTCCCTCTATACGTAGCACTATTAAGCGCAGACTTCCTGTTATTTCTGAAAGGGTTTTAGGGCAAGGAATTGTCTACTACGCTACCCCAATGCGAGTAGGCATTGAGAACCCTATTATATAAGATCACCCTTGGAGTATAACGTATTTGATAAAAAGATTGTACATAAAATCGATTCACAAACATTTTGCGAAAAGTCTACGATAACATACAAAACACAGATGACTGACTGGCTATAAAACTATTTTTTGAAAGTCAGCTGAATAAGATATTAGTATGATGGCGGCGAAAAGGCATCGTGCAGAAGAAAATATGAAAAATAACGCCATCTTATTGTAAATCTAACGTAGCAGATTTTTTTGCAGCAAAAACTGAACAATTCAGCATTTTTGTAGGACGTTAATTCACCCGCGCAGCTCTAGTGAACAGATCGGCTGAAGTTTTATTGTAGGCATAGGTCGCGTGATACGTGAGAAGTATACGTGAGAAGGTTATATCGTTCTGTATGGGATTTCTATAGCTGCCTATAACTTCACTCACGGGATAACACGTGATGAAGGAAAAGGATTTTTTTAGCCGACTTCAAAAAGGAGAAAGTTCTCAATTAGACTGTATGTTTTTTTTATGTGTGTTACCTCAGCACTTTTTTCTACGTAAACTGATTTTGATAGTTATTCTTTAATTTGAAATTCTGAAGCTTCTTTTATGGTCCCATATAAATTTGATCAAGATATGACCAGTAGTTTTTGAGTTGTCCCTCATAATGCATATTTAATTGACTTCAAATACATTGATGATGTTTTCATTTTATTTATATTCAAGCCGGTTGTACAAAATTTTACTACTTGTTGTTGGTGTATATCACCGAAACCTTACAAACATAACAAATAGGATAAAACAAATCTTTGAACATTATATTATAAAATTAGATTGTCTCTACTTTTTGGCTACGGTAGAGGAAGGTAGAGAGGTAGTTGGAGAATTTTAGTAAATGTTTTTTACGAATTAGTTTAAAACAAAATTGTTTGTTTTTTTTTTCAATTTGTCAAAACAAAAACCTAATGTTGTACTTGTGCATGTCATAGGTTTTCAATACATTATTAAAAAAAACTACAATCCGCTACGGCTTTGCCTCCATAGGATATAATATATAAATGTAGCGTTATCAAGATTTAAGATAATCAAAGGCCATTATTTTGAAAATTGTTCATTTGTTCGTATTTAAAAAAAATAATAATAAGTGTTTCGGATAAAATATAGCATAAATTCCTTCCGGCATTACTTTCTATATGTTATATGTATAAGTTTTATCACAATTGGTTTAGCCAGTGCCATGATTAGCTCGGACAGACAATAACCAAAAAAAATAACCAAAGGGGGGGGGGGCTTAGCTGATTAGAATCCAGTTATTTCAATGTTGTAGACCGACATTTCATCTGATTCGACTATACTTAGGGTTATTTTTAAATTAATTCTATTTGGGAAAATATTTTACTTACGTGAATACTTTCTACTATTCTGAGGACTAAGAGGATAGAAGTCTCCGTGAATGGGACAGTGGAAGGCGAGTCGGCGTTGTCGACGTTGAGCCGCGCGCATCAAAATGCATAGCACTATACCTGGAATACAAAAACAAACCGAATTCATTATGTACGTACTTTAAATGGATCACATTACGTCATCACATATTAAAATTCCTTTTTTTACGCGTAGCTCCAGCCTTTCTAACTGTCCATACTCACCGTTATGGAAAGAGGGGTTTGTGTCAAAGTTTGAACTTATCAAAGCGATAAGCAAGGGCATTTTGGGGAAGTAAGTCGGCTTAGCCCACTGTTCATATTTTTTTATAGGATAGGGTGACAAACCAGCACACAGTCCACGTGATGGTAAGTGGTTACTGTGGCCCATAGACATCTACATCTATCCTCGATTACGAATCAAAATGCAGATGCGTTGTCACCCGTGAGGACTTTCCAGTTAGTTAGTCAGTAAAAAGGGTCTCCGGTTCTCTACACTCACCATACGAAACACAGCAGCATTAAGGTACTATTTCACGCTGGTATTATTATATAATGGTAAGTGAACACTGTGACCGCTATGGTAGGTCTATAAACAATGCTCATGCTTAATGGTTTCTTATATTTACGCGAACACTACACATTGAAATAATACTAGTTTTTACGGAATTTATCGCGTATATTTTAACTTTTTAAATACCCGACGTTTCGTAAACACCTGGCTGCAGAGCTCCACCATGTCAAGCAAGTTTTGCATGACAACAAGCTTAGAGTCCCGCGCCTACGTCACAGTCAGTGAAAGCCGGCCACAGTCGAGCGTGTACCTGCTGTACTGCCATATGTTAGAGGAGTCACTGACAAGATTGGCTACATCTTGAAGCGCGCTTCCATCAAAACATACTTCAAGCCGCTGAAGAAGATTGGTCAGTTTTTACCATCGGTCAAGTGTAATGTCTCTCTGCAAGATGCAGGAGTGTACAAGCTTGATTGTGAATGTGGTCTCTCCTACATAGGACAAACTAAAAGATCAATAAAAACCCGCGTTAAAGAACATATAGCTGATGTAAAGAATCGACGCTCCGGGAAGTCTGCAGTCTGTGAACACGTACAGGATCGCCCCCGTCACTAAATCAGATTTGATAGACCGCAGATCCTCGCTAAAGAACACCGATTCCTTCCAAGGATTATTCGCGAGGCTATTGAAATCAAAAAACATCCTAATTTCAATAGAGAAGATGGCTGGGTGCTACCATCTGCTTGGGATCCTATAATAAATAAAATTAAATCCCAACCCAAACATACAACTGCAAGACTTCAAGATACCATAAGTTCATACTGTATAGATCGGAACAAAAGTAAAATTTTAATCTATGGTAACCGCGGTTAACTATGACATATGGACGTTGAACATCTCAGTCCTGCCCGTGACCATGAGTGCTGTAAAGCGTTCGAAACGTCGGGTATTTAAAAAGTTAAAATATACGCGATAAATTCCGTAAAAACTAGTATTATTTCAAAATGCTCATGCTTTGTCGAAACAACAAAAATGCTGGAGTTATAACACCTTCGAGTACCAAGATGAAATGTTGCAATATCAGTGACAATGTCTACGGTTCTCGTCACTGAGCATACGAAACATATCAGAATTATATTTCTATTTCAAGTTGGTAGCTTGTGTGGTATTTTCTCCTTCCTAGTCGAGTAGACGCATTCCTGTTGCAGCTGTAATATATTTTAGCTGCATAGTTGCTCAACCATGTTTCAAAAGTTAAAGCGAAGTTGTTAGATATTGTCGTATGAATTTTTACGATAGCGAACATATTTTGCATGTCACCTGCAAATGACTTATTTTTATGCAGGAAGTTTGTGGTATTACACGCGACAAAGCCGCATGATCTTTTCATGAAAATCACAACCTGAGTAAATTGTTCATTAAATTTAAGCTCTCTACTACAAACTTAAGGTTTAAAATAATATTGTGCAGTTGATCACTCACCAGCGATCGTCATAAGTGCGCCAGTAACGATGCAGACCGGACCGAGTACCCTCGAGTTACCGGTGAAGGCGATCCGCGCCGCGTAATGGTCGGGCTCTTCGTTCTCACCGCAGCCGCGGTACGAAGCCGCTGTAACCGCGAAGTTAACGATCAGTTTACATAGTGTGTTGAGAACGTGATATTTTTTTCATAGAATAAGGCTCAGAAACGAGCACACAGTCCACCTGATGATAAGTAGATGCTGTGGCCCATAGACATCTACATTTATCCTCGATTAAGAATCAAAATGCAGATGCGTGATGCAAAATAAATAAACATAAAACACTTACGCCTGTCACCCGGAGGGGTAGGCAGAGGCTATGGACTTCCATTTAGCACGATCCCATACCTCTCTAGCCTCCATCTATATATATATATATATATATATATATATATATATATATATATATATATATATATATATATATATCTACGCATACACGCTTGTCGGTTAAGGGTACTTCTAATGTGGCCCATTTTCAAAATATCGACCATTTGGTCGATAAACTTTCGTTTAGGGCGTCCCTTCCCGACTCTGCCGTTCACACCTGCCATATTGTCTCTCTTTCCTCATTCATTCTTTCTACGTGACCAAACCACCGGAGAATTCCTTTCTTAATCCTGGTCACAACATCATCTTGCACACCATATTTTTCTCTTATCACACAATTTCTCACCCTGTCATTCAGATTCAACCCTAGCATACTCCTTAAAGACGGTATTTCTACAGCATTTATTCTACTTTCGTGCTTCTTCTGCCACACCCAACTTTCACTACCATACATTAAATTAGGGATTAACACATCATTATGAATTTCCCTATGTGCCTTTTTTGACACATTCTGATTATTCATAATAGACTGTAGAGCCCCATTCACTCTATTTCCTGCATTCACTCGTCGTTCTATATTCTTATCATATCTCCTCACTCCTGAGAACTAAGATGGAATGCCTCGTTTTCAGTTAAAAGGGTCTCTGGATCTCTACACTCACGATACGAAACACAGCAGTATTAAGCTGCTATTTTACGCTGGTATTCCGTGAGAGCGTGGTACTTCTCCCGTTGAGCCGACCCATTCGTGCTACAATCATAATATAGCTGCAGCGTGGCCCTACCACGTGATGCACGCGTTGTGGCCAGTAGCAAGAGCTTTTTAAAATGTATGCAATAATTGTGATATTCTTGTAATATATGCCGTGTAGTGGCGGCGTGACCCTCGTCTGGTGGTAACTGGCTATTTCAAACAAAGAAGGCTACGATGCGGGATCACCTCTGTGGACCTAGAATGAATTCCTCGCAGCTTGTTATTATAATGGCGGCAGAAATAAAGCAGAATGGATGTCGTAAGAGGCGATAGAAGCAAATTAAACAAGAGATGGGCAGCAGCATCTTCCTCATCCTTATCATCATCATCATTACAGCCCTTCACAAGTCCACTGCTGAACATAGGCCTCCCCCATGCCCCAAGGTATGCCACAAAGCACGGTCCTGAGCCACCTGCATCCATCTACTTCCTGCATGTCTTACCAGGTCGTTACTCCATCTAGTGGGGGGTCGCCCTACACTGCATAACCTCAAATCTCCGTCTTCCTCATAACCTCAAAATAACAGCCACGTTTGTTAACCCGCCTCATAAGCCTGACAATCTATAGGGGAGAGTGGAGGCCTGTGTTTAACAGTGGAGTAGACTAAAACGATGGATAATAAATGTAATACGATTACGTACATCTGTAAAGTCAGATGAAATTACTCTGTTATCGCAGAGTACAAGCGCTTGTACAACCAAGCGCTTGGCAGCACGGCAAAAGTATTTGTAAAGCCTACAAACTATTATTTCGTGTTTGGATGTTTGTGCAAGAGCAACTTGTGTACGTAAAGCGCATTTATGATACAGGAGAGATTCCTAGAGTAACATACGAAATTGCTTAAAAATTTATCGTTTACATATAATTTTATAGATATTGTTGCATGAATAAGTCAACTAGCGCCATCTAGTGTCAGGAACGAGAGCGAGGGGAGCATTGAGAAAATGACATCACAAATCGCTCAACTGACAGCGCCTAGCCGAAACTCGAACGCTCGGTGCCTTCCGCGTGTTTACTTGAACATTCTGGATATTTCTTTGCTGATTCAAATATATAGGCGCTGCAAGATGCGATCGAGGCAGTGTTGATTTGGGCGAAACAAGCGAAGCTTCGGAGTGGAATTAAGTGAATTAGTGTGTTTAAATTATTAGTGTTTTAACTTTAATTGTTTAAAGTAAATTAAAGTGTTAATTTAGGTAATTTTATCGGCAATTTTTATTGTCACGAACCTCAAGCTCGTAACAATTGGTGTCAGAAGTGGGATAAAATAATGCCGATTTTACCTAAGGAGGAAACGGAGGGTGTCCGTACCCGAAGTCAACGCCAGCAGGAGACGGACCAACGAAGATTTGGTGGTGCAACGCCGCAGACGTCGGAGGGCCAGCCACCGGCTGCAGGCCCGTCGGTAGCTCCTACATCTGCAGCACCTGACTTAGGTGCTCTGATGGTGATGCTGCAAGAGCAGGCTCGCCGACAGGAGGAACAGGTCCGTCAGTTGAAAGAGCAGCTGCAGAGCGGACAGGAGGAACAGGTCCGTCAGTTGAAAGAGCAGCTGCAGAGCGGACAAGAGGAACAGACCCGCCGACAGGAGGAACAGATGCTCCTCATGAAGGACCTTCACGCTACCTTCGGGAAGGAGATAAAGGAGGTGAAGGATAGGGTTGCTCAGCATGACAAACGCCTGTCGGAAGCTGAAACCCAAATCGCGAAAGCTGAAAACCGAATCGAGAAAGCTGAAACCCGAATCGACCAAGTAAACAATCGGGTTGACAACGTAATGGCTGACATGAAGAAATCACTGGACGAACTCAAACTTGGAGATGGAGCTACAGCTCCCGTAGTAGCTATTACACCTTCGCTACGTGGGTTCAAGGTGCCACCATTCGACGGGACTTCTTCCTGGTCAGCCTACAAAATCCAGTTCGAGGCTGTTATGAAGGCGAACGGCTGGAATAAAAGTCAGGCCATGACTGCTCTCACACTAGGCCTGCGCGACCAGGCCTTAACAGTTCTGGAAGCTCTCGGTGAGGAAGTGACTTATGAGCAACTCCTTGAGGCATTGGAGGCGAGATATGGAGACGCTCACCTGGAACACGTCTTTCGTGCGCAGCTTAAAGATCGTGTGCAGCGCATCAACGAAAACCTGCAGCAGTGGGCTCTAGAAGTGGAGAAGCTGGTGCGAAAAGCATACCGGTCTGTACCTGCGCTCATTGAAGGGAACCTGGTGCAGACATTCATCGACGGCATCCGCGACCTGGAAGTCAGAGCTGCTGTGAGGCTCGGGCACCACGAGACGCTTAAGGACGCCTTGGCCCATGCACTGGAAGTGGAAGCCGTGCGGCAGGATCATCGTTCCCATCGCGTCAGGGAGGTTGCAGCAGCTACAGTTCGCGACCGCAACAAAGGATACAGCCCAAGGTGCTATGGCTGTGGGGAAAAGGGCCATCTTCGATCCAGCTGCCCTAAGCGAACCCTAGAAAGGGAAATTGAACGATCTCAGGAGGGTAGTGCGGCCAACAGCACCGCCCAGCAGCGGCAGGGAAACGAGTAAAAGCCAGAACTGCGGGGCGGGTGCTGGCTGATGTTAAAAGAGCCCCAAGGATCTCGATCTCACAAACCCATGATGGGAACAGCCTAATCATAAAGGGCGAGATCAACGGAATGCCGTGTAAGCTGACCATAGACACTGGAGCCTCTCGTACGGTTGTTAGTTCCCAACTTATAAGTCAGTTCCTTGGGGACTCCGCATACAACCGAGAACGCCTTAATTTGGTAACAGCCACCGGTCAGCGTATACCCGTCCGTGGAGAGAAGGAGATGGAGTTGAAGCTAGGCAACGTGATCTACCTGCATAATGTCATCGTGGCTGATATAATGGACGACTGCATCTTAGGCCTAGACTTTATGAGGAATAATTGTTGTGAGATCGACGTTAAGCAAGGTGTTTTGAAATGTGGACAGGAGGAACTTTTTATGGAAGGTGCGTTACCAGGGAACGTGTACAGCATCAAGAAGATTGTTCTTCCGCCGAGATCGGAAACAATTGTTCCGGTTAGTCTACCTCGAAACGCTGGGCAAGCTCACCGTTGTGTACTTGTGGAAAGGGTAAACAATGACCTTCCATGGAAAGTAGCTCGAACCTTGGTCAGGACCACTGACATCTCAGGAGTACGTGTGCTGAACCTTTGCGACCGGGAACAGATTATAGAAAAAGGCACACTGGTTGGTACTTGTGAGGAAGTGGATTGGTTACGTCAGTGCCAATATATATCGAGTGGGACCCCCAGCAAGGATTCAGAAACGAGAGTGACCACACTTTTGGAAGACTGTCGCAGTGTTCTGTCCCCGAACGAATTGGTCAAGGCGAAGAAGTTGTTACTCAAGTACGCCGATGTATTCTCATCAAATGATGCTGACATAGGAAAGACTGGCCTAGTTCAACACAAAATAAACACAGGAGAGGAATTGCCTATCCGTCAGCGGCCAAGAAGATTGCCGGTAGCACGTGAAAAGGAAGTGGAAACCATGATTGAAGGAATGGTGAAGGATGGTGTTATTGAACCTTCCTCTAGTCCATGGTGTTCACCAGTGGTGCTGGTGAAAAAGAAGGATGGCAGCATGCGGTTCTGTGTTGATTACCGCCGTCTGAACGACGTTACAAAGAAGGACAGCTATCCCTTGCCAAGAATTGATGACACGCTGGACATGCTTACAGGAGTAAAATGGTTTAGCACGCTGGATCTAAAAAGTGGCTACTGGCAAGTTGAAATTGACCCTAAGGACAAGGAGAAAACTGCGTTCTCGACGGGAAAGGGTCTGTGGCAATTCAAAGTAATGCCGTTTGGGTTGTGCAATGCTCCAGCAACGTTTGAAAGGCTGATGGAACTTGTACTTACCGGGCTAATTGGCGATGCCTGTCTGGTCTACTTGGATGACATCATCATCGTGGGCCGTACGTTTGAGGAACACCTTCAAAACCTGGAACGCGTGCTCATGAAGATTCAGAGTGCCAACCTCAAGTTGAGCCCGAAGAAATGTTCACTATTTCAACGGCAAGTTAACTTTTTGGGGTTTGTAGTATCGGAAGAAGGTATCCGCACAGATCCAGAGAAAATCGCCGCTGTCAAGGATTGGCCGGTTCCAAAAGACAAGACGCAGGTTAGAGCATTTTTGGGTTTGTGCTCCTATTACCGGCGATTCGTGAAGAACTTTGCAGATATAGCCAAACCTCTGCACAAGCTAACCGAGGAGAAGCGACATTTCTGCTGGGATGAAAGTTGCAATATCGCATTCCAGGAGCTCAAGGACCGTCTGTGCAAAACACCTATTTTGGGATACCCTGATGCAAGCAAAGAATTTATAGTTGACACAGACGCAAGTGATATAGGACTCGGCGGTGTGTTGTCTCAACGGAATGGTGACCAAGAGGTCGTAATAGCGTACTTCAGCAAGTCGTTGTCAAAACCGGAAAGGAACTATTGTGTCACAAGACGCGAATTGCTCGCTGTGGTAAAGTCGTTGCAGCATTTTAGCAAATATCTTCTGGGACGAAAGTTTCACTTACGAACTGACCATGCTGCACTAAAATGGCTATTGCAGTTTAAAAATCCAGAAGGACAAGTTGCGAGGTGGATTGAACTACTGCAGGAATACGACTTTGAGATCGAACATCGCAGCGGAAAATCTCACGGCAACGCAGATGCATTGTCAAGAAGACCTTGTCCTGAAGATTGCAACCATTGTACTAGGCAAGAGAGTAAGGAAGAGGTATCCGTGAGGATGCTCAGGACGGACCACCTCAGCAACGAATGGAAGAACAGCTTACAACATGCACAGCAGGAAGATCCGGACATCAAGCCGATTCTGGAATGGATAAGGGCCAGTGCTCCCAAGCCTAAGTGGAGCGACGTCTCAGCAATGAGTTCAACCACTAAAAGCTATTGGGCCCAGTGGGACAGCTTGCTGCTTCAGGATGGAGTACTGTGCCGTAAATGGGAAAATGTTCGGGGAGACAGCTGTTATTTACAAATGGTTGTCCCTAAAGCTAAAGTACCGGATGTTCTACAGCTGTACCATAATGATTATTCAGGAGGCCATCTGGGAGTTAAACGAACTCTACTGAAGATCCGAGAACGGTTTTACTGGGTCCACTGTCGAAACGATGTCGAGGACTGGTGTCGCAAATGTACAAGTTGTGCGGCTGTAAAGGGACCTCAGACTCGTAGTAGAGGTGCATTGAAGTTGTACAATGTGGGTGCACCATGGGAGAGAATAGCCATTGACGTGGCGGGGCCGTTTCCGGAGAGTGAAAGCGGTAACAAGTATTTCATGGTTGTGATGGATTACTTCACTAAGTGGCCAGAAGTCTTCGCCATTCCAAATCAAGAAGCTTCAACAGTTGCAGATAAACTAGTTCATGAAGTCTTCTGTCGTTTTGGAGTACCTTTAGAGATTCACAGCGATCAAGGAAGGAATTTTGAGTCTCAAATATTCCAGGAAACTTGCCGAGTTATGGGTACTCATAAAACAAGAACGACTTCTTATCACCCGCAATCTGATGGAATGGTGGAACGATTTAATCAGACATTGGAGAGGTACCTAGCAAAAGTTGTAGACAATCGGCAACGAGATTGGGACAAGCACATACAACCGTTTTTGTTGTCATATCGAAGTTCTGTTCACGAAAGTACAGCAGTGACACCAGCTTTCGCAAACTTTGGAAGAGAATTACGGCTGCCTGCGGACCTGATCACCGGGATACCACCTGATGCCCCACGCAGTATAACCGATTATGCAAATGACTTGCGGAACAAAATGAATGACATTTATGAGCACGTCAGACAATCGGGCCAGCAAATGTCTGAGAAAATGAAAACCCGGTACGACCGCAAAATGAACAACAAAGGGTTCGACGAAGGTTCACTTGTGTGGTTGCACAATCCAGTCCGCAGCAAAGGGAAATCTCCTAAGCTTCAAGCTAAATGGGACAGCCCGTACCGGATTGTAACCAGGATCAACGATGTGACCTACCGGATACAGAAAAGCGCAAGAGGGACTCCTAAGATCGTCCATGTGGATCGCTTGGCGCGTTATTATGGGACCGATAATGCTCGGGACGAGCATGTCTTAGGAGGGGGCAGTGTTGCATGAATAAGTCAACTAGCGCCATCTAGTGTCAGGAACGAGAGCGAGGGGAGCATTGAGAAAATGACATCACAAATCGCTCAACTGACAGCGCCTAGCCGAAACTCGAACGCTCGGTGCCTTCCGCGTGTTTACTTCAACATTCTGCAGATTTCTTTGCTGATTCAAATATATAGGCGCTGCAAGATGCGATCGAGGCAGTGTTGATTTGGGCGAAACAAGCGAAGCTTCGGAGTGGAATTAAGTGAATTAGTGTGTTTAAATTATTAGTGTTTTAACTATAATTGTGTAAAGTAAATTAAAGTGTTAATTTAGGTAATTTTATCGGCAATTTTTATTGTCACGAACCTCAAGCTCGTAACAATATTTGGTAAAAATTGTAAGTTGCTAATAATACATGTGCAGTATAATTATATAATATAATGGAGCAATTAGTCTATCGTGTCCCGCCATTGCGTGTTTGGCGGACTCTAAATGTCCTCGAAATATTTCATTACTAATACATGCAGTTTTACTTACGATATTTTCCTTCACCATCTAGCATGTGGTAAATCAGCAATTAAAATTGCAAGTAACAATTTTATTGGTGCCCTAAAGGTTGGTATCGAAACGAAGTAGGTACGCTGCGTAGCTCGCGTGAACGACTTCGGTTTCACAGCATTTTACGCAGATAGTGTAAAATTTATGGTCGCTTAGCCCCTGCGCTATCATGGCTAAGAGTACTGACTAAAATTTACCAATACAATAAAAACTTATAAAAAAGTTTTTTCAATTTTACTGAAAATTCATGCCTTATTAAAAATTAACTACTTAGTTCAAATACTTTTATATAATAATAATGTCCTCCAGACCGAATTCCGGTGCCTCAACGGAGACTAGCCATCGGCACAGGACAGGATCGTAGTGCCCAAGTGTGTGCGCGCAAGCACAGGTGCATTTTCTCTTCCCTCACTCTCATAATCCGATGGGACAGTAAACCGGCTTACGTGCTTTCCGAGGCACGGGGGTCCACTTCGGCATACTGAGAATTTCTTGACGGAAAAACCGAATAATTAATTTTTTTGCCGACCCGGGATTCGAACCCAGGACCTCATGACCAGCAGTCGCACTACTACAACCACTAGACCAACGAGGCAGTCTAGAGTTTATATAAACATAATGTAATGGCAGTAATGGTAGTAACTATGAGCTGAAAGTTTTTTTGCATCTTCAACGGTTTCAGACGTCCCTATACACAACGTTTTCATTTCTTCCCGTTATTACTTTGACATCCTATTGTTAGTTTAAAATAAATTAATCAATTCGATCTGAATAAACCTATGGAACAAACATTTACGAAAGCTAATTAATTAAAACGTGATAAAACAGAAACAAGCCTGCGGTTAAAACGACTTTTCATACTGGACATACCTGTAAGCACACATCCGACTAGCATGAACAGAAATCCGAATATCGGTAAAGCAATCTGGCAGTTGGCAGCAACGACCACACCCGCCACCGCAAGACCGCCCTCTACTTTCTCCACGCGCAGCCTGGATATAGCCGGAGGACATCTTGGCTTCCCAACAGGGGCTCGCACCAGAGGCTCCCCGGGAGGTGACGTCGTCCTATAAAATAAAACGTTATCAGATATATATCAGAAATTACAAACAAATTCATCATGAACTTATTGAGCAGAAAGTTTAATATTACTTTTCAGAGAAATTTTGATTCAATAATTGCAATTAGTTTCTGTCTGATGTTATTAGATACAATTAAAATGTAAAATTAAACGATGAAAATTTTGTAATTTATGACGAATCGTAGAACTATAATCGTACTTTGTTCATTGGATACGCATTATTTTATCGCCAATTTATACATTTGTAATTATTTTACAACATATATAAAAGTTTTCTTCTTCAGTTGCAAAATATAAAGTTGGTGATTGCATTTTAGGTTTAAGAGACATCTATTGATCGTTTCGTTGAGTATTTACTTGGGAATGTATTATTAAAAAAGTAATTCGAATTGAACTCATATCCTTATTCTATGTAGGTACATGAAATATATGAGTAATAATTTGGAGATGCTACTTTGAGCAAAATGATTGTACCGATTCTGTTTAATAACTAATGAATGAATAATGAATAAGCAAAACAGTTATAGACCTAAATCATGTTGACGAATTAATAATAATTTTAAGTGTGTGCAAAAAAATTATTTCGGGCAATCACTTCACTCTACGCTATGATCGAAAGTATTTTCTGAAAAGTGTAACGTATTACAATGCACACAACATGGAATTTATAAATAAGAGCCTTTGCTAAGATTGATAGCATAGGTACCAACAGAAGTGGTTATAAAAGATACAACTTTCGTTGACACAGAGTCTTACAAATGAATAGGTTGTAAATTCTGTTTAATATGACCACCTCTACCAACGACTACAAAGTGAAGACAAGGTAGGTAATAGGGTTGCCACACGTACTGTAATATATTTAAGTCGATTGTACTATACATTATATAAAAATAATATAGTACGAAAAATACTATATTTTTATCCGTAATTCAACAGTCGCTTTGTTAACTGTGATTTGAAGTCAGGAACAAGTATATTTTACGGTAAGAATTTTGCCATCATGAATGTAAAATTGAAAGAAGAAAGAAAAACAGCATGTATTAATTTCATAAAAGAGTAATTTTTAATTTTGATATGAATCTAAATTGCTCAAATTCCTAATTATTTTAAAAATAAGGTAAATAGTAGTAGTAGATAGTAGAGGTAGGTAGGTGGTTAGATCATTGATGGCTAAAGCAAAGAGCATTGACGAATAACGAAACGAAATACATTCATATTTGTATTGAGTATACATAAAGATTAAAAATAAATGTGTACTTTTTTTCTCCGGAATCACTCAAAAGTACTATATTTTTGCATTCTTTTTGGGAAAATACTATATTTGTACAAGAAAAGAATGTTGATATTTGTGTATATTATAACTTTAATTTAAATAAGAACTAACACGAAATTATTATATTTTTGAGACAAGCCATCTGCGCGAAACAGAATAATGGTGCACGACTGTGAGCACAAGCACCAAAGACTACAATATTATGTGCCTCTAACGACATCTATGGGACGTTATGGGGTAGGTGATATTCTTACTCCGCTACTAACGTTTGATGTTGATATTTGTTATAACTTTAATTTAAATAAGAACTAACACGAAATTATTTCTAAGCGCGAAACAGAATAATGGTGCACGACTGTGAGCACAGGCACCAAAGACTACAATATTATGTGCCTCTAACGACATCTATGGGACGTTATGGGGTAGGTGATATTCTTACTCCGCCACTAACGTTTGATGTTGATATTTGTGTATATTATAACTTTAATTTGAATAAGAACTAACACGAATGTATTATATTTTTGAGAGAAGCCATCTGCGCGAAATAGAGTAATGGTGCACGACTGTGAGCACAAGCACCAAAGACTACAATATTATGTAGGAAAGCAAGCCGCACAGCCGCACTCTCTATTTCCGATTTCGATGGAACAGCAACGAACATGACCGGAGAGGGATCAGTTGCAGGACTAAAGACTTTACTTGCTTTTTTTGGATTAAACTAACTAAGCGGATTTGATCCCGTTTAATTTTTACTTTTTTAATTCCTGTGGCGATTTCTATGGTCCTGTGGCGACCATATGTGTTGTAAAGTGATCGAAAAAAAAAATAAAAATTAAACGCAATAAGATCCACAAAATTAGTTTTATTCCATGTGTAGTATAGTATACACGTAAATATAAGAAATCATAGTGGTTTTTTTTTCGTTGAATTACCTAGGAAATAATTATACTTAGGTACACTAATTAGTAAGCCGTGGTAGCTCAGATGGTTAGCGCTAACTGTAAATAACACAGTACGCGAGCAAGCCGGGTTCGATCCCCGCCGGCAACAATGAAATTTTTAATTGCAATTTTAATGCTGATTTACCACGTGCTCAGCGGTGAAGGAAAACGTCGTGACGAAACCTACATGTCTGAGAAATTAGAAAAAAAATATTTCGAAGACATGTGAAGTTCACCAACACGCATTCGGGCAGCGCGGCGGACACTTCCTTGCCCTAAAACCCTCTCCGAAATGAGAGGAGGCAAGTGCCCAGCAGTGGGTCCTATATAGGCTGTAACTTTTACTTTAACTTTAATACAAATTACATGAGGACATAAACACTCACGCCCGTTTTTCACCCAGAGGGGTAGGCAGAGACTACAGACTTCCATTTGGCACGATCCTGACACACCTCTCTTGCCTCCTTCACATCCATACACCTACGCATACATGTTCGTCGGTTAAGGGTACTCCTAATTTGGCCCGTTTTCAATAAATCGCCAATTTGGTCGATAAATTGGTGGTTTGGTCATGTGGAAAGAATGAATGAGGAAAGAGTGACAAAGAAAATTTATGGTGCAGAAGTGAATGGCAGAGTCGGAAAGGGACGTCCTAGGCGAAAAATAACACAAATCAGTCTGAATATAATTTTTTTCTGATATTTTGTTGCTCAAAACGGTATGGTTCGATGCAGTATTTCTTGACTGAGTTGAAAACTAATTTTTATTCCATAAGAAAATATACAGAATAAAATGTAACCTAGGCTGGCCCACAACAGTATAACATATATATATATATACATATATATATATATATATATATATATATATATATATATATATATATATATAAGTATGTTAGTTAATTTATTGATTTTATTTTAAGCACCAATATATGTAACTATTTAGGTATATGACAATAATGAAACTATACAACTTAATATAATTACGTAATAAATGGCATGAATAATAATTAGCACTAATTACGGACATGGAATTCAACATCACCTAGCTAAGTTCTTTGTCTTTCAGCGGTTTCCTCATTTGGCAACTTGAACGCTACTTTATACATTAATTACGTCTATATTCAACAAGGCTACCCACAAGAACTAAGTATGTGTCTGAATCACTAACATTACATTTAATCTTGTATTACAGTTAAGTTAACATAATATGTTTGCTGTTTGTATATTTTCCCGGTTATAGCCTATACACGTCCCACTGCTGGGCACAGCCCTCCTCTCATTTATGAGAGGGTTTTAGGGCAAGTAAGTGTCCGCCACGCTGTCCCAATGCGTGTTGGTGAATTTCAGAATTAAATAAATTTTAACATAAAAACCCTTTAATACGCTTCTTCACTTATTGTTTATAGTGGAACAAAGGTTCTCGAGTGGCAGTCTCATACTAGTAAAGGAATTGTGGGGTCCTGCGGTACTGACATCATAAGACATGCAGAAAGTCGATGGCATGTAGGTGGCCAGGAGCGTGTTTTGAGGCAAGGCTTGGGGGATGCCTAAATTAAGCAGTGGACTTGTGATGGTCCGTACTGATGATGACGCTACAAGGAATACACAACTCTACCTAAACGTGAAACTTTACTTGTACGTCGTAGAGCTTTATGTTGAGACTATCGACCACAGATCATAACTGTCGACGACTGATACCCTCTTAACTAATTCTGGCGCCAAATGGCAGTCCTTGCACTGACGTATAACGATATGAACAGCATAGAGCTAGCATAATGACAGGTTGTGAGGTATTGCATTTTTATTCACAGAGGTGACAACGCATCTGTAGACTTGTTTGTTTGATGTTGGCTTCAGATTTTCATGGACTGCAGTTGACACTTACTGTCAGGCGTTCTAAAAGTTCGTTTGTCTGTACAGGTTTATAAAAAATAGATTGACGACGTGGAACGGCGGCAAATACCAGTATCAGCTGCGTTGCGTCAAATGACTCACAAAGTGATTATTGATCTTAAAACTTCAAAAAAAAGTTTTAAAAGGATACTTTGAAAATTAATCGTAGTTTTGGGGGAGTGGCTTATCTCTTTGTCGGTTAAGCTTACAAAAGAACGAGGGAGTGTCAAAATGAAAGTAACGCAATTGGGTGCGTTTGGCAGAAAAAAGCGCTAGCAAGCGCTTGTAAGCAAAATGGCGTTCGTAAGCGGTAAGCGCTGTCAAATCGTAAGTAGCTATTTTCCTCCAGGACACGATGTTAGTTTTAAGCGGGGAATCTAACCTAATTTAAATATATGTTTGTAAAGTATTCATATTAAAAACTTACCAATCATGAGTTTTTAATAGCATGTATATATTTATTCATGTCATTATATTACTTAAAACTAATATTGCACAAAACAACTTATAAACTCTACTTCAAAACAATCAAATTAAATAAGCAAAATGGCGGATTGTGTCAGCGCTACTGAAGTTAGCAAACGTGTCCTGGCCGAAAACTGTTTAGTTTCGCCATTTTGCTTACAAGCGCTTGCTAGCGCTTTTTTCTGCCAAACGCACCCATTCATTTGTCACTTTAATTTTATTAAAAAAATGGCTCGTACACTTACATCCAAATTTTTATTATTTGGAAACTATAGCGCTTATAAGCGCTTGCTAGCGCTTTTTTCTGCCAAACGCACCCAATGACTTCATAATACGCAAATTGTGGGATACCTATATCTACTAAAAAAAACTAAGTAAGCGCCGAACAATATTTTTATTTTATATGGGCAATATGGATTAAAAATGGTTTATGAGAACTTAGATATGATTATTTACTATGCCTTAAAAATAATTTCATGTGTCACGGAGAAATGTAACTAATTCGAGCCTACTTTGCAATTTTTTTTTCTATCGAGTAAACTACATGTTATATATAGTGTTTTCCTTTTATGAAATCCAAGGTCAAAAATCATATACTAAAAATCTGATTCGTAATCTATAAAACTTTAAAAAAAATATGTAAAATAAAAAAGCCACCAAATTTTTTGAGGTAATCACCTTTCTGTAGATTGTTATTAACAAAGGTCACGAACATTTGTCAATTTCTATACCTATTTCTTGTTACAAATTTTTATGGTCTTTTCGTTTGCGGTTGTAACAATATCTATCTAGTAGCTTAGCTTATAACTAACGAACTTATTAATAAAATCTGCTGGGATTAACGTTATACTACAGATGTTAAAAATTAATTAGCTGAGTTCCGCGTAAAAAAAGAGTGAACTAATTAACTAAGATCCGTGTATTTTTTACGCGGATTGTACCCAACGGACTGGTAACCGACTAATGGCGATGTGTGTAGCGGCGTCTTACCGACGTAGTGATTAGACAATACTATTTTTCCAATTGTATCGTAATAGATTGTGCATTATTGAAAAAGCTCGCAATCTTTGTTAAAAAGGGCTAGGAGCAATGGTAGACTTTAAATAACCTGACGGTATTTATTTCTTTGAACATCGTTAATATTTAAATTTGACACAACTTCATGCAAATCATAGAAACCATTAGATTAACTCATGACATTATCCAACTATCTAATAAGTAATATTTTCCAACGTGGTAGAGCAATGCTGAAGCTATATTGGTAGTATAGTTGTAGCACGAATGGGTCGGCCCGAAGGGGTAGGACCACTCTATCACAAAATACTAGCATAAAATAGTAGATTAACGTCGTATTTCGAATGGTGAGTGCAGTGAACCGGAAACCCTTTTTACTGGAAACGAGATATTCCTTCTTAGTCCTCACACAGGTGACAACGCATCTGCATTTTGATTCGTAATCGAGGATAGATGTAGACATCTATGGGCCACGGCAAACACTTACCATCAGGCGGACTGTGTGTCCGTTTGTCACGTTGGTCACAGAGAAACTGGTTGTTAGCATAATTTAGCGAAATGCAGTTATTTTATTATAACATTTATAGATAATGTAACATCTAAAATCCATAGGTATCTCTTCAAACTAATTCGCTGTGTATATTTTATGTATAATGCACGTGACGCACTCGTAGGGCAGGCGTGCGTGAGACCTAAATTTATTCGATAAATTTATTCGATACGTCTCCACTCTCCATACGCCATGAAATTTATATGACACAAAGCACGTGTAGATAATGTAATTCATTAATAGAGGCCTTGCGTATCTACCTGCTGTTAGAAATGAATAAAAAGGTACAATTACACAAGCTACTTTAGACGCGTCAAAATTTATGATACGTGACGATATAATGTCTACTGAGAAACATTTTATTAGTAGTAATCATTGAACCATTGTATCTTGGTACATAATATCTCAATGGTAGTAATACAATGTGTAATGGAATTCAAGATGAATTGAAACGAATTATCACCATCATCATCATTACAGCTCAACATAGGCCCCCCTATAAATTGTCTTATAGGGAGGATATCTGCCACAGTTTGCCACGCTAAGCAGACGTGTTGGCAACCGCAGGATTTTATAATTTTTAGTTGTTACCAGAAGATACTGCTACCTATCTTCTGATTCAGTTTTCTTCTTTCGCCTCCTACGACATCCACGGGATCATATGGGGTAGAAGAATTTTAACGTCATTCTATATTTTCTTTTAAAAATTAAATAATTGATAAATACAAGGGGCTATAAAAATTAAATAATAATTCATACTAAGCCTTAACAACGCAAATGGCGAATGAATATCATGGCGCCACACAGTCAGTAGCTAGTCTCCCGCCAAGAAATTTTACTCAAGAGATATCACGCCAGATGACTAGGCGTCGTTTTGCCACTGAACTAAAATTATGCTTGATTATTTTTATTAAGTTGCTTTTGTATAAGACTAGAGACTATTATTAAAGACTTCATTATTTTATAATGGTTGTACTTTTATACCACTAAATAAGATTTTTCTATAAAAGTTTTATTAACTTGATTTAAATGCAATTTTGATCACATTATAGGAAAAATACCCGAATAGTCGGCATTGCAGAGAAATCCACAATTTGTTTTGGATATTTATTATTTTGGAGGGGCAGCGCAGTAACGTGATTTACGTATGCGAACAGTCGCAATCTCGCAATGAAGACATAAAAAAGAAAACGTACACAACAACAACAGAAAACAGTAGAATCGTAAAAGTTAACGCAAATAGTAATTTAATGTGTAGTTGATACTGGTTACTTTTGCAGTATTATGTAATTGATGTACTCGTACTATTTGAAAAAAATACGTGTGGCACTCGGTGACTGCCGCGGTAAGGCTATTACATAGCATTTTTTATCAACTTATGCAATTATAATTATTTATTTATTTTATTTATGCAGTTAAGTCTTTGATATTAAATCAAGTTACACTTTTTGAGCGTGGTGACCGATAAGAAAACATTTTTTTTCTCTTATTGAATAAATGAGAAGTTAATATTGTTTACAATATTTTTAATATCTTACAATACATGTAGGTTATTCAGGAATTTTTATCATTGAGTTAGCAGCTAGTGTACACGCATACGTCTAGTCGCACGCACACAAACACCGTGCCGAAGTCTGCCGAACTGAAACGAGGTTAGACGATGCACGGCTTTCAACGCCACACCTCCGTGCCCGTCGGAGTGGGGAGCGTGAGGTCTTTTTTCGTTACGGAATTTCTGGATTCGGTCCCCGCGCTCAAAGCCCGCGATAGAAGCTATGCAATGACTTAAAAAAACTTTATTTTAGAGTCGATGTGTGTAACCGCCCACGAAGGTTTCTGGCAAAAAATGAATAATGTATTTATTAGTATGTTCCTTTTCTATGCGTATATTGATGTACTATTTATCCAATTACTACAAAAAATTACGGGCACAGCTAAAAGAATGAAAATTTATATATTTTTTATAGAATAAGGATGAGAATCAAGCACGCAGTCCACATAATGGTATAAATCAACCCACGATTAAGAATCAAATTTTCACCACTATAAGGGTTGACTGGTAGAGAATGCCTGAAGCGAATGCGTTGTCACTGCTGAGGTCCAAGATGGCATGTCTCGTCTCCAGTAAAGGTCTCCGGTTCTCTACAGTCACCATACCAAACAAAGCAGAATTAAGCTCTTATTTAACACTGGTATTCTGCGAGAGCGTGGTCCTTCCCAGTCCAGCCGACCATTTCGTGCTACAGCTATACTATATGCCGAAAAACACGGCTCTAAACGCTACCTCACGTGTCGAAAAACTTGCATACCTATTTTTGGTGACGTCACTTGGCTTCTGTTTGGTATTGATTTACTAATGATTTCTTGAATTTACGCGAACACTACACATTGAATAAAACTATATTTACGGATTTTATCGCGTTTCATTAACTACTTTAATTAAGCTATTGCATAGCTTCTATCGCGGGCCTTGAGCGCGGGGACCGAATCCAGAAATTCCGTAACGAAAAAAAAACCTCACGCACGCACTGCGACGGGCACGGAGGAGTGCTTGAAGCATCGTCTAACGTCGTTTCAGTTCGGCAGACTTCGGCACTCGGCAGACTTCGGCACGGTGTTTGTGTGCGTGCGACTAGACGTATGCGTGTACACTAGCTGCTAACGCAATGATAAAAATTCCTGAATAACCTACATGTATTTTAAGATATTAAAAATATTTTAAACAATATTAACTTCCCATTTATTCAATAAGAGAAAAAAAATTGTTTTCTTAAATTTACGCGAACACTACACATATGAATAAAAACTATTATTGCATACGTGATTGCTTTTCGCGTTTAATTACTTTAATTTATTTTTATTATTATCCCGACGTTTCGGGTACTTTACAGCGACCATGGTCACGAGGAGGACTAAGATGTTTGACGTTCCAATGTCATAGTTAGCCCGGCTACCTTCAGTTTTATTTAAATATTTGGACCGAAAATTAATTAAAGTAGTTATTAATTTAGTATTGAAATAATACTAGATTTTACGGAATTTATCGCGTATATTTAACTTTTTAATACCCGACGTTTCGGGTACTTTACAGCAATCATGGTCACGAGGACGGGACTAAGATGTTCAACGTTCCATATGTCATAGTTAGCCGCGGTTACCATATTCAGTTTTAACTTTTGTTCGAACGAAACTTATTAAAAAGTTAAATATACGCGAAAATTCCGAAAATCTAGTATTATTTCAATTGTAGTAAAATCATATTAATTTAGTAATTAATAAAACGCGATAAAATCCGTAAATGTAGTTTTATTCAAGCTTCGATCAATTGATCGAAGTATTCAAGTGTATTAACTTTTTATATGTTGTGCCTTATTACTCTGCCTTAAATTATTTTGAAATTGAAACTTAATCGAGGATAGATGTAGGTGTCTATGGACGCCAGCATCCATTAAGCACACATGCACTAGTTTTTCTCCCAACACAAGTATCTTATGATTACTTTCTGGGAGACATCGGCAAACTAAACTGAAATAAAAAGTTTTTTTTTATTTGCCATCAGGTGGGCTGTGTGCTTGTCGGTCTCCCTTACCTATAAACAAAAATATTTGCTTTAAATTTGTCTTAGAACGAATCATAAAGAATTATATCATCCATATTTAAGCTCTGTTACTGTGATCTTAAACTGCAGTTTCGTTTGCAGTCTACGTTGCTAAGTCATTAGTAAGCAGAGCGGACTGTTATGAATAAAATGGTAATTAATTATAATACAATGGTAGATCGTATATTAAAAGTACATTGTCCCGCATAGATAATGTTTTTATGGATAAATAAAATGAATTTTGAATACACCTAATTAAATGTTTTTTTTTTTAATTTACACGAATACTGCACATGGTACGCTGCAGCTATATTATGGTTGTAGTACGAACGGGTCGGCTTGACAGGGGCAAGATCACGCTCTTACAGAATACCAGCGTAAAATAGCAGCGTAATGCGAGAGATTTTTTTCAATCTCTCAAAAGAATCAACCACATTCGATGCGGTTCACGGCAATCGACGTAGTTTTTTTGAGCAGAAGAGCTGATTATATTACAAAGTGCATCAAAATAAGCGTGTCGAAATTAAAAAAAATGAGTAAATAAAAATACTTTTGAAAATAAAAATAAAAAACTAGAATTTTAGATGTTTTCTCAGAATCTACCGTACCGATTCGGTCTTAATACACAGAAAATCTAAGTTCAGCAAAGCCCTTTCAGATGCCGCAAACCACTTTTTGATCGAACACTCCGTTACAAAGTGATGGAATGTTTACACACACACACACACACACACACACACACGCACGCCCGCACGCACGCACGCACGCACGCACGCACGCACTCACGCACGCACGCACGCACGCACGCACTCACGCACGCACGCACGCACGCACGCACGCACGCAAATAAATGAATTTGATTTGATTTGACAAAAATCATAGCAACGAGAACTCGATTTTCAAAAACCGAGGTGAATACCATTGAGCTATTATGTACTACGTACTAGAGGTGACACTGCATTCAGCTACTATGTTCCATTCAACTGCGGTGCATACACCGCACTTTAATCAGTCACTCGCTAGGCGCTTGTAGAGTTGACACGTGTTGTGTTGATTTAATGATGATGAAAAAATATCGTGATAAAAAATATGCCATCGTGCGTACTTAGATATTGCACAAATAATTCAAGAAATGTCAGTAAAAACCAAGGAATTACTTTTCATTGGTTAATAAGATACTTAATCAATAAAAAGTATTATTAATTAGTAATAAAACAAATTATTCCTAAGACGCCATCTCGTGTCACGTAGATTATGAAATTAATTTGCTCAGATGCAACATTTCTGTGGGTACTTAAGTATAGGACGAATATATTATTACACACTTTTTTTTAGAAACATATATGAATTATCATAATTAGGCCAAATTTTTTATATTGAAATCTGATAATTATTCTTATATTTTATTTTTAGGTTTCCACATCAAAGTCAAAGTGAAATAAATTCGTCAATTTTTAACTCTCGCGTGCCCAGTATTTATGAACGACTCTTATTCTAATTTAAATAAATATATTTGTAATTTAAATGTTATATTAACAAGTTTTGTTAAACATACATTTAGTATGTTTTTTATATTTGAGATAGATACCTTTATAAAATATTGAGATAAAAAATATCATTAAAATGTAATTGTGATATAATATTATGTAATATTATATTAAATAAGCAAATATAATATACAAAATAAATGACAAAATTTAAAAAATTGTTCGCGATATAATTTACCTATTTAACAGTACAATCTATTATTACCTACTGATCATTCTAGCTATGTTTATTCTATGATTAAAAAACCAACCGCGCGAACACAGAGTATCGCACATTTTTTGTTTGAAATAGCTGTTTTAGTACGTAAGTACATATTACTTCAATGATGAAAACAATTACTTCCTGATTTTTTGAAAATTATTGATTTTCATATCGGGAAGTTAAAAAAACATGGAATAAAACAAATTTTATGGATGACAAAATCCCAACGTAATTGTAAACGAAGTAATAATTTCAATCAACTTGAACGCTAGTTTACACATTAATTACGTCTATATTCAACAAGGCTACCTACATGAACTAAGTATGTGTCTGAATCACTAACATTACATTTAATCTTGTATTACAGTTAAGTTAACATAATATGTTTGCTGTTTGTATATTTTCCCGGTTATAGCCTATACACGTCCCACTGCTGGGCACAGCCCTAATCTCATTTATGATTTATGAGAGGGTTTTAGGGCAAGTAAATGTCCGCCACGCTGTCCCAATGCGTGTTGGTGAATTTCAGAATTAAATAAATTTTAATATAAAAACCCTTTAATACGCTTCTTCACTTATTGTTTATAGTGGAACAAAGGTTCTCGAGTGGCAGTCTCATACTAGTAAAGGAATTGTGGGGTCCTACGGTACTGACATCATAAGACATGCAGAAAGTCGATGGCATGTAGGTGGTGGACTTGTGATGGTCCGTACTGATGATGACGCTACAGGGAATACACAACTCTACCTAAACGTGAAACTTTACTTGTACGTCGTAGAACTTTATGTTGAGACTATCGACCACAGATCATAACTGTCGACGACTGATACCCTCTTAACTAATTCTGGCGCCAAATGGCAGTCCTTGCACTGATGTATAACGATATGAACAGCATAGAGTTAGCATAATGACAGGTTGTGAGGTACTGCATTTTTATTCACAGAGGTGACAACGCATCTGTAGACTTGTTTGTTTGATGTTGGCTTCCGATTTTCACGGACTGCAGTTGTCACTTACTGTCAGGCGTTCTAAAAGTTCGTTTGTCTGTACAGGTTTATAAAAAATAGATTGATGACGTGGAACAGCGGCAAATACCAGTATCAGCTGCGTTGCGTCAAATGACTCACAAAGTGATTATTGATCTTAAAACTTCAAAAAAAAAGTTTTAAAAGGATACTTTGAAAATTAATCGTAGTTTTGGGGGAGTGGCTTATCTCTTTGTCGGTTAAGCTTACAAAAGAACGAGGGAGTGTCAAAATGAAAGCAACGCAATGACTTCATAATACGCAAATTGTGGGATACCTACATCTACTAAAAAAACTAAGTAAGCGCCGAACAATATTTTTATTTTATATGGGCAATATGGTTTAAAAATGGTTTATGAGAACTTAGATATGATTATTTACTATGCCTTAAAAATAATTTCATGTGTCATGGAGAAATGTAACTAATTCGAGCCTACTTTGCAATTTTTTTTCTATCGAGTAAACTACATGTTATCATTTTATGAAATCCAAGGTCAAAAATCATATACTAAAAATCTGATTCGTAATCTATAAAACTTTAAAAAAAATATGTAAAATAAAAAAAACACCAAATTTTTGAGGTATTATCACCTTTCTGTAGATTGTTATTAATAAAGGTCACGAACATTTGTCAATTTCTATACCTATTTCTTGTTACAAATTTTTATGGTCTTTTCGTTTGCGGTTGTAACAATATCTATCTAGTAGCTTAGCTTATAAACTAACGAACTTATTAATAAAATCTGCTGGGATTAACGTTATACTACAGATGTTAAAAATTAATTAGCTGAGTTCCGCGTAAAAAAGAGTGAACTAATTAACTAAGATCCGTGTATTTTTTACGCGGATTGTACCCAACGGACTGGTAACCGACTAATGGCGATGTGTGTAGCGGCGTCTTACCGACGTAGTGATTATTTATTATTTTTCCAATTGTATCGTAATAGATTGTGCATTATTGAAAAAGCTCGCAATCTTTGTTAAAAAGGGCTAGGAGCAATGGTAGACTTTAAATAAACTGACGGTATTTATTTCTTTGAACATCGTTAATATTTAAATTTGACACAACTTCATGCAAATCATAGAAACCATTAGATTAACTCATGACATTATCCAACTATCTAATAAGTAATATTTTCCAACGTGATAGAGCAATGCTGAAGCTATATTGGTAGTATAGTTGTAGCACGAATGGGTCGGCCCGAACGGGGCAGGACCACTCTATCACAAAATACTAGCATAAAATAGCAGATTAACGCTGCTGTATTTCGAATGGTGAGTGTAGTGAACCGGAAACCCTTTTTACTGGAAACGAGATATTCCTTCTTAGTCCTCACACAGGTGACTACGCATCTGCATTTTGATTCGTAATCGAGGATAGATGTAGATATCTATGGGCCACGGCAAACACTTACCATCAGGCGGACTGTGTGTCCGTTTGTCACGTTGGTCACAGAGAAACTGGTTGTTAGCATAATTTAGCGAAATGCAGTTATTTTATTATAACATTTATAGATAATGTAACATCTAAAATCCATAGGTATCTCTTCAAACTAATTCGCTGTGTATATTTTATGTATAATGCACGTGACGCACTCGCGGGGCAGGCGTGCGTGAGACCTAAATTTATTCGATAAATTTATTCGATACGTCTCCACTCTCCATACGCCATGAAATTTATATGACACAAAGCACGTGTAGATAATGTAATTCATTAATAGAGGCCTTGCGTATCTACCTGCTGTTAGAAATGAATAAAAAGGTACAATTACACAAGCTACTTTAGACGCGTCAAAATTTATGATACGTGACGATATAATGTCTACTGAGAAACATTTTATTAGTAGTAATCATTGAACCACTGTATCTTAGTACATAATATCTCAATGGTAGTAATACAATGTGTAATGGAATTCAAGATGAATTGAAACGAATTATCAACATCATCATCATTACAGCTCAACATAGGCCCCCTATAAATTGTCTTATAGGGAGGATATCTGCCACAGTTGCCACGCTATGCAGACGTGTTGGCAACCGCAGGGTTTTATAATTTTTAGTTGTTACCAGAAGATACTGCTACCAATCTCCTGATTCAGTTTTCTTCTGTCGCTTCATACGATATCCACGGGATCATATGGGGTAGAAGAATTTTAACGTCATTCTATATTTTCTTTTAAAAAATTAATAATTGATAAATACAAGGGGCTTTAAAAATTAAATAATAATTCATACTACACACAGTCAGTAGCTAGTCTCCCGCCAAGAAATTTTACTCAAGAGATATCACGCCAGATGACTAGGCGTTGTTTTGCCACTGAACTAAAATTATGCTTGATTATTTTTATTAAGTTGCTTTTGTATAAGACTAGAGACTATTATTAAAGACTTCATTGTTTTATAATGGGTGTACTTTTATACCATTAAATAAGATTTTTCTATAAAAGTTTTATTAACTTGATTTAAATGCAATTATGATCAAATTATGGGAAAAATACCCGAATAGTCGGCATTGCAGAGAAATCCACAATTTGTTTTGGATATTTATTATTTTGGAGGGGCAGCGCAGTAACGTGATTTACGTATGCGAACAGTCGCAATCTCGCAATGAAGACATAAAAAAGAAAACGTACACAACAACAACAGAAAACAGTAGAATCGTAAAAGTTAACGCAAATAGTAATTTAATGTGTAGTTGATACTGGTTACTTTTGCAGTATTATGTAATTGATGTACTCGTACTATTTAAAAAAAAATACGTGTGGCACTCGGTGACTGCCGCGGTAAAGCTATTACATAGCATTTTTTATCAACTTATGCAATTATAATTATTTATTTATTTTATTTATGCAGTTAAGTCTTTGATATTAAATCAAGTTACACTTTTTGAGCGTGGTGACCGATAAGAAAACATTTTTTTTCTCTTATTGAATAAATGAGAAGTTAATATTGTTTACAATATTTTTAATATCTTACAATACATGTAGGTTATTCAGGAATTTTTATCATTGAGTTAGCAGCTAGTGTACACGCACACAAACACCGTGCCGAAGTCTGCCGAACTAAAACGACGTTAGACGATGCACGGCTTTCAACGCCACACCTCCGTGCCCGTCGGAGTGGGGAGCGTGAGGTTTTTTTCGTTACGGAATTTCTGGATTCGGTCCCCGCGCTCAAGGCCCGCGATAGAAGCTATGCAATAGCTTAATTAAAGTAGTTAATGAAACGCGATAATATCCCCACTGCGACGGGCACGGAGGAGTGGCGTTGAAAGCCGTGCATCGTCTAACGTCGTTACAGTTCGGCAGACTTTGGCACTCGACAGACTTCGGCACGGTGTTTGTGTGCGTGCGACTAGACGTATGCGTGTACACTAGCTGCTAACTCAATGATAAAAATTCCTGAATAACCTACATGTATTGTAAGATATTAAAAATATTTTAAACAATATTAACTTCTCATTTATTCAATAAGAGAAAAAAAATGTTTTCTTATCGGTCACCACGCTCAAAAAGTGTAACTTGATTTAATATCAAAGACTTAACTGCATAAATAAAATAAATAAATAATTATAATTGCATAAGTTGATAAAAAATGCTATGTAATAGCTTTACCGCGGCAGTCACCGAGTGCCACACGTATTTTTTCTTTAATTATAAATTCCCGACGTTTCGGGTGCTTTACAGCAACCATGGTCACGAGGAGGACTAAGATGTTTGACGTTCCAATGTCATAGTTAGCCCGGCTACCTTCAGTTTTTTTTTAATATTTGGACCGAAAATTAATTAAAGTTGTTATTAATTTAGTAATTAATAAAACGCGATAAAATCCGTAAATGTAGTTTTATTCAAGTGTATTAACTTTTTATATGTTGTGCCTTATTACTCTGCTTCTAAATTATTCTGAAATTGAAACTTAATCGAGGATAGATGTAGGTGTCTATGGACGCCAGCATCCATTAAGGACGCGTTTACAAAATGGATAGGTATAGAATCGCACTACTACATTGACAAAAGTCACACACACACTAGTGTACGCACGGTTGGCTGTGGGAATCGTAGTCAAATGAAATTATTTTGATAATTTGAAAGATTGAATTTGTTTTTCATTTCTTATACCTACCTCAGAAATATACTTCGATACGAAATATGAATACCTGCTCCAAAGACTGCTTGGCACTGGAAGCCCTCTACTGGTAGTGAGATGTTAGCTCTGGACTTTGAACTGGTTTTGTCAGTTATAATAAGACCTTACCTACCTGCGGACTTGATGGAGTGACCTGAAGGTGTAATTTGGTGATTACAACAATAGGAACTCCTAGACTAGTGGAACTAGGTGTGCCGAGTTTGGGTTCGTTTTGTTGGTTATGATGAGACCTTACCACCGGACTTGATGGAGTGACCTGAAGGGGTAATTCAGTAACTACTGCTGGAATTTCTGAACGAGTAGAACTAGGTGTGCCGAATTTGGGCTCCGTTTTGTTAGTTATGACGAGTCTATACCTCCGGACTTGATGGAGTGACCTGAAGGTGTAAATCGGTGATTGCAACTGGAACTCCTTGACTGGTGGAACTAGGTGTGCCGAGTTTGGGTTCGTTTTGTAGGTTATGATGAGACCTTACCACCGGACATGATGGAGTGACCTGAAGGTATAGTTCGGTGATTACAAGTGGAACTTCTAGACTTGTAGGACTAGGTGTGCCGAGTTTGGGTTCGTTTTGTTAGTTATGATGAGACCTTACCACCAGACTTGATGGAGTGACCTGAAGGGGTAATTCAGTAACTACTGCTGGAATTTCTGAACCAGTAGAACTAGGTGTGCCGAATTTCACTCCATCAAGTCCGGTGGTAAGGTCTTATCGTAACTAACAAAACGAAACCAAACTCGTCACACCTAGTTCTACTAGTCTAGGAATTCCATTTGTAACCACCTGATTACACCTTCAGGTCACTCAATCAAGTCCGGTGGTAAGGTCTCATCGTAACTAACAAAACGAACCCAAACTCGGCACACCTAGTTCTACAAGTCTAGGAGTTCCACTTGTAATCACTGAACTACACCTTCAGGTCACTCCATCAAGTCCGGAGGTATGGACTCGTCATAACTAACAAAACGAAGCCCAAATTCGGCACACCTAGTTCTACTCGTTCAGAAATTCCAGCAGTAGTTACTGAATTACCCCTTCAGGTCACTCTATCAAGTCCGGTGGTAAGGTCTCATCGTAACTAACAAAACGAACCCAAACTCGGCACACCTAGTTCTACCAGTCTAGGAGTTCCAGTTGCAATCACCGATTTAGACCTTCAGGTCATGCCATCAAGTCCAGAGGTAAGGTCTCATCATAACCAACAAAACGAGCCCAAACTCGGCACACCTAGTTCCGCTCGTCCACGAGTTGCAGTAGTAGGTAAGTTTATATATCCTACTTATTTTTAGCTAAATAAAAACTGTGAGTATAAAAATAATAATTTTATCACTTGTCAAGTACCTATGTTTCCAATTTGTTTTTTTCTAATATTTTGTGTATGTACAGCGATCTTTTCAGAATGAGCCGCTGCAAACAGGCGACACAGTGTCCACTCACGACGGCGGCCGAGCGCGGACTGGTTTCATCGAAATCTTTGTACAATAAATCAAAGCAGGCACCAACAATAAAATAGCCCTTATTGCAATACATTATGATTCATCCATATTACCAAAATATGTGAAAAAATGTGCATCAGTTTTTATTTTTTTTACGACCTTTTGTGACATTTTGTTAAAAAATAAACACAGGGTTTTTAATTGAATATATCTGTCATCTTATAGTATTTTTTAAATTTTTTAAATATGTTGATAATAGACCAAAACATGTACCGAAACACAAGCCGGTATCGTTAATTTTGTAGAAAATGGCAACGAAAGTTCGTTTTTACAATATAAAAAACTACTATTTTCAACAAAAGAGTTACAGACATTTGCAGATGAAGAACCAATCTATACATGGTAGTTTTTACTTATATTTGATTTGGTTTAGTTTTGTCACAAAATCTACCGAAAAACACCCTAATTTTGGTTGATTTGCAAACGCGTCCTTAAGCACATGCACTAAGTTTTTTCTCCCAACACAAGTAGGTATCTTATGATTACTTTCTGGGAGATATCGGCAAACTAAACTGAAATAAAAAGTTTTTGCCATCAGGTGGTCTGTGTGCTTGTTGGTCTCCCTTACCTATAAACAAAAACATTCGCTTTAAACTTGTCTTAGAACGAATCATAAAGAATTATATCATCCATATTTAAGCTCTGTTACTGTGATCTTAAACTGCAGTTTCGTTTGCAGTCTACGTTGCTAAGTCATTAGTAAGCAGAGCGGACTGTTATGAATAAAATGGTAATTAATTATAATACAATGGTAGACCGTATATTAAAAGTACATTGTCCCGCATAGATAATGTTTTTATGGATAAATAAACTGAATTTTGAATACACTTAATTTAATGTTTTTTTTTAATTTACACGAATACTGCACATGGTGCGCTGCAGCTATATTATGGTTGTAGCACGAACGGGTCGGCTTGACAGGGGCAAGATCACGCTCTTACAGAATACCAGCGTAAAATAGCAGCGTAATGCGAGAGATTTTTTTCAATCTCTCAAAAGAATCAACCAATTTCGAAGCGGTTCAATGCAATCGACGTAGTTTTTTTTTGAGCAGAAGAGCTGATTATATTATAAAGTGCATCAAAACAAGCGTGTCGTAATTAAATAAATGAGTAAATAAAAAATGCTTTTGAAAATAAAAATAAAAAACTAGAATTTTAGATGTTTTCTCAGAATCTACCGTACCGATTTGGTCTTAATACACAGAAAATCTAAGTTCAGAGGGGCTCTTTTTGATGCCGCAAACCGCTTTTCGATCGAACACTCCGTTACAAAGTTATGACATTTTGACATGTTTACACACACACACACACACGCACGCACGCACGCACGCACGCACGCACGCACACCGCACGCACGCACGCACTCACGCACGCACGCACGCACGCACGCACGCACGCACGCACGCACGCAAATAAATGAATTTGATTTGATTTGACAAAAATCATCGCAACGAGAACTCGATTTTCAAAAACCGAGGTGAAAACCATTGAGCTATTATGTACTACGTACTAGAGGTGACACTGCATTCAGCTACTATGTTCCATTCAACTGCGGTGCGTACACCGCACTTTAATCAGTCACTCGCTAGGCGCTTGTAGAGTTGACACGTGTTGTGTTGATTTAAAAAATATCGTGATAAAAAATATGCCATCGTGCGTACTTAGATATTGCACAAATAATTCAAGAAATGTCAGTAAAAACCAAGGAATTACTTTTCATTGGTTAATAAGATACTTAACCAATAAAAAGTGTTATAAATTAGTAATAAAACAAATTATTCCTAAGACGCCATCTCGTGTCACGTAATATAGATTATGAAATTAATTTGCTCAGATGCAACATTTCTGTGGGTACTTAAGTATAGGACGAATATATTATTACACACTTTTTTTTAGAAACATATATGAATTATCATAATTAGGCCAAATTTTTTATATTGAAAACTGATAATTATTCTTATATTTTATTTTTAGGTTTCCACATCAAAGTCAAAGTGAAATAAATTCGTCAATTTTTAACTCTCGCGTGCCGAGTATTTATGAACGACTCCTATTCTAATTTAAATAAATATATTTGTAATTTAAATGTTATATTAACAAGTTTTGTTAAACATACATTTAGTATGTTTTTTATATTTGAGATAGATACCTTTATAAAATATTGAGATAAAAATATCATTAAAATGTAATTGTGATATAATATTATGTAATATTATATTAAATAAGCAAATATAATATACAAAAGAAATGACAAAATTTAAAAAATTGTTCGCGATATAATTTACCTATTTAACAGTACAATCTATTATTACCTACTAATCATTCTAGCTATGTTTATTCTATGATAAAAAACCAACCGCGCGAACACAGAGTATCGCACATATTTTGTTTGAAATAGCTGTTCTAGTACGTAAGTACATATTACTTCAATGATGAAAACAATTACTTCCTGATTTTTTGAAAAATCATTGATATTTATATCGGGAAGTTAAAAAAACATGGAATAAAACAAATTTTATGGATGACAAAATCCCAACGTAATTGTAAACGAAGTAATAATTTAAATAAAAGATTAGAGTTAATCTCTATACATAAAAATCAATTGCTATCCGTTTGAATTTGAATGGGTCCCTAGATGGTGTAGATTCACGATCACATTTGGACCCGGTAGGTGGCGCTGTGCTAAGCCAGGGCGGATGACTAGTATTTAACATTTATAAGAAGATAGTTAGTCAGGTGTTACGAGGGCGGCACTGAAAATTTCGGGAATCACATGGGTGACACAACATTACTATTTAAAAATGTATTTATTGTTTTTCGAAGTATTCTCCGCGAAATTTGACACATTTTTCCATACGATGGAACCAATCATTGATTCAATCATTCGGAATTTGGGGTCTCCAAAATGGCCGTTTTGTAGGCTTCCACAGCTTCTTCAGGTGATGAAAATCTCTGTCAACGCAATTTATTCTTTATTTTAGGGAAAGTATAGAAATCATTAGGGCTTAGGTCGGGGCTGTACGGCGGATGGTCTAATAATTCTATGTTTTCTTGCTCTAAAAACTCTTTTGTTCTGTGTGCGGTGTGAGAACTCGCATTGTCGTGATGGAGGATGATGCGACGATTGTAGTTCTCTTTACGGAGTTCAGAAACGACCTGTGGCAATAAATGCTAGTATACCATTCTGCATTAACCGTTCTTTGTCCCTCAAGACGAATAGTCGTAACATGGCCGGTTTTGGAGACAAACGTGGCCACCATTTTTTTTGCAACACTCCGTGAACGAACAATTTTTGTTGGCTTTAACTCATTTTTTGAACACCCAAACTCGTGACTGGTTTTTTGTTTCGGGTTCGTACGCGTATATCTAGGATTCATCACCTGATACGATGTTGTATACAGCATTTGAGGATTCTGCGTGGACTCTTTCGAGAGTTCTGACGCACCAAGTAACGCGACACAGAGCGAATGCGGTATCCATCGGGAAAACAACTTTTTCACACCTAATTGTTCATGCAAGATTATTTGTATTTGACTCATGCCAATGTCTAAAGTTGCCTGAATTTCGCGGTATGTCACATGTCGATCTTCCTCAATCAGCTTACGCACAGCATCAACGTTTTCTTGGGTGACTGCAGTTTTTGGACGACCTTGACGGGGATCACCACTGAGCTTGACACGTCCACGTTGAAATTCAGCAAACCAGCGATAAATTGTGGTTTTGGATGGGGCTTCATCACCAAATGCAGAAATCATGCGGTCAACAAACTGTTTTTGTGTTAAACCACTTCGAAAGTCATAATAAATCATCGCTCTTGAATTTTCTCGAGTCAATTCCATGTTCTCAACGACTAAACAAGTTTGAAAAAACCTTGTGAAAAGACCGAGAATCTTTTTTTAAGTAAATAAATGGTATTCGATTTTTAAAACCAAGGAGTTTTCAATTAAAAAAGATTTAATATGACAGGAACAGTGGAAATATTCCATTCCCGATACTTTTAGTTCAAGATGTTAATTATCATGATATTAATTATCATGTTGTCATAGTTCATGGATGCTGTAAAGCGCCCGAAATATCGGGTATTACAAAACTTAAAATCAAACGCGGTGACATCCGTAAAATTAGTTTTATTCTAGGCTTAATTTCGCCAAATATTAAATAATATTCTGGATATAATATAATCATGAAACATCATATGTTAAACATTTAAAAATCTGTTTATACGTATGTACCTTACATTATACCTATTTTTCAGAGGATTCGGGTGTTTTTTCATCTTTGTACTAAAACTAATGACAGTCATCCACAACCATTTTAACATTTGAAATTTAAAATGATTACTTAAAATTATAACAAAGAAAATTGTTGCTTACTGTACATTTGTTACATAAATTCAAAGGACAATTGATAGGAGGAAGCTGCTATAATAATTTATTATACAACTTCCGGTCGTGCTTTGTGTTCATTTTGTGTATTTTAGTGTAAGGCAATTTTTTCTTTTTAGTGTTTTATGTATATAATGATGACGAAAGCTAAAAATACTTTAGTACTGTCTTTATTTTTTACTATCATAAGCATATACTAATACTTTTAAGTAAGTTTAAAATGCTTAAGTTAGGAATGGTTCACGACAGTATTAGAATGGCGAATATGAACTTGATGACTTTCAGAGTTTGCAGTCCGCACCACGATATCAACCAATGCATCATGTCAAATTCAAATCAAGTCAAATCAAATTAAAGTATTATATTATTTTATAAGATCGCAAATATCACTGCAAATTTTTTCGTATAAGTTATATAGTTACGTTCCATGACAAAATGAGCAGCAGTGTAACGAGGTGCGTTCCGTTGTTGATCACAATTTACCGTACAGTTTACGATCCAGCGAGCGCGAACAAGTGAAACTCAGTTCCGATTCCATTATTTGATTTCTATAAGTCCACGTTGGATTGACAATGGGTTTGTCGTTGCATTGAAACTGTAAATGAATACACCGCACTTGGGCGCAGAAATAAAATGGGAGCAAGAAACGCAGAAGCTAAGATGACGTATAATCCGAGCCTTTAATGATGAAGCAGTTTGAACCAGCAGGTGCCTAAATGACTAATAAAGGAAAAATATAAATAAAAAGAATTACAAGTGGTAAAAGACAAAGTATAAGACGATTTATAGAATTAATTTTTTACGTCGACTACAAAGATGTTTTTTGGTCGCGTAGATTCTCGACTGAAAGATAACGATTCTGATTAATCCTGGAACCGAGAAGTGGCGGTCTAAGAATATCTACTACTCCATATCATTCCGTGGGTGTCGTAAGAGGCGACAGATGGAAACAAATCAGGAGATGGGCAGCAGCGTCTTCCTGATAAAGCTCGCGTGGCAACTATGGCAATGTAATGTAATGTAATGTTACAGCCTATATACGTCCCACTGCTGGGCACAGGCCTCCCCTCATTTCTGAGAGGGTTTTAGGGCAAGGAAGTGTCCGCCGCGCTGCCCCAATGCGTGTTGGCGAACTTCACATGTCTTAGAAATATTTTTTATCCTATTCCTCAGACATGCAGGTTTCCTCACGATGTTTTCCTTCACCGCCGAGCACGTGGTAAATCAGCACTTAAAATTGCAATTAACAATTTCATTGGTGCCGACGGGGATCGAACCCGGGTTACTCGCGTTCTGTTATATTACAGCGAGCGTTAACCATCTGAGCTACCACGGCTCATCTCTACTACTACTACTATGGCAAATATCCCCCCTATGACCCAATTTATGGGGGAGGCCTATGTTCAGCAGAGGACTTTAATAGGCTGTAACCGTAACGGTAGTGGAAATCCTAAAATAATGTTGATATCAAACATGTTTAAAGGTTTTTTGAATTTGATTAGTTGGATGATTTATAAGTTAACGATAAACTCATTGATCGTATGGATCTAAAAAGAGACCAATATCAGTTTGTGATTTACGTGTTTATATAAACAAGTACTTTATAATACAATACTCTATAGGCCGGCCACATATATACGGAATTCCGTTTCGGAATTCCGATTCGGGATTCCGAACGCAGCAAGTCCATATAAAATCAATGACCCGTCACACACCTACGGTAGTTTTCCGTACGGAATTTTGCGGGCAGAACGGGATTTCGTATGTGTTTGACCGACCCGTTTGTTCCGTTTCGGAATTCCGAAATAATTGATTATAACAAAAGATAAATAATATAACAAAAAATATAAACTAATAATGAGGGAAAAATAAACTAATAATGAGGGAAAACAAAAGACGGTCTTATCGCTACATTTATCTCTTCCAGACAACCCAGAAAAATATTTAAATAAAATTAAGAAAAAGATTTACGGATAGGGTACACTAACAAATTGCAATACCATTTAGAAGGTACTTTGTTTACTATAGCTTTGCTTACTATGGCACATGAGTGGTGACATGTTAAAAATTAAGAGCAATAAATATCTTCAATAAATCATTTTGAAAATCCTGTTGGCAAATTGAAGCGTACATAATGTAAACGTTATTTTTATGATATTGTATTTTAGGTTCAATACAATACGATTATAGGGAGGTAAAAAATAGACGTCAATAGCTTAATGAATTGAATATGAGCTGAATACAAAACACTGGTAGATGTTGAGTGTCGTTTTAATATTCAACAACTAAGTAATTTGTGGTAGTCACACGCGACGTGTATTTCTGGAGAATACTCTGGCCGCTAGGAGGGCAATTTGCTGTTATTAACCACGGCTCAGACGATTCAAAAATAGTCTCCGTCCCCCACACAAATTGAGTGATAGAGGACGTTTGAAACGACCATATCCTGTAGTATAACAAACGAGTTTTAAGGGCAGGGCATCGCATAAATTAATGTTTCAATTTTCTAAGCTCCATTTTTGTATCTCCGTTTAGTATGAAAACCGACTTTCATCGCCCTGATTATTTTCGTAGAAGATAAAATATAAAAATCTGAATGACAGGGTGAGAAATTGTGTGGTAGGAGAAAAGTGTGGTTTGCAAGATGATGTTGTGACCAGGATTAAGAAAGAAATGTTTCGGTGGTTTGGTCCTGTAGAAAGAATGAACGAGGAAGAAGTGACAAAGAAATTTACGTTGCAGATATGAACGGTAGAGTCGGGAAGGGACGCCCTAGACGAAGGCTTATCAACCAAATTGCCGATATATTGAAAATGGGCCAGATTGGGTGTACCCTTAACCGACGAGCGTGTATGCGTGAGAGAGGTGTATTAGGATCGTACTAAATGGAAGTCCGTAGTCTCTGCCTACCCTTCTGGGTGACAGGCGTGAGTGTTTATGTATATGTAAAAAAAGAGAGTCACGCAAGCTACGTACTACGTACTAACATTCTTTCCTAAAATTGTCCAGTCATAAAAATTCAAATTCTGTATTGGAAATAAAGTTCATAACGTTGTTTTTATATGTAGATATAGCCGGTGTGCCTGAATAAATATATGAATCAGTTGATCTTTCTGAAAAAAAATCATTCCGTGGGTGTCGTAAGAGACGACAGACGGAAATAAATCAGGAGATGGGCAGCAGCGTCTTCCTAATAAAGCTCGCGTGGCAACTATGGCAATGTAATGTAATGTAATGTTACAGCCTATATACGTCCCACTGCTGGGCTCAGGCCTCCCCTCATTTCTGAGAGGGTTTTAGGGCAAGGAAGTGTCCGCCGCGCTGCCCCAATGCGTGTTGGCGAACTTCACATGTCTTAGAAATATTTTTTATCCTATTCCTCAGACATGCAGGTTTCCTCACGATGTTTTCCTTCACCGCCGAGCACGTGGTAAATCAGCACTTAAAATTGCAATTAACAATTTCATTGGTGCCGACGGGGATCGAAGCCGGGTTACTCGCGTTCTGTTATATTACAGCGAGTGTTAACCATCTGAGCTACCACGGCTCATCTCTACTACTACTACTATGGCAAATATCCCCCCCTATGACCCAATTTATGGGGGAGGCCTATGTTCAGCAGAGGACTTTAATAGGCTGTAACCGTTATAATAATTCAAATTCTGTATTGGAAATAAAGTTCATAACGTTGTTTTTATATGTAGATATAGCCGGTGTGCCTGAATAAATATATGAATCAGTTGATCTTTCTGAAAAAAATGTTTATTGCCTATCTTGAAATACACGGGTGATATACAATCGAGTAGTAGATTTTTTTTAAAAGGGCATATTCTTATGTATATTGGCGTATACGCCCCAGCTACTGGATACATTTTACTTGTAAGGGTTACACAGTGATAGGTGACGGCAATGTGCTAAAGGATAAATTGAGGAATTAGAATTTTCCTTCAAAGTTAGCCTCCTACTACCAGCCAGAAAACGTTGACGAACGTCCTTTCAAAACTCCCACGATTACATAAAAAAGGTTATATAACGACAGATTACACAGTGAACAGAAGTGAGGTTGTATAAAAGTTGGGATCACACGTTTGGTCCGCGAGTCTTTGGAAAGCTATAATTAGTGAATTGTTTAAAACAATGCCAGTTTGTCGTTGCATAGGTCATACTTAGCTGTGCTACAATGGCGTAGATGTTAAGATACATTCGACCGACGTCAGGTGCGTTACATTCCATAACTTTGTGGCCAGTGCTATAAAGCTAAATTTAGTTTCAAGTTCAACTATGAAAAAATTAAGTCGTGCGTTATACTTAATTTTCGTAACAATGGTATCGAATTTGCCTGGAATGAAAAATAATAAAACAAATTCACAATGTAGTTTATACTTCTCATGGATACCGACTTTTTCCAGATAATCAAGTAAGTAAGGAGTTTAAGTAAATTGTAGTCCATAAAAGTCCCACGGCATGGCATAGGCCTCGTCTTATTTCTTAGATCTTAAAGGAACACACTGCTGCGCTTGCACTGCTTCAGTGCGTGTTGGCAGACTTGACAAGTCTTCGAAACATTTTTATCACTCAGACACTCAGGCATGTGGGTCGACGATATTTTCCATAATTTACGAGCACGTGACAAATCCGCCCCTAATATTGTAAATAACTATTTCATTGGTGCCTACGGGGATAAAACTCGCGCTGCTCGCATACTATGAAATTATAGCTAGCGCGAATTCAAAAATAAATCATTTTAATGAAAAGAAATTATTTTTGGCATATTCTTGGAGAAAGTGCATTGACAGATCCGTCGCAGGTGAATAAAATTGTGTGACTTAGATATAGAATATCTAAGGAGCTGTTGTTTTTTGTTTTTGGTTCTTTTTTTTTCTTGCAATAACGTTACCTCCCACACTAGGATTTTCTCCTGTATCGTGAGGCAGTTTGCATACATAAATTGCACTAGGACAAACATCCAGACCCAGAGCAATTACTATAGCCTACACCATATAAATACTTGTTTTGGGTTAGTTGTTGCTTGTTTGCGGAATTCGAATCCGCGGCTATCAGCGCCGCGTAACTAACTCATTGCTAAGCCAATGCGTCACGGAGCTGTGCCTTAACAAAGCGTGTTGTTTGCATCAGTGTGTTCCTGATGTGCGAGCGTTCACACTTTATGCAGCGGTTAGAATTATTGTCGACATTCGTTGATGCGACAATTGCGCGACACCTGACCAGTCTCGGTACGATTTAGTGTTTACTTTAGCCATATGTAGATAATATATATCTGCGTCATGATTGTCACGCGTTACCGACAAACTTATCGTAAATTATATATGGTAATGTTTTTAAATACAATAAGGCTGATAAAAGAGGACACAGTCCACGTGGTAGTAAGTGGATGTTGTGGCCCACAAACGTCTACATCTATCCTCAATCGAAAATCAAAATGCAGATTGCGTTGTCACTATATGTACAACGTGTCACTAAATATACTATGAGGGCCAAGATGGAATGCGTCGCTTCCAGTCAAAAAAGTCGCCGATTGTCTTCACTCACCAGAGGAAACACAGCAGCGTTAAGCTGCTTTTCTGTGAGAGCGTGGTCCAACCCCGGTACAGCCGGCCTATTCGTGCCAACTATAATGCACCTGCAGCACCTGTAGTATGTAGAAATATAGGTTTTTATAGCATTTGACGATAATATTCGATATCGATCACAGAGATACCTTTTACAATGACGGAATCTATCAACTTTTTTACGGAGTAAGGATGACAAAAAAGCATACACTCCATCTGATGGTGTGTGTGATAGACAATCTACGATCTCGTAACTCTAATGCGTTAACGTCAGCGATAAGCTACAATACAGTGTTATTAATAACTAATATCAAAAACTAAAAATTCGATTTTTGTGCATATTTGACTTTAGATTCGAACCCTATAGACTTAAAGATTTTTGGAACGGCTTACATCCAGCAGTGAACCCATCAAAAGCTCGCACAAAAGGACTGGATCCGCAATAGAAAACTTACTTATAGGCAGCATACTATACGTCTATGTTTAAGACATAACCGTAGTATCGTTATAATTAGTCATAAGCATCATCATAACAATCTCATCATCATCATTACAGCCCTTGACAAGTCCTCTGCTGAATCTTAATTCCTTGGATTAAAAGTCTTCTATGCAACAAAGCACGGTCCTGAGCCACCTCCATCCATCGAATTTTTGCATGTCTTACTAGGTCGTCACTCCATTTAGTGAGTGGGCACAGGTCGCCTACGGAAACGAGGCTGCCACTCAAGAACCTTTCTTTCCCGTTATTTGTCGGTTCTTCAAGCTATATTTTAGCTGACAATTTACCTACGTTAAAATGTACAATATTGAATTCTAGTTCAATATATTATATCTATTTAATTTAAGGGTAAAAGTGAAAGGTCACTTTTATCGACCGTAAACTGATCCTGCGTAAACAAATTAAATGGTTAGAGGGAGCGACGACAACCTTGTCCCGGCGCCAAAACAAATTCAATCGAGGATTTATGTAGGGGAGACTTTATATCTATGGAATTTTCCAACGTCACGATCGCCTAGCAATTCAACTTCATATTTCGGCATACATTCTAAGCGGTACCGCACGTGATCGCGGTAGCGGTACTCAGGACAGTGTTTAATGCTTGAGGCGTGGGCACACGGAGTGCCCCACCTTGCTTCAAAATCATAAATTTAGATCCAACATACACGTACAAAGGTACATTCACTACACTAGAAGTTTCTCCTGTATTATTCCTGTATATATAAATTGCACACTGACAAACATTCAGACCCCGGAACAATTATTTGTATGATAATTGCCATAATATTTTTTTGATTGCCATAATTAACATAATAGTTAACCCAGTAACGCAAACGAATAATCTACTCTTTTACATTAGTATTAATAAAAATTTAAAACATTTGCCACTTATTTCTTCCTTTGTTCTGTGGACTACTTTCAACTACTACAATACTTAAAGAACTCTGACGTAGTGTTTAATGATGTATACGAGATTTCTGTATTGGCTTTTCTCTCAACGTGCTGTGAATATTGCAAATTAATAGAAAGTTCAAACGGTTGTATTTTATTACGCGATGAAGGCAAGATCACACGCTAAATTCGAGGTGGTTGAACAAAGTAGCATAGAAATTACTAAATGCTTTGCCAAGTTATTTTAAGAATATGAGTGATAAATAAGCACACAGTCCCCCTGAGGGTAAGTAGATGCTGTGCCCCATAGATACCTATATCTGTCCTCGATAAATGATCAAAATTTAGATGCGTTTTCATACCTAAGTAGTAAACTGCCTCTTTTCCAGTAAAGGTTTTTCGGTTCTCTACACTCACCGTAAGAAACACAGCATCATTAATTTGCTATTTTACGCTACTTTGTGGGAGTTTTTCCTAATCACCAAAGTATTATATGTGTAGCGTGGCTCTATAACTTTCGTTTCCAACCACAAGATTGTCAAATCACTTTTAAAAAATATATAATAAATTTTTCTAATTTTTGTTTGTACTTAGTTATCTCTTGACTTTTGTATTTATGTTAACGCTAATAATTTTTTGGTGTGAATCATATTGCACGTGGCAAATATGAAGGAAATGAAATAATGAATGAGTTCTTGTCAGCGGAAGACAAGACCTATTTGTTACATTCAGATTCCCTTTCGCGGCGGAAATTGTGTTATGGACTGAATATTAACTATCTCCACCATCACTCGGCCTGACAACAAAAGACAAAACGGACAAAAAACGATAATTTGTATTTCCTTTTGTATATCTGCCTAATAAATATTAGGCACGTGGTAAAGCTTTTTATTTTTAATTAATTTTTCTTTACCATTTGCCAATATTACATATTCTGAACCTTCTCTGGAAATTTGGCTGGTTATTGCAGAATAATCCTGTATATGGCTGCGGCACGAATGCGTCGGTTAGACCGGAATCAGACCACGCTCTCACAGAATACCAGCATAAAACAGCAGAATGACGCTGCTGTGTTTCGTATACTGCTGCCCAGGTATACCATCTTAGTCCTCAGGGGTGTCAAACGCCTGGATGTTGATTCAGAGTCGAGAACAGATGTAGACTATGTCTTTGGGATACTGAATGTTCATACTGCGTTGTCATCTCTCACATGCATTGTCACCTCTGAAGACTAAGATGGAATGCCTCTTTTCCATTTAAAGGGTTAACGGTTATCTAGATGCACTATATGAAGAAACAAAGCAGCATTATTTAAAAAAAAAGAATATTAACAATGCTATAAACATTACTAATATTCCCCTTAACCACTCGTGGTAAGTAAAAACTGCTTGTGTTACGAGTGGTTCACGCCAGTTCGCGGCATAAATGGCAGATTCGAACCCTCGACCATTATGAGTTCGCGATCCATCGATCGATGCCATTAGGCTACTGTCGCTTCTTATTTCTTATTATGCTACTGTTTTGCAAATTTAGCTTATAATAATCTTTGAAGTCGGTTTCCTTATTTATTCAACATAATTTACTTATTTTCTGTGTTAAGTTTGTCAATATGAATTAGAGGAGCGAGGTCACTGATAATATATTATATAGGGCAAGTGCGGCGGTTACCTACTTCCTTGCCCTAAATTCTTAGAATAGAGGAGGCCCCTGTAACTTTACTAACTGTTACAGCTGCCACGAAGCCCCCCCCCCTATAGATTATCTCATAGGAGGGATATTAGTTGCCACGCTTATCAAGCACTTAAGTCGTTATTAGGAAGAGGTTGTTGACCATCTCCTGTTCCAGTTTCCCTGTGTCGTCTCTTACGATTCCCACGTGAGATGATATGGGGCAGTGAATATTCTTACAACGCTACTACACGGTGTAAAACTATCTACTACTCCATAACTTTACTTTGTTACATAACTTTACTATAAAACAAGTATATATGCTATAACTGAAGTATATAATTTAAAGTAATACGGTACATGAGTGTAATATGGTCACCTTAAACTTTGACGCTCTTTAAAACCAAAAATAGGAGGAGGACAGATATACAAAAACACAAAGTCGTATACTATAACTAATATATTAATAAAATAATAGCAAATAAACTTTAACAATAATAAGTAACACTTCGAAAATCAACTTAATAAAAACTAACTACATTAGGCTATACTAAAATCGTTTAAAATATTTACTATAGGTAATATCAACTGTTAAAATGGCGTCGATAAAGCTGCGTTCTTTTGAGTCTTAATTATTTGATTGACCGATGAAGAGCTATCGTATCATATAGCCTTCTATGTATATAAGGGTGTAGTTTTTGAGTTATAAGAAAGTGACCATATTACGCGGATGACCATATTACCCTCACGTACTATAGTACTAACACTGTATGCACGCAGGCCACTTAATTAAATGATTTATATGCTAAATTAACTCTAGTTGTTGTATAGGTACGTGTTTTAGAAAATTAATACAACTTTATTACTATATTAATATTAGTAAATCACTGTACCTACCAAGATCAAATCACTTTAATTTTGGTTGAGACGCTTACTTTCTCAACCTAATATAAAATATTTAACAAAGCAGCAGGGAGTAAACAGAAAATAAATATCGTCGGTTATTTTCCTTCGCGAATGTTTCTATCCAATTCATCTTGAAAATTCATCAGCTTAGTCAAGGGCTGGAATGAGGTCGAGAGCACAGAGGGAGAGAGAGAGAGAGAGAGAGAGAGAGAGAAAGAGAGAGACAATTTGACTTCATTAATTTCATTTGAATAGATTATAACAAAGGAAAATAAATAGGCTTATAGTGAATTTAGCAAAACACAAAAGCTCTGGTTTTATAAAGTTATTCATGCATTATTTTATTTTTATTATACGCGGCAGAGTCACGCTGTAGCTATATTATAGTTGTAGCATGAATGGGTCAGCTCGGCCGGGGAAGGACCACGCTCTCACAGAATACCGTAAAATAGCGGGTTAGTTGTGTTTCGTATGGTGAGTGGAGAGAACCTTAGTCCTCAGGGGTGACAACGCATTCTGCATTCTGATTCTTAACCGAGGATAGATGAAGATCGGCCACAGCATTTACTTACAATCAAGGTATATTGTGTGCTGCATGCACATTTTTTTGATAAAAATATGACAATAAATTTATAATTACACATTTATAAGTGATAGAGCCACGATGCAGATATTTTATGGTTGTAGCATGAATGGGTCGGCTCGAACGGGAAAGGACCACGCTCTCACAAAACACCAGCGTAAAATAGCAGCTTAATGCTGCTGTGTTTCGTATGAAAAGCGTAGAAAACTGGAGACCCGTTTATTGGAATCGAGGCATTCCATCTTAGTCCTCAGTAGTAAAAACGTTATGGACCACAGGATCCACTTACCATCAGGTGGACGGTGTGCTCGTTTGTTTCCCTTATAAAAAACATAATGCGAAGCTAGTTCGTTCTTTGTCTTTAACTCTAGACCTTTTACGAATACGTAAGAGGTCTAGAGTTAAAGACAAAGAATTATTTGCTAGGATTACATTTTCCCAAGCATAGTAGTTTTAAAACTGTGTAAGTTTTATCTAGTGGATAAAAAGAATTTCTGTAAAACGAATGTAATTAAACATTAAGCATACGACGCGCTACCAATATTTATTGTAAAAAAATTCATTCATCAGACATGAAGGTTCTCTCACGACGTATTCCTACTTCGGCGAGCATGTGGTAAATTAGAATTTAAAATTCAATTAACCATTACACTGGTGACGGCAATGAATCGCAGTTTGCTCGTATAAGATGAAACTTTAAGGAGATCGTTTATCCCCTGAGATACCAGGACTCGGTTGCATGCAATCATAACAACCAAAGATTAGATAATCATATTTTGATGTGACACAGAATGGGTCAGATCTCAGTAAATCAACGCCTAGTAATTTGCAACGTTGATATAAAATAAAGGATAAATTTAATCTTTTGTAACATCACATTTTGAATGAAGTTACGGCCTGGCCACGGGGATCGGCGGCGCGAACGGCGAAGCGACAGGCGGGGCGAAAATTCGCGCGGCGCGATTTTAGGGCCACGGGAAGTCACGTTTGCCGCCGCGACCAGATAGGCCGAGAGTGAATGTCTTTATCAAAGTTATCTCGATATTGCTTAGAAAGTAATTGTTTTTTGATTCGGAATCGGGTTATACTTAGATGGAGAATTCCCCAACAAATAGAATGCATCTAGAAAAAAAATTCGAGTAAATACCAGAATGAGTGTTGAAACCTGCGATTATATTCTTGTTAATATTCAACCAGAATTGGAGATAAAAGTCAATGCGGATAGAATTTAAAGTTGTTTTTGTCGGCCCGGCATTTTCGCTGCGAAAACAACTATAATATTTTGTTCCCTATACTATTCGCCGCGTCTGCCGCTCCCGCTCGACTCCGTGGCTTGCACCGTATTGATTCATTTGTTTCAGTCTCCCGCCGCGCCGCCAGTCGCCGCGCGATTCGTCCGGTAAATTTCGCCGGTCGCGTCGCCACTCGCCGCTACGCGTGGCATGCTTTATACATTTCTATACATTTGTTTTAGTCGCTAGACGCATCGCCGTTCGCGCCGCGCGAATTTTCGCTACGGCGAATGTCCCGTGACCAGGCTGTTACGTTGGAAATTTTGTCACGTAACTAATTTGTATAAAGTGATTTGTTTTCATCCAAACCCAAATCGCGTATGCATTAAGCTGCTCAGGTTATGTACAAAGACGTACAAGTAAATATACTGGAGATATAAGTATTTCCAAAGTACTTCGGCGAAAATATAAATTATGTATGTAAATTGATAACTGGAATCTGTGGCTATATACATAAACAATGGGACCAGGCACGCTGAACGAGTGGAAGCGACAGACGCTATAAGATATTCTGTGGCAACAGCGTGGAAGCGGGACGCGGTTCAATGTCCTCCAGTCCCGGTTCTGCTAGGGCTGGCGTGTGCATAACATTTAGTTTTCGTTTAAATTATTAAGTAGCAATAGAGAAATTGTTTTTAAAGTTAATATTTCCAATTATCTATGAAATATAAAATAAAAATATATTTTCTTTTCTTTATATGCTTCTTTCTTTGAAGGAGGCTCATATGTATATAGGTAACATATTGATGCTTTTTCTGAAGTTTATTTCATCATCTCGCAATTTTTGTTTGTAAAATGTTGCAGATTTTATGGCAAACCAATGAAAAACACAGTATTCATTATTTGAGCTATCTACCGTCTATTCATGAGCAACTTTTGAAAAAGTTTATTTGACTTAACACTTAGGATGTCTAGACGGGCGCTGGGCATAACCCTTTCCACCCGAGTTAAACTGATCGTGAGTTTCGACTTTACAAAATTCTAAGGAAAAATATAAACAACTTAAGCGTACGCAACCAGCGTCGATCTATCGTGATTCTACTTAAAAATGAGACAAAAAATAGTTTTAGTCTCTGTGCTCGCGTTTCGTCCTGCCAGATCGTCGAAAGCCGCATGAGGGATGGCTGCGTTTTTAATCCCGGTGCTCCCGCACGTAAGTAGATCGATTTCTAGTAATTGTATTGGAATATTTTATATTATTTAATGCTATTTGATTAGATACGAGTGCCTGTAGGTTTACTTATCAAGTTTTTTGCAAATTGAAGCATTAGTTTCGTAATTATTTTCTGTCAAAATTAAACACGCACGATCATGCAACATCGGTCGTAGCACGTGATGTTGTTACATTTTGTTATTTTGATCCTATACAGTATTTAAATGGCCTTTTCTTCTTTATTAGGGGTTCCAATTACGGATGATGTAATATTAGACCAATTGATGAATGGAAATCTATCAGAGATTGAAGATTTTGATGATGACGACTTGGAATTTGAACCAAATACACTATTTGATCAATTGGCTTGCGAAAATCTCTTCGATGGTGACAATCCTAATGAAGATGAAGAAACAAGTCACCAAAAATCAGTATTGATGTGTCCTCCGGTGGTACAACCTCCATCTACATCGATGCTGCAACCTCCAGCTTCATTAATGGCGCAACATCCTCCTCCACCGAGGACGCAGTGTCCATCAACAATGCAACCGTCTTGCCCATCATTATCATCCATGTCGCGTCGTTATCGAGAAAGGTCAGTATATTTATCCTCTGAGCGATCGAGATCAACCACCAGTACTCGGGGAAGAAAATCGGTGTCAACACCATGTTCTCAAGGGAATAGATCGGCATCAACATCAAGTGGTAGGAAAAGAATATGGAAGCAGGTTCCATTTGTAGATAAACTGCATAACTATCTTCCCTTGCCTACAAAAGTAGAAAGGCGTCCTATCGACTACTTTCGTGACTACATAGATAACGAATTTATAGAAAGGATATCTCACTGCACTAACTTATATTACTTACGGACTACGGGCCGTGAATTGAAAAGTACAAACAGTGAGATCGCAAAGCTCCTTGCAATACAAATAATCATGGGATATGTTCCTTATCCCCGACTGCCTATGTATTGGAGGGCTGGTACTAGGTTGGAAATTGTCAGCGGTTTAATTTCGCGGGACAGGTTCTTTACCCTTCGCAATTCACTACACGTAGTTGACTCAGATTCTCCATCTGCATCCGAAACTGGTAATCCACTATGGAAGGTTCAACATATGATCGACCAAATTAAAGGTGCCTGTAGTAAATTAGAAAGGGTGCCGGGATTTTACTCGATCGATGAGCAAATGATACCATTTACAGGCCGCTGTCAACTTCGCCAGGTAGTGAAGAACAAACCTAGGCCTGTGGGGATTAAAAACTTCGTCCTCACAACTAGTGAAGGATTAATGTTAGATTTTGAAATATACAGGGGTGCAAGGACGATGTTTGGTGATACGAATCTCGGTCTGGGTCCTTCAGTAATCTTACATTTAGCAAAAAGTATTCCCCCGGGTAGCTGCGTTTACCACGATAGATACTTTACAACCGTTCCTTTGATTGAAGAAATGAACAAGTTAAATCTGCATTCGACTGGGACAATAATGTTGAATCGTATCCCTGATCGAGCAACGATAAAATTTAAAATGGATTCTCAAATAACTCGTGGTGAAAGCCAACATTTTGTTTGCGAACCTGTTACAATAGTAAAGTGGAAAGATAATAAATCCGTATTACTTGCATCCAACTTTACTGGCTCTGCCGCGACGATTATCGTTAAAAGGTGGGATAAAACCGTTAGACGGTACGTTGATGTGACTGCTCCAAAAATAGTAAAAAACTATAATCAACACATGGGAGGAGTTGATGTCCTGGATCAACAGATGGAGTGTTATAGAACTTTTATAAAAACAAAAAAATGGACCTTAAAATTGTTAACACACTTTTTTGACCTCGCGCTCGTAAACTCTTGGAGGCTGTATAGAAACGACTGCAACAGAAACAATTATGCAAGGAAAGACACGATGCCTTTACTCGATTTCCGTTTGGATGTGGCAGATGCCTTATCTTGTACACCAAGTAGAACTCGAAAGGATAATGAAGATGATGACCAGGTATCATTTCCTAGTCGTGACTATAAAATATACAGACCAGCAAATAGACCGTCAGCAGAAAAACGATACGATGGGTATGACCATTTTCCTACCAGCGACGACATAAAAGCGCCGAGGACTTGTAGATTGGAAACCTGCAGCAGTCGTTCAAAAATTAGGTGTGATAAATGTAATGTGTATTTATGCTTATCCCGTGATAAAAATTGTTTTAAGGCTTATCATATACAATAATAAGTCGATCTCATTGATTGTTATAAGTAAAACCTAAGATCTTGTTGATTGTTGAAGTAATTATAGTTTATTTTTGTTCCGATTATAGAAATTAGGAAGATCTCATTTGTAATACGTTATTTTATAAATAATTACAGTTTATTTTTATATATAATTGTAATACAGACTGATTAAAGTAATAGGAAAACATAAATATCCATATTTTATTTTAATTGATATTTATTATTTCATTTATTTGACCTAAATCATTCATTATTTACATACACTCACGATCGTGCGACTAGCAAATTATTCCTGAGCCTCATGAATGTGAGGGTCTGATTGCTGAAGACCAGCTTCCTTGTGATTTTTTTTCAGTAATTTTTCCATGACATCTGAATAGTTTCGAAACGTATTCTAAGTTCTTACTAATGTATGCGAGTTTTTTAACTCCCGGTTGCAAAGGGATAAAGATACTCTTGAAAGCCTGAACAAATACTAATTTTTAAGGAATATGTGAGAAAATAGGAGATCATCATACTATATTTATTCCACCGAAACTGCAAAACAACAGTGATACTGTTGTGTTCTTAAACAGCTGACACAAGCATGTTGTGTCAGCTGTTTAAGAAAGAACAATAAAGATTATGGAAGGAAAGCGGTCACTCGAGAATATATTTTGTAAAATTAATTCTTCTATTATCTGTAAGTTGTTAGTTCTTGCATAATCAGAGGCAATCATAATCATGATTGACTTGTGTTTACATTTACAAAGTATCTTTAATGAAATTGAACTGAAATCTCAAAAAAACCAGAGGCTCTCAAACAATTCCTTAAAATAAAGAATTTAATTACAGTTTATTTTAACACTTAATGAATTACATAATTGATAATATAATTAAAATAAAAGAATAGTTTGACTCCTCTAATATAAAATATTAATATTTAATAGTCTCTGAACATAATTCAACTAATTTTAATTTTAAATTATATAGTTATAAGAATAAATAATAATAATTAGAAGACTCCTAGATGGAGACCTTGACCCGATAAAAATGGAGGAGGTGGATGGATTTATGGGCTTGTGAGGAGCTTTAATGATAAAGATAAAGATACTTGATTGCATAACTGTGTGCAATATGATCTTAGTTAAAAACCATATAGTTTTAGGCTCAACAGTCTACCCATAGGATATGCAACAATTAAGAAAATAAATTTAAAATTTACTACTTACTAACATTAATTTTATTAAAAAACTCATTGAGATTGTAAAAAATATTTGCAATTAACAATTTCTTTAATTTTGTTTTGAACATATTTCCATTTAATTGTTTAATAGCTGATGAAGTTGATGACGATGATAAAGATGAGCCGAGGTAGCTCGGGGGTTTTAAGTCTTCTATTTTTTCTGATTTAAGTCTTCACTACCAGGTCGACTCCGAAATTAGCTAACCTAATCCAGGACCGTTAATGCCTTCCGTCCATTGTACATCTTCGTTACAAAAATATACTGAATGGACAAAGAAAATAAAACCTTCTTTTTATGATACAGAAACACCAAAAAGGTCTTAGAAGAAATACAATAACTTCTAAGAAATTTTCACAAAAATACAAGTGCTCCTTACGCCCTTCTCGGGGTTTGCGTTTATGTACTTACATTAATTTTTCCTTTTTTATACTGAATACTGAACAGATATAGATACTGAATAGACAAAGAAAAATAAATCATTTTTCATTATACAGAAATAAATAGAAAATCTAAAAAGAAATTTTCACAAAAATAAAAGTAGTTATTACTACGCCTTTCTCGGTGTTTACGTCTATGTGGGTGTATAATTTTTTTCTTTTTTTATATTTACAATTGATTGCGAGCTTAGATCATTAAGATTGACTGTTTTATATTCTGTGGTATCATATATCATCATTATCAACATTAAAAGTCATCACTTTTTTGAACTTATGATTGTTAAAGACAGGCCTTTTCAATTTAGTATAGTTACTCATTTCGCAAAGTAGATGCTAACTAACAACGGGTTTTACGATAAACCCATCAAAAATAAAAGAAAGATATTTAATCGCTACAAAAATTAAATATTTTTTTGTCATTATCATCGATTAAAAATTCAACTGAGTATTTCATTTATGCGCATATTTTTTCCGAACATAATATACTATTGCAAAAGCTATCAATTCTCGAGCGTCAAAAACGCGTTTAAAATACAATATTTTTGTTGGTCTTAAGGCACATCGAGTATTCATTTAAAAATACGCATCTAGTATCCTTCCAGTTTGCCTTAATTGTCACGCTTACAACCAACTAGAGAAAGACTTTTGTCCAGCAGGGAACTTTTACAATCTGAAGAATAGCATTAAAAAATACAGTTGACCACAAAGGCCACCCTTGGAACTCCCCGCTAATTTGAAATGCACAACGCTCGAAATTCTACATATTATGACGTAAACCAGGCTTTTTTCAAAATTGTATATTTCACGAACAAATTAACTAATTTAACGAACTTAACGACGTTCGACGCAGTTTTTTAAGCACTCATAGTTAATTTATTACATCAAAAACGATTTAAGAAAAAATTTCGAAGTTATTTGACAAAAATACTTTTTGGAAACTTTCCGACGCATCAACCAATTTTGATACGGTTTGTAGCAATTGACGGTGTTTTTGAGTTTAAGAGTTGATTAGATTTTGGAATAGATCGTTATATTTATTTAAAAGATTTTTAAAAAAAAAAACGTTTTTGAAAATTTTATTTTTGAGATTTCTCAAAATCTACTGGTTTAAATCGATTCAAATGTTAAACTTGCCTTGTTATCTTAAACTTGTTTGAATGTAATAACTTCCCGATTTTTTGAAAATCTTTGATTTTCATAGCGGTAAATTAAAAAAATTTTTTTCTATAATCAATATCGATACATTAAAAAAAAAACAACGAAACCAAACATAATAGAAATTAAATGTCAAAACGAAGCAAATCACGACTGCCACCAGACTAACACAATCGTACTGCGAGCCAGTGTGTGCAGAATCGACACTGTAAACTCAGGTTAAGCCTTTTTAAATGGATATTCCACCAACACTAGATCAGCAGAGTGCATTGCATGTAAACCAAAAGCGTCCCTTATACCGTATTACACAATACAGTTCATATTACTTGCATCAACTTATTTTAAAATGTGGGGAAATCTATGTTTAATTTAGGATGAACCTATACACAGGCTGCACTAAAAGTGTCGGGAATGGAATATTTCCACTGTTCCTGTCATATTAAAATCTTTTTAATTGAAAACTTGGTTTTAAAAATCGAATACCATCTATTTATTTAAAAAAAGATTCTCGGTCTTGTCACAAGGTTTTGTCAAACTTGTTTAGTCGTTGAGAAAATGGAATTGACTCGAGAAAATTCAAGAGCGATGATTTATTATGACTTTCGAAGTGGTTTAACACAAAAACAGTGTATTGACCGGATGATTTCTGCATTCGGTAATGAAGTTCCATCCAAAACCAAAATTTATCGCTGGTTTGCTGAATTTCAACTGGAACGTGTCAAGCTCAGTGATGATCCCCGTCAAGGTCGTCCAAAAACTGCAGTCACCCAAGAAAACGTTCAACGCAACTTTAGACATTGGCATGAGTTAAATACAAATAATCTTGCATGAACACAACTAGGTGTAAAAAAGTTGTTTTCCCGATGGATACCGCATTCGCTCTGTGAAGAGCAAAAAGCGGCTCACGTTACTTGGTGCGTCAGAACTCTCGTAAGATTCCACGCAGGATCCTCAAATGCTGTATACAACATCGTATCAGGTGACGAATTCTGGATATACGCGTACGAACCCGAAACAAAAAACCAGTCACGAGTTTGGGTGTTCGAAAATAAGTTAAAGCCAACAAAAATTGTTCGTTCACGGAGTGTTGCAAAAAAAATGGTGGCCACGTTTGTCTCCAAAAGCGGCCATGTTACGACTATTCCTCTTGAGGGACAAAGAACGGTTAATGTAGAATGGTATGTTAGTATTTGTTTGCCACAGGTCGTTTCTGAACTCCGTAAAGAGAACTGCAACCGCCGCATCATCCTCCATCACGACAATGCGAGTTCTCACACCACACACTGAACAAAAGCGTTTTTAGAGCAAGAAAACATAGAATTATTAGACCATCCGCCGTACAGCACCGACCTAAGCCCTAATGATTTCTGTACTTCTAAAATAAAGAATAAATTGCGTTGACGGAGATTTTCATCACCTGAAGAGGCTGTGGACGCCTACAAAACGGCCACTTTGAAGACCCCAACTTGCGAATGGAATGGTTGCTTCAATTATTGGTTCCATCGTATGGAAAATGTTGCCAAATTTCGCGGAGAATACTTCGAAAAGCAATAAATACATTTTTACATAGTAATGTTGTGTCATTTCCTTGATTCCCGAAATTTTCAGTGCCGCCCTCGTATATAGGCACTCCATTAAATATACATTCATCACACACAACATATTTACGAAATTTTTTTTGCTTCATAAATATTTTTGTAAAAGCGTCGTGTTGTGTTAGGTTCAATACAAGCTTATAACAAATTATTCCATGAATAATAAAACACGAGAAGGCGTTGGTTCGCTAACATTAAATTCCGCACTTTGTAGCAAGCGCCTACGTCATGGCAAGGGCCAGTATTTTGCCTGTGCGTATTTTGTGTTAGTTGAAATAATACATGTTGTTTTTGGTTAATCAGTGCAGTTTTTAAAAATATTGACCCGAAATAAATATGAAATACTTTCAATAAATGCTTTTACGCGAGCGTGTCGTGATTATGTGAAATAAACGCTAAAAATATCACTTTAATGCTTTAGGATAGATACTATATTTGTAATGTCTGGTTATTTTACGCCCTGCCTAAAACGGTCGTTTTGTATCGTCATTTATTGTTAAAAGATCTTTCTGGTATTTCCCTTAGTTGACTCTTACGACACTTACGGGACACAGACACCCGAACGAACAACTTCTAACAATCATTGGACTACCAGGCCTTTACACCTTCGTTGTCCACACAATTCATATCAAACGTTTTCTTCGTCTTTCATAATGCGTGCAGCAAAGAAGTGGAATATTTTGACGACGTCTATCTTTCAGATTCCGTCCGATTAAAATAAAGGATTTTGTTATGCTGGGTGTAGTTTAGCAATTTAAAAGTATTATAAATTAAAATAAGTGTAGTAAAAATAATCATATTTGATAAATGTCTAAATTGATTTAACGTGAATGATAGTAATCAACGAAGAAAGGGTAATGGATGGACAGTGTTAATTGAAAGTGTTGGTTTGAATTGACATAATTTTGTTTAAAGTTTTAGTACGTTCCGATCTTTGCTAACGTGCATATCCCCAAGCGGGGAGGATAGAACTTTTAGCTTGATCTGTACTGTACTCCTAAAATATCTAATGTATTTTCATTTCTTCAAATATATTTGAAATATACGATAACCTATATATATATATATATATATATATATATATATATATATATATATATATATATATATATATTATACAGACTTTAATTTCGTATTGTACTGATTATTTCATGTTATGACTTCAATAAGTCATTAATCAAATAGTTTTCTGAACGATTCGACGTCACCAACTGACGAACGAGGTTAGTCACCACCATGTCACATATTTAAACAGTCAAGATCGAGATAAATGACCAAGTCGTAACACCGATGTTAATATAATTGACAGGTATTACGTGTTATAAAATACAGGCAAGTGCGAGTCGCACCTCGCTCCATTAGGGTTTTGTACATGTTGTACTTACAAACTTTTATAAAACTAGATATTTCATTAGATCATTATCTAATTTTTTTTCGTTCATCTAACTCCTAAAGATAAAAAAAACGAAACTATTAATTCAGTATTCAGCTTTAGGACAACACATTACTTTAAATATCTGAATTTCGAGTCTACGAAATATATAGTTTCGAATATTTTTATTAAAAAATTTAAATTTCTAACTACGAGTTTAGTTTTTGAGATGGATCCCTTATCAAAAACTGTCTAAATCTGACAAAATTGGCGGACACCATTTTCTTATTAAAAAAAAAGTTATGTAAATATACGCACAATAAAGGGATATATATTTAGATACTTAGGCAGACAGCAGAGTGACATTAATAAAATGGAGTTCCACTTTACTCTTTGGGTGCGGAACCCCAAAAAGAAAACGTTGAATCTGATACGCGATGTAATAACTGTAATAAAAAAGGCACCAAACGTTGAATTGTTTATATAATGGAATAATATAATGCATCGTATTCTTGGAGTTTATAAACCACGTGCTCGGCCTTGAAGGAAAACATCATGAGGTAACCGCATGTCTGAAGAATAAAATATTTCCAGGTAATTAAAAAAAATTATAAAACCATCAACACGCACCGACCAAGCGCGACATACTAATTGCTCCGTAAGTTTTTTAGAAATTAGATAAAGCCTGTGCTGTGAAACTTTATTTATTTTAGACTTCAGAGAGATGCTAAACCCTGACAACTCAAAGGCGAACAGTTACCTAAGAGACTTGTAGAGAGAGCACCAAATTAATTTAAAAAAATATAAATTCATCCATTCACTACAGACTATCAAAATTCACAGCTGAACATAAGCCTACCCATAGATTGCCTCATAATGGGAATATTTTTTGTAGGAGAGAGGGCTAACGAGCTTACAACTCACCTGATGGTAAGTGATTACCGCCGCCCATGAACAAGTATAACACCAGGGGAATTGCAGATGCGTTGCCGGCCTTTTAAAAAGGACTAGGCTCTTTTCTTGAAGGTCCCTAAGTAGTATCGGTCTGGAAAAATCACTGGTGGTAGTCGATTCCACAAGAAAGTTGTGCGAGTAAGAAAACTTCTTTTAAATCGCACGGTGGTTGATTTACCATAGTTACCACGCTTGCCAACTAAAAATAATCTACTTAATTTTGCAATACGTGTTACAATTTCTAACAGACTACTTGCCTTAAAGTTTGGTAACCTTAAGTAATACTCATTTAAACTTGTCACTTAATGTTAAAGTTTTAGAACCACTGCCCTAGAATTATACGGAAATTTGATATTTATTGAGGTTTATAAATTTCACACTGTTGTTGATGTAACAAAACTGTTAAAATAGTTTTTATTTTTTTATGTTATTCTTTCATGGTAAAACCACGCTGTTGTTGTATTATGATTGTAGCACGACTCAACCAGGGAAGGATCACGCTTGCACTTTATACCAGTGAAAAAAATAGTAAAAACAAGTACACAATGTTGCTGTGTTTCAGTGATGATAATCGACAACCGGTTAGGAGTATTTTGGTGAATTTTATGGTTGCAATCGGTATGGTAGGCAGAAGTGATACTAATGGGCTGGCAACATTACACAAAGAACTGTCGAGTGTTAATTAAACATCGGGGAAAGATTGTCTATTGGCAGACTCGTACTGGCAAGCGAATTGTTAGGCGAACGCCGAGCAGATGCAGTGATAACTGACAACCAAATGAAACATGTAGGGAGTCGTTGGAAGTTACATTTTTATATAAAATAAGGGTGACAAACGAGCACCAGGTCCACTCGATCATATGTGGATGCTGTGGCACATAGAAATCTACATCTATCCTCGATTAAGAATTATAAATGTAGATGCGTTGTCACCCGTGGGGAATAAGATGTAATGCCTTGTTTCCACTAAAAGGGTCTCCGGTTCTCTACACTCACCATACGAAAGACGGCAGCATTAAGCTACTATTTGACGCTGGTATTCTGTGAGAGCGTGGTCCTACCCCGGTCGAGCCGACCGATTCATGCTATAACCACAATATAGTAGCATGGCTCTACCACGTATAAATGAGTTCGTAAAGTTTCATTACAATTGGTTCAACCCTGTGGTTCAACCACTCCGGCGTTTAGTGTGGACAGACAGACAGACAGAGAGACAAACAGACAGACGGATTTTTTTTTATTTTTTTTTTTACAAAATATAGTTATTAAATAACATCCGACAGTACAAATAAACTTAAAAAAGTTTTTCCATGTACCGCCGATTCGTAACTTCGACCATGTTCAATCGGTTCGCGTAGCGACAACTTACATAATACATGGTGTGACAATATTTTGACAATATTTTTTTTTAACTATATGTGTACCACATGAAAGGACAGTTAGTGAGTTTGATAAATAATATTAGTAATCGAGATATTAATGTTACGATTGTGTGTTACTATGTATATAATAAACAAATAATTTGAAAATATCTTAATGCAAATAAACCACTCTGCTCAATATTTCGATATCGCACACGCTTCATTTTTATTAATACGTATAGGAGATAACTGGCGGCCCAACGCACACTTGCTGCATACGTCACGTGAAAGCATATGGTGCGTTTTGGTGATGTTATATAATTGCTAACGCAAACGTAATTCTAGACTGCACGCTGCATCACATTTTGTCATATACTTGTAAGTTATAATTCGTCACACGATAATGTATTTCAATTATAAAATAACCTGACTACAATAGTGTAATAAAAAAGATTACTAGCGGTGGGTGTCTGGCATTTGTATAATTTTTAAAACACCATTAGATTTTTAAATGATGAAACTAGTCTGTATTTTCTAAAGTAACTTTTAATAATACGTAGACATTAACTTATGTTACTTTGTTGTTTAACATTTTTCTATTAATGCTTGTATTTTTTATAGATACAAATAAAATAAATAAATAAAATAAAATAAATAAAAATAGAATAAGGGTGACAAACGAACACACAATCCATCTGATGGTAAGTGACTGAGTGCTTGGGCCCATAGACGTTCACATTTATCCTCGACAAAGAATCAAAACGCAGATGCCACCCCTGAGGACCAAGATGGAATGCCTCGTTTCCAGCAAAAAAACGGTCTCCGGATCTCTACTATATTATGGTTGTAGCATGCATGAGTCGGCTCGACCAGGGATGGACCACGCTCTCGCATAATACCAGCGTAAAATAGCAGTTTAATGCTGCTGTGTTTCGTATGGTAAGTGTAGAGAACTGGGTCTCCAGTTCTCTACAGTTTTACTGGAATCGATGGAGAGAGTCCTCAAGGATAACAATGCATTCGCATTTTTATTCTTAATCGAGGATAAATGTAGATGTCTATATATGGGCCACAGCATTCAATTACCAACAGGTGGACTGGGTGCTCGTTTGTCACCCTAATCCTAAAATAAAGTAATAGTAATCTTTATTAGACACTGAAATAGCATCGATAGCTCAGTAGCCCAATGGCTAAGCGTTTACTGCGTCGTTGCGGTTTCCAATTTGACATCAAACAAGTGTCTGTATAACCCGCAAATACCAGTTCGGGGGGTCTAATGGTTGTCCATATCCAATTAACATATGTAAAACATCTCAACAATACTGAAGAAGATCTTAATGTGACAGTATACGTAAGACCACCCCTACTTGCCTCAAGGCATTAATCCCTTGTATCAAATGCAATAAAGAATAAAATAATAATAATAAATAATGTCTTTTTAAAAAACTTAAAAGAAAAAACCGAAATAATTTTCAAACGGCTGAACCAATTTTGATAAATAGTGTCTATAAAACAACGCTAGAAAACTTGCTTTTAAATAAATAAGCCGCAACTAAATCGGTTCAACTGTTTAAGAGCTACGGTGCCACAGAGAGACACAAAGACGGTCTGTCTTTGTGTACATACACATAGCGGTCAAACTTATAACTCCTTTTTGTCGGGGGCTTAATAATGAAATGAGATAATTTTAGATATTAAACCATGTATTTTTTTTTATAGAATAGGGTGACAAACGTGCACACAGTGCACCTGATGGTAATTGAATGGTATGGCCCATAGACATCTACATTTATCCTCGATTAAGAATCAAAATGCAAATGCATTGTCAGTTGTCACCCGTGAGGGCTAAGATGAAATGCCTCGTTTCCAGTAAAAAGGGTCTCCGGTTCTTCATTGAGCTGCTATTTTACGTTTTAATTTGTTTTAATTCGTTTACGATGCTGGTTCCGTTGGTTGGTAAATATTTGTAAGAACGTGGTTGTATCGCGGTCGAGCCGAGCCATTCGTCTATAATATAGTTTCAGCGTGGCTCTACCAATGCTAAAAATAGCTCTTTATAATCTGTATAGATAGGTATTTGTTTCTACAAGAAGCACGTCAAACAGGAAACAGGCTTTCTCCTAGTTTGTACATTATTTACTTATTCTTTTACGACGTAAAATAATAGACGATATATTATCAGCAATCTAGATTTTACGTTTTAATGGATCAAACTTAAAATGTAAAATTTTAATAGCTTTCGCTTGGTGACAAGTTATTGTGTATGTACTAAATACATTTTGAAGAAAGTAGACGGATAGTTGAGTTTGTAATGTAGCAGTACTTTTATTTAATTCAAACGAACACCTATTAAAAGAAGCCACATGTATTTACACCTCGAGAAGTCAAATAATTAGTAGAATTTATGGCGCCCACGTGAGGAAATTAAGTGATTAAAAAGAATAGAATTCTTATTAGATTTACACTGTTCATGTATTTGCCTATCGCTACATTCGAACGTGACAGCGTACGTAGAGACACGAGACTTGAAGCCGCAAAAGTACGCTTTACAAATCACGTGGCGACGTTTGCTTGTCACGGGTACGATCTCAATGACTTTCAGAAACAATTCTTAGCTGTGTTTGTGTTAATTGGAAATTTTCAGGACACCTAAACTAAGGTTGCCAGCCTAAATTGCGGGGCAAATATCCCCCCCCCCCACTATGTGGCAATCTATGGGGAGGACTATGTTTAGTACTGGATTTTTATAAACCTGAATACATTCATGCATACGCGTCCCTTGTATCATCATCATTAAACCATATCAAATGCCCATCGCAAACATGAACCTCCCCAAGGATTGCATCATATTATATTGGATATTTTCCCCACGCAACGCAGGCGGATTGATCTCTTATTTCCGTTTCTTACTGTCGGCGTGGTCTACAAGATGAGTTGTGAACAGGATTAAGAAAACCATGCTTCGTTGGTTTGGTTATGTAGAAAGCATGAACTAGGAAAAAGTGACAAAGCAAATCTATCTTGCAAAAGTAAACGGTAGAGTCGGAAAGGGACGGCCTTGGCGAAAGTATAGTGACCGAATTGGTGATATATTGAAAACGGGCCAAATTAAGAGTTATCTTAACCGATGAGCATGTGTGTGTAGGTTATATGGACGTGGATGAGGCGAGAGAGGTGTGTCAGGATCGTGCCAAATGGAAGTTCGTAGTCTCTGCTTAACCCTCTGGGTGACAGGCGCGTGTGTTTATATACATAATATGTACGAAACTAACATAGATATTCTAATGTTGATAAAGATTGCAGATCCGGGTGTATATATATCTTTTTTACAATATTTTTATATGATTGGATTTGATACAAGGCTAGAAAATAAATAAAATTCTGTCTAGCCCCCAAATATAATCGTAAATCATAAAAATATTGATATTAAAATAACTAATATAGACACATTATATATAAAAAAAAACAATTCTACATACGTGTAATAGCTATATACAGCGTTGTCGATAAATATTATTTTCAGCATATCTGTACCAAAACTAGAACAACTTAAAATAGTCTAACGGATCAGTAACCTTAAGTGGCAATGGACTAGCCGTATAGTTCGAAGAACCGACCATCGAGTGGGAAGCAAGTTAATCGATTAGCAACCCCGTACCAGTAAGCGTAGTGTAGGGTGGTACGCCGCTAGATGGAGTAACACATGAAGGAAGTCGATAGACATAGGCGGCTCAGGACCGCGGCTTGTTAGCACTTTGCTGCATTAATTTCATCCAGTGGCATGTTATCAGCCCATCTGATGGTAAGTGGCTGCAGAAGCTCATAGATTTTCGGACAAAAAAAAATTTAAGCAAAGAAAGCTGATACGTTGTTACGATTAAGTACTAAGATGGAATGCCTTTCAGTCCGTAATTATACTGGCTTTCTTCACCTTTCACAGCGCAGCAGTACACGGCTGTTTGTCGGAAGAACTAGGTAAGCTGTTTAGACGGACTCTACCATAGAATACTATCATACATACATAATAAAACTGGGGAGTAGGCGGAGCCCGTGTAGCCACTAACGTATCAATTTACACTTATAAAATGTCAGCACAATCAATGGTTTCCAATTTTCGTTTCGTTCAAGCGTTGCTGTATGGAAATCATTAAAAAAATGGCAAATTGTGCAATATAGTTACGTGTCGAAAGAACAGCGGGAAATGGAATTTAAATGAAGGAGACATACTTCACAGTACATTCACATTCACAGACATCCAGACCAGTATGTAAGTCGAAAATATTTATATTTTATAAATATTAGAAAGAAAAATAAAGAAATATTTATGTGTCAAAAACATTAATCAAAAGACTAAAATGTGTAAATTCGGTCAGTCTGTCAATACACCGAACCGGGTTTGTAGTAGTGATAATATGACGTAATTGCTTGTATGTGTGCCCCCGGCGATACCGATGCTCGTACAAAATAAAATTGACAGCCATCCTATTGTGTACTATAGTATTTTATGGACTCTACTCACACAGAGACACGAATGGATACCTAACTTTTAGTAAATTTCAATATAGACTATAACTAAAGACTTTATTACCTGGATTTCAAAGCATAGCATTATTAATTACTTAAAAATAATTTATATGTTTAATATGATTATTACGATACGTTGTACGATTTCATGCGACAAAACGTTGGATTATTGATTTTTAGGCGCTAGCAGAATATACCAACGCGTTTTACTCTTAAGGCATGCAATATTGCCACCAACAACAACCAATCCATCTAATTCTAAACTAGCATCAACAAATCAGTTTGGTTTGCATTAGCATACAAAGCATTATTTACATTTTGTATTACCACTGGGTCAATACTTCAATCAGTATTGTGTACGTGAATGGAAGCTAGCTTAACGTACTGACGACTTCTAAAACGAGGTGCTTTGTAATATTTATTAGCTTGTTTCAGAGTTCAGCCTTTGAATGCTAGGAGGAACTCCCGCAGCTCGTTAGTGGAAAATAAATATTAAGTTAAGTCGGCGCTGGAAACGCCATAGTAAGTTTTTTTAAGAAAAATGTCTTAGTCTTCTAAAGCATCAAAGACGAATGATAATAAATTGTACAAGCCAAAATATTAAATTTTTTCAAGCAAAAATAAATATTCAATGAAACGGAATTAACTAGACTCCAAATCATCTGTTGCCTCCGTTTATGACTTTCGGGTTTAATATTAAAAATTAAAACGAGGTGTCGTTCTTATTTTAATAATATTATAATATACAAAATAAAAATAAATTTATGATCTTATTGTCATAATGAATTAAAATATTTTTTTAATCTGTTAAATCGGGAAAATCTGTAATTCTAACATAATACTTTGCATAGAAAGTTTGATATATGTATAAAAGTAAATACTTATATTAAAAAATGACAACGAGCCCGATGTTACATAGATATGTTTTAATTATGACACACTCAAGGTAGGATTCTGTTATTCAAATTTTCTCTAATATTTTCCGAAGTTTGGATAATTACATACTGTATTCCTTATAACTTTAATTCAGTAATTGTCGGACAATCATCTCGCCTATAACTCGCCAAATTCGTCTGTATTCATTCAACGTAGATCTTTTAAATATGGATGAAGTGCATCATGTTGCTACGACTTTATGTCTACTAAATATTTATGGATTCACAAATACTTATTTTTATTAATATTTATTTAAAACTGATTTCTAAGATACCATATCACGGGTTCTATCTTATAAAGTTCTATAAGTTTCATAGTTTTTGTTATAGCATTGGGTGTCAAACGAGCAAACAGTCCTCCTGATGGTAAGTGGATGCTGTGGCCTACAGACATCCACATTTATCCTCAATTAAAAAAGTAAATGCAAATGCGTTGTCACCTCTGAGGACTAAGATGGAATGCTTCGATTCCGGTAAAATGGGTCTCCGGTTCCCTACACTCACCATACGAAACACGCATTGTGCTGATATTTGGCGTTGGTATTCTGTGAGAGCGTGGTCTTACCCCGATCGAGCCAACCCATATGTGCTACAACTATAATATAGCAGCATCGTAGCTCTATCACGGATTCGTTACTCCAATACATCACAGGAGGTAGGTATTTTTATTGTTTAGTATTGTATATATTGTTTTTTTTTTTAATTATAAGTACCGTATAAACATTCATGTGCATTTATGAAAAAGCTGTTTTTTTGATATTGCAGAGAGATGTTTTATTTATTTGTATAAATAAATTAACTAATTGCATTGAAACAACAAAGTTGAAGCATTTACTCTCAAAGTTTATAAGTAAAGTAAAGTAAAGTTACAGCCTATATACGTCCCACTGCTGGGCTCAGGCCAAAGTATAAGACGATTTATAGAATTTATTTTTTACGTCGACTACGAAGATGTTTTTTGGTCGCCTAGATTCTCGACTGAAAGATAACGATTCTGATTAATCCTGGAACCGAGAAGTGGCAGTGTAAGAATATCTACTACTCCATATCATTCCGTGGGTGACGTAAGAGACGACAGATGGAAACAAATCAGGAGATGGGCAGCAGCGTCTTCCTGATAAAGTTCGCGTGGCAACTATGGCAATGTAATGTAATGTAATGTAATGTTACAGCCTATATACGTCCCACTGCTGATCACACGCCTCCCCTCATTTCTGAGAGGGTTTTAGGGCAAGGAATTGTCCGCCGCGCTGCCCAAATGCGTGTTGACGAACTTCACATGTCTTCGAAATATTTTTTTTCTTATTCCTCAGACATGCAGGTTTCCTCACGATGTTTTCCTTCACCGCCGAGCACGTGGTAAATCAGCACTTAAAATTGCAATTAACAATTTCATTGGTGCCGGCGGGGATCGAACCCGGGTTACTCGCGTTCTGTTATATTTACAGCGAGCGTTAACCACTGAGCTACCACGGCTCACGGAGTTTATAAGTATTCAAAATTAAAACCACTAGAAAGATTTTCACGGAAGTAAAAAAACAATATAAAATCTTATCTCAGTAAAGGTAGACTTCGAAAGCAACTTTGAAAGAGAACGATTTTCTATTTGAAAACACTCGTATCTTTAAGGCAAAAAGTCTAACTACTAACACAATTTGTATCGAAGAATAAATTACTCGATTTCAGAAATTAATAATTTTTGTGAGATTTTTTATTCTCGTAAATTTTTTGATATCTTTACGTGATAGAGTCATGCTGCAGCTATATTAGTAGTATAGTTGTAGCACGAATGGGTCGGCTCGACCGGGGAAGGACCATATTCACACAAAATACCAAAGAATACCAAGCAAAAATTGTTTAGTAAGGGTTATTATACTACTAAAGAGTACATGACAGACAATAACACATGGGAATGAGTTGATCGCTACCGTGCTAAATGTTTTCATAACAATTGTATAAATATTATATTGTAAGTTATGCTTTTTTTTAAATTCCCGCTGGATTTCTTGCTGGTGGAATTACACGTAATCAATATTGAATAAAAATGATTCTATTATATTCTAATCTATTAATTTGCATCCCCTTTGTCTTCCAGATATATAGCCAAATACAAAAACGCTACTCAAATTTAATGTCTCGTGGTGTCACTGTCAGTTTGACTTAAAGTGATGGAGACAGCACGAGACCTAACGGTATCTTAAAATTGAGCAGTGTTTGGGCAATAGTCTATTCAAGAAAAAAGAATAATTATAAAGTCATTAAAAATAATTATTATCGAATAATATATAATCAAAATAATTTTGCTAAAATAGTAATAAAAAAAACGATTAGCACATATCGCGTAGCACACAAAAACTTTATTAACCCGCAGTAGAATTGAGGACATCCTCCTTTTTTCGTATTCGATTGAAGTTGAGTCGATTAAATTACTTATTATATTTTTATCTATTTCAACAAAGCTTTAACGCAGAATTTAAAGTATCCACTCAAGTTAAATTAAACGGCTGCAGTTTTATATATAATCCTCTCGATAGAATGTACAAAAGCAATTTTTTTAAAGGAGCTGAAGCCGTCTTGCTTTATTTCATATCGAAAGTTTAAAAAAAGAAAATTATTAAAATATTTTACACTTTTTTTATATCAATTTAATAATAGTGAGCGTTTGATGTAGAAACCGTTTAAAAGTTTTTGAATAAATGTCTCAATTTATTTTAATTAATAAAAAAATTAGCAATACAATTAACTAATTACGAAATAAAGGGCGCCTTTTGAAAATAATGATCGTCTCGGTGGCGAGGAACGCTCTAGGCCAATTAATTTATGCTAAGCTACCTAAAGCTGTTTGACGTTGACGATAAGCAGTTTAATTTTAATTTTAAATACGCATTTCTTTATGAATAACTAAAAAAAATTGTTGGCCGGTTAGCGTCAATAATAAATAAAAACTAAAATTCGTAAGCTAAATTCTTTGATGCTCTATCAGGCATATTACATTACAAATATCATAGATAACGTTAGAATATGTTGTCAATACAAAAGAGAAAGAGCATGTTAAAGCGAGAAAGATAGATTAGACCATTCATGTACACGCAATCGGCTTGTATCGGCCTGGTGTCATTCGTGAACAAAACAAATCCCGGTTATTTGCAAAGCTCAGGCTTTACAATGAAAATTTGTGTTTATTATACGTATGTATAATAAACACTAATTTTCATTTTCTTTTTAGACCCAATTAATTACAACTAGGTGCGGAATACCTAAATATAATTCACCTCAGAAAGAAATCCTTCATTATTAATTTAACCCTTAGATTATGTTGTATTTTAGAGCAGGTAAAAACAATTTGTACATTTAAGTATGGAAAAAATTAACACATTTTATAGTAATAATCATTTAAATGCCAAGCAATTGAATTAAAAATAATTACAAATACGTGAAATTCTGCTAATATATAAATCGACGAACGACATATATAGTTATAACTCAATGTTATCGATAATATCTTATTAAAATGTCCTTAACAGGAAAAGGTGTAGGTACGCCTTGCATGCGGCCTTATTCAACATAGCAATTTTATTTTTATTTTTAGGGTTCCTTAGCTAATATTATTCTAATCGCATGAAAACAGTTATTTTAATTAGAATTAAGGTGATAAACGAGCACACATTTCACCTGATTGACAGCGGATGCTGTGGTAGATTTTCACAATAAATTTATGTTCGACAAAAATGGTCGAAAATAATAAATACAGAAAAATGAGTTCCAAAATAAATTCGACTATAAGTAGCTAGTAATTTGAAGAAAAATGTGTTTCTCATAGAGGTGTCTAGCGTGTAGGGGCGGTGTAAGAATATCTAATACCCCATATCTTCCCGTGGGTGTCGTAAGAGGCGACAGAGGGAGACAGGAAGGAGATGGGCAGCAGCATCTTCCTGATAACACCTAAAAATAAACTGCATAAACACCATGGAGAGTGCTCTGAGGAATTGTTCGGATTAATCCCCGCCGCCAAATTTCGTGAACGCACTACGCGGCAAACGTCCCGACACCATCCACACCATCTGGATGCTTGGCAGTCCACCACTGTACGTTTCAAAAGGAGTTTTCTTCCGCGTACAACCTCTCTGTGGAATAGTTTACCACCGGCGATTTTTCCGGACCGATACGTCCTGGGGACCTTCAAGAAAGGAGCTTACTCCTTTCTAAAGGGCCGGCAACGCACCTGCAATTCCCCTGGTGTTGCGGTTGATCATGGGCGGCGGTAATCACTTAACATCAGGTGAACCGCATGCTCGTTTGCCCCCCTCTTCTATATAAAAAAAACATCTGTTAATAAAATTAGATATTGAAACTTATATATTATTATTAAAGTATGCAGCATATTTGCAAAACATTTTTCAGTAGTATTTTTTAAAGAATTAGGATAGCAAACAAGCACACAGTACACCTAATGGTAAGTGGATGCTTTGGCCCATCAGAATCTACATCTATCATCGATTCAGTATCAAAAAGCTCATAATATTTCCTTATTATAGATTTTAATATTGTATGTATTTAAATGTTTCATTATACGTCTGCAATAAGCCGCCATGTTAGTTTTTTAGCGATGTCATGCAGCTGAAAACCTGCGAAATTTTCACAATGCTTTTAAAGATATCTAATTTGACTAAATACGATGAGTAGTAGTTACGATGAGTAATATGAGCCTGGTATGTCTTCTGTCAACTCTTACGACAACCGCGGAATGATATAGGGATATTTTGAATTTTTACATGTTGCAGCAACTTCGAGATAATTTTTAACCGACTTCAAAAAAGGAGGAGGTTCTCAATTCGACTGTATTTTTTACGTGTTACGTCGTAACTTTTATCTAGGTGAACCGATTTTGATGATTATTTTTTTATTTGAACACTGGTGCTTCCCATGTGGTCTCGTATAAATTTGATCAAGATCTGACCAGAAATTTTTGAGTTATCCTTAATAATGCGTATTTAATTGACTTCGACTACATTGATGATGTTCTCATTTCATTTATATTGAAGCCGGTTGTACAAAATTAATTTTACCACTTGAATGGACTTGATTTCCTTTTCCGAAGATTTTAAGTTTTAACTCGGCTATGTCAAATGTCAAAAAGAAAGTATAAAAATGAATGACTGATGCAATCTATAAATAAATTTTACAAAGTTTCTTAGGAATGTTGACGATTCCTAAGCTGCTAATGTCGTGACAACGATGTTATATTTTTATAAAATATAACATGCCAGAATAGCACATGCAGATGATGTGCGTTATGATACCAATTATTAAAAATTTAAGAAACTATGGGGGAAGACGCACACACAGTCACACCGCTTGCGTTTACACGTGCTGCACACGGAAACAACGCCTGTGTTACTTCTTCCATACAAGTTTATATTTCACAATTACTGCCGTAACGTACACGGCGACGTAATGAACTCGAGCTGTGTTTCGCCGTTTAAAATCTCATTTACCTGTGTATAACGTCGGAACTTTTCTTTAACTGACCGCTAAGAAAATTTTCAAAAATAGTGGAGTGCGAGCGCGCGCGCGTGTGTGAGTGTGTGTGTGTGTGTGTGTGTGTGTGTGTGTGTGTGTGTGTGTTGTGTGTCTGCGTGCGTGCATGTATGCGTGCGTACGTGCGAATCAGCTCTTAATCTCAAAAAATGACGTCAAATGCCGTTTGGAAAATAAAAATCGGTTTATTCGTTCGTGAGATATCGAAGGAGAAAGAATTTGAAAAAAACAACGTTTTTTTAACATAACGCGATGTGCGTTCATCAAATTTGGCGGCTGGAACTAATCCGAACAATTCCTCAGAACATTCCCTGCGGATAAAATTAGGAAAAATGTCTTTGAGTTTTTATTTATAGAATTCGAATGACAAACGAGTACACCTGATGATAAGTGGATGCTGTGGCCAATTGAAATTTACATCTATGCTTAGAATCAAAATGCAGATGCGTTATCACTTCTGAGGACTAAGGTAAAAGCTTGGTTTCCAGTAAAAAGGGTCTCCGGTTCTCTACACTCACCATACGAAACACAGCAGCATTAAGGCCATTTGAATGTCAAAAGCATAAACCGTATTAAACTGTGGATTATGAAACCTTAGATATAATGATTCCATTATTTACGTAATGTGGTCATGTACGTGATACCTGCAGGTATACTGACTATTAAAGAGTGTAATATGAATTAATGGCTCTCGAGGGTGACCTGAAGCGTCGACGAGGTGAACGAAAGTTAGGGCTGTTATACGATGTTTGTTTTTGACGATATTTTGCAGTTATGTTTTCAATTAGGAATTACAACAGTACATTAGAATTTAGGGAATTCTTACAAGTACGATTTTACTTAGCTTACCAAACAGTAGGTTCTATATCTTACTAGATATCAGCACTTGGCGGTAGGTAACGGTTTTTATGGTTTTTTTTAGGTTTAAGAGAGCATAATATACTTATAATAATTAAAGACATCTAACCACAGAACTCGTAATAATAAGAATAGTATTACTACTTCTGTGCATCTAACCGATTTTGCGAGATGCATGTTAGCGGAATAGTCTTCGGGATATTTTTTTTATTTCTCGGACATGTTTCCTCACCATGTTTTCCTTCACCGCCGATCACGTAGTAAATGCACATTTCTAAACTGTGCCATTTGGAAATGAAAAAAACTGTGTCGGTGGGATGTGATTATCTTACGAACCACGATGCTAAAAATTAGCTAGAGTATAAAATGGGATAAGGATTTTTTTTAAATATATTATTTTATACGAACGCACTTTAAAGACATTAATTTAGTGAACTGTTGCGTACGCTCAGGAATTTAAGTTCTCTGTAATCCTAACTCGTATCTGAATTTCTATATCTGCTAGCCCTGTAAAAGCTCTATTAATAGCCGTCATATTCTTGACATCGTTGTGGAGTGACACTCGGTCCGTAGGTGACGGCGGCGTAGCTGTATTATATGGTATAATTACAAGGTTGCTTTTTAATGGACTCAGGTATTTTTAGTTACACATAAACAACACTAATTGATGTTTAAAATTTAAATTCGATTGCTTTTAGCTTGTTTATTATACCGTTCAATAGTTTCTACCACTGTCAGTAGGTACATTGTTTTAAGAACGCGAGGTTATTCCATCTCTGCATGATCTACAGGAACCAGGTATAGAAATTCTGTCGGCGCAAACATTTCAAAATCAAATTGGGTCTCTTTTTGGTGTGTGTAGTGGTTATACTGCTTCAAGCATATCTGATTTCTTTTTAAGTTTTGCGTTTATTTGGGTACGAGTATGTCAAACGAGTAAGTGATGTGAGTGATGAGGGCTCAATGACGCAGCAGTATTAACATTGAGTACCAAATCTCACAGAATACCACCGTAAAATAGGAACTTAATGCTGCTGTGCCTCATATGGTGAGTGTAGAGAACCGGAGACCCTTTTTACTGGAAACGAGGCATTCCATCTTAGTCCTCAGGGGTGACAATGCATTTTGATTCTCAATTGAGGATAAATGTAAATATCTATAGGCCACAGAATCCACTTACCATCAGGTGGACTGTGTGCTCTTTTATCAAAAAATCTTGATAATGATTGCATGGAATACCAGCGTGAATTAGCAGCTTCATTCTACTTTGTTTCGTATTGTGAGTGTAGTAGTGAACTAAATGCCCTTTCTATTCATACTTTTACGCTTTTAACGAGGCACTACATTTTAGTCCTCAGGGGTGACGATGCGTCTGCATTTTGATTCCTTATCATAGGTATCCCTGGGCCGCAGACTGCCTGCTCGTTTGCTTTTAAAGAATGGTATGGAAATCAATATTCATTAGACTAGTTATGTAAATTTATAGATTTTAATATTTTTAATGTCGCAGACAGCGTGACGGTTACAATAGTGTCTGACAATATTTGAAAGTCGTCGCCCTCATTGTTGTCTGAATTATCCAAAAGTAATAGTTTTTTTTATACATGTGCTTACACATGTTGCATAAAAAGCTTTTCAAATATTTTTTTTAAAAAAGAAGTGAAGAAATTATAAGTGTCTTGCTATTGTAGAGTTGCTACAGGAATTTATGGACGTAAAATTTTATTTTTAAACACTATTGTTTAAATAGTAATAAGTAATATAGTATAGTAAGTTTTTATTTTATCGGAAAGTCTCTACTCATCTGATAAAATATCTACGAGCAAGTGTATAATTTTTATTAGAAATTTTAAGTCGAAACCACATAAGTAAATATTTTAATGTATATTTATTTTGCTTCGAAAGAAATTTAAATTAACAACTAATAGCCCGATAAAATTGCTTTTAATTAACTTACCATGTAATTGATGAAAATTGACGTATGTTTTTAAAATAATGAACTTATAACTTTTGTTTTGTGTTGATATGATATTTGCGTTTATATTCGTTAATATGGAGGGGTACTCAATATTACAGTATAAAAGGTTTGATTAATACAGGGTTGACAGCAGTATTAAAACCTGTCAAATGTCGACTAATAAACATACTAATAAGTAAAAAGATAGAATAGCAGTTTAATGCTGCTGTGCTTCGTATGGTGACTTTAGAGTAGGGATGTTACGGAAGTGGTTATATCGGAACCGAATTCAGAAGCAGAGTTTTTTAATTTGGTTTGTCAGAACCGGCACCGGAATCGGAGGAGTAGGCAAAAGAGATAGGTAAGTGTTAAGGGCACGTCTATTGAAATAAAATTACACACATTATTCATCACAAATATATTCGGTAAAAATCTGTCTTCGCCTTAACTGATAATTCAGCACTATGAACTGCATAAGTCGTCCGAATCAAATACCTTCCACGAAATTGAAGGGAAGAACTAGCAAAGTTTGTTCGTATGCGCTGATAGCCGTTGTCATCGCCTCTATGCCTCCGATATAACTTCCGATTAAAATTTATCGGAATCGACGGTGCAAAATCAATCGGAAGTTCCGATCTTTCGGAATCGCAATCGAACTTACGTAACATCTCTACTTTAGAGAACCAGAGACCAATTTTACTAATAACGAGGCATTCTATCTTGATTGGGTGGCAGCGCATCTACATTTTGATCGTTAATCGAGGATAGATTTAGATATCTATAGGCCACAGCATCCACTAGCATCAGTTGGACTGTGCGCTCTTATGTCACCATAATTGTTATATAAAAAAATTACAACTAGAGAGAAACTATATAAATACGCAAATAATAATTTAAAAATATTATATAAATGGTATATCATCCCGTGGGTGTCGTAAGAGGCGACAGATGAAATCAAATCGGGAAAAAGGCATCACAGCATCTTCCTAATAAAGACTAAAAATAACGAAAACTACGGTTGCCAACCCGCTTACCAAGCGTGGCAACTATGGCAAATGTCCTATGAGGCAATCTATGGCGGTATGGGGGAGCCCTACGTTTAGCTGTGAACTTTTAGAGGCTGTAACAGTAACGGTATAAAAATTTTGATGGTTAACTTTTATTTTGACGATTGAATAAAGGTCTTAAGGTTATTTAAATAATTAATAATTCCCTGTCATGTCCATTTCTTATTAATCGCCTGACGGGTCGTCGACGCGGGCGCCATTTGCAATCGATAAAAATTAATACACTTACAAGTAACGAGTCCAATTATTTGCTACACGTACAATCGAATGAATAATGTTTGATGCGATGTGACACAATGGATCAATAAGTTTATTGCATACAGTAATAACTACATAATAACTGAAATAATGTTTTAGCATAGATTAAAAAAAAATCAAATTAAGTATGATGTATTTCGTCGGATTAATAACATAAATTTACTGTTTAACGCCAATCTATTCAAAAAGATAATAATTTAAATGTAATAATTATTAATAACTTTTCCTTGCAAGAATCGATGAAAAGTTTTTTTTTAAAAACAGGGAAATGTAGCCAAAAATTCGAATGTTGTACCTAATATGTTATGAAAATATTATTACACGTTTCAAAACGTTAAAAGAACACATGAACATTTAAAGGAATAGTAAAAGTTAACATTTAGATGCATAATTTATTATAGACAAAATAAAAAAATATATTATCAATCATTATCGGTCCAGTGAGCTACAAAAAATTACGGGCTAAAGTGTGTCAAAGTGGAGGAATTCCGTAAATTCGGGTAATGCGTAATGAACTACGACGAAAATTAAAAAAAAATAGGAGAGGTTATGTAAAAAAAATGAGTTTAAATTTTTTATATTATGTACTGTATATTCGTATTATTTTCCTTGTCTCCTCAAAATTGCATTGATTATTCGTAAATAATTTTTGTACAAGTCACAATCTACATTCAATCATCAAAAGAAATTAATTAATGACCCATTATTTAGATAAGGTAAGAGAATCAACTGCCCATGTCCTTCTATGGGTATCGTACGATGCGATAGAGCAGAGAATTGAAAGAGGATATGGGAAGCAGTATCTTTCCGATGACAATAGAAAAAACTTCAGTTATATACACCTTTAATGAGGCAATCTATGGGGGAACACTATGATCCGCACTGGACTTTCGATGGGCTGTAATGATGATCATGGTGAAAAGTTCACTGCTGGTCATAGAAAGTCTAATTATCGGAAGGAGAAATTCCCATTAATTGAATAGGTAGGCGTACAAGTGATCGCAGCATCAGTTACGCCATCAATTAGGACAGCAAGCGCTAATATCGTAATTATTTCGCCACAAATGCAACTCTCTTAATACCTATTTTCTCGTGGTATTAAAAGATACCTACGAAATGGAATGAGATCACTGATTTTCTTAACGTGTATCTATGACATCGTGAACAAAGAAAAGCATCGAATCGTTCACAAAAGTTATAAAACTCGTGACACGCACTAATAAAACGCTGGCAATTTTTAAATGGTTCAGTGTGGGCACATGTTTACAAATGATGCCCCACTGCTACTCGCAGAACGCAGATATTGGAAACATCCGGTTCTCGTTACGCGAAATACGTCGCGATACGTGGAAAGGAGAAAAAAGGTTTTTCGTTGAATCATTACTTCACAGTAAAAATATTAAGTATTTGAATATATATTTGAATATATATATATTTGAATTCATTTTTGCGAAATATAATTAAAGTAATAGTCATTATTAGCCTTATTAGACCATGATTCTATTCCGAATAGATAGAATGACTATATTATATAGAAAGTTAGAAAGAAAGACTTCACGAAATAACACAACAAAATACTACAGATGAAATAATAGTTAATAAATACGGTGAAAACATAAATACTGGCACTTTTTATTTCAACTATCATAAAAAACAAGAATGTAAGCACAGATTTAGAATTTCTAAATGTGTAATGTGTAAAATGTACGATTAAAGTGTGATCGAATGAAATGCTTAAATAAAACATTAATTTGTATTTACGCTTTAGGAAAATAAACACAAAACAGATATTCATAACATTTCGCCGACATTAATAACCTACGTGATCGTCAGAAAATTGTACTAGGGCCTCGGTCACGTTCCAATTTGTATATAAAACTTTTTTACAAAGCAGATTCGTTCAGTTTCAGTGTTTTCAATTTATAAACTTTTGACTTATTAAAACAAAGTTATAACATTAGAGTTATTTTAAATAAAAAATATTGTTTGGTATTTTCAATTACAAGTATTTCTTCTATTTATATTGAATCCACTATTAGATAATATACAGGCACGCCTTACTAAAATACGCGAAATGACAAATTTTGATAATTGCCTTAAGAAGATATAGTAAATCAACTCAAATTCTAATTTCGCCCCCATTTCCCCGCGCATCGTATGCTATATACCGACATGTTTGTAATCACTAATACTATATGTAGATAGGTCGTTAGATACTTATTTCATTAGGTTTATCATATTTATTCCTGTTTGTTTACGAGAACCCAGTCGCTTCTTATGTTTATTACGGTTATTCCCATTTAATTTTACGTCGTCCTGTTGCGTAATGTGTATTCTGATCGTAAGTGACACAACTTCCCCGTTCAAAAGCCGAAGCGAGACTAACCGGGCGACAGAAACAAGCTTCAAGACGCCGATAGTTTAGATAACTTCTTTTTACAGTGAAAATAATGGTACTTAAAAATAAATAAAAACATAAGCCCTGCTTTATAGTTAGTTCAGTTAGTATGCAAAGTTTCATGATCTAATTTAAATAATAACGCGTAATAATAAAATGAATAACAGCGGTTTATTGTTCAGTTTGAGGTAACTTTGGATTTTTTTCTATCGAGAAAATTTTACGGAATCGTGGTTTCGTCTAACATAGTACTTAACATTAATTCTCAACTTTACCATATATTTATTTCAAAATTAATGCTGCAATATTTTGCTAAGCCATTTGAGGTAGGATTTTTAATATTTCCCCTCCACGTTTGAAAACTGTTGAGGAGTTGGTGAGCGCCGAAACTGAACCGATATCTTCGCAGTAGTTATGCTGCTTGTCGTCACTAACTGTTGTCTAAATTTAACTCGTGGCTTGAAACTGAGTAAAGATCGTTTTAGTGCATATCAAGTAACCTATTATATACTGAGGATGGAATGTGTATTTTTCTCATCTTGTTTGTTTTATCTTTGATAGTACTAGCGATCCTAAGAATCTTCGGTTGCGTGATATCAACATCTTTTATGCTGGGCTACTCATCAGCAAGTCGGCAAACTACATCAGGATCGTGTATAACGTACTATATCGTCTCAGTGGGAGACGTGCAGGGTTATTTCTTGCGTACGAAAAACACTTGTGAAATTAATCTAAACTATTGGTACGAATGGTTTGGGATAAAGATTCATTAAATCTAGCTAGATGAAATGCATAAAACGACAATTATAGTTAATTTGATTTTTTAAAAAGGCTCGACCGGGGAATGAATACGCTCTCACAGAACACCAGCGTAAAATATCAGCTTAATACTGCTGTGTTTCGTATGGTGAGTGTAGAGATCTGGAGACCCTTTTTTACTTAATCAAGGATAAATGTAGATGTCTATGGACCACAGCATCCACTTACCCCTCATCAGGTGGACTGTGTGCTCATTGGTCACCCTAATTCTATAATTATATAAAAAAGATTTGTACTCACAAAAACTTAAGCATTACTACGTAAAATATTTTTTATTGTCATGATAATCTTTAATATACTTAATGTTGTAAATTAAATGTTAAGAATGGGCAAACTTAACGAATTTAAGTATTTTCTTCCGGTTAAACCGTCGTAGTCGTAGATTATATTTTATTTGTTCTAAACTTCAATCAATAGAGGCCAAAATTTAAAGGAAAGAGAGAAAACCCTACCAAGAAAATTATTGTGATGGTTTAATATAATTATCAAAATAATATTTCTTAATATATTTGCTACAAAAGTGCTATATGTTTACTAGTTCCAAACAGTTTAGCATTAACGTTTACAGATTTGTACATGGAAGTATTGATACCACCTGTTAATTTTACAAGTATCATCGCACTCCCATTAAGTTTGTTTTTCATCAATATTTACGTTACCTTAATACCTCACAATAGTTATTAATAGCACAATAAAGCGTGTACATCGGTTTAACAAAAGTGCTATATGTTTACTAGTTCCAAACAGTTTAGCATTAACGTTTACAGATTTGTACATGGAAGTATTGATACCACCTGTTAATTTTACAAGTATCATCGCACTCCCATTAAGTTTGTTTTTCATCAATATTTACGTTACCTTAATACCTCACAATAGTTATTAATAGCACAATAAAGCGTGTACATCGGTTTATACCCTATCGATTCGGTCTGGCAGAAAGCCGCGTCCGCGTAGTGACAGTTCATCCCGCGTAATAGTCGTTTCCGGCATTCTGTGCTTCTGGTCCATTGAAAATGAACGTCAGTTGTCACATCGTACCTGCTTCAGAAGATGTTATTAGAATAATCAACATTATTACGTGCCTCTTGTAGCTATATAAACAAAGGTGCAATTGCTTATTGTTGAAAAACAAATCCTGTAACTGACTTTATATTTCGTCTTTGGCGAAGTCGCTGTGGTTCAGTTATAAGCTTTCGCGTTAAAAATATTTTTAGTAGTTTTGTACAAATTTCGCTAATAATAATAATCGCTGTACAACAGAGTTCAAAAAACGAAGAGGTTCTTTATTCGAAGCGTATGTCTATTGTATTGCGTATGTCACCGATTTTTCGGTGACAGCCGTTCGGATTTAAATTATACTTTATATTATTAAATTATTAAAATAGGTGTCGATGTGAAACCATATGAAGAAAAATTTCCATCCCCAATTTAAGCGATATCCTAGTTGTTACCTTTTTTATAGAATAAGGGTGACAAATCAGCACATATTCCACCTTATGGTAAGTGGATGCTGTGACTCACAAACATCTACACCTATCCTAAAAAAAATGTCATCTCTGAGGACTAATGCGGAATGCCCGTTCCAGTAAAAAGGGTTTCCGGTTTTCTACGTTCACTATAAAAAATTAAAACTCCTATTTTATAAGCTAGTATTCTGTAAGAGCGTGGTCGTTCCCCGGTGGAGCCGTCCCATTCGTGCTACATCCATAATATAGCATTAGCGTGGTTCTACCACGTATAAAAACCTTGAACTTGTCATTTTTCTTCGACCACTCAAAAGGTTAACTCGGCATTTTCATTGTTAATATTTTACGAGACTGTAGCCCACTTCTAGAATTGTTGGATATCAGCTTATCTATTCTTTTAGCTACCTAGCATATCAGAGGATTATACCAACCCAAGCTGGTGACCTACTGCTGACAGAACATCCATACAAAGACGCTTACCTAAATTTCCGAACTGGTGATGAATAATAGTATTACCAAAATAGATGTACGCAAGCTGGAATGTTGTTCGGAAAACCTATGTCCAGAAACGGACACATATTATAAAGTTTTGTCATTAAAATTGAAGTGGTCAACGAACTTAGTCATGTCATCGACTTTAAACAAAGAAAGCTACAGTCGATCGTCACTTCTAAGATGGAATGCTTCACAACTTATAACTACCTATAGTGGCCCTCTATAATACCCCTGTAACACAGGATTGCACGCACTGCTAAAACCGTAAAAGACGTCAGTGGAAAGATCTTGTGACTTGCGATTGATGGCGGTATACCATCTCGTTTACGCCAGACGTAAATTAGCCAGATCGGCAATGGGCGACAGCGTCAAATATGCAGAATAGACACCATGTGTCTATCACGAATGATTCGTTCGTTTGAGTTGGTACACTTAAAAGTATTGATGGTTCATTCTTCTTTTGAATGTTCCGGTACAACCAATCACAAACAATCGACGGAACCTTTTTAACTCGTGATTGATGTGTGAATTGTGAATGAGTCGAAAACCGATCGAATCCCGAATGATCTTAATGAATGGTTTTTAGTGTAGGGTACTGGAGCCAGAACCGATCCATTTGAATGATCGCTCAGAATGTACCGGTACGTCAGACGAAATGTACTAAAATGATTCGGTCACAAGAAATGAATGATTGACACATGTCTAGTGCGGAACATCTGGTACTGCGACCAGGAATCCTCCTGCTTAGTTCTCCCTTCGACTACGATGGAAGAAGAAGAAGGCATTAAATCAATTATAATCTCCTAATCAAACCTAAAACTCTGTATTACCTCACTCTCATAGTCCTATGGGATGGGAATCTGACACGAACAAATGAGATCAGGTGTAGGACCTGCGGATTTACGTGCTTGTACGGGAAAGAAACACCACCAATTTCCTGACTGCGAGCTACTGAGAATTTCTTGACCAAAAAATCTAATAACTGATTTTTGTCCGGCCCGGCGTTCAAACCCAGGACCACATGTCTAGGAGTGGCGCTTATGGTCACTAGACCAACATAGCTGTCATATCTGTTCTTATCATAATCACGGCATCAACATCAAAATTATCTGTACGTAAACTATTTACATCAACAGTAGTTACTGTTATCTTTAGTCTAAAATTATAGGGTTTTCACCGTTGTATGATAGCGGTTTTTCTCACGTGTTATTTAGGTGTCGTCAGGAAAGCGAGTTGCGATCGCTATGCAAGATATACGTAGTTTCCCTGAAATTAGTCGAGGTAATTTTGTACAGTTGAATATTACTTTTATAATAAGATTGAGGTTGTGATAGAATAATATTTCAGGGTACTTTATTTACATACTTTTGGAATATCTTTGCGACAAAAAAGGCAATAAATATGTTATTTAATTACACAATTAGAATGTCGGTATGGAGCTACGGTGAACTAGCTCATTTATATCACTTAGGAATAATTTTATCATTATGTGTATCGACGGGGGCGATGATCCTATAATACCTAATAACCTATCAATACATATCGGAGAGTGTTGAAATTACATGATTTAATTCTTTCTTCACTCCTTTATTGTCGATATTCCACACATTCGAACTAAACGGTGCGCACGTTATTTAATGTGTACAGAAAGAATAACTTGGGTCATCTTTCCGTTCTATAACAATCTAGATATCTTCAAGGCAAGAGTGAATCGGCTTTTATTACGCTATGACAGTGCTATTTACCATATATGGCTTCATCATCACCACCAGGTAGGATTGTAGTCAAGTCCTGGCTCGTAGTAAGTAAAAAACAATGTTTGAAATAATTCCATTAAAAAAAGTAAAAAAAAAATTTGGATATAAAGGGAATTCCTGGGAATATATTGAAAATAAAAGGAAAAAACGCAACGCAGCAAACTAATTGTACTAAAACGTCATAAATGCGAGGACTGTGCCAAGCAGTGTATTTCAGTTATAGCTCGATTTTTATACAGCCATTGGTAGAAATTTCGGTATTTATAAACAAGATCTTTAAACGTTAACGGAATGTTCTTCAGAATTTTTCAAATTATTACGAATTAGTAATTGAAATGCATATTTTTTAACTTATTCTAAATAACTAAGTTACATGACTTTTTAGAATGTAACTCAAAACAGAGTCTTAAGTAACTATAGCCCAAATTCATGGAAGTAAAATGTAAACCAAATCATATAAATAGATTACATATAAAGTACAGTATCGGCTTGACAAAAGTAACAGCATACCGTTAGATATTCTGTTACTTTTGTATGTATGTATATAGATTGATTCGAGTATTGAATGATTATCCCGGAGGCAAATATGTTGAGAACAGTCTTGCGGAGGCGGCGACATATATGAACATAAAATGTATTGCAATTTTCCATTTGAATTTTCTCGCTTGAAATAACATTTTAAGATATTTAAAGTTCAATCGAAATGTTAAATTGAGGGAATAAATAAAACTGGGTTAACATAAAATATTGCAAGTAAAATTGCAACGAGTTAACATAATCTGCGAAATAGTTTATAAAAATAAAAACAATATTGTTGCAATACATTTATCCCCGATTAAGAATCAAAACGCAGATGCGTTGTCACCACTAAGAACTAAGATGGAATGCCTCGTTTCCAGTAAAAAGGGTCTCCGGATCTCTACACTCAACATACTAAACAGAGCAGTATTAAGGTGATATATTACGCTGGTATTATGTGAGAGCGTGGTCCTTCCCCGGTCGTGCCGACCCATTCGTGCTACAACCATAAAATAGTTGCAGCGTAGCTCCACCGTTTGCCGGCTATACGTACATTCTTGCTTGAGCAGGTTAGAATTTGTGCAAGTAAGATTGAGCGTGTAGCCGGGTCTTGAGGGAAGATTTGAATTAATTTGCACGCTTGACTGGCTGGTTACCGCTCGCAGTGCCAGACGTCTCACAACATTGACACTACTACCCGGCGCTGGTATGAGCTTAACGCCTTGCGTAAACGAAACGGTAATTTATATCGAGACCTATGGAAACTTTGGCACAAAATAGGACGAAATCGGGCGATGGATTCTCTAACGTCGCCATTCTACAGCATCTCAATATTCATCATTCATCATCATCAAAGAGCCTATCAAAGTCCAAAACTTTATTTAAACAAAGTTTGTATAAAAAGAGTTATTATAGTGTGGGCCACATAACGCCGTTACAGTGAATGGCGATCACTACCGCACCATGCTAAGCGATTTTTTGTTTCCTAAAATTGAAGAGGATGAAACTGAAGACATTTGGTTTCAGAAGCGACAGTAGCCTAGCGACAGTGGCAGGGCGCGGACCGCGAACTCAAAAAGATCGTAGGTTCAAATCCGCCATTCGACTTCTTGCGTGAACCACTCGTAACACAAGCAATTTAAGCTTACCACGAGTGGTTAAAGGGGAATATTAGTAATGTTTATAGCATTGTTAATATTCTTAAAAAAAAAACACGACGGCACAATGTGCCGCACGGCCAACGTAACAATCGATCTTTTGCTCACTGCTCTAAATCACATAATCAGACGAAATGCTGATGTCAAATGGCCACCTCGAAGCTGCGATTTGACTCCGTTAGGCATTTTTTGTGGGGAGTCGTTAAGGACATATGTTACGGTAACCATCCAGATTGACGATTGACGACATGAAACATGAAGTTGCCATTGACGAAACAGAGGCCCAAACAATCGGAAATGTACTGAAAAATTGGACTGATCGAATTGGGTATTGTGGCAGTTACTTTTGATGTTGTCTTTTATCCTAAACGGAAAGGTTCATCCTTTTGTAATAAACTCATAACTTTAGTTAAATATTCATTAGTATGTTTTATAGCCGATTCAAATTGCAAATCTTAAATGGCCCACCCCTTATAATATTAAGGAGTTTATGGATGCCAATAACACTTAGTAATAAGGTAATCGCTACCAATTACCAAGCTATTTCTGATTTGTATTGTGTTTTTAGTTGCGTAACGTACATGATAATAAACTGTTTTTTTTTTTCAAAAATAAATTCCCGCTTGGTTTCTTGCTGGTTCTTCCAAGGAAATTAATTTTTATTAAAGAGGTATTTTTCGATCCCTTGGTAAATTAGACATAAAAATGACTTTAAAAATTAAAAAAAACTAATGTTTCTTTGTTTGTGTTTTATAAGCAGTCTTACCGTTCATCAGATTGCGGTAAAACTTGTCCCACTTATTGCTTACACTTGTGCGAAAGTTATAGGCATAGTGCAATTAATTTACGGTAGGAGGCGCGTGTATCGTACCGATAAAATTATTTAAAAGTTATAATATATCATTGAACTTCAATGAATATTATAATATAACTAAATAATTTAAACAATATAATATGTAATTCTTCCAAATGTAAAACGATATATTATCCATATTTTTTTATAGAATAGGTTGACAAACGAGCACACAGTCCACCTGATGGTAAGTGGATGCTGTGTCCCATAGGTACTATTATTTATTCTGTGCCCATAGACATCTAAATCTATCCTCGATTACGAATCAAAACGCAGATGCGTTGTCACCCGTGAGGACTAAGATGGAATGCCTATTTCCAGTATTCAACACGACGTGTGTTCAACTATTATAGTCTAAAAAACAATCCTACTATTATAGTCTAAATATTTCTTCTGCGGCTGCAACGCGCCGGGTGTAAGTGTAAGTTAGAATGGAATAAAAATTTTCTATTTCCATTCTACTTTCACTTCTGTACATATGCCTCCTCTATAGATAGCCTCGTATAGGATATATATCATAGTTGCCACGCTTGGGGGGTGGATTTACAACAGCAGTGTTTTTTAAATTATTATACGCTGTTATCAGGATGATGCTGTTGCACGTCTCCCGTTTCAGTCACCTCTAAATATTTTTGTTTTAAACACGTGTAATTTTTAATACACGTGTGTATAATGCATGAATGTGTGTTACAAATACTTGATCTGATCTATTCGGAATGTTTCTCGAATCTCATGGCTCTTTGTTTATACTAACAGAGCTATGACATTAAAAGCCGCTCTCGTGTAAAAAAAAGTATACGCCTGACCCATATTTGAGCTAAAAGAATTCTCAAGGAACGGAAACTTTAGCCACATTCAGACGCAAGCGGGACAAGTACCTCGAGCAGTATCGATCTAACCCGGGAATACTCACTCATACACCAAGAACATGTAATTATTTTCACCCTTACCGAACGGGATAACTATCAATAGCTTTTTACTTTTTTTAATAGTTATATAGGCAAACTTCTCAATGCCTTACACATTTATGTTAAATTTTTTACTTGCAATATCACAGTTGTACTACAATATTTTAGTGTCATTTTCCTTTTCGAGCATTAGTTATATTATAATTTTGTGTTATCATGTCATATATTTAAAAAAGAAACAAAATAATACTTACCAGTGACGCATGTCATGCATTAACGCTATTGATGTTAACTAATCACCTTCTAATCACATTAATATTGTTTTAGTATAATATTGTTAAGGAATAGTATTTAAGATAATTTGATTCAGGGCCAGTTCCAATGGTCGTAAATATCCATTTATGATAAGGATTTATTATTGCAACAATAAATCAGATTATTGCAAAATAGGTTGAATTATTTAGGTTCGATAGGAATCTGATATTTTTGTTAACAGCCACCAGGCACATTGAAGAGATATTATATTATGTCTTTAAATTGATATCTATATTATATTTACATAGCGATTAGCGAGATTGTTGAGTACACTATCACACGGTAAAATATTAAGAAAATAATGTATATCATGCAAATCTTGAATTTTTGAAATATACGAGTATGTATTGCGATGCAAAAGATTACAGCCAGTTCATGGGTCTTTGCTTTTAAGGCGCTTCAGTAATTTTTAAGTAACTTCCGTTAGATTTGGTTAAAAGTTTGTATAATAAGTAAAGTACGTATAAATATATTTTATTTGTCTATGTTTTTTTGTATAATACTTAATTTTAATTGTTTTTTTTTTATAATACTTATCATGAAAGAAATCCTTTCGACTCGTTTCACACCAGGGTATCATAAAAGTTGAATTATACAAAGGATAGAAAATTTGATGGTATGCGTCAGGTAGCGGGATGATCACATAACATGTTTTTAGACCAAAGATACGTAGGCAGGCACTTATGTGGCGTTTTCGTGGTAGAGCCACGCTGTAGCTATATTAAAGGTGTAGCACGAATGTGAAATGTGAATGTGAAATACTAGCGTAAAATAGCAACGTAATGCTGGTGTGTTTCGTATGGTGAGTGTAGAGAACCGTAGATCGTTTTTACTGGAATCGCAGCATTCCATGTTAGTCCTCAGGGGTGACAACGCATTTGCATTCTGATTCTTAATTGAGGATAAATGAGGATGTCTATAGGCCACAGCCATAGATATATATATTTCTATGGCCACAGCATTCACTTACCCTCAGGTGGACTGTGTACTCGTTTGTCATCCAATGCTATAAAAATGCAGGTGGCAACGACATATTTACAACGTGTTTAGTTCCGCGCTCTTCAAGTCATTTATTTCAACGTAACATGATATTGCCGTTAGTAACTCCACAATAGCACGTTTATGTAAAATAATAAAATAAATATAGTGACGAAATTGATATCGACGCGAACTGAATAATTCAATTTAGTTGAATTATACTGACGCTGCTTAAAAATTGCTTACATAGGTACTTCCTTTTTTTTCTATTAGCTGTATCTGACCATGCGTTGTGTGGCTCAAAAATTATATAAAACACGGAACAAGAGATTATGATTTTAAACAAACGACTTTTAATTTATTTTCATTTTTATAGATTTATAAGTGATATTTAGCTCTATATGATTAATAATAGAGTGATCTATTTGAGATTTACCCAGTGTTTATATTTGGTTTATTTTTGTCTAGTTAGTTCATACTTAAGTTAAATTTCTTTAGGACGGACTTGAGGGTAAATCAGACTATTTTTAAACGTTCAGTAAAATCTATAGTCGTAGTATAGTGAATACAACATGATACGTTTTACGTGGTAGAGCCACGCTGCATCTATTTTAGTTGCAGCACGAATGGACCGGCTCAAACGGGATAGGACCACGCTCTCACAGAATACAGGTGTAAAATAGCAGCTTAATGCTGCTGTGTTTCGTATGGTAAGTGTAGAGAACTGGAGACCGTTTTTACTGGAAACGAGGCATTCCATCTTAGTCCTCAGGGGTAACAACGCATCTGTATATTGATTCGTTTCGAGCATTTTGAAACAAGGATAAATGTTGAATGTCTATGGGCCACAGAATCCACTTACCGTCAGGTGGACTGTGTGCACATTTGTCATCCAATGCTATCAAAAAAAATGTACACATACATTCATTAATCTATTTATTACAGCCTATAAAAGTCTCCTGCCGAACATAGGCTTTCCCTATGTATTGCCACATAGAGGGAATTTTTTTTGCCAAAGTTGCCACGCTTAGCAAGCTGGTAACGACAAAAATATTAACATGAAAATCGATTAGAAAAAATTGTTTAGTTAAATATACCGATTAGATTAAAAATACTGCAAAGGTAACAAATTCTTTTTTCGTGTTTCGCTGAAATAAGGCTGTAATTATGGCGTGCAAAAGGAACAGTTTCAGATGGTGTTCCTTTTGAAATTAGTCGGTTTGCGTGAAAGCCCTGACCTTGAGGCTCGAAGGTCGAGACCGTGGCAGTCGGCGACGGAGCCCTTGAGAGACTTGAAAGATCTCCACGATTTAACGTTATTAATTACTAAGAAACATGTTATTAAAGGAAAAATAATTTACAGACCTGATCCCAACATAGTATAAAATAAAATCGCTTCCCGCCATTTGTACGCTTAGATCTTTTAAAGTACGCAATGAATTTTGATACGGTTTTCATCAAGAGACAGAATGATTCAAGAGGAAGGTTTATATATATATATATATATATATATATATATATATATATATATATATATATATATATATATATATAATCGGAATCTCGGAAACCGCTCCAACGATTTTCATAAAATTTGGTGTCCAGGGAGTTTCGGGGGGCATTAAATCGATCTAGCTAGGATTTATTTTTAGAAAATGTTTTTTTTGTCCGTATTTTCAGGCAATGAAAAACTGCTACAATATAAGAAGGTAAATTTTGACACTTTAGTAATCTTACTAATAAGTAGTGATCGTAATAGCTCGAGTGAATATAGAGCTGTCGCGAAATCGTAATGCCTTGGTTCGCGTCCCGTCTTCGGGACGATATTTTCCCTTCTTTTTTCAAGTTCCCTTCCATTGTGAGAAAATCTATTATTTCGAGCCCTTAATTTAAAAAATTTTAAAAATACGAAATTTTTAATTAAACTAACTGCACTTATGATTTTTTATTCAAATGACCAGTTCAGTTTTTTCTATTATGTCAATAAGATCAAAATATATTATTCGTGTTTCATCAGTAGTCAGTGTAATTTGTATCTAAATGTAATTTCAAAAAAAAACCGAGCAAAGCTTGGTCATCCGGGTACTATGAATAATGCATGCATATCATAGTAGAGAAAAGGCGAGAATTATATATATATATATATATATATATATATATATATATATATATAATAAATAAAATTCTTATGTCCGTGTGTACGTGACTGAATTCCTCCTAAATGGTCGAACAGATTTTGATGATACTTTGTATATGATTATGTTGATTTGAAAATGGTTTAGATTTACAATCGAACCCGGTAGGTGACGCTGTTGTCAAGATCCAGAAACTACCCGTGCGAAGCCGGAGCGAATCGCTAGTTTTTTATAAAGTGCTTTAAATTTGTATTTAAAGTTATTTGTATTTGTATTTAAAGACATACATAAGACTTATATAGTACGAAAATAGGACGTAACTGTTATATAGTACAGAAATAAAACATGAAAACTTAATAAAAGCATCAGATTTATCTATTAGTGTATCCTCATAATATTAATGTGTTTTTCTACATGTATTAGTGCGGTATAAAAATAATAGCGTGACCTTGACAAGTCAACAGTAAACAGTAGAGCTCAAGCTTTCCGCTTTGCGTTCTCGGTTTGCAAAAGTATATGAAACAAAACAGGTCAGGTGAAACTGTATTGGTAAAAAATGGAGTCCATTATTAGAGCATCCCTTGCTGTGGCTTTCCTATAGGTTGTTGCCTGCAGTCAAATACACTAACTGCCTCGATCTAATTGAAATAATGTCACATCCGACTGCTATTTATATTTTTCCACAAATGTCAGTTGGAGTTTTTTACGTTATATTCAAAAATTCATTATGAAGTTTATATTACAATCACTGTTACTACAGTTCATTACAAGTACACTGCATAGGCCTACCTAATATATTGCCATTTGCCACAAATTACAGTCCTAGCCACGTGCATCCATTGACGAACTGCGTGTTTCATCTAGTAGTGGGTCATTCAACACTGTGCTTTCCAGTACGAAGCTGCTGCTCGAGAAACTTTCAGTCTCCATCAGCCGTTGGTTCATCATTGCTACTTCAGCTGATTGATCCGCTGGGCTACGTCAGTAACTCATGTTCTTTTGCGGATAACCTCGTTACGTGGAATGCTCTAGTCACTTTGGCGAATGTTTCCAAAGAGATAAATTCTATACTCCCTATATTAATTACTGTAGATGTGATTGTTCTTTTACGATAAAAAAATACGAGTCGGTTAATGATTTCTTAAATTTACGCGAACACTACACATTGAATAAAATAGGTTGTTCACATGGGTGTTGAAAACCACCCGAAACGTCGGCAATTAAAAATAAATAAAAGTAGGTAATTAAACGCGATAAAAGCCGTAAATTTAGTTTTATTCTATACGAGTCGTTTGTTATGATTTTTCAAACATAAAAATAACAAATGTAAAATAAAATAAATAAAAAGTGACTAGTAGACCAATAAATAAGCTGATGACTTTTTATTAACTATTTGATTGCCGTGTCCGGCTCATGTAAAATCAAAGTCTAAAATACGCAACATTAGTAACATACTTGTTGTATTGGCGTCACTTTTACGAATATATCCAAAGAAATAAATCCAAAATGATGTTAATGTCTACATTAAATTATACGCGGTGTAAAGCTGGTTCTTTTCACATTTTAAATCGTTTATACTATCGAACGTTTGATATAAATTAAACACCGTGAAGTTTTTCTGGCCCTGCATACGACCGTGACATACATACTTATTTTAGACTCTATATTATAAATTTGACCGATATAGACCTTCAATTTTAGGGGGGAATTCTTCCTAACGAGGCTATGAAACTATCTCGCATTTTTCATAGTCACCTCTTACGACATCCATATAAAGAAATGGCGGACAGCGTGACCATTCCTGTTATATCGCTATCGAACAACAAGTGGTAATCTATCGGGATAATAATGTAGAGTCAGCTTTAAGTTTTATTGTACCGCAAGAACCATCTTAATATATATATAGATTACGTGTCACGTTGTTTGTCTGCGATGGACTCCTAAATTGCTTAACCAATTTTAATCAAATTTGCACACCATGTGCAGTTTGGTCCAACTTGAGATATAGGGTAGTTTTTTGCCCATGAACGACCCTCATTTCTTTTTGCGAATTTAAGGATTTTTAATAAGACATGACAAAGGGTCGTCGAAAAGGGCAGAACAACGTCTGCCTGGCAAGCTAGTAGTCTTTAAATTCTAGCGTAAATTATTAACTGTACGGATCAGTGATAAAGAAAAACATTGGTTAGAAAACCTGCTTGTAAGTATGTTGTTGTGTGAGTGGCAGCGTTGGTAGACCAGCTCTCCGAACGATCGTGTGATCGGCGAACGAAGAAGACGAGCTCTCCAGTACGAAGTGAAAGATCAGCTCTCCAGTAGATTGAGTGAAGACCTGGTAAGACTTGCAGTAAGTCGATGGATGCAGTTGCCTCAGCACTTCGCTTTGTGGGATTCCTTGGGGGAGGCCTATGTTCAGCAGCGGACTTGTGAAGGACTGTAATAATTTGCTGTCGTAAGTATAGGAGCAACAACGTTTGTGCATAGTAACATTCAGTGAGCTCTTTTATTTTATAAGAAAACAAGACCTTATTTGATTTGTCGCTTTGTTTTAACTGTCTGTGTAAATGCAAAAGCACTAGGCAGTCGTTTACCTTTCCGTTTTTTTTTAAACATTAGGCGTGATTTGGAGAGAGTGTTAGTATATTATGATAGAGCTAAAGACGAGGTAGAGGGAGGATTCGTGCATTGTGTAAGAAACAACGAGTATGATACAAATAAGCTCTAAATTCAATATTTACCATATCAACTCAGTTACCCCCCCACATAAAATTTATATAATAACATTTGTACTCGTATGTTGGTAAATATAGTTTTCACCTAAGATACAAACTCAGGATTTAATATACTGGATGACCTTTTTTACCATCTGTAAAAAATGGGGTAAAATGTAACATGTAACATGTGAGGCACTGATGTTTGACAAACACAAAAATTTTGAATTAATTAAATAGATAAATTAAAATCTTTCGAATTTCAACCGCCCACCCTACTTTACGGACGGCAATAAAACAATAAATTTTGTAGGCATCTTTGACCTTGTCTCTTCTCAAGGTCATATACTTAAGGGCAAAGGGCAAAGTAATTGTTAAAAAATATTTTTCAAACGTTTAATTCAAACTTTTTATTTTTGGTAAAATATCAGTGCCATAGGCTTCTGACCGTTCATATGTTACTCCCTATTTTTTTCCAGACGGTAAAAAGGTCATTTAATATAATGTATTTCATATAATAAAGGATATTCCCAGCAGTGATCATGACTTGTTAGTCCAACAGGTGTCAAAGTGCAAAGTAATCCTCCCATACAAATTTGGGTCTCGTTGGATACCGTTGGCAAAACAATGAAACAGCTGCCCAAATATATATCGTAAATAATACGTCACCATCACACAAATCGTAATAATAAGACAATGAGACTTCTATTGTCTTATTATTACGATTTCTGTGGTCACCATGTATATAAGAAGGAAAAGAATCTAGACCTGGATTTGAAGTGGGTCAGAGTCTTAACTTATTTATTGAGCACATAATTTTTTCTAACAAAGGAAATAAGATTCTTATAAAAGTAAGGTTTTGCGTCCCCAAACACTTTCACGAATCAAGCTGGTAGTTCTGAAATAAATAACTTGTTATCTCGCATTATATCTTATGATAACAAAAATTAAAGTGACGGGATTAAACAACGATTTATTTTTTATTACAGGAAGCAGTACAATTTCGATAACGGGGAAGTAAATAGTTGTAGGTAATAGATAATATAATAATTGTACTTGTCGTGTTGTAATATAATTGTCTAGTGCAACATATTAAAAAAACGAACGGATACTACACTTATCTGCCGCCTAATAGAAATAGTCAAAACTTTCAACATACGTTTAGTGTAGAACATTCAGTTATATATACAGCTGTCAGTTGGTAATATCTTTCCATTTTGGAAACGTAATCAATTTAAATTTAAAAATGTATAAAGTACAGACCTCAGTGAATGTTTCGTCTTGTAGTTTCATTGAGAAAAAACTTTTAAATTTCTGAATAAAAAAAAACTCTCTATTAGCAATAATTGAAACGAAAATCAAAATGTACCTATTCATATAAAAATAATAGTGTCTAATAATTAAGAGATGAAATTTAAAAGTTGTAGCACTTCGAGATCTTCTTACGTTATCCTACTTACTTTTATTAGGTATCATCATTACAACCCGTGCACTGTCCACAAATAGGCCTCCCCTATGAACTGCCAAAAAAGGTGGTCTGCCAAAAAACGTGATCCTTAGCCCCTGGACCGTCCAAACGCCATATTCTGGCGTCTCAAATAATATGCGCATCTGTCAAACGCCATAATATGGCGTCGAGTGATAGCAAACTATTTGTAACATATATATATATATATATATATATATATATATATAAAAAAAATATATATATCTGCATGATTGATTTTGTCTAAATTTGATTTAATAATGTGTTTTTTTGTGAACCTCCTTATTTTTTGTCCCGATGTCGAGAAGAGCTAAGTGAGGCCTATCTCGACCTTGTCGTAAACAAAACATTTATGAAATTTTTTTTGTTTTTTTATTTATAATTAAATATGCTTTGGACGTACAATTAAAACAAATAGTACTTGGAATAAAGTCTTTAATTTATAATTATAACACCTTTGCAGAAAATTGGAAAAAAAACACTTTTCTTACTTTCAAGTTTTTTGTATTCAAAGAACTTGAATATAATGATACATAATCTTATAGCTTATTTAATAAAGTTTTCATTGATATACGATTTTAATATACCTTTTATACAAAATATCTTGAAAATAGTCATTTTAATGAACAGCAGGAAGTAGTCTGGAAGTACTTCGGGAAGTGCTCAACAGATGCGAGATATTGGCCAAAATGACCCCCACATGCGAGGGGCTAACTGTCGATACTCATTCAAATCCTCAGTCAAGTTAGGATCGCAAATCGCACTGGCATGGCGCTACCCGGTAGCGGCTATCCGATTTGAAACTCGCCACGCGAAAAAATATCTCTTTTATAGATTATGCTGGTTACTTAAGTTAAACCGCAGATGTCCTTATTATCCTTAACATCGAGCATAGCCCTATCCATAGGTCGTTATGTGACTTTGAGATTCGCAATACAGTATATTATCAATTATCTTATTTAAAAAGCATTTAAACAAATGACTAATCGTAAGTGCCGTTTGTTAATCAGATAAGTAAATACAAACTTTCTAAACGCTAAAATGGCTGGCGTTGCGTGCCAGAAGACAGTTCCTGAACAATTTCTCAAGCAATCTAGTAGAACACCATTGCTACACGGCGTCTTATATAATGCACAGGTTTATTCTCATCGTAAATATCGTGTGCGCTGTGGTAGTCATTAATCACGTACCTACATTATATATTGTTAGAACTTTAAACACCTTAACTACGAAAATTGCTTAGTTACTTACATAATTATTATAAATTATAAGTTTCATAGATACTTAATAGAAGATAACAAGCATTGTCTATCATGCTAGTATTTAATCGGGTTACAGTTGTATTTGGTCGAGTATCAATCGTAAATTATAAAGTACTTTTTCACAATACTAAAGTCTCAAGAACATCTTAAAAAAGTGTTTCGTATTTTTAATCAGCAAAAAACCGGGTTCATTGAACCGAGGCGGAGGCACATTTCGATGCAGTCGTTTTTATCACGAAAACTTGCGTCGGTGGGTTTCAAGCTTTTTACAAGAAATCATTATTTTAATTATTTTAATAGTGATACAAAGAGCTATATCACTAGACAAAAATGCTTAGTTGATTTACGAAACGTGTAAGTTTATGTTGCCTTATATGCGTTTTATACGTTTATTGCGCTTTGTTACGAAGCTTCTTTATATAAAACTAACGTCACAGACAAAGAAAATGTAGGTTAATTTCTGGGTCTCCCATTAAACGTTTGAAAACACATCATCTTTATGATGCAAACGTAAAGATTGCTTGTTTCTTATTATACAAATGGTGTTTTTTTAAACGTATAAAAGTACCCAATGTCATAAAATTGAATTGTTATTGCTTTTATTTTCGAAAAATGTCAAATGAATTTAAAATGATCTTTAATAGGTTTAAATCATTTTGACAGCTTTTCCTTGGAATTGAATGTATAACCTATACTTTTATATAATATAATAAATACAACTCTTGTGGATATAATATATCCTGAACAAATTATAACATATGACAATATCAGTATTGGCTTTTGTCAAATTTTGTCATAATTCAGTTAAATATGCGAAAATTAATTATTTGAGATTCGCGTGAAAATATAATGTGTTTCGATATTAATTTTGATTTATTGGTTAGGAATGCCCTGTGTCTATACTGTGACTTATTAGGTAAATTAGTACGATCTAAATCTGGTCGGTGTATTGGTCTTGTAAGAATATATATATCCCACTTCGTCCCATGAGTGTCGTAAATGCATCAGAGAGGAAATAAACCAGGAGATAGGCGTCAGGAGATAGCAGCGCCTTCTAATAATAACTATAAAATACACAAGTGTTAAAATTAAACATTATGTACAACCGACCTCAATATAAATAAAATAAACACAACATCAATTAAATCGAAATCAATCAAATACGAATTACTAAGGATAACTCAAGAACTACTGGTCAGATATCAAATTACCACATGAGAAGCACCAGCTTCCAAATACAAAAAGAAACATTAATATCGGTTCAACTAGAAAAAAAAAAATCTGAAGTAAAACATGTTAAAAATACAGTCGAATTGAAAACCTCCCCCTTTGTTAAAGTCGGTTGACAACTGCCATTGCTAACCTGTTCATATAGCGTGGCAACTATCGCAAATAACCTATTGGGAGGCCTATGTTCAGTATATATGATTTAAGTTTAAAAAAATTTGTTTCAAATTAGTTATCATTGTTATTCTGTGCTGTATCGTCTTGATTATTGTGTACTAGAAAATAACCCTTCCAGAATATACTCCTAACGAAAATAATAACGAACAATGTAGCATTAAAAATTTTAGGAAGTATAAGATAGATAATCCAGACTTTTCGTACGTCATATTTCATCCAAAGAGTATATAAATAACTACGTTTAGTTTAACTGTGTCCTACGTCATGTTTATCCTAACCTAACACGCACTTGGTAATTTTTTCTAGAAAAAGCAATAACCGATACTCGTTTATTCCATAACATCACAATGTTTCTATAGCGAGGACGATACACGAGGAGATAACATACAGACCTACATATTTGTCCTTTTCTCCTTTAAGTGGAATTTCCGATAGATACCGATTCCGATGTAGAAGATTTGCTCTTTTCGTTTGTTTTGACGTTTCTATTATTATAAGGATATTATTATGGGACCGATGTAATGTTTTCCTTCATAAAGGCATCAGTTGTCCGGTTTCTCACATCGTCAAAATTTGGTATTCAAGCTGGTAACAATGAAAAATAAGACATTTTTTCTTTACAACTATCTAGCGACATCATTATTTACTAGGGTAAACGAACTGGTTCATTTTTGTTTCTAAAAATAATAGGTTCACATATAAAACACTGCTCTAAATGTAAATCGAGCATAAAACATTTTATAATAACTGATCATGTAGCAGATTAATTCGTGACCTATAAATTCCAATGTACTTCCAGGATGCTTCATGACTTATGCTTGTAGTATGTGTAGAATATCGCTTTTTCAACTGTTTATGCTTTCATGATTTTGAAGTAATTACGGACTTTCCGGAAGGTGCAAAATATTGCATGGATATATTATACAAAATGTTTATGAAATAATTTTTAAAACGTGTTGCAATATTATCCCATAAAATAGTTAAATTAATAAAATTAGACAAAAATAAACTAAATACTTTCCTATTAGAATAAAACATTGCCACAGTGCGTACATGCCTTTAGGCATTAAGTCTGCAATTTGTATCCTTTTTTAGGGAATGGGAATGCTATAAAGATTTTAAAATAAAATAAAAATACATTTATAGATGGTGGTAGTTAGAAAAGACATGCGACGTGTCAAATTAAAAATAAAAGTTTCGAATAAAAAAATTAAAATATCGAATAAAATTATGGAATACTTATTAGTATTAGATAGGATCGTTCGTGAAGACAAATGTGCAAAGTGAGTGTACGATGGGAGCCACACGCACACATCCATAATCGACTTCAATGATTCATGTGCTTTCGATTAAACCGTTGTTTACCGTTACATGAACTCTCAATAATTAGTTAACAGTTAAGCAACACAATATTAACGACCATCCGCTAAAACAATAGCTCTATGGTAGTAAATGTAAATTATTTAGGTTAACAGAACAGTTACTGAAAAATCTTTCTTAGTGCAGAAGATAATTGCCATAATTAAAACCGGAATAAACGGGTCACTGAGTTCAAATAATGTAAAATTTTTACTTGCCAGTTTACCTTTTTGTATTCTATTTTTAAATTAATGTATAGGTACAGTATTTCGAACACAGAAGAAAGGAAATTAAAATTCAAAATGGGTTCAAAGACTGCAATAAATAACGACACAGATGTCGCTATTAATAGAAGTTTTTTCTTTATAATAATATATTATGCGTCTTTAATACACATGGTGTTGAAGCGGCGCTGTCGTCGCGCCAATAGCACACCGAAACACACCGAAGCCTAAATCGCGCTATTAACATTCCGAATCATAGACAGTATATATAGAACATTTCCGAATTATCACATGGAGTGTCGGCCGCTCCCCGGGCAGAACACCTTGCCCGGCGGGAGATCTCCCCTTTTCCTACCACGGCCACAGTGGTGACCCCGACGTGATCTGAACACGCAACCAACAACCTTCGGAAACTTCAAGCTTCATCATCGTCATAAATACCCCACCCATTCGCTCCCGAGCAGATATCGTCTGCAGTCTTCATATCCTGCAAGCCATCTAGCTTCACAAGGTTCATCGCAGCACTGGAATAATAATGCTTCCTGTTCCTTCAAGCTACACTCTGCGCTACAGTGTTCAGCAAGGCTCTGAGCCGTACTGCTCGCCTCTGCTTCATGGCACTCTCGCAGATTACTTGCCTTCTTCTCGACTCACCGCAGACTACAAGGCAATCTCCTGGCACTTGCACATTCGTCGACAACGAGACTTCACTATCGACCTCCGGTCTGAGCAGGGGGTGATGTAGCGGCGCTGTCGTCGCGCCACTAGCACACCGAAACACACCGAAGCCTAAATCGCGCTATTAACATTCCGAATCATAGACAGTATATATAGAAATTCTCCGAAATATCACTCGGAGTGTTGGCCGCTCCTCGGGCATAACACCTTGCCCGGCGGGAGATCTCCCATTTTCCTTCATCGGCCACAGTGTAAAGATTTATAAAGACGTGTTTGAAAAAATATTTAGTGATGATGTTGGTATCGATAAACGGTACCGGTACCGATAAAAATGCTTTCTTTAGAAAAATCCTTCTTGTATGGTTAAATATTAAATGGCGGTAATGTTTTATGTTTGATAGCTTGTAAATATTTGTGTATATAGGACAGAGCCGTAGTAGTTCAGGGGCTAAGTGCTCGCCGTAAAATTTTCAGTGCATGAGCAACTCGGATTAGATTCCCCCGGCACCAATAAAATTGTTAATTGCAATTTTAAGAGCTAACTAACTACGTGGTAGGCAGTGAAGGAAATCATCGCGATATGAGCCTGTGCCCAGCTGTGGGACGTATATAGGATGTAACTTTACTTTTACTTTTTAACTTTTATAGGGGTTTGTATTGTATTATATAAATTAGACACAGGGCGTCCCCCATTACGTTTACCTAAGCGCGGTCTCCACTATATGACAAGTCAAGTATTGCCACCTCAGTTTACCAATACGGTAGGCTATATCAGTGACGTTCTCCGGCGGATTTCTTGATTAAAAATCTTATCAACTAGAGAAACTCCGAGCGATTCTTGCTATCGCTCGCTGAGCGAATATCATTATCTATCTAAGGTATATAGTAAAGAAAGCTTATTTGGTAAGAAAGGCAATTTGGTGATAGACTTTTTAAAGTTTTTCACGACTTTTCCTATGCAAGCAGTGACGTGTAATGATGCGTCTCTTTCGCTCTTGCGGCAAACTGCTTGCACCATTTCGCGTCACTGCGTGCGTAAGTAAAGTAAAAAAAGATTTTTAAAAGTATATCACCAAATTGCCATACTCATCAAATAACCTTTCTTAACGAGTACCTTACTATTTAACAACATCAAGAATCTCACCAACGATAGTCGGATCTGGATAGCCACAAAATATTATTTTCGCCTTGTAAATCTTGCTCAGTTCAAGACATCTAGGAGATCCATTTATTCTATTCAGCGATCGGCGCTGTGTCAAAGACCCTGCAGAGATTCTGCCAGGACGACCATATCATCGGCAAGGCGCAAGTGTGAAACGTAAACGTAACTTTGGACGGTCGCTTACGGTATCCGGATGTGTAAAGCAGAAGTACGGGCGAAGTGGCGCGCCTTGGGAGCGATCTATGCCCAGCAGTGGATTGCTGCAAGCTGATGACGATACAAAATTAGGCACGTCAAGTAAATCAATGTCAAATTCAATTTGTGTGGACATTTAATTAAGCGTCAAAGAATTCTGATTAATTTTATATTATAATACTATTGGTCTGTTATTTGAGGTAGTATGTCTATTTGTATTAATCTATTTTTTTGGATGTTAGGAAGTAAGAGAGCATTTTTTTCTATTAACAAACTGCTGAGAAGTTTGGCATTTATTATTTTAAATAAATAAATAATACTAATAAAAATAATTATGCGTCTCTAAAACGCGTCTGGTTAGAACAAATGAAGGGAGTGATTTGATATTAATTAATCGCTTGCAGAATTTAGATTTTGATTGCTAAAGCCTCGTCGTTGTACTCAGCTGTATACGAGGCAGTGAAAAGATATGAGACGACCGATCGTGTACATATATGATTAGGGTTCATAGAAAAAGTGTAAACCTAGGCGCACAAATTTTGACTGATGCATCAGTTTGATGATTTTTTTTAAATCTTAATTTTTTTTCTTGTATATTTCTTTTCACTCTAACCCCTCACTCTCCCCTTGGTACAATAAGTCTACCTCTACCGGAACCTATATGATGTCAGAAAAACATAACATACTTAATATAATATGCAGCTTCTTCATTCATCATTACATCCCAGTGGACTTGTGCTACTGTTAAACATATGCCTTCCTTTATAATATGCAACTTATGTACATAATCAATACTTATATACTAATGTACATATGTAAAATGCGGGATAACAAAAATATATCATTACCTAAGCAATATTAAAATAGGAATCCAGAATATATGAATTATGAACGTGTTTGTAAGCCGGTAGAGATCTTTACCCGGCATCGTAAACAGAAAAATGTAGTAAAATTTTATATAAGGGTAAAAAGGTGTCTTCTTTATTAATCTCTGTTTGTAGTTTAACCACAGATTAAATAATGTTTCTATAACTTTGGCTATTTTAAATATGAAAATAAATAATTTACAAACAAAGTCGGTGAGATATATCCTGTTTAAACTGTAAAGTGATCTCGAACCGCCCTGGTAAGTGTCAACACAATTTCTAAGAAAGTTTACTCAGGCTGTCTCACAACAGAAACAGTGAAAACGGAATGCGTAATGAGATACATAGTTTTGCAGAGGGTGCATGGATATTGAAAATTTTCGCTTCAGTGGAACTTTTACGTAATATTTTTCTAATAAATCGTTAACGTATTTTGGATAAAGGAATAATATTATGTTGTAAAGTAAATTTTATTATAAGTAATTTACGCCTGGAATGCCGCTGTTACTGGGTCTGTGCTGTTTTTACTTTGTCCATTTTTCTGGCTAAAAGTCGTCACTACATAATATAGCAACTATTTTCCTTATATAGGATAAATGTGATAAACGAGCACACAGTCCACCCGGTGGTAAGTGGTTGCTGTGGCTCATAAACGTCTACATTTATCCTTGGTTAGGAATCAAAATACAAATGCGTTGTCACCGGTGAGGACTAAGATCGAATGCCTAGTTTCCAGTAAAAATAATCTCCGGTTCTCTACATTCACCGTACGAAACACAGCAGCGTTAAGCTGCTATTTTACGATGGCATTCTGTGAGGGCGTGGTTCGTCCCCGGTCGAGCCGACCTATTCGTGTTACTACTATACCAGTAATATAGCTGCAAAATGGTACTGCCACGTATATATACTACTAGCTTGCCAGGCAGACGTTGTTCTGCCCTTTTAGACGACCCTTTGTATACCTATTGAAAATCCTTAAATACGCAAAAAAAATTGTGGCCAAAGAAACTATCCTATCTCTCAAGTTGGACCAAACTGCACATGGTGTGAAAATTTGATTAAAGTCCATCGCGGACAAACAACGTGACACGTAATTTTTTTTTAGATCATACTTATCCCGCACGAAGTAAATGTTTGTATAAAAAGTTAAAAGTAAAGTTGTAGCCTTAATACATGTTGACTGAATTAATTTGCGCTGCAGTTAGATTATTGTTGCTTAAGAAATGGTCGACTCGAACGGTAAAAGACTAGCGTAAAATAACAGCTTAATGCTGTGTTTCGTACGGTAAGTATGGAAAACCGGAGACCCTTTTTACTGGCAAAGAGGCATTCTACGAATATGATAGTCCTCAGGGGTGATAACGCATCTAATATTTCACTTTCAATTGAGGATAGATGTAGAGTGACTACTAGGCTACAACACCTACTTACTATCAGGTGAATTATATACTCGTCTCTCACTCTTATTTTACAAAAAATAACAACTCTAAGGATTAAGCTTTTAATCCTTCTATTATAACTAATTTCTGAGAAGGTTTTCCGTTTGAAGCAATCTACGCCGCGCAGTTCGAGTGGAACAGTACGGTATATAATCACATGTCAAAATATTTTATTTCACATCATGCAGGTTTTCTCATGGTATTTTCTTTTACCGCCGAGCACGTAGTAAACCGGCATTTAAATACATCGTTACCGTCGGGAATTGAACCCGGTTTGCTCGCGTGTAATTTGCGGCTGCGTTTGAATCCTGAACTACCACGGTTATTAAAGTTATTAAGTGTTGTATAACTTACAAACAATATGTTCCGAGTCTAGATGTTTGCCCATTTGCAATTTATGTTTGTAAAACGCTTCCACGAAATTAGAAAATCAAAGTTTAATTAAGTAACGGTTTTTAAAATACATATCAGGTGGACTGTGTGCTCGTTTATCACTTTTATTGTATAAAAAAATATGTCTTAACCTCTTTGTTGAAATAATTTCTTGCATTTACGCGAACACTAACGACACTTTAAATAAAACTAATTTAATGAGACCGCCCGACCGCAGATGCTGTAAAGGTCTCGACACATCGAGAATTAAAAAAAAAGTGAAATTAAACGCGATAGGATCTGTAAAATTAGATTTATTCTTTGTCCGAAGTTGCAGACGTCCCAGAGACTGCACACTTAACACAATTCAAGCTCTCTTTGTCTCTTTAAGGTAATAATAATAAAATGAAATATTACCAACCGAGTTAAAGAAAGGAGGAAGTTCTTTATTCGTAACGACTGATTCGATTTAAATATTAATTCGTAATATTAATTTAATTTTTTTTATTAAAAAGATTTTATGTACTCCATTTTTAAACGTGGTAGTGCCATGCTGTAGCTATAATATGGTTGTAGCACGAATGGGTCGGCTCGACCGGGGAAGGACCACGCTTTCACAGAATACCAGCGTAAAATAGCAGCTTAATACTGCTGTGTTTCGTATGGTAAGTGTAGAGAATCGAACACCCTTTTTACTGGAAACGGGGCATTCCATCTCAGTCCTCAGGGGTGACAACGCATCTGAATTTTGATTCTCAGTCGACGATAAATGTAGATGTCTATGAGCCACAGCATCCACTTACCATCAGGTGGACTGTGTGATCGTTTGTCACCCTTATTCTATAAAAAATATATATTTGAAGAAAAAAATCCAGTTCAAAAATTGGAAATGAAGTTAGGAGATGAAAAAGAAGAATATTATTATTCAGACGCCAGTCTAGATATTATCTTGCACCCATGACATTCTTTATGTTTCTCAAAAAAAAAAGGTTAACTTTAAATAAAAGGTCTGTAACCAACTTTACAAAAAAAATATTTCAACATCTTAGCACCACTGACTTCGGTGCAATGACAACTTATAATATCATTGATTCGGTGTGGAAACTGAAAATTATTTTATTCTACGTATATAGTTTTTGAAGCCCGTTTTCACCTTATTTATACTCCAAGAGTTTTAATTTTTAATTAATCGGTTTTTTACTTTACAGTTTAGTTTAAAGTTTAGGATTAGGAAGCAATATAATATTATTAAAGGGCTTGTTAATTCTAGCAGAATTATTTGCCATTGAAAGTGATGTTAATAATCAAGTGATCAACTAGTTGAAAATATATACTTTTATCGTGTTCAATCTAATTTGACAAGTTTCTTTTTAATTTGTAACTGATGTGACTGATATAACACATGCAATCTACTAGCAATAAACTTGACAGACGAGAAAGCAAAGACGCTAGTCTTGTGATCACGGAATGTAGTACTATTTTATACGATAAAAACAACTTTCATTTATTTTTCTATCCGATACTTATCTGTGCCCTTAAACATTTTTTGATACTAACGTTTTCGTATTGCCATTGACTAAAACTGTATAGAAATTTGAAGTATGAACAGCGACCTGGAAGCCGCATACTTATCTTATACAGTATCTATTTCCTTCAATAAAATACAATACTCTTTATTATACCCTGAGAAAACAAATAACATAACAAGAAACAAACTTCTTATGTTTCTATGTGCTAGCTATACGTGTATATGCGTGTTGCTAGCAGAGGACTTGAAAAGGTTGCTAGAAAGGCATAAGGTATTCTAAAACAGTAACTGAACTAAATGATTTTTTTATGCAGAGTTATGAAGAAAAATGTTCAAACATAATCCTACACTCAAACAGTAGTAAAAGAAAAAACCGAAAAAAGTGACTACATATCATTGTTCCCTTCTTTCTTTTTCTTTCTTGTTTACCATATTTAATGCTGTTATAATAGTTAGTGTAACAACAGTTATGAATAGCGGTAACTGTATTTCAAATATTTTATCGGTAGAATGTACACGCTATGTATAGAATACTCTACTATGCTCTACAAGTGCAGGGTTAAAGTAATTTTTATACTAACACAATCCACACATTAATAATCCTACTTCAAAAGAGGGGGATGTTCATATTCTGATCGTATTATTTTTGTATGAATGTTACGTTATATCTTCGTTAATTGTGAACCGTTTTTTATTAAGTAGTATCTTTATTAAATAGACTATACTCTAATTTATATGAGTCCACATTTAAAATCAAGCTATCCCTGAGAGTAGGACTAGGTTATGAAATATTATTTAGACGAAATTCCAGTTATTACCTTGAGGTTGTGATATTGCCTATCAAAAAAGTTAAAAAATTCAACTTTATTTCTTCGATACACTGTTATGTGAAAATAATTCAATTGTTCTTTTTAGTTCTTTGAATTACGTTTTTACCTTTTATAAAGTCAGATTTTTATTTATTAGTTTAATATTTATTAAGTGTGTAAATTATCAAATTTAGTACGTATTTCCTCCTAATTAGGTATGCAAAAAATATACCTAAACTTATCTAAATCTGCGAACATGAAAAATTTCATGGGTGCATCTTTTTAATTTAAAAAAAAAGAATCCCTATTTGATTGCATTGACTCTTAAAGCGTTATCTTCTAACATATGTACTCCATAACATAATAACACCTATTTAATTAAATTCACAGAATCGGCAGTCGCAGGGTTCGGCAGTAAGTGTATCCATCTATTTTTTAAAAGTTCTTACAGTGATGAACGGTTTAGTCAGCTCTTTTTGTCAATTTCCGGCTATTGCAGGGAGAACTGCGAACCAACTATAAAGAAGGTCATAGGTGCGTTGTCGCCACTGAGGACAAAGATGAAAGGTCTCAGAGCCTTTAATTTATACTGGCTATCCTGGCATTCAAACCAGCAAGCAGCTATAAACCCAACCACCTAATATACCACACACTGGGTGGGTTTATTGCTTAGTGATAGAAGATCCTACGTAGGATGGCATGATAACCAACCCAGTGTTTAAATGATGGCAGATAAGTTCCTACCTAATTAAATCGTGTGATTTGAATACCTATCAATATTAGTGCAAAATTAATGTTAATCTCTGAACCTTAATGGGAAATTATTGTTTTTCTGTACCTTTATATCGGTGTCCGTACATAACTTTTCTGATCAAACTGTGTAGGGCTTACATAGATGAAGCTATAGAAACGGGAGCGTAGTTAACACATTAATATGTATGTAGAACACGGAAAGTTATCAATATTCTTGTGTTCTGCCATCCAGACGTTAGATAAAAGTTACACATTTAAATAATTTTAGAGGAATAAAAAATTAATCGCTATATTCCGCTGATATAAAATATTACACGTTATTAAAAAAAAAAAAAAATTTTAATATTTTTTAATAGGTAAACGGCACAAGTCCCCCTGTGAGGGGGCCCCCCAAAAAAAAAGCAAGAGTGTTAAAAAAGGGCGTTAACACAAAAAAAAAAACCACGTTTAAATTAATTTAAATTAATTAATCATTAATCATGAAATTATGATTAAAATGAGTCTTGTGTATAAGTTTACTAACTTTGATATCAAATATCAGTTTCAGAGCTTTTATCTGATAAAATCTAGGAGATGACGACAAAATAAAATATTTATTCAAATAAAAAATTATTTTACTTAATGGAATTTTTTTTCTGCTTTGAGTGCCTCACGTTTTAGTGAGCCCTTATTAAAATATAGGAAAGCTATATTTTTGTACTATATACATACAGTATTTGAACTTCCGATATAGTGGAACAATTTATTAAAGTTTTTTTCATTTATAAATAAGGTTGGTAGCCCTTTTTATAGAATAAGGGTGACAAACGAGCACATAGCCCACGTGATGGTAAGTGGATGCTGTGGCCCATCGACATCTACATTTATCCTCGATTAAGAATCAAAACGTAGATGCGTTGCCACTCCAGATCTCTACAATTGTACCTGCCCTACTTGTGGACAATGGTATTTAAATTATATACCGATCTAAAATTTTTCAAAAGTCGTAAGTTAGATAAGATATTTCATAATTCAAAAATTTGCATTTCAAGTCGAAACATCGCTTTATAGCTTTTAAAAGCCTTCAGCTGTAAGAAGATACTTGAATATAAAAATGAACCTGATTTAAAATCCTAATCCTTATCCTATCCTGATTTAAAAATGAACGCAACTATGAGCTTAGATGTATCAGCGAGGGCTTTCTAATCTACATTCGAGTGTTCGGTAAGTGAACTCACCAAACCGGTTGACCCTTCATGCCGGCACAAGATTCCTCTGGCAGCAGCATGCGAACTTGCATCGCTTTCTCACAGTTTACCACACTATAGCGCTCACTATACAAAAAGTAACACAAGCCATTGTTATTCACAATTTTTTAAAATATAGCACATACAAAGTTCGTTATATAATAAATAACACGCAGTAAGTCCGCACTTCGCCGCTGCTCTCGAGCGACTAACAACGCCAACCTATATCTACGTCTACGTTTAAAATACGAGTACGGTATATAGTATACAAACGATCGTAATAAAGTACACTGCAAACACAACCGTAATTTATTACCATTACGGTATATTTTTCAGTGGCGATATCGTGTGTTTACAGTCGTTTACCTATCGACCGTAACTACGGTATCATAAAGTGCAAATTTAAATAATATTGTTTTTACAATTGCTGGGATCGCGTAGATTTTCGTACATAACGTTCGCTAGATGCAGCGAAAAGAAAGTAGGTGCATTTCGCTGACCTGGACCGCGGATGCTGCGAGCGACGCGGCGTGCTATGATATGATATTAATAAAGCGGTCAGTGTCGGCTTCAAGTGTCATGTAACTAAACAGACATTTAACTAAATTTTTAATGCATAAATGTATGTTTTTTATAGGATAGGGTGACAAAGTAGCACAGAGTCCACCTTATGGTAAGTGGTTGTTGTGGCCCAAAGTCATCTACATCTATCCGTATCGTTTCGTAATCGAGAATTAAAATGCAGATGAGTTGTCACCCGTGAGGACTAAGATGGAATGCTTCATGTCCAGTAAAAATGGTCTCCGGTTCTCTACACTCACCATACGAAACACAGCAGCATTGAGCTGCTATTTTACGCTGGTATTCCGTAAGAGTGTGGTTCTTCCCCGGTCGAGCCGACCCATTTGTACTACAACTATGCTACTTATATAGTTGCAGCATGGATAATATAATAATGAAGTATATAGTATTATTCTACATGTAGATCGGCAATAATGAAATCTACTAATGAAATAAATGTCTATGTTGTACACGAGGTGGTCTCTCCTACTGTCTAGGAGTCGGTCTGCGTGGGCACCACAGTCTTACCTATTAAGTTGGCTAAGGTGCAGTTCCCGAAATGATGCATTTCGGTCTAAAGTAAGGGGCTTCGTCATTTGAAGTTGGTTGTATGTTTCCATGAGCTGCAGTGGTGCCACTTACCATCCGGTGGACGTGAATACGTTTCATCATCATCATCTTCCTGCGGTAGACCAATTGCGGATATAGGCCTCTCCCGAGGCGCGCCACTTATCCCAATCTTCGGCTACCGCATCCAGTTTCTACCAGTCAGCTTGCGCAGATTGTAGTTCCATCTGGTCAGGGGGCGCGGGCGTCCCACACTACGTTAGCTTAAACGCGCTCTCCACTCCATAACACGTCTACTCCACCAGTTGTCACTTCCGCGACAGACATGACCAGCCCGTTGCCACTTCAGTTTACAAATACGGAAGGCTATGTCAGTAATCTTGGTTCTTAGGCGGGTTTCATCAGTACTAATTTTATCCACCAGAGGAAATTCGAGCATAGCCATCGCTAGGTGAGCAACATTGAGCCAACCAGGTTAGTTCGCTATAAAATGGTTACCAAATGCCATTTTATAGAAAATAACTTATATATAGAAAAAGAATTTTAATAAGAATATCAATATATATAAAATATAAAAATAACTTTTATATAGCTAATATTTTACCATTAGCTCGTAACTGTCCACTGCTCCACTTGGAAGTAAAGATAAAATATATATCATGTAGAATAGTTTACTATTCCATATGTTTTGGTGAATTACTAATATCACTATCATTGCGTGCTGGCAACTCTTTGTTACTGGGTCAAAGAGGTCATTAAATTGACGTATGGCAAAATTTAGATCGTTATTTTTTTCCTATCGTTATTATTTTACCTAATCAGATGTGTTTTATTACCTGTGTTTGTGTTTATTTTTCTTTTACGTCAATTTCAAAAATGAAACCTTTGATGTGTGGATATCTATGATATGAATATTTTCGTGTAATACACAAAAGTCAGTCTCTCTTCTAGTCGATTTACATTAATATAATTGGCTCTTCAATGTAAATTATGTATTGGGTTACAATAAATAAAATAATTCAGTCTACGCGTTTATTCATTAAATCCAGTTTTGTTATTGCATTTTCGTTTAATTAATTAATTTTACCATAAGACTAGGTTGTCAGACGTTGTCAGTTTTTAATTAAAGACATGACTCCTCCTTATCGCAAGTTTTTGACAACAACATTTTCGCATCATAGACTAAAATTGTATCGAAATATGATTAAAGTCCATGGCCGATTCAAATCGAACTACATTTCACGTTAAAGCTCAGGCGCTGGTAATTGTAATCACCTTCATTACAACACTCACAAGGCTGCTGCTGTATATAGGCCTCCTGCAAGGAATGCCACAAATGGTCGTGAGACACCTGCATCCATCGACTTCCTGCATGTGTTTCCAGGTCGCTGTTCATACTTCATATTTCCTTAAAATTTTATCAATGGCGATACGAAAACGTTAGTATAAAAAAAAATAGCTTAGAATACAGATCAGTATAGGATAGAATAAGCAATGAAAGTTGTTTTTATCGTTTAAAATAGTATTAAGTATATTCCGTGATCACAAGACTAGCGTTTGCTTTCTCGTCTGTCAAGTTTATTGCTAGTAGATTGCGTGTCTTATATCAGTTACATCAGTTACAAATTAGAAAGAAACTTGTCAAATTACATTGAAAACGATAAAAGTATATATTTTTGACTAGTTGATCACTTATTTTTTCACACCACTTTCAATGGCAAATAATTCTACTAGAATTAACAAGCCCTTTAATAATATTATATTGCTTCCTAATCCTTAACTTTAAACTAAACTGTAAAGTAAAAAACCTCTTAATTAAAAAGTAAAACTCTTGGAGTATAAATAAGGTGAAAACGAACTTCAAAAACTAAATACGTAGAATAAAGCAAATTCTAGTTTCCACACCGAGTCATTGGTGTTAAGATTTTAGTGTATCGAAGAAGAAGGAGCTGTTATGTTGAAATATTTTTTTTTGTAAAGTTGGTTATAGACGTTTTATTAAAAGTTTAACTTTTTTCTTTTTGAGGAGATTAAAGAATGTCGTGGGTGCAAGATAATATCTAGACTATTCTCTAAATAATTATATTCTTCTTTTTTATCTCCAAACTACATCTCTAATTTTTCGACTGGATTTTTTCTTCAAATATAATTTTGATTTAGAATAAGGGTGACAAACGAGTACACAGTCCAATTGATGGTAAGTGGTTGCTGTGGCCCATAGACATCTACATGTATCCTCGATTAAGAATCAAAACGCAGATGCGTTGTAACCCTTGAGGACTAAAATGGAATGCCTCATTTCCAGACAGAAGAGAGCCATTAGAGCAATATATAATTTAAACCAAAAGAGTCACTGAGACAAATATTTAAGGAAATTAATATATTAACTCTGGCCTCTCAATATATTTATGAAAATGTAATGTACGTACACAAGAATAAACGTAGTTTTGCAAAAAATAAGTGATATTCATTCTGTAAATACTAGGAACAGACACAAGCTAGAAGTACCAGTTACTCGACTCCACCGAGTCAGTAATTCATTCTTGGGGCGATGTATACGCTTTTACAACAAAATCCCAGAAAATATACAAAATTTGTCATACGCAAAGTTCAAAAATGTTATTAAACTAAGTTTGTATAAAAATGGTTATTATAATATTAAGGAATTTATGGATGATAATAACCCCTGGGAAGGGTGATCGCTACCAAGCTATTTCTTTTGTGTAGTGTTGTTAATTGTAAACATGATTGTAAGCTAATATTTGAAAAAAAAAATAGTCCCGCTGGGTTTCTTGCTGGTTCTTCCCAGGATAGAGGTTTTTTTGCGAACCAGTGGTAAATGAAAAAAGTTACTCAATAAGTATTGCTTATAATCTACATTGAATAAAAAAGTTTCTGTTTCTGTTTCTGTTCCAGTAAAAAGGCTCTCCGGATCTCTTCACTCACCAAACGAAACACAGCAGTATTAAGCTGCTATTTTACGTTGGTATTCTGAGAGAGCGTGGTCCTGACCCGGTCGAGCCGATCCATTGTACAACAACTATAGTATAGCTGCAGCGTAGCTCTACCGGGTGTAAAAAGTAGTTTGCAGGTGTTCATGGGCTTCAGTAGCTACTTACCACCAGGCAACAAGAAGAATAGAGAGTGATAGTAATACCGAATGTAGCAAGAGTAATCATTATATTGTATATATTATTTTAATAACATTGCCAGTTTAATAAATATTGCGTTATCGATTAATACAACGGTTTTGTGGTTTTATTTTTATAAAATAATTCTTATAACTTTGTTTCTCGGGTCACTATATTGTCTCATACCATGAACATGCTGTGAACGTATCCAGCACGAAATAGAAGAAGGATTACATGTAATTCTTATTAAAAATCATTTTTTACTTTTATCACTGGTTCGGAATAAACCTCTATCCTGGAAAGAATCACGCTGCAGCCATATTATAGTTGTAGCACGAATGGGTCAGCAAGACCAGGGTTAGTACCTAGCTCTCACAGAATGCCAGCGTAAATAGCAGTTTATTGCTGCTGTGTTTCGTGTGGTGAGTGTAGAGAACCGGAGACCCTTCTGACTGGGAAGGAGGCATTCCATCTTAGTTCTCAAGGTACAACGCATCTGCGTTTTGATTCTTAATCGTGGGTAAATGTAGATGTAGAGGCCACAGAATCCACTTACCATCAGGTGGCCTGTGTACTCGTTTGTCAACCTTATTCTATTAAAAAATCCAGCAAGAAACCCAGCGTGATTTTCTTTTAAATAAAATTAATTTACTAGATATCTATTATTTTAAACAATTAGTGTGATAACGTTGGAAACATCATGGTAGCGCTTAACTCATTCCCAGGGGTGATTATCAGTCATGTATTCTTTAGTAATATAATAAACCTTATTAAACAATTTTAAACCTCTTGATGACATATGGACACGACAGTCAGTACTAGGTACTTCTACTAGAACGTATCAACCCGTATACTATGGATTAATGACCGTACCATCTTCGTTCAACATATTATGTTCGACCAAGATGCCCGTTCTAGCAGTTATTGGTCAATGCTCATTACTATCAGTTATTGCTCAATGCTCATTGTGTTCAGAAGGACTCGTCAGGAGGAGCTCAGAACGCTTTTTGTTGTGAAAATTAATTATATTGAAATACCTATAGAAAGTTATCTTTACGAGCGTTAGCAATGATTGCTATTATATTAGACAACGGTGAGCAAGTTTTATACGTGGTAGAACTATGTTTCAGCTATAATAAGGCTATAGCTGCAAACTTAGGAATGGGATATAATGACATGGAATAGGAATGAGGATATCCGCAGTAGAACCAGAGTAGCCGACATAGCCCAACGGATTAGTAAATTGAAGTGGTAATGGGCCGGCCACATAGCTCGAAGAACCGATAACCGATGGTGAAAAAAGGTTTTCGAGTGGCAACCTCGTACCGGCAGGCGAAGTGTAGGGCGTCCCCCCACTAGATGGAGTGACGACCTGGTAGACATGCAGGAAGTCGATGGATGCAGGTGTCTCAGGGCTGTGCTGTGTGGCATTCCTTTTGAAAGACCTATGTTTAGCAGTGGACTTGTGAAGGTTGTAGCGCGATTGGGTCGACTCGAACGGGGGAAGACCATACTCTCACAGAATACCAACGAAAAATAGCAGCTCAATGATGCTGTGTTTCGTATGGTGAGTGTAGAGAACCGGAGACCCTTTTTGCCGGATATGAGACATTCCATCTTGATCTCCAGGGCTGACAGCTCATCTGTGTTTTGATTCTTAAGCGAGGATAGATGTAGATGTCTATGGACCACAACATCCACCTTCTATCAGGTGGGCTGTGTGCTCGCTTGTCACCTTTATTCTGTTAAAAAAATACGCGATTACAACGCGTTTGGTCCACAAATTATAAAGTTGCCTGCGTAGAGCGGCGTACTAATGATGTGCCATGAGCGGAACGTATCGCACGTGCCAAATATTCTCGACGTAAATTCGTGGTCGGTCCGGTCATGGCATGCCCCGGAATTGGTCGGTGGCACAACGCTGTAGTAGGCGTTGTCACATATGAATTTATAGTACTAACGCAGCATTGTTGCATATAGATTTTTAGAAAGAACTTTTTTACGTACGTCGAAATAGCTAAGGTCGCGGCATGGAACATTGTAGTGGGGAGAGGCCTTTCTTTTGTCAACAGATAATAACTTATTCAAGCAATCGATCTTCTACGCTACTCCGGTTAGTGTTGCCAGGCGGTCGAGATTCGTCTGGATTCTCGCGACATTTTAAATGATCTCCAGACTCACGACAAAACTCAAATTCTCCAGACAAACTGCTTTTCTTCTTTTACAGCTGCCTTTAATTTAATAAAAGCTGAGTTAGTAATTGAACTGAACTTTGAAGTGCATTGTTTGAATTTTAAATCTTTGCTGAATCCTATACTATTAAACGAGCAATTCTTGTATATATATATATATATATATATATATATATATATATATATATATATATATATATATATATATATATATATATATAATCGGGATCTCGAAAACGGCTCCAACGATTTTCATAAAATTTAGTGTCCAGGAAGTTTTGGGGATAAAAAATCGATCTAGCTAGGATTTATTTTTAGAAAATGTCTTTTTGTCCGTGTTTTTAGGCAATGAAAAACTGCTACAATATCGTTAGAATAAGAAGGTAAATTTTGACAGATTGTTAATGATTATAAATAGATTAATTGGTATAATGGGCGGTCACAGAATCGTAAAGCCCCCCGGTTCGAGCCTAGACCGACCGACTGACTTTTTTTAATTTTTTTCAAGTTCCTTTCTTTTTTGAGAAAATCTATTTTTTCGAGCCCTTTTTTAGTATTTTTTAAAAACACAAAAATTTAAATTAAAATATTTGCACTCATGATTTTTTATTCAAATAACCAGTTCCGTTTTTTCTGTTATGTCGCTAAGATCAAAAAATATTATTTATATTTCATCAGTATGTAATTTGTATCTAAATATAATTTCCATAACACACGAATTAAAAAAAATCGAGCGATAAATACCGAGCAAAGCTCGGTCAACCGGGTACTACTACTAAAAGATGCAAATTGTTGGACTCAGTTAAGTCCAATGTCAAATACATGTGGCAACCTAAACATTAAGAGTACTTAAATTACTTAAGTGTCAACAATGTATATATGTTAAGTATTTTTCTCGCCTATTAATTTAAAAAATAAACTTTTATTTCCCTTTTTTATTATTTATTTTTTCTACAACAAGCCCAAAATCCCGAAATTTTCAAATTTTGGCCAGATAATTTGGTCTTACGATATGGCATTCCTAACTCCAGTGCGTATTGCATGTTCTCGAAATATTTTATTTCATACAAACATGCTATCCTCCTAAAGGGGCGGCCCACCTGATAAGCGGTAAGTGACTACCGCCGCCTGTGAACCATGAATAACTGCAGTACCAGAGGAATTGCAGGTGCGTTGCCACCATTTTAAAACGGATACGGCTCTTTTAAATGAAGGCCCTTAAGTCGTATCGGTCCGTAGAAATTGCTGATGTTAAATTAAATAAATTTAAATAATTCACACGTAGTAAATCAGCACTCAATAATACTTAACAATTTTATTAGTGCTGACTGAAATCGAAATCTGTTGCTTTAATTGTTGAAACTTTATTACCTTGACTTTATATATCATTGCATACATTTTATACATTTCTTAGACAACAAGAACCTATAAAAATTCTTAAGGTTTCTATATTGGGTTATCAGATTTTACGTTAAGGCGATACCCCGACCAAAACCTTGCAAAAGTGCGTTTCCCGGAGACTATTATCTCATTAATTATGAGAAACAAGCTACATATAAAAGCACGTTATTAATGTTCGATATCCTATCATCACATTCCACGTTCTAATTTGTTTCTATATGTAATAAATACATTTAAAATCTACTTTTAAAAAATGACTAAAATTACTGATTACATGCATCTGTTGCTAAAGGCAACACTCTAATCATTTGAGGATTACACTAATGGATAGATAATTTAAAAATCTATTTTATCCACGTTTTATTTAATTTCTTAAGTTCGCTTTTCTTTTTTAATTGAAATAATTCCAAAAATTCGGGCGTATTTTTACGCGATATATTGTAGCGAGAGCGCGTGGATTGTATAGGACTGAACGCTCAAGGTTGTTCGCTAGGGGAAACGTCTTAATGCTGCTGTGTTTCGTATGCTGAGTGTAGAGTATCGGAGACAATTTTTGAATAAGGGTGACAAACGAGTACACAATCTAAAACTTTACAGTCTACCTGATGGTAAGTGGCTGCGGTGGCCTATAGACATCTAGATTTATCCTTGATTGAGAAACAAAATGTCATCCTTGAGGACCTAGATGGAATGCCTCGTTGCTAGTAAAAATGGTCTCCGTGTCAACGCTAGGAACACAGTGAGTATTAAAAGAAGTAGAGTTGCAGAATATAATTTTTTAAGGTCAAGGTTCGTTTTGTATTCTGTCAAAAGTTTTTGACCAATTTAAAACAATAGTAGAACTAAGTAGTAGGTACTGTTTTTAACTGACTTTGAAAACAAATACAAAAAAGTGTAAAATAGCTTTTCTTACGGAAGTCGGTGACTTTGTTTCTCATATCATTGATTTCTCTACACTCACTATACGAAACACAGTAGCCTTAAGCCGCTATTTCACGCTGGTATTCAATGAGAGTGTGGTCCTACCCTGGTAGAGCCGACCCATTCGTACTATAACTAATAGGCAATTCATCTCATCTTAGTTTTCAGGGCTCATGGGTGACTACGTATCTGCATTTTAAATCTCAGTCGATGATAGATATTGATGTCAAGGTAATTATTTTCTATTTAAGTAAAAGAACGCAAAAAGTTGTCATTAATAGTATGATATTACAAATAGGCGTGACTCAGGGCTCAATTCATGGCCCGTTTCTGCTTCTTGGATATATAAATGACTTATCTTACATAGTAGGGGATAAACATGGTATAGTATTATTTGCTGATGACACTTCAAACGACAATTATTAAAATATAACGAAGTAAATAATGCCCTATCTAAATTAGTAAATTAAATATATAATAATGTAAATAATTTGCATTTAAATGGCACTAAAAATAAATGTACGAATAGGGGGTAATCTGTGACCATATATCAAAACTAGCAAGCAGACTTCACACACACAGTTCTGCAGCAACTGTAAAAAATATTATATGTTTTACCAGTGTTAGACTAGTTTACTTTAGCTACTTCAATGGCTAAATGGTATTTTGCTATGGAGACACGCGACTGACACTGAAATTATATTTGTTTTACAGAAGAGGACCATACGAGCAATTTATGATTTAAAACATAGAGAATCGCTCAGACAAAAATTAAGGAAATTATTAAATAAATTTGATCTCTCAATACTAATAGTTTTACAAATAATATAGTTTTACAAAAATAAGTGATATTTATTCTGTAAATACTAGGAACAGACACAAGGTAGTAGTACCAGTTACTCGACTCCACCGAGTCAGTAATTCATTCTTAGGGCGATGTAGATATACGTTTTTAAAACAAAATCCTAGAAAATATACAAAATTTCACCTGCAAAAACTTCAAAAACTTTATTGAACTAAGTTTGTATAAAAAGGGTTAAGGAATTTATGGATGATAAAAACCCCTGGGAAGGGTGATCGCTACCAAGCTATTTCAATTTGTTATGTTGTTATGTATGTATTTTTTTTTTTTTTTTTTTTATAGAAGGGGGGGCAAACGAGCATGTGGCTCACCTGATGTTAAGTGACTACCGCCGCCCATGATCAACTGCAACACCAGGGGAATTGCAGACGCGTTGCCGGCCCTTTAGAAAGGAGTAAGCTCTTTTCTTGAAGGTCCCCAGGTCGTATCGGTCCGGAAAAATCGCTGGTGGTAAATTATTCCACAGAGAGGTTGTACGCGGAAGAAAACTCCTTTTGAAACGTACAGTGGTGGACCGCCAAGCATCCAGATGGTGTGGATGGTATCGGGACGTTTGCCGCGTAGTGCGTTCACGAAATTTGGCGGCTGGGATTAATCCGAACAATTCCTCAGAGCACTCTCCATGGTATATGCGAAAGAAAATGCAAAGGGATGCAACATCTCTTCGCAGTGCCAGAGAATCGAGCCGATCGGAAAGCACTCGGTCGTCGACGATTCGAGCCGCTCTGCGCTGGATGTGGTCAAGTGGAAGGAGCTGGTACTGGGGAGCCCCAGCCCAGAGATGGGAACAGTATTCCATGTGCGGCCGAACCTGCGCCTTGTAAAGTTGCAGGCGGTGTGCCGGCATGAAATACTGTCCCGCTCTGCTGAGCACGCCAAGCTTTTTAGAGGCCAATTTGGCCTTCCCTTCCAAGTGACCACGAAACTGCACGTCACTCGATATGTCGACGCCGAGGATTCCGATACTGGCTGAGGCAACAAGGGGAGTGCCTTGAAACTGAGGGGATACGACAAAGGGGTTCTTTTTAGCGGTTAACGCGCAAACTTGTGTCTTCTGGGGGTTAAACTGGACTAGATTTAGTCGCCCCCAATCCGAGACTCTGTCCAGCAGAGACTCGACTTCAGACACAAGTTTGTCCCGGCACTCGGAGACGTTTTCCCGAGAAATATTGGCTCGGCCGGTGTAAAGAGCATCACCAGTGCTGTCATCTGCATAGCAATGAATGTTACGGGTCTGCAACATATCATTGATATGCAGAAGAAACAGCGTTGGCGATAGCACGCAGCCCTGTGGAACACCAGCATTAATAGGCTTGCAATCGGAGCTTGCACCGTCTACAACGACCTTGATGCTCCGATCTGCAAGAAAACTGGTGATCCAATCGCACAATTTCTCGGGAAGCCCATAGGAAGGGAGCTTCGAAAGAAGCGCTTTGTGCCAAACCCGATCGAAGGCCTTCGCAATGTCCAAACTAACGGCCAATGCCTCCCCCTTGGACTCTACTGCCTCCGCCCATCTGTGAGTTAGGTAGACCAGAAGATCACCAGCTGACCTACCACGGCGAAAACCGTATTGGCGGTCACTAATCAGCTGGTGATCCTCAAGGTACCTCATGAGCTGGCAGTTTACAATGGACTCCATTGTATGCTAGCTCGTTTGTCATCTCAATTAAAAAAAGGAAGTTTGTACCTTTTTCAATTTCCAAAACCAGAACGTCATAAAGTACTCCAGTAAGGCACTTTTAAATTATTTGGTTTATTAACTGTATTGCCGCAACGATTCGTTCGGAGATACCTACTTTAGATAGCTTCCGCGCTGTCAGACGAAATTTCCGTAATTAGTAAACTCATGTCTGGTTTTAATATCCAAGCCTACACGATAAAATAATGTTGTATTTTAATGACTTTTCCCTGAAAGAAGTGTAAGTTGCTGTATAGGAATCTCAGTAATTGAGGTTTTGCCATTCAACTGCGCAAAATTCAAAAAGTTTATTAAACTAAGTTTGTATAAAAAGGGTCATTATAATATTAAGGAATTTATGGATGATAATAACCGTTGGGAAAGGTGATCGCTACCAAGCTATTTCTAATTTCTTTTTTGTGGTAAGTTGAGTAACGTACGTGGGTTGTAAGCTGTTTTTTTAAAGTCCAGCTGGTTTTCTTGCTGGTTCTTCTCAGGACAGAGGCGTTATTTCCGAACCGATGTGATATATTACATACATTTTTTATTTTATAGGAGAGGCGGCAAACGAGCATACTTTTCACCTGATGTGTTAAGTGACTATCGCCGCTCATGAACAACTGCAACACCAGGGGAATTGCAGGTGCGTTGCCGGCATTTTAGAAAGGAGTAAGCTCTATTCTTGATGGTCCCTAGGTAGTATCGGTCCGGAAAAATCGCCGGTGGTATACTATTCCACAGAGAGGTCGTACGCGAAAGAAAACTTCTAGTGAAACGTATAGTGGTGGCCCGCCAAGCATCCAGATGATGTGGATGGATCGGGAGGTTTGCCGCGTAGTGCGTTCACGAAATTTGACAGCTGGGATTAATCCGAACAATTCCTTAGAGCACTCCCCGTGGTAGATGCGAAAGAAAATGCAAAGAGATGCAACATGTCTTCGTAACGCCAGTGAATCGAGCCGATAGGAAAGTACTCGGTCGTCGACGATTCGAGTAGCTCTGCGCTGGATACGGTCAAGTGTAACGAGCTGGCATTGGAGAGCCCCAGCCCAGAGATGGGAACAGTATTCAATGTGAGGCCGAATCTGCGCTTTATAAAGTTGCAGGCGGTGTGCCGGCATGAAATACTGTCCCGTTCTGCTGAGCACGCCAAGCTTTTTAGAGGGCGATTTGGCCTTCTCTTCCAAGTGCCCACGAAACTGCACGTCATACCCAAAACACTAGGCAACAAGTGGAGTGCCTTAAAACTGAGGAGATACGACAAAAGGGTACTTTTTAGCGATTAACGCGCAAATTTGTGTCTTTTGAGGGTTAAACGGGACTAGATTTAGTCGCTCCCAACCGAAAATTTGTTCAGCAAAGACTCGACTTCAGACAAAAGTTTACCCCAGTACTCGGAGACGTTTTACCGAGAAATATTGGCACGGCCGGTGAACCATAGCATCACCAGTGCTGTCATCTGCATAGCAATGAATGTTATCGGTTTGCAACATATCATTAATATGCAGAAAAAAGAAACAGCGTTGGTGATAGCACGCAGCCTTGTGGAACGCCAGTAGTAATAATAGCATGATGAAATTTAAATTATTAAGCAGGAATGAAACATAGTTTCCACCCTCAGGGATGGAAATATCCATTTAAATTTATATGGATCCACGATTGCAGTACTGCGTATTAAATAAAAAACGAGTTGCTTAAATCGGTTTAGCGCCGTTTTCGAGTAATCGGTAAATATAGTACGAAAACCTCCGCGTCAAATACGGACACATTTCATTTCTTTGATCTCGGTTAAAAATAGCTCTTACTGTTGTTTCGAATAAAATTAAAACCGACACTTTATACTTTAGGTAATCTACAGATTCTTACTTTACGTCTAAACACGTAGTTAAAAATGACCGTGTATTATTTTCAGAACAATTCGTAACACAGAGTGCAATTATACTGATGTCTATGTTTACGTTCTCCTTCTTGGATCCGCTCATTAAAATTTTCTTGACAGTTTGATATTATAACACATTCACGGAACGAGATTGTTCACACGGCGTCACACAAACTAACTACCTATTCTATTATGGTCACATTAGAAACAATTTCGACATGGTTGTTATTTTCTCCACCTTCCTCTATTGTGAACACCGTTATCGTTACAGTCAACGCTGAACGTAAGTTTTCCCCATATATCACTACATAGGGGTGATGTATGGGGAAAACTTAATAGACGGGTGTATTTCTATGTGTTTTTATTGTTATTAGGAGGCATTGCTGCCCATCTTCTGGTTTGTTGGGTTGTTTGGTCCATAGGGGTTGTGGAAATTCTTACAAAGCTACTACATGGTTAATTGTTACGATAGTACGATGATTATTGTGATTCTAGAAAAATGGACCTCGCTAGAAAACTCTCTATAAAAAGACCTTGCTAAAAAGGGACTTTAAATCCATGGAAATATTAATTGTTTAAAAGAAATAAATTTAAATATTTTGATTTTTTTTGAGGTAGATCGTGCATGACGTCATCAAACGGTTATTACCTAAAGGAGAATAATCTTAAAAACCTTTACAATGATAGGTTTTAAATAATGAAGTAATTCAATAAATATATGAAGTTATTATTGCAGCTAAATTGACTCTAATTAAATTGAAAACTCCATCAACTAATTTCTATCGTACGTTTAAGTTAAAATATAATTAAGTTCTTATTCATATGTTCGCACAATTAATTATTTACATTTATCATATTAGGAACGTAATTTTTAATTAAAATAATATCGTGTTGTTCATTAATTTAAATACATACCCGTAAATGTAATAGGATTAGTGGTTACAATCGCTGACCACTGGGGCTTATATTAAAAAATAAAATTATTTGCTCTATAGTACTAGTATAGTGACGTTTTAAGAATATTCCCTGCCCCATATCATCCCGTGGGTGTCGTAAAAGGCGACGAGGGAAACTAAGCAGGAGGCAGGCAGTATAGCGTCTTACCAATGACAGAAAATTTAAATATAAGTATTTTAATTTTCTTCTATTGAATTAATTAATTGATTGCAGTCTGTCAAAAACCACTGCTGAAAATAGGCCTCCCTCTTATATCGCCTCATGAGGAGTTATTCGCCATAGTTGCAATGCTTAGCAAAGGAGTTGGCAACCGCAGTTTTTTGTTAAGTATTTTGAACTGTTATCAAAATAAATTGTAGCAGCGCGGTAAATTAATTGCTCCATAAACCTCTCAGTGTCTGTCAATGAGAGCCTGTTACAGTTACAGTTACAGCCTTTATATGTCCCACTGCTGGGCACATGCCTCCTCCCACTTCTTTTAGGGTAAGGAAGTGTCTGCCGCGCTGCCTCAATGCGTGTTGGTGGACTTCACGTCTTCGAAACATTTTTTTATTTTCAGACATGCAGGTTTCATACGATGTTTTCCTTCATCGCCGAGCACGTGATAAATCAGCACTTAAAATTGCATTGAACTATTTCATTTATGCAGATGGGGATCGAACCCGTGTTGCTCGCGTTCTAGAGCGAGCGCTAAGCCCCTAAGCTACCACGACTTATTTAACTTAAGCTGTAACTTTAACATCATTTAGTATGTATGTAGGTAAGCGCAGAGACAAAATTCTCTGTACAGTATAGAAGCTACCAGCTAGCTAGCTAGCACCATCACCAGTTTGTGTAATTTGTTTTTTTTTCGGATGAATATTTCATCATCAGCCGCTAGCCAGCACTTAGTCCGTCAATCAGTGTGCGGGCGTGGTCGGCAACTAAGAAAAAGTTAGCACATTCTCTCTTACACTCCAACTGGGATTTAAAATGAAAAATATTGTTTTTTTTTTTCATGCGCTACTCGTCTAATGAAGCTCTATTCGTAGGTTACTGACTCGAGTTATTAAGTTTCGACTGTCTGTGCTAGTTTCAGTGTAACCATGTCAACTTGTTAATATGAAATTAAAATCTAATGCAATTTACTTTGGAGACCGCTTTGTTTCTTTATACATAACCGACTATATACCATATAGTTTTATTCATGCTCTAGCTTTGTCTAAATTGTTGAGATAGTGATTTAAAATTAAAACTTACTTTTTTGTTAATCTTAGAAAAAGTGCTTTGTCGCTGAAGCGATTATGGCGCCCTAAAACGTATTTATGCTGGGATTCATAAACTTTGATTATTTCTTAGCTCACAATATATTTTACATAGGTATTTATACCTGTAAAATATATATACATTTTTATCCTTAACTGAGAATGAAAATGCAGATTTGTTGTCACCCGCCAATAAAAATTCCAATTTCAATCCAAAATTCAAATTCGAATGTCTCGTTTCCAACAAAAAGCTCTCCGGTTCTCTAGACATACACACGACACAGCATCATTAAGCTGCTATTTTACGTTGCTATGCTGTAAAAGCGCGGTCCTTCCCTGGTCGAGCCCACTCATTCATACTATAACCATAATATAGCTGCAGCGTGACTCTACCACGACCTGTAACTGCTATGGGCTATGTTTGGTATTTCTCTACGGGATGATTGATACAAGCATATTCGCAGAAAACATAAGTAACTGACAAAGTTCACCGGATCAGTAAGCTGAAATGTCAATGTGGCGGCCATATGGCTTGAAGAACCGACAATTGATTGGGGAAAAAAGGTTCTCGAGTGGCAGTCTCATACTGTCAAGCGCATTGAACGGTCAGGTGGTTCAGTGCCGTACTGTGTGGCAATCCAGAAGAGGGCTTTGCTCATTAGTAGCTAACTGTGTCAGCAATGCGACTCAATGGCTGCATTTGGCAGAAAAAGCGCTAGAAAGCGCTTGTAAGCAAAATGGCGAAACTAAACAGTTTTCGGCCAGGACACGTTTGCTAACTTCAGTAGCGCTGACACAATCCGCCATTTTGCTTATTTATTTTGTTTGTTTTGAAGTAGAGTTTATAAGTTCTTTTGTGCAATTAGTTTCCAGTAATATAATGACATGAATAAACATTGATTAAAACTACTTTTACGGATTTTATCGCGTTTAATTTGAATTTGAATTATTTTTATTTTAATTCCTGACGTTTCGGGTGCTTTCCAGCACCCATGGTCACGGGGGACTGAGGTGACTGACGTCATTGTTAAACCCAGAGTACCTTCGGGAACGTCGAGAATTAAAAATAAAAATATTTCAAATTCAAATTAAACGCGATAAAATCCGTAAAAGTAGTTTTAATCAATGTGTAGTGTTCGTGTAAATATAAGAAATCATTATGAATAAACATATAATATATGTTATTAAAAATTCATGATTGGTAAGTTTTTAATATGAATACTTTACAAACATATATTTAAATTATGTTAGGTTCCCCGGTTAAAGCTAACTTCGTGTCCTAGAGGAAAATAGCTACTTACGATTTGACAGCGCTTACCGCTTACGATCGCCATTTTGCTTACAAGCGCTTGCGAGCGCTTTTTTCTGCCAAACGCAGCCAATGATTTCAACGTGACACCTCGGCCTATGCGGCATTGTAAATAAACGCACCTTCTCTGCTGGCCTATACCTAGAAGCGCTAACTGGGCTAACTTGGGTGCGCCGTTGCGCTTCATGTGGCCGCGCAGAATCACATGATATTACATGTACATTCCAATTTTAAATAAAACTTTTTCGTTTAATGCTTTTCGTTATGCTCTCGCTATATAAATTTCTCTCATGACGTGAGTTTTTTTTATAGACATTAATTTGACATGGATGAACAGTCAGACCCGTGCGGGAATCGAGTCTTCGACCTACAGCGCCAAACGCTCAGTCACAGTACTATCGAGCCGTCAAGTAATTAAAAATAAAAAAAATGTTTTCTTTTAATTGCGCCTAAGTTAATTATCAATTTTTTTCCGGGTCACTGTGTCGTGTGAAAACAGCTGCCAGCCGCATTATTTTTTTTTTTTTTGATAAAATTAGCAGTGTTATGTTACTTTATATTAATCGAGATAAAAACAATATAATTTAATTGCTCGGAAAATATTCGACGTTCGAGTTTTCGTTTTTTAAAGCAATAACCATATAATATGAAAGGTATGATAATAAATAAGATTTTTACATTTTTATTCAGTTTCTTCATAATAAGCAAAAACATTTTAAATAAAGTAAATTTTGTCCACTGAATGTCGCACGCTTACTTTGTGCTGGACAAATATCCATGCAGTGGTCAAGGGAGGAAATCCTCGCCCTTGTTAATCAAGTAGGGGCTTTTTATACAAGTAAGACTGAAGAACGAGCACAGAGTCCACTTGATTGTAAATTGTCTATCATCGTTAAGAGTTTAAATGCAGATGCTTGATGACTCCGTGGCGCAGTGGCTTAAGAATGAGTGGCTGCGCTGGGGGTCGCGGGTTCGAATCCCGCACGGAACAAGTATTTGTATGGCCTAAAAATAGTTTTTCCGGGTCTGGATGTTTATCCTTGTGCAATTTAATGGCTTTGTAAACTGCCCCTACGATACAAGAGAAAATCTTAGTGTAGGAGTAACGTTTTAAAAAAAGAAATAAAAAATAAATAAGTAAAAAATAAATAAAAGATGCTTTGTCATCCCTAATAGGTCCACCATACAAACCACAGCAGATTGATTTTATTATTATACGTTAGCCTTCTGTGCGAGGGTAGTTCTTAGGGTTGTTACCACAACAATCGATGGATAGTCGATCGATACCATTGATCGACGTCAATCGATATCGATCGAATGGTGTGGTAGCTTTAGCTGATCGACAAATAACTTATGTGATTGTGGGCTCGATATCAACATCTTTCAAAATGCGGTCGGTGGAGCGGGGCGAGTTGACGAATAATCAAGTAGCTCGATCAACGTCGACTAATCCATTCTACCATCAATCGATGCCATCGATCGATCGGTGTGGTGGAAAATATCGATCGTCGTGGACTTATTCATTTCACCATCGTTCGATCGATTGCTGTGGTAAGGTGACATTATACGCAGTCTAGCTGACCCATACGTATTGTGGGGTAATACGTGACAGTGTGGTTCTATACTACCACGTGCGCTTGACCTCTTTATACAATAGTTAGAGGGCTCTAAGGCCATTGCAAATAAGAGGCAACTGATAAATAAGAAGTATATATCTCTTTTGAGCCGATTTCAAAAAAGGTGCTCAATCCAAGTGATATTCTTTAGTCCACTCAAAAGGGTAAAAAATAATTTTAATAAAAAGTAAATAATAAGTTCAAAACAAAAACGAACTTCGCACACGCATCGGGCACGCGCGGATAAAACCCAAAAGGGGGCCCAGAAAAGAATAAAATAATTTCATTTGAAGGGTAAGAGAGCTTGCTGCCATCGTGCTCTTCAGTAGTTCAATACTAACGTACCTAATTGGCCTTACATTCTCAGGTAAAATGTTCGTTTGCAGCCGTAGGAATTGTAAAAAAATAATAATATTAAATTATACTTACACGCGCACACTTTAATATTATTTAAATTTATTTATAGCCGGAAATCTAGCAGTTACCATTAACAATACATGGTATATAACACAAAGAGTTTTCATAGATGGATAATCGATTAAGGTAAACAAAGATTATAAAAAGCTCATTGTAGCAATCAAGATCGGACGAGAAATTATTGTGCAACGTTTTAAAAGGTTGGGTTAAATGAATGTGAATGTAAAAATAGACCAGCATTATAGGACGTCCCACTGTACAGCGCAACAAATTCTAGACGGTTTTCGTAATTTAAACGCAAAAATATTTCCTTCAGAAATATGACAGTGTTGCAATTTTTTAATACACGTATTTATACATCGAGGCGATTTAAAAGTTATACGTCGCAGTCTCCAAATAACGAAGCTGATGAACGGATTGATTTCAGTGGTCATTACTTGTAGCAAGTGATAGTTTTTTCGCATTAGGTTGAAATCATCTATTTTTGGGAGAGAAAGATGATGATGAAACTTCCAAGATGATTTAAGAAGATTTTCTCAACTTTTGATTGTTAATTGTGATATCAGTGATCCGCTAATTAATAGTTGAACAATAAAAAAAGTTATTTATTTATTTATTTATTCTTTATTGGATTCCTTATAAGTATATAAGAATACAAGCGCGGACTTAATGCCTTGAGACATTCTCTACCAATCAACCCATGGTGTGGTGAGAATACATATAAATAACTATGAATATACATACGTCTGATAACAGGACAAATGACATGGATGATTCAAGTATGCAGCGTTGTCTTTAAAAGGTGACGCAACAATTTATTAAAGGCAAACTTATTGGGAGCTTTTCTGATGTCATCAGGCAAGGAATTCCAAAGTCGTGTAGCCTGAACTGTAAAGGAGTTACCATAGAACTCGGTGAAGTGAACAGGAATACTTAATTTGTTGTTAGAAGAAGAACGTAGAATCCTATCACGAGATGACGAGAGATAGTGAAATTTATTCTTAAGATAAGAAGGTGAAAATGGGTCGTTTAATATGGAAAAAAGAACAAGTTATATTCTGGAATTGCGCCTCTGCCGGATTGTAAGCCAATTAAGCTTAGATCTATATTGCGAAATATGGTCATACTAACGAAGCCCAAAAATAAATCTATATAAATAGATTTGGGTAACACACATCTACATAATCAATTATGGATAATATAAGCGATTAAACAAGCAACGGAAGGAAATGTTTTAAATGTTTTTTTCGTGGGAAGAAAATGTTTTAAACGATACAGAGAACGTAACATAGCAATGACTTTACGACTCACTTCTGAAACCTGAGTTATCCAGTTCAGCCTGCTGTCGATGTGTAGGCCAAGATTTTTAACAGAGTTACTGAACGGAATTAAAGTATCATAATAAATAGGAGGATACTTCGAAAATAAAAAAGAATAAAATAATTCCCATTTAAAAGCTCCTTTTTTTGGATAGGATGACAAACGATCACACACCTGATGGTAAGTGGCCCCAACCTATCCTCGATTACGAATAAAAATGCAGATGCGTTGTCACCCGAGGGCCGTATATGCAAGATGGAATGCCTCGTTTCCAGTAAAAAGGGTCGCCGGTTCTCTACACTCACTATGCGAAACACAGCAGCGTTAAGGACGCGTTTACAAAATTGATAGGTATAGAATCGCACTACTATATTGACAAAAGTCACACACACACTAGTGTACGCACGGTTGGCTGTGGGAATCGTAGTCAAATGAAATTATTTTGATAATTTGAAAGATTGAATTTGTTTTTCATTTCTTATACCTACCTCAGAAATATACTTCGATACGAAATACGAATACCTGCTCCAGAGACTGCTTGGCACTGGAAGCCCTCTACTGGTAGTGTGATGTTAGCTCTGGACTTTGAACTGGTTTTGTCACTGGTTTGGTTTTGTCAGTTATAATAAGACCTTACCTACCTGCGGACTTGATGGAGTGACCTGAAGGTGTAATTTGGTGATTACAACAGGAACTCCTAGAGTAGTGGAACTAGGTGTGCCGAGTTTGGGTTCGTTTTGTTGGTTATGATGAGACCTTACCACCGGACTTGATGGAGTGACCTGAAGGTGTAATTCGGTGTTTACAAGTGGAACTCCTAGACTAGTAGAACTAGGTGTGCCGAGTTTGGGTTTGTTTTGTTAGTTATGATGAGACCTTACCACCAGACTTGATGGAGTGACCTGAAGGGGTAATTCAGTAACTACTGCTGGAATTTCTGAACGAGTAGAACTCGGTGTGCCGAATTTGGGCTCCGTTTTGTTAGTTATGACGAGTCCATAACTCCGGACTTGATGGAGTGACCTGAAGGTGTAAATCGGTGATTGCAACTGGAACTCCTAGACTGGTAGAACTAGGTGTGCCGAGGTTGGGTTCGTTTTGTTCGTTATGATGAGACCTTACCACCCGACTTGATGGAGTGACCCGAAGGGGTAATTCAGTAACTACTGCTGGAATTTCTGAACGAGTAGAATTAGGTGTGCCGAATTTGGGCTTCGTTTTTTTAGTTATGACGAGTCCATACCTCCGGACTTGATGGAGTGACCTGAAGGTGTAAATCGGTGATTGCAACTGGAACTCCTAGACTGGTAGAACTAGGTGTACCGAGTTTGGGTTCGTTTTGTAGGTTATGATGAGACCTTACCTCCGGACTTGATGGAGTGACCTGAAGGTGTAGTTCGGTGATTACAAGTGGAACGCCTAGACTTGTAGGACTAGTTGTGCCGAGTTTGGGTTCGTTTTGTTAGTTATGATGAGACCTTACCACCAGACTTGACAGAGTGACCTGAAGGGGTAATTCAGTAGCTACTGCTGGAATTTCTGAACCAGTAGAACTAGGTGTGTCGAATTTCACTCCATCAAGTCCGGTGGTAAGGTCTTATCGTAACTAACAATACGAAACCAAACTCGTCACACCTAGTTCTACTAGTCTAGGAGTTCCATTTGTAACCACCTGATTACACCTTCAGGTCACTCAATCAAGTCCGGTGGTAAATTCTCATCGTAACTAACAAAATGAACCCAAACTCGGCACACCTAGTTCTACAAGTCTAGGAGTTCCAGTTGTAATCACCGAACTACACCTTCAGGTCACTCCGTCAAGTCCGGTGGTAAGGTCTCATCATAACCTACAAAACGAACCCAAACTCGGCACACCTAGTTCTACCAGTCTAGGAGTTCCAGTTGCAATCACCGATTTACACCTTCAGGTCACTCCATCAAGTCCGGAGGTATGGACTCGTCATAACTAACAAAACGAAGCCAAAATTCGGTACACCTAGTTCTACTTGTTTAGAAATTCCAGCAGTAGTTACTGAATTACCCCTTCAGGTCACTCCATCAAGTTTGGTGGTAAGGTCTCATCATAACTAACAAAACGAACCCAAACTCGGCACACCTAGTCCTACAAATCTAGGAGTTCCACTTGTAATCACCGAACTACACCTTCAGGTCACTCCATCAAGTCCGGTGGTAAGGTCTTATCATAACCTACAAAACGAACCCAAACTCGGCACACCTAGTTCTACCAGTCTAGGAGTTCCAGTTGCAATCACCGATTTACACCTTCAGGTCACTCCATCAAGTCCGGAGGTATGGACTCGTCATAACTAACAAAACGGAGCCCAAATTCGCCACCCCTAGTTTTACTCTGCAAGAAGTTCAAATAGCGGTTACAAAAGTACACCTTCAGGTCACGCCATCAAGTCCGGAGGTAAGGTCTCATCATAACCAACAAAACGAGCCCAAACTCGGCACACCTAGTTCCGTTCGTCCAGGAGTTGCAGTAGTAGGTAAGTTTATATATCCTACTTATTTTTAGCTAAATAAAAAACTGTGAGTATAAAAATAATAATTTTATCACTTGTCAAGTACTTATGTTTCCAATTTGTTTTTTTCTAATATTTTGTGTATGTACAGCGATCTTTTCAGAATGAGCCGCTGCAAACAGGCGATACAGTATCCACTCACGACGGCGGCCGAGCGCGGACTGTGGTTTCATTGAAATCTTTGTACAATAAATCAAAGCAGGCACCAACAATAAAATAGCCCTAATTGCAATAGATTATGATTTATCCGTATTAGCAAAATATGTGAAAAAATGTGCATCAGTTTTTATTTTTTCTACGACTATTTGTGACATTTTGATAAAAAATAAACACAGAGTTTTTTAATTGAATATGTCTGTCATCTTATAGTACTTTTTAAATTTTTTAAATATGTTGATAATAGACCAAAACATGTACCGAAACACAAGCCGGTATCGTTAATTTTGTAGAAAATGGCAACGAAAGTTCGTTTTTACAATATAAAAAACTACTATTTTCAACAAAAGAGTTACAGACGTTTGCAGATGAAGAACTAATCTATACATGGTAGTTGTTACTTATATTTGATTTGGTTTAGTTTTGTCACAAAATCTCCCGAAAAACACCCTAATTTTGGTTGATTTGCAAACGCGTCCTTAAGCTACTATTTTACGCTGGTATTCTGTGAGAGCGTTGTCCTTCCCCAGTCGAGCCGACTCATTCGGGCTACAACTATACTACTAATATAACTGCAGCATGGCTGTACCACGTATAACTTAATCCTGAACTTTGGGTTAGGATATAGTGTATCCAAGAATTAAACATGCGATTATACACACAAAATCCTATTTTTCCACCCTTAGGCGTGATTATTTTTAAATAATAAGAGACCACCGCTGAAGTAACCTATTTAAGAAAAGAAGAATTATCAAAGTTGGTTTAGCGATTTGCGAAAAATCGTTGAACATATGCATATAAAAAATATGAGTCGAATATAAAACCTTTTCATTTTTGGAAGTTGGTTAACAAAAGAAGTTTACAATTACAAAAGAAATTACAAAGAAGTATTTAAAGAAGAAAACGACCGTTAAAATTCTTACCTACTACTACTTTCTTTGGCATAACTGTTACTCTTTTTGTTGTTCGTACAAATTTCGTAGGAGATGCTTAAATAGAAAATATTTACGATTTAGAATCGCATTCTTTATTTAAAAATCATATAACTCTTTTAAAAAGGGATTTTCCTTGTATCACATTTGATAGACATAAAGAAAGAAATAGAAACTATAAATATGAATAAAATATAAAATATTTCTTTCATATTTATAGTTAAATTTAATGTATTATATATTAAATAGTCATATTCATAATAGCTTTCTTCAAGAAATTGTAAAGGTTTGACCCAGAAAACGAGCAGCGGCATTTTCCTGGAACATGAAATAATAATGACATTAATCGTGGCAAGTAAGTATGACGTTCCCTTAGAAGCAACGTTTTTGTTTTCTCTCAATGCACTGAAATAATGATTGTAGGAGCGTATTCATGCTTTCTATCTTGTTCGAGATTCTATAAAATTCGTTCCATTTAAAATCGTCAAGTAATTTTCCGTGTCAGCGCCTCGGGGCCACAGGCTCGTCACGGGCTCACGGGAGACAATTTGCGAAAATATTCCAACATTTTCTTTTGTTCCGGATGTCATACACTGCTGCAAAACCCGTACTATATTTAGCCATTAATTTTCATAAGAGCTTTGGATTGTCTTTTAGGTCGTATATAAACATAATAAATTTATTTACGAATATTTTCTACTCCATATCTTCCCGTGGGTGTCGTAAGAGGAGACAGATGGAAACAAAACAGGAGATGGGCAGCAGCGTTTTTCTTCTAAGCTAGAGCCAACCCGGTTGCCAAGCGTGGTAAGTGGCAACTATAACAAATATATATCTATATACAAATATATATCTATATACAAATATATATCTATATATGAGGTAATCTATAGGGGAGGGAAATTTATTAAGTGCGAGCAGCTATGCTGGTCTAGGGAAGGAGACCAGTATCACTGCGACCTAGAAGATCTATTGTGATCGCTACTATAGCTATAGTTCACGGCTAAGCCCTATGTCTTCAATGAATAGAAGGAGTTGCTTAGCCGTGAGCAATTTCACTTCTTCTGGGCGGAGTACATAGTTTCCCAGATGAATGTTACGTTCGCAATCAGTTAGGTTGTGTAGAGGCGTTTCTTCCGTTATGCAACAGAACCGACACATCCTTGAGTTGCTTAGTCCCAGGATAGACATGTGCTTTTTAAGATAACAGTGTCGTGTTAGGACTCTTGCCAGAATGCGCAATTTATTTTTACTTAATCCCAGGACTTTTGAAGCGAATTTACAATCAAAAGCCCGGATTAAGGTTTTAGATGTTGCCTGGTGTGTCAGACCAGATCTTAAGTGATTTATTGTGATAAAGAGTTTCAAGTGTATATCGGGCTAGGCTTCTTGAGATTCCACAAAATGGCTCAGGTCCAAATTGTGTGCACTTTATGCCCTCCCGTGCAAGTGTGTCGGCAAATTCATTACCTACAATACCCTCGTGACCCGGAACCCGTCTTAAAACGACCCTGTTTTTACATCCCAGGGCGTTTAAACGGTTCATGCAGTCTCCAACTGGCTTCGAGTTCACTAAGTTTGACCTCAGCGCTAGCAGTGCTGCTTGACTATCAGAGTTTATGTAAATTATATGGTTGACGTAGTATTTTTGCGGATTGATTTCCGCACACCGAAGATGCCGAAAATTTCTGCCTGGAAGATAGAGGTGTATCTACCCAAATTTATGCTAAGTTTGAATTTGGGGCGTTCCCCGTAAATTCCAAAGCCTACATCGAGGCCCATTTTAGACCCATCTGTATACCATATGAGGCTACCGATCTCACAGATAACCTAGTCATTCAGCCAGTTTTCTCTGAAGGGCAATTACACTATATACTTTTTATGAAAAGTGTGTAGTGGACGCATGATATCTGAGATCATGCATAAGACCGGTGATTCCTTAATTGAGTCGAGCATGGATCTCAATCTGTAGGAGAGCAAGCTCAGACCGCCCTGGGCGTTAATCCTGTACAAACTAGCCCTCGTCTCCTTGTCTAGATAGAGATCAAGAAGCGTTAGGCATAGAAGTGCATTAAGAGCCGCTCCAGGCGATGATCGCATAGCTCCAGTTGCCATTAAGCAGGCAGTCCTTTGTAGACTATTTAGTCTGTCCACAGTCGTCTTTTGGTTGGCCTTATTACACCAGACAATAGAGGCGTAGGTGAGAATCGGCCTCACTATGCTGCTGTACAGCCATAGGACCATACTGGGTCGTAAGCCCCAGTTGTTCCCGACCAAACGACTGCACGTACCTAAAGCAATTTTTGTCTTATTATATATACGTTAGTTTTTGGTCGATTGTTACGCCCAAGTACTTAACTTCCGTGAAAAATGGTACTTCTTTACCATTAAGTTTTGGTTGGACTAATTTGTCCAACCAAAACAACAGTTTCATCAGCATTAACTGACAAACTGTTATCCCTACACCAGTTATTTATGGCGCTTAGGGCTCTTTGTATTATTGACGATAAAGTACTTTGACAAAAGCCCCTCGCAATGATCACAAGGTCATCAGCATAACCCAATGTGTCAATGCGTAGGTCTGCCATTTTGTACAATAGTTGGTCAACCGGAAGAGTCCAAAGAAGGTGTGACAAAACACCTCCTTGTGGGCAGCCTCTTGTAGTTGCAACCTCAATCGAAGTTTGAAACAGCGCTATTATGGGGGAGGCCTATGTTCTGCAGTATATATATATATATATATATATATATATATATAAATATATATATATATATATATATATATATATATATAGGCTGTAACGGAAAATTTTTTTTTAAGCGAAAATTATGCATATATCTTTAAGTGGTAGAACCACGCTCCGAAGGAATTACGGAGCAAAAAAGCAGCTCCATGCTGCTGTGTTTCGTGTGGTGAGTGTAGAGAACCGGAGACCCTCTTAATATTAACGAGACATCCTACCATCATTAGTCTTCAAGGATAACAACGCATCATTACACATTTTGATTCTCAATTGAGGAAAGATGAAGGTGTCTACGGGTCACAATAACCACTTACCATCAGGTGGACTGTGTTTGTTCACTTTTGTCACACTTGTTCTATAAAAAAAATATGCTTATTATAGGAAAATCATCTAATTGTAGATTTTTTTAACGAAAAATAGTATATTATACAGGCAAAATAATAGTAATTGGAATAGTTTTTTTTTTACAAAAACATTAAAGTATATATTTTCACGTGGTAGAGCCATGCTGCTTCTTTTTAATAGTTGCAGCATAAATGGGTCAACTCGACCGGGGAAAGACCACACTCTCACAGAACACCAGCGTAAAATAGCAATAATGTTGATGTGTTTCGTTTGGTGAGTATTGAGAACCGGAGACCCGTTTTAATGGAATCGAGGCGTTTCATCTTAGTCCTCAGGGGTGACAACGCATCTGCATTTTGATTCTTAATCGAGGAAGGATGTAGATGTCTATGGGCCACAGTATCCTTTACCATCAGGTGGAGTATATTCTCGTTTGTAACTCTCATTCTATAAATAAAAGTTATTTTATTTCATTTGAAAAGTAAACTCGGTAAAATAAATAAATGCATAGATTTATTACTACTTACTATTAGTTAAGTAACATTACATACTATTAATTAAGAGGATAGAGTAAGTCAGCTTAAATTCTAATTTCGCCCCCACTTCCCCGCGCGTCGTATGCTATGTACCGACATGTTTGTAATCACTAATACTGTAAGTAGATAGGTCGTTAGACACTTATTTCATTAGGTTTATCATATTTATGCCTGTTTCTTAACGCCAAGCCAGTCACTTCTTATTTTTATCACGGTTATTTCCCATTTTAATTTTACGTCGTACTGTTGCGTAATGTGTATTCTGATCGTAAGCGACACAACTTCTCCCTTCAAAAGCCTAAGCGATACTAACGGGGCGACAGGAATCAAGCTCAAGACGCCGATACGTTTACGCGTAATTTCTTTTTTACAGTGAAAATAATGGTATTTTAAAAAAAGTAAATAACATAAGCACTGCTTTATAGTTAGTTCAGTTAGTATGCAAAGTTTCATGATCTTATTTAAAGTATTTTATGAATAACAGCGGTTTATTGTTTATTTTGGAGGTAACTTTGGATTTTTTTTCTATCGAGAAAATTTTACGAAATCGTGTTTTCGTCTAACATAATCATTAACATTAATCCTCAATTTTACCATATATTTATTTCAAAATTAATGCTGCAATATTTTCGGCATAACGAAGGATCTTGCTAAGCCATTTGACATTATATTTCCCCTTAAGTAACATTTAACATCACTAGAGTAAATTGTAATTCAAAAATTTGCTAATTTATCATCGACTGTAGCGGTTTAAAAGTGAGAGTCACATTAAGAAGTTACATGGGACTGCACCACATTCTTGCCATGTGGTGGAGGAGTAAGAGGATCCACTGCACCGTAACACATCTCGTGGTGGTCGTAAGAGGCGACAGAGGGAAACTGAAATAGGCGATGGGCAGCAGTATTTTCCTGATAATCCACCTGCCAAGTATGGCAACTTTGACAACATCTCTCCTATGAGACAATTAATGGCGGAGGCCTTTGCTCAACAGCGCTGCTTTTGATTAACGATAATAAGTTGCTCTATACTCACTCAGAAACCAGGGAATATGCCCAGCCCGTCTTATAGAGGGCAACTTTACTATACTTTATTTAAAGAAATAGTTTATAATAATTATCATCATCATTACAGCCTATCTAAAGTCCACTACTGAACTAATGTTCATGTGTGACTTTAGATTATTCGGATAAGTTCCAGCCACCAAACTTCACGAACGTACATCGCGTTAAAATTCACGATACCATCCATACCATCTGGATGCGTGGCGGTCAACCACTATGCGTTTTACTAGGAGTTTTCTTCCTCGTACAATTTCTCTGTGGAATTGTTTACCACCGGCAATTTTCCGGACCGATACGACTTAGAGACCTTCAGGAATATAGCTTACTCCTTTCTTGAAGGCCGGCAACGCACCTGCAATTCCTCTGGTGTTGCGGTTGTTAATGGGCGGCGGTAGTCACTTACCATCAAGTGAGCCACATGCTCGTATTCCTCCCCTTCTATTAAAAAAAAACAGAGTTGCGACTCTGTTTTTTTTTAAAGATAGTCTAACAGTTGTGAAACACCTTTGATGTCAGGCGATACCCGCCGCCCGCGTAGATATTTACCCGGGAGGCGTGTATGCTAGGGATTGTCACAAAATTGGGAATAAAATAATTTTGAACATTATTATACGTATTATAACTTATTAGCATTATGTGCATACTTATATAATTTTTAAGCTATTGCATAGCTTCTATCGCGGGCCTTGAGCGCGGGGACCGAATCCAGAAATTCCGTAACGAAAAAAAACCTCACGCTCCCCACTCCGACGGGCACGGAGGTGTGGCGTTGAAAGCCGTGCATCGTCTAACGTCGTTTTAGTTCGGCAGACTTCGGCACTCGGCAGACTTCGGCACGGTGTTTGTGTGCGTGTACACTAGCTGCTAACTCAATGATAAAAATTCCTGAATAAGCTACATGTATTGTAAGATATTAAAAATATTTTAAACAATATTAACTTCTCATTTATTCAATAAGAGAAAAAAAATTGTTTTCTTATCGGTCACCACGCTCAAAAAGTGTAACTTGATTTAATATCAAAGACTTAACTGCATAAATAAAATAAATAAATAATTATAATTGCATAAGTTGATAAAAAATGCTATGCAATAGCTTTACAGCGGCAGTCACCGAGTGCCACACGTATTTTTTTATAGAAGAGGGGGCAAACGAGCATGCGACTCACCTGATGGTAAGTGACTACCACCGCCCATGATCAATCGCAATACCAGCGGAATTGCAGGTGCGCTGCTGGTATTTTAGAAAGGAGTAAGTTCTTTTCCGGTTTAGTTAAAAATATTAAACAAGATCATTTTTATTACCACAAGAAAAAATATATTTACAAGTCTTGCGCTGTCAAATATTTTTCATGACGCTTTATTTTTTTAGATGTTTTCAGTTTTCGATTGTTAAATTTTAATATGTAGTATATTCGCATTGCGATAAACAATTTTATCAATAAAAATGAGGCAAATATAAGCATGGCTGTCATTTGAATTGAATTTCACTTATTAATAACTATAACCGTTATTCACAATTCTAGATATTTTTCGAAATCGGCACTTAAAATTAGTTAAGTATCATAAAACACGCTCGCGTCAACCGCATGTATTGTACAGCTTACAGTAGGTAGGCCTAGTGGAGTGTGCTGGTACAGAGTCGCGCCGCTTCCTGCCGTGAGTACACCCACCTTTGCTCTGCACAAGTACAGTTTTCACGAAACATTCGTTTCCCAAATGTTAGACTATCTTTAAACTATGGTAATACCGACTCGTATGCAGTGACGGCAAACGGCGTGACGCTGCGCTGTCTTATGCCGTCATGCTCACTCTACGAGTTCTCACTACTATAGTTACGCCACGTCACCGCTCTCGACTCCCTTGTGTGTGGTGTGTGCGTGCGCGTATAATATGCATTTCGTTGCTTTTTATGTGTGAGTTGTGTATTGCGTGAGACTATCGATTCTTTATTTATCCATTTTACTCCAAATTTCTTTTTTGGTTTTCATTAATGATAAATTCTACAATCAACAATGATGTTTCACATTTGCCTGGCGTACTTGACTGCCAAATTTTGCGGCCAGATGGGAATGAATTCTAAGCTAAATATACTCAATGCGAACGTTGACAAAGTCCACTTTTTGTAATTTTTGTAATCACCTAGCCAACTACTACAGCGAGGAGAGCGCAACGTCCGAACTTCCGAACTGAAACTTGAACATGCGCCAACCCTACCCAGTACGTAGTTCCATATTATAAGGAATTAGAAATTCTATTGTTCTATTTTAGTTTTCAATTTCACCTTATTTTGACGCTAGTGGTGAGTGCACGCAATGGTTTCAGTGGGAGGTGCCTCTTCAAAGAAAGTAGTGTGTATCACACCACACCACACTACACGCGAATCTTTAATAATTTATTTTACCACGTTTTATATATAATATCCGATGACAATGCTAGAATATGTCAAAAAATGTGGTAATTTTTTTTAATTTTCCTTGTTTAATATGATAAAATTGGGCAAAGTAACGTTAATATTAAATACTGAAATAATTTATTTCTGCGACACCCATTGTGGGGATGATTTTACAAGCTTTGTGGCGATTGGCAAAGGCAGTTCCTATGACTTACACCTTTGATGCTCCCTGTCGATGGTCGGAGATTTTACATACTTTTCACATGAACTAGATTTTATATTTATTACGCTCACACGGCACCATTTAATATATGAAAAAAAATACGTTTAAATTTAAAGCCGCAGTGAGTGTATTGAAAATACGCGGTCGATTCAGAGTAAGACGTGTGAATAGCTGGTAAGAAATGCGGAAAATTTTTAAGATGGCAACGTGAATCAGAAATTAAACGATGGAAGGATTTTTTTCACGTTAGTTGACTAATAGTTGTATTTATTTATAAGAATGAAAGTAATAATTTCACCGTATAGTGACAACACTACTCACATATTCACGATACAATTTTCTAGATATAATAAAGTAGACGTTGCACAATAAGGTGACGAAAAGAGGTCACATTCAGCATTTGGCGTGGCGAACCATGGCCGCTATTTTTCAGTGTGGCTCGCTCTCTCTTTGTAGAAGATCTAACAATAATATCTAATATCTGCATATCAATGATATGTTGCAAACCCGTACATTCATTGCTATGCAGATGACAGCACTGGTGATGGCACTACACGGCAAACGTTCCGATACCATCCACACCATCTGGATGCTTGGCGGTCCACCACTGTACGTTTCAAAAGGAGTTTTCTTCCGCGTACAACCGATCTGTGGAATAGTTTACCACCGGCGATTTTTCCGGACCGATACGACCTGGGGACCTTCAAGAATAGATCTTACTACTTTCTAAAGGGCCGGCAACGCACCTGCAATTCCCCTGGTGTTGCGGTTGATCATGGGCGGCGGTAGTCACTTAACATCAGATGAGCCGCGTGCTCGTTTGCCCCCTCTTCCAAAAAAAAGTGAAGTCCTTTTTTATAGAATAAACAGGCGATAAAAATTAAGTGGATGCAGTGGATTACAGATATCTACATCTATCCTCGATTAAGAATCAAAATGCAGGTGTGTAGTCACTCTCGAGGAATTAGATAGAATGCCTCGTTTCCAGTAAGAAGGGGTCTCCAGTTCTCTATATTCACCATACAAAACATAGCAACATTAAGCTGCTATTTTACGCTGGTATTCTGTGAGAGCGTAGTCCTTCCCCGATTGAGCCAACCCATTCGTGCTAGAACCATAATATAGCAGCCACATGGCTTTTACCACGTTTTGAATTGAAATATTTTTATTTAGAATTCGCCTTTACTAAGTACTTTTTAAGCTACTTACTACTTACTACTTACTAATACTACTTACTAAGCCGTGGTAGCTCAGATGTTTAGCGCTCACTGTAAATTTCACAATACGCGAGCAAACCGGGTTCGATCCCCGCCGGGACCAATGAAATTGGTAATTGCAATTTTTAGTGCTGATTTACCACGTGCTCGGCGGTGAAGAAAAACATCGTGAGGAAACCTGCATGTCTGAGAAATAAGAAAAAATATTTCGAAGACATGTGAAGTTCGCCAACACGCATTGGGGCAGCGCGGCGGCCACTTCCTTGCTTTAAAACCCTCTCAGAAATGAGAGGAGGTCTGTGCCCAGCAGTGGGACGTATATAGGCTGTAACTTTACTTTTCTTACTTTACTTTAAGTACTTTTTGACGGTCATGATGGCTACGCCATCGCTTTAACAAGTCCCTATAGTGTGAACCGTATAAGAAGTAAAAAGAAAAAAAAAGAGAGCGGCAAAAAACTCCAAGTAGACATTTTTCTTCCAAAAGTTACAAATTAACCTTATAATATTTACCGTACGTGGTACAAGCCAAGAAATTCTAATAATAAAGCTCATCATGACCGCGTTCTTCATTAAAATACTTTTTACATCGCCTTGAGAACAGTATAAGGAGTTTCTTTACTCGTGTGTCTTGAGTGCGCCTTTCAGGAAATCTTGTAAATCACTTTTACGATGGTGAAGGAAAACATCGTGTATGAGTAAATTGTGTACTTTTTTTTTAAATAAGATTAAATTAAAGATTTTACGCAGCATGGCAGAGCGATAGACTCTTCTCTGAATGAGAAAATGTGAATAAAAAATGTGAAGTTGTCTGTTTGAGCTGCGGGCCACATATATATTGTTATTTTTTTTAACTGAAGAACTTTTATAATTGAGAAGTTTTTGTAAAAAAAAAACGTACAACTTGAATCTACGGCGTGCATCATAAGTAACTCTACATCAAACAGGATTTTAAGGTTAATATATTTTAATAAATACTTACTGAAAATATACATAGTAACCTCTTGATTGAAGTTATTCCGCTTATTATTAGTATGTAAAATAAACATCAGCCTTGATTATGAAACTCCAAATATAAACACAGCCCGCGTTTGTATCGCAGTAAACAGATGAAAGTAGGGATTAATATTGGCTTAAAACATGTAAGTGTCGTTCTGTAATATTGGAAAAACTGCCTTATCCTATACCTTTAAACGAGCAATTCTTGTATATATATATATATATATATATATATATATATATATATATATATATATATATATATATATATATATAATCGGAATCTCGGAAACGGCTCCAACGATTTTCATAAAATTTTGTGTGCAGGAAGTTTCGGGGGCAATAAATCGATCTAGCTAGTACTTATTTTTAGAAAATGTCTTTTTGTCCGTGTTTTTAGGCAATGAAAAACGGCTAAAATATCGTTAGAATAAGAAGGTAAATTTTGACAGTTTATTAATTGGTATATTGGGCGGCCACAATATCGTAATACCATGGTTCGAGCCCAGACCGGCCGACCGACATTTTTTAATTTTTTTTTCAAGTTCCTTTCTTTTTGAGAAAATCTATTTTTTCGAGCCTTTTTTTAGTATTTTTTTAAAAACACGAAAATTTAAATTAAACTAATTGCACTCATGATTTTTTATTCAAATAACCAGTTCAGTTTTTTCTATTATGTCGCTAAGATCAAAAAATATTATTCGTATTTCATCAATTTGTATCTAAATATAATTTCCAAAACACACGAATAAAAAAAACCGAGCGAAAAATACCGAGCAAAGCTCGGTCTACCGGGTACTTCAATATAATAAGGCAATTTTTCTGATATTATTTTATTTCGATAAATGATAACCATTTTTATAATTTTTTTGTCTGTCTGTTTGTGTCACCGCGATCTTCGAAATGGCTGAATAGATTATGATGAAACTTCGTGAACAAATAGAGAGCAAGTGATCTGGGTTAATTTTTATCAGAAAACCATTTTTTTAAATAAATGGTGTTGGACTATTTCAAATCTAAATAAAGTCGCATTAATAGATCCCATCCAGGAGAATCCAGGGCGGATCGCTAGCCTTAGGTAACTAGTACTACTACACTGTACTGTACTGTCCTTACTAGTAAAGTACAGGCTTGCACTAATATATGAGAGGTTTTAGTATTCGATTTTTTTTATTTGTTAGACGTGTAGGTGTCTCCACGATATTTTTTCCTTTGTTTTGATTATTTTGACATTCTGAAAACTGGTCTAAGAGTTTTATTATAGTATAGTAGTTGAAGACTATAGATGATCACCCTTCGACCAACAGTGATATTACAGTAGCAATATATTTACGCCATAGGATTTATAATGTACTAGCTGGTAACCAGCGCGTTGATGCCACAGTAAAAATAAGTAATTATGGAAATATCTTTTTGAATTTGGAATAATTACAGATTAAATAAGAATCATAATACAATCATTAAAGTTGAATGATATTATATAATATAATTTTTAAATAAATTTGTCGGTACGATACGCGTTACCTACTGTAAGTTAATTGTACTATGCCTATAACCTTCGCGCAAGCGCAAGCAATAAGTTGACAAAGTTTTACCGCACTCGATTAACGGTATAGCAGCGCATAAAATACGAGCAAACGAATATTAATTTTTATTTAGATTATTTTATTATTCGCATTGTTTTCGAGTTCATAGCCTGAATAGTTAAGTTTACCTAAATTAAAAACTTTCATTATATTTTTGTTACCTGAAAAGTATATGGCAAAGTAAACGGCAAATAATGTGACAAAAATTACAGGTGAAATATAACGGTACGGTTTTTGAATAAAATTGCGCTACATTCAAAGCAAATAATATTTTTGTCACGTCTGTTCCAGATCACATACAAATGTGTTTATTTGAGCTATATACATTTCAGAGAAATTGAGATGGAAAATATGACAGTATTTATTTACCTTTGATGACTATATTTCCTCGCCTCTACATGTTGGCCAACACAGTGGCGAAAGTAGTGGCGAATATATTGGCCGAGAGTTGGTGACGGCGTCCACACGTTGGAAGGTCGTTCAGTTTACTTCGGTTCGCGCCAATATGCGGACGAATTTATTTTATTTTAGACGACGGCTCCGTAGCGCAGTGGCTTGGCAATGAGTGGCTGTGCCACGGGTCGCGGGTTTGTATCCCGCACGGAACAAGTATTTGTATATCCTACAAATAATTGTTTCGGGTCTGGATGTGTGTCCTTGTGTAATTTATGTTTGTAAGTTGCCTCCGCGATACAGGAGAAAATCCAAGTGAGGGGGGTAACGTTTTTATAAAATAATTATAAAAGAATAGTGAATATTAATGGGGCTGTAAATAGATATACGATATACGATTAGCTTTTTTTATTCTTTACATGCACCAGAAACTGGAATAAATACCATTAATTAGAACTTAACTGATTTTAAAGTTAAAGGAGTTATAATCGATTAGTCTATGTTTTAAAATTGGGTTTTGATTTTAAAGTTTAGCAAAACATGTACTTGCTTTTCTATCAGACATTTGATGTATATAAAAAACACCTTATAATTTATTTGCTAATTTTATTATTTTTTGAGAAAGACAAAAACAATAGCAATAAATATAATTAACACTGACTTAATAATATGTAGGTACTAATTATAACTTAGAACATAAATGAAAAACTCATGACAAGGAAAGTGACTCAGGACCATGCTTTGCGGCATTCTTTGGAGGAGGATGTTCAGTAGTGGACTTGTGAAGAGCTGTAATGATGATGATGATTCGAAAACTTGCACGATTAAATTATAAGAAATCGACGCTTTTTATATAGGAAAGGGTGACAAACGAGCAAACAGTTCACCTGATGGTAAGTGGTTGCTGTGGCCCACAGACATCTACATCTATCCTCGATTACGAATCAAAATGCAGATGCGTTGTCACCCGTGAGGACTAAGATGAAATGCCTCTTTCCTTTAAAAAGTGTCTCTGGTTCTCTACACTCACTATACGAAACACAGCATCATTAAGCTACTATTTTACAATGATATTCTGTGAGAGCGTGGTCCTTCCCCGGTCGAACCGACCCATTCGTGCTATAACTATACTTCTAATATAACTGCATGGTTCTACCACGTATAAACGACGTGCTTCATTTTTTTTTCATTTTAAAATTGTTCTCGTAATAATGTGATTGTAAATAAATGTTCATTATTTTTTTATAAATAGCTTATCGATTAAAACAAATGTTTAAAAATAATTAAATCGAGCTAATTAAAGTAGTAGGAATGTTTAAAGTTGAAATTGGCACTAAAAGGCTGGTAATTGGGTCATCCACCCTACAAAGCGTGAATATAAAATTTTAATCAGATGCGTGTAATCACTCTGGGAGCTTGTACCTTGTAGTAAACTAAACTCGCAGCCAACGTGTGGACGCGGCGACCAAACTTTGCCAACAATCCTTTGATCTTTTGTAAAAAACCGACACCACACGGATCTCGCGCCCACTTGCGGGCCATCGTTCCAATACATACCAATGAAGCCCAAACACCCCGTCTACACGTTGACCAATGCTATTGGCCACTACATTCGCCACTGTGTTGGCCAACGTGTAGAGGCGCCGTTAGGCAACTGTAGTTGAATAATATAGAAATAAATGATATATTTGCATTTATAATGTAAAGCAAAAAAGATATTAAACATGATACAGTTATGACCTTTTAAACTTATTTGGTTCTTTGTAACGAAAATATAAAAATGTAATTTAATTTATTTTAAGCGAAACACATTCGCAAAAAACTTCAAAGGTACTTCGATTTAGTTTTTAGCTTTAAAGTTGGCACAGTTAAAATGTCAAAGATTTCAAAGCTCGCAGAATGCAATGCGCCATACTGACGCGATGTGTTTATTTTTAAAACCGAGTTCTTCATAGTTTTTTTAGCTTTATTAGATTTTAATATACTTAATATTGCTTTGATAACAACGTACTCTAAGCACTTATGGACGACACACACGGTCAGTTTAACTGATCATTCCGACTGATCAGTTCAAACTAGGACTGTTGAATATTTCTTAAAATATCGGATTTTCGATATATCGATAATTATAAATATATCAATATCGGAGCTGCCTCTTTGGTCTAGTGGTTGTAGTAGTGCGACTGCTGATCATGAGGTCCTGGGTTCAAATCCCGGGTGGGGCCAAAAAATGAATTATTGAGTGTTTCTGTCAAGAAATTCTCAGTAGCTGCCCGGAGTCAGGAAGTTGGCGGTATCTCACCCCCGTGGCTCGGAAAGCACGTAAAGCAGTTGGTCCTGCGCCTAATCTCTCTCCCGGTCGTGTCGGTTTACCGTACCATCGGATTACGAGAGTGAGGGAATAGAGAGTGCACCTGTGCTTGCGCATACACTTGGGCACTATAATCCTGCCCTGCGCCGATGGCTAGCCGCCGTTTAGGCCGGCCGCCGTGGCCGAAATTCGGTCTGGAGGATATTATTATTATTATTATCGGAGTTTTATATATAAGTTTATTTATCGAAATATCGAAAATTTGGTATTTTAAAAAAAACATCAACAGTCCTAGTTTGAACTGATCAGTTGGAATGATCACTTGAACTGACCATGTGTGTCATCCATTAGTTAAACCTCGGTACTAATGGTAGGTACACTTGGTAGCAAGTAGCGATGAAGCCCTTGATGGTAAATCTTAGCCGTCTGTTAGCTGTCTTAGCGTAGCAAAAGTCTATTTTCTGTCGCATGGATGTCGGATGAAAGGACAGATGCCAGTAAATTATTCGACTCTTTCCTGTACGCATTAAAAGAGACGAAGCAAACCGTTTTCTTTGTTATGATAACAAGCATTTTTTATTACTAATACATGTGTATTTAAACATGATAATACATTTTGTACATGGTGACTCGGGTTCACTTGCTAATAGCAAGAGTGTTAGTGTAGTGTTTGTTTGTAAGTGTTAGTAAGTGCAGTATTAAAAATAAACACCATATACATACTACAAAACAATCGTAATATTTATTAATTGTCGTGTATATCTTTTTCAATAAAATTTTGGCTTTTTTTTAGCTCGTTTGTAATCTAGGATATACTGTACAGCCAAAAATACAGTGAGCATTTTTATTTGGTCTATATCCACAGATTATATCAGAAACACTGAACTCATATGGGTTGAGCGCTGGTTTGATACAGGCATTAAGGTCTCTTTATAGGGACTCTAGTGCTTGTGTCAGGATCAATGGGGTCTACTCGGACTGGTTTGGCATCCAAAAAGGTGTCAGACAGGGCTGTGTAGCTTCTCCTTGGCTGTTCAACCTATTTATGGACAGGTGTTTGCAAACTTTGAAAGATGAAGAATGTGGGTTAAGAATGGGCGAGTTAACCGTCAAATGCCTTTTGTATGCCGATGATCAAGTCATATTTGCGTCATCGGCGTCTGAGTTGCAAATGATGGTTACATTAATGAACTGGGAATTAAAAGAAAGGGGAATGAAAGTGAACGCAAGTAATACGAAAGTGATGGTTTTTGAAAGAGATGAAAGCAAAACGGTATGTGAAATAAGAATAGAAGGAGAGTTAATTGAGCAGGTGGATGAGTTTGTGTATTTGGGATGTGTATGTAGCAGGGATGGTAGATATGATAAGGATATAGAACGACGAGTAAATGCAGGGAATAGAGTGAATGGGGCACTACACTCTATTGTGAAGAACCAGAATGTGTTCAAAAAAGGCACGTATGATAATTCATAATGCTGTGTTAGTCCCTACTTTAATATATGGTAGTGAAAGCTGGGTGTGGCAGAAGAAGCACGAAAGTAGAATAAATGCTGTAGAAATGCGGTCTTTAAGGAGTATGCTAGGGTTGAATCTGAATGACAGGGTGAGAAATTGCGTGATAAGAGATAAATGTGGTATGCAAGATGATGTTGTGACCAGGATTAAGAAAGGAATGCTTCGGTGGTTTGGTCATGTAGAAAGAATGAATGAGGGAAGAGTGACACAGCAAATTTATATGGCAGATGTGAACGGCCGAGTCGGGAAGGGACGCCCTAGAAAAAAGTTTATCGACCAAATTGGCGACATTTTGAAAAAAATGAACGTTTTGAAACCCAGTTCATTTTTCAAATGACATTTGAAAAATGAACTGGGTGACAGGCGTGAGTGTTTATGTATGTATATCAGATTGTAGAAATTCATAGCTGGACATGAGTTTCTTCCATTGTGCAGTATGTATCTCGCAGTTCGCAGATTGCAGTAACAGACCTGTTACAACCTTGACACTGCACCTGCAGTCCGTTTGGATCTGTCTATTTTTTGTAGAATAAGCGTGACAAATGAGCACACAGTCCACCTGATGGTAAGTGGATGCTGTGGCCCATAAACATCTAGATCTACTCTAAATCTTAATAAAAATGCAGATGCATACTCACCCGGGAGGGCTAAAATAAAATTCCTTGTTATCAGCAAAAAGGGCCTACGCTTCTCCACACTCACCAAACGAAACACAGCTATTTTACGCTAGTATTCTGTGAGAGCGTGATCCGACCAACTCAAACAATCATACAGCTGTAGTATGGCTCTATTATGTACAAAAAAAATGCCCGCCATACATCGGAAGCCGTAAGGTTTTCATTTTCCGCCACCACTCGACTTCTGTTTTTTTTTTTTGAATTATTGAAGTCAATGGTAAAATATGTTTATAGATACGAACATACGCGGGTTGCCCTCACACTTAAGAAATTTAGTCGTTTATTTATTGTTGTTATTGTTATTATTAATGGCATCATAGTTCTTGTACTCACTCATAAATAGTAGTTCGTGAGGGTAATTTGGTCATACGCTTAATATTGTCATTTTCTTATAACTTAAAATCTTGTGTCTTGTCATATATGACTCTATAATACTATTATATCACAGCTATTTATTAGTCAATCAGAAAATAAAGGGTAAAAAGGGCGTCGCCTCATAGACGCCATTTTGGCGGTTGACATTATCAGCTAATTGACTCAATATCAACATTTATCAGTCTGCCTATTGGTGAAAACCGAATGAAGATCCCTACAGTAGTTTCTGAGATTAGCCCTAAGATCGAATATACATACAGACAGATCCGGCGGGGTCTACAATTTATAGTTATCAGGTCATAACAGTCCACTGTTAACTCTAAACTTAGAAATGATGATATCCGCGGTAGAATCAGAGTAACCGACATAACCCACGGATTAATTAGCTGAAGTGTCAATGGGCCGGCCATATAGCTCGAAGAATCGAGACCTAATGGGGAAGAAAGGTTCTCGAGTGGCTACTTTATACCCGCACAAGCGAAGTGTACGGTGGTTCCCTACCATATGGAGTGGCGACCTGGTAAGATATGCAGAAAATGGATGCAGGTGACTTAGGACCGTGTTTTGTGGCATTCCTTTGGGGAGGTATATATAAACATATATAAGTATATATGTGTATTTAATTCATAGCTCTTCACAATGGGGTTTGAAAACGAGCTTGATTTCCATAGAAAATTCTTGATATTTTGTCGCCAACGTATTTCATTAACAGCTGCAAAAAAAAACAAGCAATAATTAGTTTGTTCACTCACGCGATCAATCCGCACCGCGAGTCAATCACGACCACGAAAACCCAGAATTTTTCAAAATCAAGACGCAATCCTGACAAGACTCTAAAATCCTGATGTGAGGATAAATTCTATTTATGGCAACCCTATTTACAAGTCCACTAAAAATCTCTTAGAGTAGTGGCACAGAATAAATAATAGTACTATAGTGGATAGGTGGTCGGCGAATGAGGTTGAACGACCTCGAGATACGTGTCGTTAATGTAGACGCGTTTGTACTATTTATATAAAAAAGGGATTACTGACGCAACGGTTGTGAAATCAGTCGCCACTCGCTGGGGATTCGACAAAGATTTGTTTCGTACGACTTCATTATATTTAATTAGTGGTTTGTATTAATCTAAACATACGAGTCACAGTTATCTTCATTATAGGAACATTTTTATTTTATTAGGTTTCTCAAAATTTTCTAGAAAGTATTCTATGTAAAAAGTAAAAGCTAGCTTAACCAAACATTATGTTTTGCAGTGATAGGCTTTTCAAGTCTATTAGACATGTCTTTTCAAGAATTTGAAAGAATTACCCACACGCTCATCAGTCGAGTTGGTGAGTACGGAGCCAAGGCCCTCACCCTGGTAATGTGGTTAAGCTGTTGTCTGTGGGGCCACCATCAGGATATGGATTTGGTAGTTTTTGATGCATATTATGCTGGTCCTCAGAGCTTTATCCGTCAATCAGTATGTTTACACCACTTTTATCATTTTCAAGGTAGGAGGACATTTTGAGAAAAGTTTGAAATGTTCCCCGTTAATGCAGGCATATATTACACCAATTCATTGATCTGTTGAATATATTAAAAAAATCATACATACCACCACTACCATAAATATATGCCTGTGAGTGACACTATAAATCAACAGCTAAACTTAGAATGCTTGTGCTGGGACTAATTCACTACAGTAGTTTATTTATTTATATATTTATTTATTTATTAGGATTACCAACAAAAATAGCTCAGTGGTTAACGCTCGCTGTAAATATAACAGAACGCGAGTAACCCGGGTTCGATCCCCGCCGGCACCAATGAAATTGTAAATTGCAATTTTAAGTGCTGATTAACCACGTGCTTGGCGGTGAAGGAAAACATCGTGAGGAAACCTGCATGTCTGAGGAATAAGAAAAAAAATATTTCGAAGACATGTGAAGTTCGTCAACACGCATTTGGGCAGCGCGGCGGACATTTCCTTGCCCTAAAACACTCTCAGAAATGAGGGGAGGCCTGAGCCCAGCAGTGGGACGTATATAGGCTGTAACTTTACTTTTTTTACTTTATCAACAGAAATTACAGCAGTAAAACAAAGATCATTTTCATAACATATTAAGCACATTATAATTGTATTTCTTTTTATAGTTAATCACAAGATGCATTGATTATTTAGTAAATGAAAAGATTATTGATATTAGTCGAATGAACGCACAATTTCTTAAATTCGCAATTGATTAAAACGAAAATGTTTATCAATGATCTCTACCTTATCTGATATGCATTCAATTTTTATCTGGTCGCTTTTCAGAACATAGAATTAACTGATCTTACTACTGTTTTATTTAAACAAGTCAAAAGTTATTTCAACGGAGGATGGAAAATGAGTCAAACCCTTATATATAAACCAATTAAAAGCAAAACAATGTATACGGTTCGACTCCAAAAATGGAAAGTAATTATTTATTACTAACGAGCTTATCTACGTTGTTGTTTTCTGTATAAAGGTACTCAATTTTAGTTCTATTTTGAGGCATATAAATTATTTCATGTTAAGAGCCGGCCACGAGTTCGAGTATATTCTTTTCAGTATTATTGGCGTTAATTCGAATGGTGTATTGCTATGGAGTAGTATTATATGGTAATAAGTCAAATATGTTAATAGCTTCCGTCAATTACGTTAAGTGATACGACATGATCGTTAACGATATTTTTATCACAAAGGGTTTTCTGTGCAGGTGTACGCTGTAACCTTAAAGTTCGTCTATTCGGAAGACCGTAATTTGATAGCCATTACGTTTTATTGAAAATCTGAGCTCTTTGTTGTCAATTGCTATAAAATGTGTTCACAATAAAATTTTGGATATGATTCTGTCTTTGTTTTTCAAATATTACGCATAAGCATAATCTTTAATATTAGGTATATTGCATTTGAAATCTCCTAGCATATTGTTATATGTTTTTCATTTTAAAATATTTATCATAGACGAAACGAAGAGGGACCTTTAATTTGTTTAGCGATTTCTCCTGCTACTATAGCGCGTAGGTATGTTCTACTAACGCCTAAAAATCAAGAATTCAACGTTTTGTCGCATGAAATAGTTTCTTACAATCATATTGAACATATAAATGATATAAAAAGCACATTGTTAGAAAGATACATAATTGTTGACATTATTTTTTTTAATCAATTGCCATTTTTAGATTTAAAAAGTGGTTTTAGTGGCTTATGGTGTAGATTTAATACGTCCGCATGGAGGGGTAAACACGATAACTTTTGAAAATATCAATTGTTCAACTCAATTAATTTTTTAATCTCTTCAATTCATCTATCATGTGGGAAGCCATGGAATGTAAATGGCTGTTTAATTTTATTTTGTTTAGTTATAATAAATTTTTATGTGGCCGAGAAAATCCGAAATTTTTGGTGTCAGCCTTGTATTACTATTACTATTCTACTAAATATAAATACAGATCTATAAACTTTGACTCACTGCGGGCAAAGAATAAATAATAGTACTACGCTGCGGGCTCGGCCGCCGTCGCGTCGTGAGTGAATGAAAAATATCGATCGCTGTAGAAATACAAAATATTCCAAAAACTAAATTTGATACAAAGGACTAAGGTAAGATATTATTAATATTTTTATAATCACAGATTTTCATTACAATATAGTGTTTCGCTAAAAGTACGTAGGATTTATATATAAATATCCGTCTTGGACGTTTTGGGAGTGACCTAAAGGATGTACTTTGGTGAACGCTAAATTAAAATATTGGTTATGAGGTTATGACCAGATGAAAAACTTTTTGATACCGAAATAAAGTTGATGAAAAAAAAAACTGTTAACGATTCAGGTAAAAAGACTATGTTTTACGATAATGCCCGAGTACAAATACCTAAAAATTAAAGTAATATTAAAGTTGATTTCTGATCGTTTTAAGATAATTCTGTTAAAAGTTTTTTAATTTAACAATAATAAAAGAATTTTTGAATCTCAACAATAATAACAGTAAAATTAAAAAAAATATTTTATAAATATTCTATTGTTTATTGTATTGTTTTTAAATATTCTATTGTTGATTGAGAATTTCTTTCTACATTTTTCACGAGTACTTAGAGCATTTAACCCAAATTGTCTAAGTATGAGCATTATGAGTTTTTTTTATTATCGGAAAATTAGAAGTGACAGTAACAGTGTTTTTGTGGAAACTTGTGTTTATTAAAAATACTTAAAAAAATTGACACATTGCACATAAAGATTTACCAAAATTTTTTTTCGTCTACTAGCTAGCTACTTTTTAAAATAGCATAGGTATACATTATTGTATTATTTTACGAATGTGAAATATTTTATGTCTAAGCTATAATATTGTAACCCCTTATCAAATGAAAACCAGACTTTTTGACCTTTGGAATAAGACTGTAATAACTTGAGCTTTTTAATACCAAGCGACAAGGTCTATATTTTTTTTTACACTAGTCTAAGGTAGTTTCACTTTATTTACACTAATCTAAGGGTATTTCCAGTCACAAAATTATTACGCGTTTATTATTAATCATCATCATTCAGCCCTTCACAAGTCCACTGCTGAACGTAGGCCTCCCCCAAGTAATGCCACAAAGCTCGGTCCTGAGCCACCTGCATCCATCGACTTCCTGCATGTATTACCAGGTCGTCCATTTAGTGGGTGGTCGCCCTACACTTCCCCTACCGGTAAGAAGCTGCCACTCGAGAAACTTTTCCCCTAACGGTTGTCGGTTCTTTGAGGCTTTGAGCCATATTCTTCGAGCTATTCTTCGATTATGAGAAAGCCTTTGATTCCGTCGAAATTTGGGCGGTGTTACATTCCCTTCAGCGTTTATTAATAAGGGCTTATAATATGTTATTTTGTGTTTGTAAGATTTCATGTCCACGCTGGTCATATATATTATTTAGGACAGCATTTAGGTATTCTGTAGTGTTAATTATCAGTGAAATTTAAGGAAGATCTCACTGCCTTCATATAGATGAAATCATCTATATAAAGGTAATCATCATCGCTAGAAATCGCTAAAAATGGGGAAGTTATTGTAGTCCGTATGTTTGTTTGTATACGAGTACATGTGTGTGTATATGTCAGTGCGCGCGCGCGCACTGGTGTGTGTGTGTGTGTGTGTGTGTGTGTGTGTGTGTGTGTGTGTGTGTGTGTGTGTGTGTGTGTGTGTGTGTGTGTGTGTGTGTGTGTGTGTGTGTGTGTGTGTGTGTGTGTGTGTGTGTGTGTGTGTGTGCGTGTGTGCGTGCGTGCGTGTGTGTGTGTGTGTGTGTGTGTGTGTGTGTGTGTGTGTGTGTGTGTGTGTGTGTGTGTGTGTGTGTGTGTGCGTGTATCTAAACATGTAAACATCTCATAATTTTGTAACGGTTTGCGGCATCTGAAAGGGCCTCGCTGAATTTAGATTTTCTGTGAATTTAGTAGCTTTCTTGGAATTACTTCGACATCCTTGTTTTGATAAATTCTGTAATCTAATCAGCTCTTTTACTCAAAAAGCGACGTTGAGTGCCGTGAATCGAATCAAAATCGGTTGATTCGTTCGAGAGATATCGTTGTCGAAGGAAATCTCGAAAAATGTTTTTCAAATTAAGGGGAAATATAATGTCAAATGGCTTAGCAAGATCCTTCGTTATGCCGAAAATATTGCAGCATTCATTTTGAAATAAATATATGGCAAAGTTGAGGATTAATGTTAATGATTATGTTAGACGAAAACACGATTTCGTAAAATTTTCTCCATAGAAAAAAAATCGAAAGTTACCTTCAAAATAAACAATAAACCGCTGTTATTCATAAAATACTTTAAATAAGATCATGAAACTTTGCATACTAACTGAACTAACTATAAAGCAGTGCTTATGTTATTTACTTTTTTTAAAATACCATTATTTTCACTGTAAAAAGAAATTACGCGTACACGTAGCGTCTTGAGCTTGATTCCTGTCGCCCCGTTAGTATCGCTTAGGCTTTTGAAGGGAGAAGTTGTGTCGCTTACGATCAGAATACACATTACGCAACAGTACGACGTAAAATTAAAATGGGAAATAACCGTGATAAAAATAAGAAGTGACTGGCTTGGCGTTAAGAAACAGGCATAAATATGATAAACCTAATGAAATAAGTGTCTAACGACCTATCTACTTACAGTATTAGTGATTACAAACATGTCGGTACATAGCATACGACGCGCGGGGAAGTGGGGGCGAAATTAGAATTTAAGCTGACTTACTCTATCTTCTTAACTAGAAAACTTTCCGTGAAATATTCCGTATTTTTTGTAATAAGCTTTTTTAAGCTGAAAAATTGCGTCGTTTGCCGTAAAGGACACAAAAATCGGTTGATTTGTTCGTGAAATAGTCAATTTAATTTATAATTTTGGAATTTGGAGCGCTTTGATATTGAAATTAGCGGATAGTTCGCTTTGATATTGAAATTAGGGATGGCCTGCAGGGTCAACCAAATATTTTTTTTAAAGAATAAGGGTGACAAACGAGCACACAGCCCATATGGTAAGTGGATACTTTAGCTCATAGACATCTACATTTATCCTCGATTAAGAACTAAAATGCAGATGCGTTGTCACCTCTGAGGACTAAGATGGAATGCCTCATTTTCATAACGGGTCTCCGGTTCTCTACACTCACCATACGAAATAAAGCAGCATTAAGCTGCCATTTTACGCTGGGTTTTTGGCGGGTTGGCTACCGTATTTTTTTTTATTATTTTGAGGTGTTATCAGAATCTTTCTGGCATGGGATTTTAAAAGGCTGTAATGAAGATAATGATTCTGGCGTATTTATACCGTCATCTATTGTAAGCCACAATATTTTCTAGGCCAAAGTTTTATTACATCCATGGAGCAAAGTGGATGGATGTGGAAGAGAAACTCTTTACTCCGCCACCATACGGCTAGTTCATTTATAGCTACCGAACTCTGAAATGAAAATTCATAACCTACATATAACATTATACGTCAAATAATAAATTAATAATACGGTTTTGTTTACCTAATGTATTAAAAACGAGGTTGTACATAAATATGAAACCGAAGCACGGATTTTGTCGTGATAAGGGAATATAGTCTGTAAGATATTGCTCATAAAACTCATTTTATTGAAAAGTATCCGCATTAAACGCGTTTCCCGCAAACTGGGAAGCGAGGAACGAGGTGAATATATATATATATATATATTTATACTAACACGACGGATAAGCTGAAGCTGATTCAAGTCAATTTCTCAGTAGACAGTGTTATAAATGATTACCCGGAAAAAGTACACCATTAGATAAAGCGAAGTATTAGTATTTTTAGAATTAGTTTTCAATCTCTCTCTGAAAATTACAAATTGATGATTATATCTGTAGCGATCCGTTTCTACTTCTAAGAATATCGTTTCATTCACAACGTCGTATTTGTTTCTGTTTCCTTTCGCGGATATAACAAAACTATATTATTTTTAGCACTCTGTATCTGTACCCATGGATTTAAGATTTCCACGAAACTTATATTATTTTTAGCACTCTGTATCTGTACCCATGGATTTAAGATTTCCACGAAACTTATATTATTTTTAGCACTCTGTATCTGTACCCATGGATTTAAGATTTCCACGAAACTTATATTATTTTTAGCACTCTGTATCTGTACCCATGGATTTAAGATTTCCACGAAACTTATATTATTTTTAGCACTCTGTATCTGTACCCATGGATTTAAGATTTCCACGAAACTTATATTATTTTTAGCACTCTGTATCTGTGCCCATGGATTTAAGATTTCCACGAAACTTATATTATTTTTAGCACTCTGTATCTGTACCCATGGATTTAAGATTTCCACGAAACTTATATTATTTTTAGCACTCTGTATCTGTACCCATGGATTTAAGATTTCCACGAAACTTATACTATTTTTAGCACTCTGTATCTGTACCCATGGATTTAAGATTTCCACGAAACTTATATTAATTAAAAACAACGTGTATTGTTAGTGAGTGACTAACAATACACGTTGTTTTTAATTTGAATGACTTGGTTTCGTTCTGTACACGAGCGGCGGTGTAAGAACAACCACTACCTCATATCGTCTCATGTTTACAGAAGTAGACAAACCAGGTGATGAGTAGTAGTCTTCCTATCATCACATTAAAAAAAACGGTCGCCAACCTGACTGCTAATGGCGACAACTATGGCCAATGTCCCCCTCCTTCCTCCTCACTATGAGGAAATCTATGGGGAGATCTACGATCAGTGGACTTTGTTGGCTGTAATAATGATGATGACACATGATGTTGGTAAATTGCTTTTTGTATAGAAAGCCTTAAATCATGGACAGATACGTGTAATTTTAGTACTATAAAGTATTAGTAGCGACTAAACAGAATTCGTAATATGGGTAAATTTTCTTGGCTGGTTTCTTTTATGAAACACCTGGATAGTAAAGAGGAGCTGACAAATTAGGACCTCCTACTCGCTTTGTCACGTGCTTGTTAAAGAAGGCTTTATATGTAATGTAATATGAACTTACGATTTATTTCTTTCAATATCAAGCATGATTCGTAATAAGTTGCTTACCTGAAAAGGAAAAAGAGACTGTTATTATTGCCATATAGATAATACAGTATGTTTGAAAATAACAAGACTTTTTAATATATCACTAGCAGAGTGTCATATCGATAGCGGTGCAGTAGAATTGAGGGTATATCGAGAAACCCCCACTCGTTTGTGCAGTATAAAGTTCACTGCAGGAGGTCCAGGAGATGGGCAGCAACATCTTCCTGATAAGAATTGATTAAAAAAAACTACCGCTACTTTTATAGCATTGGGACACACAGACCTGATGGTAATTGGATGGTGTGGTCCATGCTCCATATACATCCATAGTTATCCTCAATTAAGAATTAAAATGCAAATGCGTTGCCAGCTCTGAGAACTAAGATGGAATGCCTCGATTCCAGTAAAAAGAGTCTTCGGTTCTCTACACTCACCGTACGAAACACAGCAGCATTACGCTGCTATTGTACGCTGGTATTCTGTGAGAGCGTGGTCCAACCCCGGTCGAGCCGACCTGTTCGTGCTACAACTGTAATACAGATGCAGCTTGGCTCTACCACGTACACGTCGACCACGTTTACCAAGGGTGGCAACTATGGCAAATATCCTCTCAATGATGTAATTTATAGGACAAGCCTATGTGCAGGACTTTTGATAGGCTGCAGTGGATAGTGGAATACTAGTTCTATTCTAATTAAATTCAGGAACCAGGAATAAATGTAACTGAACCTGCTTATTGTAAATAATATACCATTGCAAATAAAAATTATGCAAATGAAACAAATTCTGTACCTAGCTATGAGGAAAACTTGAAAACTCATTATGATACCATCTCAATTTATGATCATAATATTTCTAATGTAATATCGCTAAGAAAATAATTTATTGACCATCATCATGGGACCAAAACTGCCAAGATACGGTGCTGGTTCGTTATCAGCTATTGATTTATTTCTTAACTGTGTTAGGACCTTCTCATTGCAATTGTGTAAATTGCTTCATTGAAAAAAAAAAACCTTATGATAATTGATTTAAAAATTTCATATGGCGGCATCAAAAGGGTCTTCTACTTCTAACTGGTTCGTTCTCGAGGTATAGTATGAGGTTCGGTTGCCAGAATGATCTAATGGCGTTCGATAGATGGTACAGCTATCTCGTATATACAAGAACGGTATAGAAAGCAGCATCACATGTGTTATGTCTGGTGATGCGATCGTAAATCTATGTGCCAAGCATTGTGATCCTGGCAGTCCAGAAAGACGAAAAGAGATAGGGGGTCTTTTAGAACAAAACCACCGTTTTCGATAATATTAATTACATTTAATTGGCCTGTGTCTATCATAAATTACGTGGTAGACCCATGCTGCAGCCATATATTGGTTGCAGCACGTATAGGTCGGCTCGACCGGGGTAGGACCACGCTCTCACTGAATACCAGCGTAAAATAGTAGCTTAATGCTGCTGTGTTTCGTATGGTTAGTGTAGAGAACAAGATACCCTTTTTACTTGGAACGAAGCACTCCACCTCATCGAGATACTATGTACTATTCCACCTCAGTCCTCAGGGATGATAATGCACCTGCATTTTGATCCTTAATCGAGGATAAATGTAAATGTCTATGTGCCACAGCATCCACTTACCATCAGGTGGACTGTGTGCTCGTTAGTCACCTTTTTTCTATTAAAAATGTTACATACTGAATAAAGTTGCTAGTTACGTAAATTACGTAATAAAATATAAAGAATACTTATATTATTGGATTTACTGTAGAACAGTTTAATTTTGTAGATGATATTCTTTCAAATTGTAAAATCAGTTTTGTAATAAATATTTTTAATGGCTTATTAAATGGATGCAATTTATTCTAATTTCTAATATTCAGAGATAATTGATTAAAAATTTTAATTGCCTTATAGCGGGCTGCAATTTAGTATTTTAATTCTGGATGGAGGTAAGTAAAGTTGTTCTTTATTTCTCGTGTTATTTAATATTATGTTTTTCTTTTATTTTGGAAAAAATATTTTCGTTTTTGAATGTAAATATTGATGGCATAATTATGTAACATCTTCCAGGTCGTATTTCGGTCACGTCAGACAATTTCAGTGGAGACTGTGTACATCGTGGATATCTGCGTAGCACAGGACCCGAGTGTATGCGCAAACACATGTGCATTCCCAATCCCCTTACCTGTAACTTACTAACAACGGCTTTAAGTGATATTTATGTGAATGGAATGGTTATGTAATACTACTTAAACGTTCTAACCATTCACTGAAGGAAAGCAATCTGAAGCAATAACAGGAATTCTAGCAAATGAAAGTGTGGGAGTAAAGTGAATAATATTTTATTAATACGTCCACGGTCCCAAATTTTCAAGATCAACACGCAACAGATATGAAATGAATCAAACTGTTTGTTCTTGGTAGGCTTAATAACGGTTGCCAGGAAAATCGTGTGAAAAGTAAACATCTTTGGGAATAATTTCTCGGAGTCATGATTGAAAATCATTTAAGTTTCTGCTAAATAAATGAGATGAACAGAGTGTGTATTTCTTTTTAAATTATTTTAACTATGTACGTGTGCGTCTTCGGATTCTTCTGATTTCCGCGGGAGGTTTGGAAAAGGAAATAGTTGTTACTGTGCCCCTCATTGCATTTTCCAGACTCACAAGTCCTCAAGAAATTTGATTTTCTTAATCAAGTAGGTTTATTTATTATGGTTTACAAATAAAGTATTGTGTGCGAGAATAGAACTCGGGTAAAGTTAAGTTACAGTCTATATATGTCTTAGTGATGGTCAGAGGCCTTATCTCATTTATGAGGGTGTTATGGCGGTGATCAGTCCCCCCTTCTTTATTTAAATATTCTGTTCCTCAGACATTTAGGTTTCTTCACGATATTTACCTTCACCGCTCAGCACGTTGGAAAAGCGTTTGAATGCAATTAGTAATAATTACATTATTTCATCTAATAATAGCGCCATCTACGCACTGCTAAATAAACTAATGATAAGTCACTGATAAAATTAAATATCAGAGGCTACTGAATAACTTATTCGTTTAGAATCAAATCTTACAATAAGGTTTTTTTTATAGTATAAGGGTGACAAACGAGCACACAGACCACTTGATGTAAGTGGATGCTGTGGTGCATAGATATCTACATCAATCCTCGATTAAGAATCAAGACTCAGATACGTTGCCACACCTGAGGACTAAGATGGAATGCCTCGTTACCAGTAAAAAGGTTACTCTGTGAGAGCCTGGTCCTACCCTAGTCGAGCTGACCTGTTCGTGCTGCAACCAAAAATAGCTGCAGCATGGCTCTACCACGTAAAAAAGTTCCTCAACTTGAGGAACATAAACCCAGACCGAATGCCATTGCCGGGATGATTTACCGTAATCGCCATGTTTGGCACGACACTGTTATATTTAATACTGTGTACATAAAACTGTGATTATGAGATAAAGGCTTCGAAATAATACTAGTTTTTACGGAATTTATCGCATATATTTAACTTTTTAAACCTGACGTTTCGAGAGCTTTACAGCACCCATGGTCACGCGAAGACTCCTTCTAAATTCCGTAAAAACTAGTATTATTTCGATGTGTAGTGTTCGCGTAAATATAAGAAATCATTATGAGATAAGCTCTTTAGTTGAATATATTGGGTTTCTATCGACATAGCTTTAATTTCACCAACTTCATTTTTTATCAAGGTATCTGATGTAAATAATTGAAAAAGAAGTGCAATGTAAGTTTTTTAACTATTTGATGAAGTAATGCGTGGCATCGTTGGATGTCTAATTATTAGGTAGATGTGATTACCAATCATGCAAAAGTTTTGTGTCAGTTTTCATTAATTTTATTTAAACAAATACGTGAGCCGTGTAGCAGGCCGTGAGATTTCATCATGGTACGGGAGCGAAACGTGTACGATTCCCTCGAGGACAAATGAATCTGTTATATGGAATTTTACGTGTTGACTTATCACGTATTTGGTGAATTGGTGAACAATAACTTCGTAGGAAAACCTAGATGTCTAAGTAGTTAAAAGGTATTTTAATTGCAATTTGAAGTAACGATTTACCGCGTTCTCGATAGTGAGAAAAACGAAAAAAAAAGGTTTATATATATCAAACCTTAAGTGTTGGGGTTAGCATCGCGAAAAATTTTTGACCAAAAATTGTCTGCGCCCTGTGCCTAGTAATGACGATGACAAGATGTAAGCTGTTATTTTTTTTAATCGGGAAATAATGCGTAGACCTCATCATTGTTATCATTACAGCCTACCAAAAGTCCACATAGGCCTTTCCCATAAATTGTCAAATAGGCTGGATATTTGCCATGACGATATGCGTGGCGGATTGTCTTTCGTCGCCACAACAAGACGAACATTTTTCTGCTCCCGTTCATGAGTAATGAAATTCGTAAATTTAATTTTATTCCTATAAAAATATTATCTTATAAATCATTATAGAACTTCATTTATGCAATTTTGTAGTCTACGCCAACGTAAAAATAATATCAGCATTTATTTTATGGTGCCAATCACCATTAAATGGGACCGTAAATTAAAAGACGACAATGAAATTTATCATTGATTTGTTAAAACTGAACCTATTTAGTAATCTGTGACTAAACTAACTTTAACGATGAAAGTAGGTATGTAAAGTGTAAAATGTAAATAACGCAATTTTTATTACAAGAAAATTTAGTAATTGATGATTGCCTTTCTTATGGATACATCGGAAGACATAAGATATTAATGCAATTAAGAAAAACTTATTTATTCACGTGTTATATAACATAATATTATATCTATGCCAAATATCAATCATATAAGTCAGATATACCTATTTCATCTAACGGACATACCTACTACACAATTTGACACGGAACATTTATTAATGTTGCTTAATTAAAGCCCACGTGAGCGAAGCCCCGATTAAAAAACTAGTATGTACATAATATATTCGTACTCTGTGTCTCTTAAACTCAGAAGTTCAGTGTAGAATAAGCTTAAGGTAATTTGCGTGCAAAATCGATACGACGGTCTTTCGAAAATAAACAGGATTCATGTCGTAGGTCGTAGTCATGAACAGGAATTTATATTGTCTAGTCGCTATGCGACGGCGGTCATCGTCTTCAATCGAAGGAAAACCATATTTAAACAACTACTGGTTCTTAGATATATTTTTAAAGGAACAAATAAATATTAACAATACTTTGACCTCTCAGCAGACTTCTAAGCTAAAATGTTATGAACATAAAAGAAAATTAATAAAAAGTTTTATTCAAATATTATCGTAGGTACATTATTATTATTATGATAGTAAATGATCGATATTGCCGAAAGTCTAACGTCGGTATTTAGAGAAAATATCGAGTAACTCAAGTTAAACTCATATTTTAAAATGTCAAAGTTTGTGAATGGTATAGACTAAAATTAACCTAAGCCTAACCTAAGCCTAAGTGAGAACTTGAGTGACGAGCATGAAGCAGGGCGTTCAGCGTGCAAGACAATCACACGCTGTTCTTTTATAGTATCCAGAGTGGCGTCCGTCCGAGTGTATAAGTAACCGCAACCACTTAGGCTTAGCTTAACTCGGTACTTAATAATAGTAAATACTTTTAAGAAACAATTTTATTTTACTAGGGCAGAGCCTAGCTCTTCCATCTCTGCACAGAGAGGATGATTCACTGGCCCATGCCGCAAAGGAGAAAGCCGATCTGCTAGGCTCTTTCTTTGCGTCCAACTCGACTCTCGGTGACGGGGGGAGTACGCCGCCGACCATCCCGCGGTGTGAGTGCTCTATGCCGGAGGTGCGGTTCACACAGCGCTCGATTCTCTCCCTGGACATCCAGAATTCGAGTGGGCCTGACGGTATCCCCCCAAATGTGCTGAGGACGTGTGCTCCAGAGTTGGCACCGGTCTTATCCCGTCCTTTCCGGTACTCCTACTCCCTAGGCGTAGTCCCAAAATCATAGAAGACTGCTTTCGTCTACCAGATCCCTAAAAAAGGCGACCGCTAAGACTCGTCCAACTACAGGCCCATCGCCATCACCCCCTTGTTCTCCAAAACAATGGAGTCCATTGTGAACTGCCAGCTCATGAGGTACCTTGAGGATCACCAGCTGATTAGTGATCATCAATACGGTTCTCGTCGTGGTCAATCAGCTGGCGATCTTCTGGTCTATCTGACTCATAGATGGGTGGCGGCAGTAGAGTCCAAGGGGGAGGCATTGGCCGTTAGTTTGGATTGCGAAAGCCTTCGAACGGGCTTGGCACAAAGCGCTTCTTTCGAAGCTGCCTTCCTATGGGCTTTACGAGAAATTGTGCAATTGCATCACCAGCTTTCTTGCAGATCAGAGCATCAAGGTCGTTGTAGACGGTGCAAGCTCCGATTACAAGCATATTAATGCTGGTGTTCCACAACGCTGCGTGCTATCACCAACGCTGTTTCTTCCGCATACCAATATTATGTTGCAAACCGGTAACATTCATTGCTATGCAGATGACAGCACTGGTGATGCTCTGTACCCCCCCTCCCATACCGGACAAACTTGTGTCTGAAGTCGAGTCTTTAGTAGTTTCAGTATCTCCTCAGTTTCAAGGCACTTCCCTTGTTGCCTCAGCCAGTATCGGAATCCTCGGCGTCAACATATCGAGTAACGTGAAGTTTCGTGGTCACTTGGAAAAGAAGGCCAAATTGGTCTCTAAAAAGCTTGGCGTGCTCAGCAGAGCGGGACAGTATTTCATGCCGGCACACCGCCTGCAACTTTACTAGGCGCAAGTTCGGCCGCACATGGAATACCATTCCCATCTCTGGGCTGAGGCTCCCCAGTGCCAGCTCCTTCCACTTGACCATATCCAACGCAGAGCGGCTCGAATCGTCGACGACCGAGTGCTTTCCGATCGGCTCGATTCACTGGCACTGCGAAGAGATGTTGCATCTCTTTGCGTATTTTATCGTATCTATCACGGGGAGTGCTCTGAGGAATTGTCCAGATTAATCCCAGCCGCCAAATTTCATGAACGCACTACGCGGCATACATCCCGATATCATCTACACCATCTGGATGCTTGGCGGTCCACTACTGTACGTTTCACTAGGAGTTTTCTTTCGCGTACGACCTCTCTGTGGAATAGTTTACCACCGGCGTTTTTTCTGGACCGATACAACTTGGAGACCTTCAAGAAAGGGTTTACTACTTTCTAAAGGACCGGCAACGCACCTACAATACCTGGAAGATACTTAACATCAGGTTAACCCTATGCTCGTTTGCCCTCTCTGCTATAAAAAAATAGCTGTACCTATATAATGGCAGCATCACGAATAGGACCGGGATAGAACTAAGCTCTCACAGAATACCAAAACGAAATATAAGCTTAACGCTGCTGTGTTTCAAGTGGTGAGTGCAGAGAACCGGAGACCCTTTTTACTGGTAACGGGGCATCCCATCTTAGTCCTTAAGGTGAGTCTACGCTAGAGGAGCCGAACACGAGCTGAACACAAGCTGAGCCGCTCTACTCGCGGTGTCAAGTGTGGACGTACAACGAGCCTACAATATGCAAATCGATGCATGCGATACAAATCCCTTTGTACCGACAATAGGTGGAGCAGTACAGCCGAGCACGAACCAAACGTTCGAAGCGAGCTCGTTCGAGGCTTGTAAGTAAGTCGGTCCCACACTACACAAATTTGTGCTTGGCTCATACTCCGCTCGTGCTCTGCTCGTCTAGCGTAGACCCACCTTTAGGAGTGATTACGCATGTGCAGTTTGATTATTAATTAAGGTTGGCTATAGATTTATATGAGCCACAGCATTAATTTACCATCAGATGGATTGTGTGCTCACGTGTCAACCTTATTCTACATTAGAAAAAAATATTTAAGTAGTAAGTAGCTTCTTGAGCTCATGAACAAAAGCTGTGAGCTCTCACTAAGTGAGCTCACTTAGCGGTCAGCGGCCATAGAGTCTACATCACCTGAGGATGCCTCGTGTAGAGGCGAAACACGTGTCGTATTATCGATCGATATTGATAGTGTGTCTTACCTGGAATAGTGGTGTTGGAAGTAGTAGTGCCAGGAGTAGTGGTGGTGGGACTAGTGGTGACGGAGTTAGTGCATGCAATTGAGGGAGGGCGGGAGGTGCTCTTCAATCCAGGTAAGACACATCATTGTATTTGGTTAGCGGAAGGTTGCAAAGTAATTAATGTTTTTTTATAATGTATTTCCGCAAAGTAACGCATGATTCTATCAATTATTTTATAGGATTGGGTGACTTAAAAGGACACAGTCCACCTGATGGTAAGTGGTTGCTGTGGCCCTTAGACATCTACATCTATCTTCGATTACGAATCAAAATGCAGATGCGTTGTCACCCGTGAGGACTTAGGTGGAATGCCTCGTTTCCAGTAAAAGGGTCTCCGGTTCTCTACACTCACAATACGAAACACAGCAGCATTAAACTACTATTTGACGCCGGTATTCTGTGAGAGCGTGGTCCCTCCCCGGTTGAGCCTATCCATTCGTGCTAACACTATACTACATCAATTCTCGATTTTAAATGAAAAAGCAAATGTGTTGTCACCCCTGGGGATTAAATGGAATGTCTCGTTTCCAAAAAAGGAGCATCTGTTCTCCACACTCAACAATACGAAACACAGCAGCATCAAGTTGCTACTTCATACTGGTATTCCGTGAGGACGTGGTCTTTTTCCGGTCGAGCCGACCGATTTGTACTACAACCGTAATGTTTCTTCAGCATTACTCTACCGCGTAAATTTTCAGTGCGGCTTTACCTAGCCTAAGGGTGAGGACAAAGCAATGTAGGTAATAACGAGTATTTATTTGTTACTTCACTTTAGACACAAACTTTATTATGTAAACTAAGTAATCTTGGTATCGATACTTTTAAGTCAAGTGAAAAGTAGTAATCGATACAGTGTGTTCGGTACTCTACCGAGTATTACAAAGACAATTTTCAGATTCAATTTTCAGACTTTATTTTCTTAAGTCGTTTAAGTATTTGTTTGTTAGCTGTGTGAAAGCATTATAATTTTTAAAATTTTCAGTAAAACCAACAAAGATGTTGCTAACAATCTTCCCGTAAAGTTGTTTTATGCCATACATTTTAATTATGACCACAGACCACAGGTATCCATTAATAAGAGATGCGCGCGCTCTCTCTGTTATTTGTCATATCTTCTTAATGAGCTCGTAAATTTCCATCGCTGAACATGGGACTCTTCCGTTACAGGGAGGACGCCTTAGTCACCACGCTTGGCAGGCAGCTTGGCAATCGTGGTTCCACTAGGCCACCACTACTCAGGACACAAGAATACCACAGTGTGTATGTTATGCACATTGAATGTCTCACACTACGCACGCTCGTTACTTAGTTTTTACACTTCATTTTTCAGATCCTAAAAGTCCAGCAGCTGGATATTGGATTTTCCATGATTTATCTTAAGTCAATCTTTCCAGGAGTTCCCACAGTCAACTTATTATGATACCAAATGGAAAAATTGTAAGGTGAATTCTTTTACGTCGCTACATTACGGCAATGTTTACCTGATAAAGCTATTTATGAACAATACGAATAAATAAAAAAAAGGAAAAGCTACTTCTGTTTACAACAGCAATATACTTAGTCCAATTTAGATAATTAGAATAACAAGTTTGTGTTTATATATTTTATTGTACGTAGATTGGAACAAAATAACTTATGTGAATGTTGAAATGTATAATAAGTAATAAAAAATTGAAAACTCAGACAATATACTAATTGTATGAGAATTATAAATATCTAATTACAAAAGATACATATAGCAATATATAATCTCTTAGCGTCCAGAAGCTCAGCCAGACTTTTTTTAATAATGACTCTTTTTTACCGACTTCAAAAATGAGGCATTCAATTCGACTGTATTTTTTTATACGGCATCTCAGAAATTTTCTCCGGATGAACCGATTCTGATGATTATTTTAACTGACAGTTGGTGCTTTTCATGTGATCCCATCATTACTCAAAATCTGTCCAGTAGTTTTTGAGTTATCCTTAATAATGCGTATTTAATTGACTTCGAATACATTGACGATGTACTCATTTTAGTTCTATTGAAGTCGGTTGAACGAAATTTTTTATTTTACTACTTGTGTTCTGTGTATTTCTTTATAGTCTTTCCATTTGAAATATGAAAATTGCTGCACTTCTATGTAGCAGTAGAATGAGATGAGAGAACTTTGCTCACTAGCCATACTAGTCACAAGAAGGATAACATGCTTTAAAAGGTATTTACAAACCTTTATTTCACTATTGGTGTACATATGCTTAGTTTAAATCTTGCAAGATAAATTTGAATCACTTCCTCTAAACTCACGACTTTGAAATTTTGTATGCTTCTTCAGTTCTGATGACAATACACTAAAATTGTATAGAGCACTGTAAATACTCAAAAGGTCTACGTGGTTTTAGATCGCATAAGAACATTATCATATTGTTTGTTGTTAGTATGTGCCTATTTACTTTTTACTGGTGACACATCTATAAAACAGCCTTATTCAATCCTTACCATGGTGTAGGGTTTACACAACTTTATGGATTTTATGAACTCCTTAGTTTATTTTACTGTTCATTTTAGTAAAAGCCTTTTTAAAGTATATGTATTTTTTTAATTTTTATAAATAATATTAGACCCGGATGAGTTTTGAACATATAAAAAGATGGTTGTATGCATTGGGAACATGGAGCATGGAATCGACGAGCGATTATGTGGTTATTCAACAATTTATTAAAAACTGTATTGTTTATAATTTTAAGCATGTATTATGTACTTAATGATATTTTAGCAAGTATTTTAAGCAATAGGTCTATTAGAACGAGCCAATTTTCTGGCTGATGTGACCTATTCGTGCTGCAACAATAATACACAGCAACGACGTTCCATGATGTTAAAATGTAAGGGAGAAGTTGACACTGCAGCTACAATATTACTGCATCTATTTTGACAACTACCTTATCAAAGTACATGGAGACACTGTTCTCAGCTCAATAAAACAGCAGCTTTCGTGACTAGGTGTTTTATTCCAGAGCAACATGCACATTAAAATTTAAAAAAAAACTTCTCAACAAGCTGCAAGCAATTCTGGATATAAGACTATGCTGCATTCACTACTGGATATAAGACAGCCAATCTATCAGACAGCCGGTTGCCACGACAGGTATCGGATCCGCTGGGCTACGTCAGTCGTAAGAACCGATTATCCGTCCTATAGGTTATATGCATGAAGAGATAATGATTCCTTATATTTACGCGAACACTACACATTACACATAGAGACTAAACATCAAAACTGACCATGGTTTCATTGTCAATAAGATGTAGGTCTTTTATCTCAATGACAAAAGTCAATAAATATATAAAATGTCAAAAAATAAATCAGTACATTTTCAGTTTCGTTGTCAGTAAGACGTAGGTCTTTTATCTCACTGACAAAATGTCAAAAAATATATTAAAAAAAAAACAAATCAGTTGAAGACTGCATCTCAATTACAATTAAGAAACTAGAGAAAAATAACATGCCAGCAGAAAATGCAGTAGTATTCAGTCATTACCTTACATCTCGCTATCTATTGTGGAAGGAAGAGTTTTACAAGAAAGTAGATGGTGTTGCGATGGGCTCACCTGTATCTCATATTGTCGCCGATATATTCATGAAGGACTTTGAGAAAAAAGCTCTCTTTACTGCACCTATAACCCTAAGGTTCTACGATGGAATCGTGTACGTACTCTACGGTACGTATACGATACTTTTACAATTTTACCATCAGATGAAGTAGCCGCATTTTAGAACACCTTTATTCCATAAACTCAAAGTTCAATTACTATGAAGTTAGGTAGTCGTCTGAAATCCTAACAACATCGTAGGACACACTGTGTATAGAAAAAAGAACCATGCGAACCGATATTTAAACGGTGAATCTCACAATCATCTTCCACAGTTACCTACTGTGGGCAAATCTTTGTTACAGAGAATACGAGGGATCTGTGGCAGCAAACATCTGGCTGCCGAGCTTCAGCACGTCAAACAGGTTCTGCACGACAACAAGCTTCGGGTCTCGCGCCTCCGTCACAGTGACCGAGTGAAGCCGGCCACAGTTGAGACATTGCTGTGAATCAGCACATTGGCTACATCTTGAAGCTAGCTTCTATTAAAAGATTCTACAAACTGCTTAAGATTAGTCAGTTCTTACCATCTGTCAATTGTTATATCCCACTACAAGAGACGGGAGTGTACAAACTTGATTGTGAATGTGGTCTCTCATACATAGGGCAAACACAACGATCAATTAGAACCCGTGTAAAAGAACGTATAGCTGACGTGAAACACCAACGTTCCAGGAAGTCTGCAGTTTGTGATCATATCTTAGACGGTCTCCGCCATTAGATCAGATCTGATAGACTACAAATATTCGCGAAAGAACATCGATTCCTACCAAGGATGATACGTGAGGCTATTGAAATTAAAAAACATCCTACTTTCAATAGAGAAGGAGGCTGGGTACTACCACCTGCTTGGGACCCTATAATCAATAAAGTTAAAACTAAACCCAAGCATACCACTGCAAGACTTCAAGACACAGTCAGGTCATTTTGCATAGATCGTACCATAAATAATAATTAAAAAGGCTGAAGGTACTCCGGGTTTAACAATGACATCGGGAAGTCAGTCATCTCAGTCTCCCCCGTGACCATAGGTGCTGGAAAGTACCCGAAAAGTCTGGAATTAAATAAGTTTTAATCAATATATGGAGAGATATTGAGATCTCTGATAGAAGTTGGTTCTGAAGAATGATGTGGGGCACAGCTTGTAACCGAGCCGTGGTAGCTCAGATGGTTAACGCTCGCTGTAAATATACCAGAACGCGAGTAAACCGGGTTGGTTCCCCGCCGGCAACAATAAAATTGTTAATTGCAATTTTAAGTGCTGACTTACCACGTGCTATGCGGTGAAGGAAACCCTCGTGAGGAAACCGGCATGTCTGAGGAATAAGGAAAAAATATATATCGAAGACATGTGAAGTTCGCCAACGCGCATTGGGTCAGCGCGGCGGACAATTTCTTGCCTTAAAACCGTCTCAGAAATGAGGGGAGGCCTGTGCCCAGCAGTGAGACGTATATAGGTTACGCTGTAACTTTACTTTACAGCTAGTAACATTTGAAGCTAGTAAACCGGCCCGTCTTCGCCTGGAAAGAATCTATGAAGTGGTGTTATTTAGATTCAAAATAATTAGAGACCATTTATTTTATCAATTTTTTGTTTTTAAAAAAACTCTCAAAATCTTAATAAAATATAGCCTAGTTCCCTCTTGGCAATGCTCTCTATTAGATTTTTTTAAAAGGTTAATAACGTTTTAATAGCATGCTTTAAATCCCCTGAGCTGAATAGAAGTCAATTAATTCAATATTACACGAAGACACTTGAATTTTGTCTTCTTTCTTATTCTTTTTCTTATTCTTCTATATTATTATTCTTTTATATTTATATTTATATATATATATATATATATAATATGTATAAATATGCGATAACAAACTATTTATTCGTTCTGACATAATTTACTTAATCGAAGCACTTACCGATACGCAGTCAATAGAAGAATATTTGATTAAATTTCGGTTTACACCGTAGGTTTACACAGTTGTCTAAACATAAAATAACTATTTTACTATTCGAACAGTGTGATGATTAGACTTTATTGTAATGTCAATAAAACGAAATATTCAAATGTTAATACAAAATTTGATTTAACATGGGATTTGTTTATATCACAATAAAATATATTTACAGCACAGTTTTTTTACGTAGTATAGCCGCGTTACAGCTATATTATAGTTGTGGCACGAATGGTTTGGCTCGACCGGGGCAGGACCACGCTCTCACAGAATACAAGCATAAAATAGCAGCGTAATGCTGCTGTGTTACGTATGGTCAGTGTAGAGAACCGGAGACCCTTTTCATTGGAATTGAGGCATTCCGTCTTAGTCCTCACGGGTGACAACGTATCTGAATTTTGATTCGCAATCGAGAGTACATGTAGATGTCTATGGGCCACAGCAACCACTTACCATCAAGTGGACCGTGTGCCCGTTTGTCTCCCTATCTTATAAAAAAAAGGAATAGTATTTAAACTTACGAAATTCTCGGAACAGATGAGGTGTAAATTCGTTAAAGCAGCCACCACACACCAAATAAAATTCAAGAATATACCAATATCATCCTTTAATATTTTGTTCGTAAACACTACGTGCTCCGATCAGACAACTGACAATATGGATTATATAAAAGGTTTTTTTATTATTAAAAATCTTAAAACTTTTGTATCATGAGGACGTTTAGTATACCACTATGTCGGAAATACATCAGGAGGTTAATTGTTTAAATAATAAGAGGTGTAAGAGCGGATGTTCAACTTGCTCTCTTGCTTACGTCTGTATATATGCTGCAGCATGGCTCTACTACGTACGTTACGTGTTTGCTTAATGGATGAAACATCTTGCAACGCTAGGCCGGTGACATGGAGTACCGTCAAAACACTTCTGGCATTGGGGTCGTTTATGCGTCTACTGAGAGCGGCGATTACATCAAATCTTAACTTCTGGGGAGTAAACGTTCTCGATCGGCAGCTTCGTACTTGTAACCGAAGTATAAGGCGTCCTCCACTAGATGGCGAGACGATCGGGTAATAATACATGCAAAATGTTGATGAATGCCGGTGGCTCAGGGCCGTTCTTTGTGGCTTTTCTTTGAGGAGACTTATGTTCTATAATATAACTTTTGTTGGGCTGTAATGATGATGATGAATTTTATGATGATGATACCCAATACCTACTCAGGAGGCCCATATTCAGCAGCACTGAACTTGAGTGCCATTGTAAAGATTTATCATCAGCATTATCATCATTTACAGCCTGTCAATATCCACAGGTAGCTGTTATATACCTAAAGGCCATTTGCCATAATTGCCACGCTTCATAGGCGGATTGACAGCCGCAGTTTTTTTTAAAATTATTTTGAGTTGTTATTAGGAAGTTGCTGCCCATCTCCTGTTTCAATTTCCGGCCGTCGTCTCCGACGATACCCGCGGTATGATGTGGTGTGGTAGATTATCTTACGCCCCAACTACACGGCGTATATGAAACAAGAGAAAGATTGGAATTACTGCTGTTTTGCTTTAAAAAGAAAAATATATCTTAAAAACTTACTGTAGTCCTACAGGTGGACGAAGGCGTTGTCTCAATTTTGAGAGGATTGGTAGCAAGTGGAAAAATAAAAAAATTCGTACAACCGACATCAATATAAATAAAATTAGAATACCATCAATGTAATCGAAGTTTTTTTTTATAGGATAGGGTGACAAACGAGCACACAGTCCACCTGATGGTAAGTGGTTGCTGTGGCTCATATATATCTACATCTATCCCCGATTACGAATCAAAATGCAGATGCGTTGTCACCCGTGAGGACTAAGATGGAATGCCTCGTTTCCAGTAAAAAATGTCTTCGGTTCTCTACCAGTCACCATACGAAACACAGCAGCATTAAGCTCCTATTTGACGCTGGTATATTGTGAGAGCGTCAGTTAAACAGGGGATGAATATTTATCAACGGGACGTGACTACTGTCTTCCATGGCGACACCTCTAAGAATTTTTCCACAAACACCAAAAAGCTTCTGACACTACCCATTTACGTTTTTACTCAACACCCACAGGATAAAGTGGAGTAATGAACCGTCCTTAATATATTTTCATTTTCATTGCATAATTTAATTTTAAAATTACGCAAAAAACATTAGGCTAGCTCGACTTAAGACAAGCCGAGAGCTCTTTCATTAATTTAGCAAAGATTCCGAGCGTTTTTCCCTTGAGGTTGAGGTTTCATTTAAAACAGCCTCGTCTCGTTCACTTTTCCGCTAAAACTTGACCTTTTGTAAAAAAACCTTAGAGGACTTTTTAGCCAACTTTAAAATTTTAATTTAATTTTAATTTAATATTACTTTTATTTCATGTAAATAACAACTAGCACTAGGTTTTTTTTCTTTGGTTATTAACTCGTACTATGCCGTAATAGATTAGATAGTTAGTGCTCGCTGTAAATTTCACGGTACGCGAGCAACCCGGGTTCGATCCCCGCCTGATGAAAACCTGAACCTGAACTGACGAAAATGTTATTTGCTATTTTAAGTGCTGATTTATCACGTGCTCGGCGGTGAAAGAAAACATCGTGAGGAAACCTGCATGTCTGAGAAATAAGAAAAAATATTTCAAAGACATGTGAAGTTCGCCAAACCGCTTTGAGGTCGAGCGGCGGACACTTCTTTGCCCTAAAACCGGGCGACAGCAGACGTGGGACTGCAGCTGTAACTAACTTACGAATTATGATATCGCCACGGTCAAGTATATTAAAATAATATTATTTTTAAAAATTTGTTTCAATATGTTAACGCTTCGCATTGAGAAGTTTTTGAGAGGACAGTCGATGATAATAGTATCTCATGGTGCCTAAGAAGGCACATTATCTTAAGCTTCACGTCACAATAGGAGCACTTGCACAAATTTACGCAACTTGTAATTTTTTTAGTGTAAGAGTGACAAACGACGCACCTGATGGCAAGTGGATGCTGTGGCCCATAGACATTTACATTTATCTTGGATTAAGAATCAATATTCAGATGCGTTATCATTCGTTAGGACTAAGGTGAAATGCCTCGTTTCCAGTAAAAAGGGTCTCCGGTTGTCTGTACTCACCAAATGAAACACAGGAGCTTTAAGCTGCTGTTTACGCTGGTATCCTGTAAAAGCATGGACCCCGATCGAGGTAACCTATTCATGCTACAACTAACGCACTACGCGGCAAACGTCCCGATACCATCCACACCATCTGGATGCTTGGCGGTCCACCACAGTACGTTTCAAAAGGAGTTTTCTTCCGCATACAACCTCTCTGTGGAATAGTTTACCACCGGCGATTTTTCCGGACCGATACGACCTGGGGACCTTCAAGAAAAGAGCTCACTCCTTTCTAAAGGGCCGGCAACGCACCTGCAATTCCCCTGGTGTTGCGGTTGATCATGGGCGGCGGTAGTCACTTAACATCAGGTGAGCTGCATGATCGTTTGCCCCCTCTTCTACAAAAAAAAACTACAATAAAGCTGCAGCGTGGCTCTACTACGTAGATTTACGTTTAAATAAATATTGTATCATTTTAAAAATTACAATAAAGCTTTTATTCATTATAATAGATACAAACGCAGCAAAACGCAACCGGTCAGGATCAAGTTTTTGCCAAAACCCCCTAGGTTATTAGGTTATATACGTTAACAATGGATAATTAGATTAAAATAAATTAATTAGGTATAATTATTATAATTAAAACAGATGAAGCAATCCGCCAGCGCGGCGGTCAAGTGTCCGTCGAGACTCCTCGAGCTGTTTTAAGATAAAAAAGAGGAGGTTCTCAGTTCGAGTGTGCGGTTTTTTTGTATGTTTGTCACAATAATTGTGAATTAATTTTGATGATTCTTATTTTATTAAATAAGTTAAACTGCAGGGGTGGTCACATACAAGTTTGAATACAAAATTCCACCCCTGTGTGTGTCGAAATAGAGGATGAAGTTTTTTGAAGTGAAAACTTCTTTGGCGGCGTTGTACACTTTTTTGTAATGGGTAAAAAATGTTAAACTTGCGTCAGGTCACGTGACCTGATCGAAAATGCGTAAGACGGACGGCGTAGGAGAGGAAGTATTCCTTCCTCTCTTTCTACGGCGCGGCGAAAATGTATGCCTGCGCCTGCTGTTTCGTTTAGGGGGCGCAGGGCGCTTGCGTGAACGTAATATACATTGTCATGTTTGTGTACGATAGGGCAATAAATAAATATTGTATCATTTTAAACAATTCTTTAGGATCAGTCGGTGTCTCACCTACGGCTATGTACACAAATATTATTTTCTTTTTTCGGGATCGAGCTGGATTAAAATTGGATCTACCTGTTATTAGACCAGATGAAAAGGCTCGGTACTGTTTCAAAATTCTGACAAAATTTTCATACCATATACTACACCTTTGATAAATCCATAGATTCAGACTGCATAGCTTTTTTGTGCGAGCAGCTATGCAGGTCTAGAAAGACCTGTATCACTGCAAGTTAAAACATCATTGTGATAGCTGCTATAGCTATAGTTCACTGCTAATCTCTATATTTTCAATGAATAAGAGTTGCCTAGCTATGAGCAATTTCATTCTTCTGGGCGAAGTAGATAGTTTCCCAGGTGTGTTACGTTTGCGCATTAAGGGTCCACAATCTGTCAGGATGCGCAGAGGCGTTTCTTCCGTTAAAGGACATAAATGATAGTACTTTTATACAGATAATTAAAGCAATTCGTGCAAAATTATTCCCTAACCATTCCAAAATATAAAAAAACAATATATAAACATTAGCGGTAACGTTAAAAATCTTACGTAAAAGTATCTTCAATATGACCGAATCAATGTATTCGAACTTAATTAAATAGGCATTATTAAAGGTAACTCAAAAACTATTGATCAGATCTTGATTAGATTTATATGGAGACACGAGAAGCACCAGCTTTCGGATTAAAATAGAATCATCAAAATCGGTTCATTCTGAGAAAAGTTATGTCCAAGTTAAGCCATTCTATTTTCTTGTTTCTTTTTTCATAGTAGTTATTTTATTTTAACATATAGATGTAGGATTTCAACATATTCGTTAGATTTGTCTTAGTTATAGATGTCACATATAAAATTCAATTTTTTTTTCTTTTCAATGAACTTTTTTAGTTTTATAATTTATTGTTGTATTAACCATTGAACTTGTTTATAGAACTTTTGTCTTTGATGTTGATGTTTGATGACTTTTTCTATACACAAAAACATTTTAGCAAATAATAAAATTCCACCTCTCTCCAACTACGTTCCATATTATAACGTTGCTACTTCGCGCCGCCACCGTAATATTTTTACCATTAAACCTAGTTCGGACTAGGCTATAAAGGAGACAATCAATTTTTCTATGGAGAATGGGCCCACTACAAATTTTAAAGATTATCAATGAAATGCATGTCGATTTATTCCTTATAATCCATAGATTACAATAAAATTATTAGTTTTACTGCATCTAAACGGAGTCCTGAGAAATTAACAAATAAAATATGAATCTAACAATAACCTAAAAACAAACTGAAAGCGATTTTCTGGTAGTATTCATCGGTATTATAAGTTAAAATAGTGCACACTTGAATAATAGTACATATAAAACTAAGCTGTAGATATATTCAGCATTTATAAATATTTTAAAATCGATGTAAAATCTTTCATTAGTTCCTGCAAAACATAGTGCCTGTCTATGCACAAATGTATGGATTCTAAGTTTGACATGTATTGATTGATTGTGAGTGTAATTCTAAATACCAAGATGGCTAAGGGATAATGTCTATTTATATTTATGATATAACCAACACACAGTAAGATATGTTTTAAGCTGGTTGTATTACAAAGAGAAATTAACAAATAAAATATGAATCTAACAATAACCTAAAAACAAACTGAAAGCGATTTTCTGGTAGTATTCATCGGTATTATAAGTTAAAATAGTGCACACTTGAATAATAGTACATATAAAACTAAGCTGTAGATATATTCAGCATTTATAAATATTTTAAAATCGATGTAAAACCTTTCACTAGTTCCGGCAAAACATAGTGCCTGTCTATGCACAAATGTCGTATGGATTCTAAGTTTGACATGTATTGATTGATTGTGAGTGTAATTCTAAATACCAAGATGGCTAAGGGATGATGGCTAAGGGATAATGTCTATTTATATTTATGATATTACCAACACATAGTAAGATGTTTTAAACTGGTTGTATTACAAAAAATAAATATAATGTAGTTAATTCTATTTATTATTGTAAATCATAATTTATTTAAGTATTCTATTAACAGTAGTAGGTACAGAAACAGAAACCTTTTTATTCAATATAGCTTATAAATAATACTTATTGAAAGTCACCTTTTTTTAATTTACAACTGGTTAGAAAAAAACCTCTGTCTTGAAGAGAACCAGCAAAATACCCAGTGGGTCTTTTAAAAAAAAAGGCAGCTTACCATCATGTATGTCATAATTAACAACACAGAACAAATTAGAAATAGCTTGGTAGCGGTCACCTTACCCACGGGTTATTGTCAGCCATAAATTCCTTTATACTATAATAACCCCTTTTATACAAACTTAATTTAATAAATTTTTTGAACTTTGATGATTGACTGACATATATAGACAGGAGCGGTGTCAAGACATTGTTTTAATATGTTTTGGTTGATTAGTAAGTAGTATACATTATAATAAAATGACTAGGAATTAACATGCCTTATCTATGTTATTACACAATGATAAATAGTGAGGAAGTAAGATGTTTCAAACTGTTTGTGAAAGGATTACAAGAACACAGGGTCAATTTAAATGTATTTATTACTAGCGATGCGCCTCAGCTGCAGCACTGGTGACTCATGGATCTCGACAACAGTGCCACCTACCGGGTCCAAATGTAAATATAAACCATCTAGGGATCCATCCAAATACACACAAACATTTTCATTGAAATTGGTTGGATGGTTTCTTATGTTTTATCTATAACGGACATAGGTAAAAACATTTTAGTGTTAGATATATTTCTGAAGGTTTTTTGAAAATAACTTGATGGTAACATGTACATTTATGATATTGTAAGCAATCAGAAGGAATTTTCAATTATAAGAGATATGATATAAGACTGTTGTCTCCAATATCCATACACTTTTTGTCTCTGCAAGCTTTCAGCCTGCACGGCATACAGATTTGTTCTAAGCGATCCACCTGAAAAGAAGTTAATGACAATTGTAAAGGTGTCTTAACTGAATAATAATTCTTATCAATATATTATTTTTTTCTATATTATATAGGAATTAAAAGGACATTTTTAATAATAAGAGATATGAGATAAGACTATGCCTTCAATGTCAATAAACTGTATTTACATATTTCTGTAAGCATTTTCTTATATCTGCCTTTTCATATGTTAAATAATAAAGAAATTATTATAAACTATACAGCATTAATCAGCTCCAGCTGATCAAATACAGGAGCAGTAATTACTGATCAACATCTATGATATTCAACCATGTAAAAGTTGTCTCACATTTTATTTTTACTGGTTTCATGTACATAGGAGACAAAGATATTATTGTTATATTAAGTATATCTGATTCTAGATGACAAAATAATATTCCTTTCTGCACAGTGAACAACACAGCTGTCTAAGCATAATAGATACAACCATTACACTTTTTTATGCAAACTATTATTATTAAACTTATATTTATATTTGCTTCTAGTACAAATAATTACTACATTTTTTACACATAAATATATTATGTAACATTTATATTGCCTATCTACTATGGCTGGTATAATCTCCAATCCAATCCAATCCAAATCCAGGATCTGTGTCTGGCTTAACGAAAAAGCCATTTAGTATTAAGCAACTTGCTGAATACATAAGGTACCTATTTGTACACAAATGTAGTTATATGAATTGCTCTTCAAAACCCTCTTTAAGTCCCTCGACCCAAAGATTCTAATTTTCTTTTAACATTATAATAATTTTGTGCATTTATTCTATTTATTATGTATTTAATTTAGATTTTACTAATAAAATAAACTTAATACTTTGTCACTTTTAACAAACTAATAAGGTTCTAAGACCTGTTTATTATTTGTATTTATTTTGTTTAAGGTAAAATATACATACTTAATAATAGATTTTCACAACCTAGAATAGGTGTAAATTAATAAACTCTTATATTCTATTTGCGAATTTTACCACAAAAACTATAAAGAGAAAAACATACGTACTTGTGTCAATTAATATTTGGCTAACCTTTCTGATAATTGATAATATCCATATTTTCTTAAAACATTAGTTTAATAATGCTTGTAAATAAAAACTCCATTTTGTTCTTACCATAATGATGCGACTCCAACTATGTTTTATTTCACCCGAGTGAATCGAGTGAATTTGTCCAACTCGATAATCGATATAAAATAAATTTTACCGAGTTACCGAGTTAACTCGGCGCATCGTATAGATTCAGAGGGTGCTATATAGATATTACTTCACTAATTTACTTGTATATATAGTAATATCGCTGCAGGTGACATCACAAGTTGCATCCAAATTCAAACTTGCATCTGGCATGTTGTAAACAAACCTGAATTTAGTTTTATTTATGATATTGATTTATAGTTTTAATTTCACATATTACTTATTTATAAAGGTACATATTTAAAAATTGTTTAACTAAAGTAATCGCTACTCTCAACTCTAGTGATAAACTTTTCTGTAAATAGTTGATTTACTCAAAAACTAGTGTACAACTAGAATGACATACATACATTCTCGTAAATTAACCCGAGTGGCTCGAGTCACAAAACTCTACTCGAATCGCATCTTTATCTTACGGCCAATGCAGTGTTTGTCTACAATTTAGTGATTAAATCGACTTACTAATTCGAGCAATTTATTGATATATTATGTAATAAATAAATTGATATTAGTTAATATGTATATAATGTTGTATCAATTTATGTTATACATAATTTAAATTGATTATATATACTTTGGATAGTCAAATTATTAATAACATTAAGACTTACGTCCTAACGTTAGAGTGATATTATTTTATGAAGATATCGATACGCATACCAAAAATAATATATAACTACCTATTAAGTGTAGTAATAATAATTGTGTTGTATGGAAGAACAATTATAAAAATAATTTGTGACATATTGACACAGCTTCGTTCATCTAATTTGATTGTTTAACTCGAGCTCAAAATCGAGTTACCTGAATTTCAACTCGATTCGATTTTTCCGAGTTATCACGGCACATCTCTAAGACAATAATTTTTTAAATATTACATTACCTTAGCCAATGATCAGAACACGAATGTCAAAACAACTAATTTTTTTTCAGATTTCTTGTTTCCGTTTACATTTTCGAAAAATCTATAGGCCATTTACTATTATAATTTGGTGTCTTTTTTTGGTGTAAATACCATTAAACGACGTTAATATTTCTAGTGGGCCGAAAAATGATTGTCTCCTTTAGCAGAGTAGCGAGTAATTTAGGGGCTAAATGTTTGCGAACCACAAAAAATTTGTCAAGTAGTTTAGTGAATGATCAAGTCGAGTCGATCCATTGTACTCCATTTTTATCGGGCGAGTAGCGCCTCCCACCACGCGTCCGTGCTCACTGGTTCACCGGCTAAACAAGTCCGAACCTGTTAATTAGTCGAGGTCATTAGGGTCGCAACTTTAAAATTTGTTTTCAAATATGTAGAACATCTTTTATCGATCCATATTTCATACCCATTACTTCTTTTTCTTAATCACACAAAAAGTTAAAGTAAAAATCAAGACAAAGTAGTTTTATTTATTTATTTATTTATTTATACTTTCATGCACAAAAAAAGTACATATGGCGGACTTAATGCCATAGGGCATTCTCTCCCAGTCAACCATTAGGCTAAACAGAGATAGACATTATGGAGGCGGTGCAGCAATAATCAAATAGAGAGGATAAAAGAAATAATAATATATGTAATAAACAATACATAGATATTATATACATACATATATATACATATATAATATATAATAGAATATAATATATACATACATACATACATACACTGTATATACATAAATACAAAATATATATATATATATATATATATATATATATATATATATATATATATATATATATATATATATATATATACACAATAGGTTCGTATAAATATTATATATATGTCAGAACAAATATGAAATATATACGAAAAAGAGAGCTTAGTCAATTCAAAATCATATACTTACGGACTTGATTTTTAAAGACGAATTTGTTGGGAGCTTTTTTAATGTCAAGAGGGATGTCGTTCCAGAGTCTGATGGCCACGAGGGCGAAAGAGTGAGATAAATAACCAGTATGGTGTAAAGGAGTGAGTAACTTAAGATTGGCCGAGGAACGGAGAGAAAAATTATGAGAATCTCCCATGTATTGAAATTCAGATTTCAGATGCTCGGGAGCACATGGATCGTTCAAAATTGAGAAAAGGGTGCAGAGTATTCTAACATATCTGCGCTGACGGATAGGCAACCAGTTTAACTGTGTACGAAAGGAAGATACATGGTCGTATTTACGAAGACCATAAATGTATCTGATGCAGTTGTTAAGCAGACGATCCAATGTATTAAGATGAAGTTGAGACAGGTCTGAGCAACACACATCGACATAATCAATAATCGGTACAATAAGTGATTGGACAAGTAAAATCTTGGTATTGGTGGGAAGAAAGTTTTTAAATCGATATAGAGATCGCAAAGTTCCAGTAGTTTTGCGACTCACCTCCTGTATATGTTTGTTCCATGTTAAGCAACCATCGATGTACAGACCAAGGTTCTTTACACTAGTAGAGAACGGTGTGACATTATTATTAAACATAATTGATGGTAGGGTGGCAATATCCAGTTTAGATAATAATCTTGAGCTACCTACGAGTAAGATTATCGTTTGGCATTTAGACGGGTTCACGTTTATTCCATACACAGTAGACCATTCTGAGATATATTTTAAATCATCATTTAACAGTGAAATAGCACTTAGGATATTTGAAGGTTCCACTTGCGCATATAACTGCAGATCCTCAGCATACAAATGGTAAGAGCTCTTGAGATTTAGTGTGATGAGATTTATAAAAATGGAAAACAGAAGAGGAGAGATAATACCGCCTTGAGGGACGCCAATTGACACATCACGCCAGTCAGATAGTATATGACCAGTACGCACAGCCTGTTGGCACCCCCCGAAGATATGTTGAGAACCATTCCTGAGCTGAAGACGAGATATTCAAATGAGAAAGAAGAGCTAACAGGATACCATGATCGACAGAATTAAATGCATTAGAAAAATCAATTAAGATGAGAACGGTCAGTTTTGATTTTTCCATCCCCTCACGAATATCTTCCGTAACCTTGAGAAGAGCAGTAGTAGTAGAATGACCCGGGCGAAAACCAGACTGATAAGGGGAAAGAATATTCATTGAGAAAACAAAAGCAGAAATCTGTTTATGAGCGACAGCTTCCAGAACCTTAGAAAGAAAAGGCAGAATAGAAATTGGTCTGAAATTAGATAAAGAGCTGCATTCAGTAGCTTTCGGGATGGGAATAATAAAGGTTTTACGACAGAAAGTTGGAAAAGCACCATTCATCAGCGAAAAGTTAATTATATGAGTTATCACGGGTAAAACAGAATCCAGCACGTGCAAAACCATTACCATACTCACGTCATCACATCCAACGGCTTTCGATTTAATAGAGGAAAGTGCTTTGCGTACCTCGACTTCTTCTACAGGAGTAAAAGTGAAAGTTTCATGAGAATAAGGAGGCATGGAAGATATAAAAGAGATGGCATTAGCTCTAGAATCATCAGAAACTATTTGAGAAGACAGAAAATGACGATTAAAATCGTCAGGAGAAAAGGTGACGCTATTATAGTCAAATTGCGATTTTCCATATCCAAGCGTATTCAGAAATTTCCATATATCAGCCGAAGATGAATTAAGTAGTTGTTCGTGGATATATCGGCGTTTAGCAGCTCTCACCATCTGATTGCATCGATTTCTTGCAGCTTTATATGCTTGCCACTTTACCTCAGTGCGATTCTTCTTGAAAGCACGGAAAGTTCTATCGCGTTTAGCCATAGCCAATCTTACCCCAACCGTGATCCACGGAACAGGAGGACGCTTCAGTCGAACAACACGCTTAGGAGCATGTTTATTATACAGTCCTAATATGTTGCTGTTAAAGAAGTCGACTTTTTCATCAACTGTGGAAGCAGTATATACAGATGACCAGTTAATAGCATCTGCATCACATTTAAGCTTGTCCATATCTATTCTAGCAAGACTACGAATAGAGATGGACACAGGTAAAGGCTTGGGGGACTTTAATTTATATGACAAATAAAGCAGGTCATGCCGTGAAAATCCAGAAGCAGGGAATTGTCTATAATTGACAACATGATCAACGGAGGAGACGGCAATAAGGTCAATCCAGGTGTCAGCAGAGTGGAAGTTGTGATGTGTTGCATTTAGAGGCAAAATAGTGAAATTATGCGACAACATGGTCGACCTCAGTTTCGAAGATTTAAGATAAACCCTAGATAGGTCGGTGTTAAAGTCTCCCATGATAATGTGATGTGTGTAGGCAGAACTGTAAGGCAATAAATTTACTTCCAAATCGGAGAAATAGTCCACTTGAGGTAAAATTAGTGTTAAAAACTGTATTTGTGAAAATAAAACTTTTATATCTTAAGCATCCGTACTTTTTTTAAACCAATCCCTTAATCATTTCTTTATTTCAATTTTCATTTGCTTTTTATATGTGTTCCATGGCCGTAGTGTCTATGAAATGTGGGCTATCCCCTTTCCTCATCCACCTCTTCTAAAATAGCCATTACGATTAGCTTAATCAGTTTATAGCGTTGCAGCCCGTTCATCTTGTAAAACACCACTCACTTGTGTACTGGGACCGTAATGCGTACGATTTCTGTACAGTAGCGAGTAGTTTAGCCACTAAATTACACGCTACTCTACTACATTACTAAAGTAGTCTTAACTAGCCTTTACTCCTGTATCTGATATAACCAAACAAAAGGAACTACGCGTAAGTAGCTTGTTACTGTGTAACAAGGTACGTGTACCGTGTACTGGAACGGTTCACCGACTGATCGGCTGTGTTAGGTGAAATTCGTATATTTTAAAAATAATTATTATAATGATACTTATAACATAGCCACGTACGTAGCTTAGGTAAGGGAGGTAATAAAAAGGTCTACTGAAGTAAAACCTAATACTAAATGTAAAATGCATATTTAAAATCACGTTGTAATTCGTTCTAATGTTCAAAGTATCCAACGTTATCAGCGTGACAAAGTCGGAAAAAACGGAACGACGGTCACGGTTATTCAAAAATAACATTTTTCCCAAAGTCTAGTCACCTCTGACGAGACCCACGTGATGATATGAATATCCATATACCACCACTACACGGTTATTGGTAACAGCTCAAAACATTTTATCTATCGACAACGTCTTGCAATCGTCGTTTCTCTAGCGCTCACGTGACCTTAATACAAATAATTCGATATTTTAATTGTTGATAATTTTTTATTTTTGGATAAGAACATAATATTTACTCTAAGTTATATTTATCTTCATTAAAAAAATATTGTCCTTGGCCTGACCCACTATACTCCGGCTTGACCATAGGTCTAAGTTACGAGGGTGGATTGAAAAGTACTCGGCCTAACCAAGAAAATAAACACATACTATATCAGTTATATTTTTATTTTTCTACATAATCACCATCAAGTTCAATACACTTTTGCCACCTCCCCTTCCAAGCATTTAGACCGTTGAAAAAAAATGATTCTTCCTTAGAGTCAAAATATGCGTCTACAGCTGCTTTGACCTCGTCGTTTGTCGAAAATCTTTGACCTCCCAAGTGCTTTTTTAGGTTAGGGAACAGAAAGAAGTCTGGTGGTGCCAGATCAGGTGAATACGGCGGATGCGGTAACAGTTCAAAGCCACAGTTGTGAATTTCAGCCATTGACTGTACTGACGTGTGAACACGGGCGTTATCTTGATGAAACAGGACTTTTCTTCTGAGCATTCCTCGACGTTTTTCTTTAATTTCCTCTCGTAAATGACGTAGTAAGATGCAGTAGTAATCAGAGTTTATAGTCTGACCCCTTTCAAGATAATCAATCATAATCACACCTTTCGAGTCCCAGAATACTGAAGCCATCACCTTATTTGCCGACAAAATCGACTTAGCCTTTTTAGGGGGTGGTGAACCAGGTCTTCTCCACTGTTTTGATTATTGTTTTGTTTCCGGTGTACAGTAATGAACCCATGTTTCGTCCATAGTAACAAAACGATTCAAAAAATTATCTGCATCGGCTTCAAACAACTCCAAACAGTCGCGTGAAATAGTCAATCGCGTCCTTTTTTGTTCAACTGAAAGCAGTCGCGGAACCCACCTCGCAGACACCTTGTGGAAACCCAACTCGTTGACAATGATGTTTTGAGTTCGTTCATAAGAGATGCATATAATCTCGGCTATCTCTCTAATTTTTAATCTGCGGTCTCCCATTATTAAATCAAGTACTTTTTTAATATTTTCGTCAGTAGTTGACATCGAAGGCCTTCCAGAGCGGGGTTCATCTTCCACACTCTCTCTACCACGCTTAAATTCTGCTATCCATTTTTGACGGATGAATATGACAGAGCACAATCGCCTAATGTACTGACCATGTCATCATGGATGGCTTTTGATGATAGCCCCTTCTTATGGAGGTACTTAATGACGGCACGCTGCTCGATTTGCTCCATTCGCGGAAATTATGTCCGATTACTTTGTTAATAAATTTATAAAATCACAACTAATTATCGCACACGTTTCGAACTTCACACAATGAACTAGTCTGAACTGAACTAAATAATGTGGGTAGATTTGATTTTTAGAATTGAATGGATCTGTGTTAGGCCGAGTACTTTTCAATCCACCCTCGTAGTTGAATACACTGTCGGGGCCTGAGCCTCTGAAATCGACCAAAATATTTGTCAACTGTCAAACTAGCGTCGATAAAGCAGTGCCCTTTTGACCCTATATTATATGATTGGATTGACTGATAAAGAGCTATTGAGAGAACAGACAGAGCCACCTATGGAAACAAGGCTGTAGTTTTCGAGTTATAAGAAAGTGACCATATTAACTGGATAACCATATTACGCTCACGTACTATATATATGCCCCACAGCTGGGCACAGGCCTCTCATTTCTGAGTTTCTGGTTATTAGCAGGTTCTAGTCCTTCTAGTAGAGCAATTAGTTCGCAGATTAGTTTGCAGAATTCACACGTCCTCAAAATATATTATTCGTCAATAATACAGGTTTTCATCGTGTGTGTGTGGTAAATCAGAACTTAACATTGCGTATTAACAATTAGTTGCAGCAGGGATCAAAGCCAGGTTCTCCATTAACCCAATCACCCATTCATGCATTTTTTTATTTGGCATTCTTTATTGCAGATAGAGATTCTTCTAAAGAATTCTTTGAAGTTTTCATTAATTAATTCTTACGACACAGCGTGATTGATTATATTTTTCCCCTGTACAGCGACTAACTAGGAAATTAACGGTAATTATTATTGTATCTACAAAAATAATCTGTCACAGGAAGATATCGATTTTTTATTTATTTAATACATATGTAATACATACATAAAGAGTTCCTTTTTAAATCATACAGTAAAAAAATCGCACTATTTAGTAAATCTATTTAAAGTGAAAATAGATATTATATAAAAAAAATATTAAACATTTTTAATATACCATTTGTGTTTTCTTTTTTTTCTTGTTTCTCCGATTTTGAGCTATGTTCAAAATATCAAGTCTCTAGCTAGAGACGAAGTCAAATAAAGACAAAACAAAATCAATTACTAAATTCTACCCGAACGAAGTTAATAATAATAAAAAGACATTAACGGAAATCCAAGACAATCTTTTTTGATTTTTTTATTATTGTTAGGCTTCGTAATAACGCCTTAATTCGAAGCACGAATTGCACAAATTACTTAAGAAAAATCTATTGCCACAATTTAGCCGAGTACGTTGAGGATCCCTAACGCAGTAAAATAATTTACTAATGCAGGATAAATCATTATTTATATTTATTAGACCTTAATGACGCTGCGTATTTTAATTATTACTTTTTATGTATAAAATAGAGACCCGCCCCGACTTCGCTTCGGTTTAAAATTAGATTTCTGCGTGGATGTTATCTATCACTTGAATATTATGTAGGTTATCGCTGAGGTATTCTTTAATTAATGCCACATTTATACAAATAAATAAAATGAAGCGTCTGTTTGTAATGTCAAAATAACAGCTATTTACTAAATGCATATAAAAGTATACACGGTACTTATAACAACAACACAATTATTAAAAGTTTTGTCTGTCTGTTTGTTCCGGCTAATCTCCGAAATGGCTGGACCTATTTTGACGGGACTTTCACTGGCAGAAAGCTGATGTCATAAGAAGTAACTAAGGCTACTATTATTTTCCCCCCGAACGGGTTCCCGCCTTGTCGTGGCGGGGGGGCTTAGTAGCCGTGGCTTGGTCTCCCACGGTGAACAAAGAGGAACCCACGTGGCTGGCCCGAGGTGAAGGGCCGGCCTGGTGGCCACTCCGAGTGGGCTTGGGGAGCCCACTTCGGATGTGTGCGAGTGGGGACTCCGCACCCTCTACCGCTGCAGCCGAGGTGGAGTCCCGGAGGAAGAGTGTGTGAGGAGAGTGTTGGTATGGCGATGCGCCACTCGCCCTATCCTCCGCGACTCAAACGGGGCCGCACCGTTGATGCGGTGGTGATGGAGCTGCGGGGGGAGAGGATTGTCGGTATTGCGAGGCGCCGCTCTCCCTATCCTCCGCAGCCGAATCTTGGTTGGCGGCGGAGCCATAGACCAGATCCGTCGCTGGGGTCGGGAAGGCTAGTACTTCTAAGTGCTCGTTTTTCCCCATGCCCCATGGCCTTCGCGCATCGGACGCGGGGGGCGTCTGTTGCGCAGATGTAATTGGAGGCCGTGAAGGAAGGCGTACCATGTGTTCTGGTGCGCCTTACTTGGGAAGGAGAACGAGGAGGAATATTCCTCTCCCGAGGAGGTGCTGCCATGGGGCGGCAGTCGCTGGTAGGGCCGCGGAAGTGTGCGAAAGCGTTCCCGTAGCCCTGCCAATATGCGACGAAGGTGGAACACCATGGGGTTTTAGTCGGTGCGAGTACGACATAACCCGTCCTTGCCCCCGCGAGGCGGGTATGCGTAGGCATTTCCCCATGTTAAAAAAAAGGGTACTTTTATTTTAGAAAAATAATAAGGGTTCCGCGCAAAAAATATTTAACCCATGAAATCCATATCCATAGTTGTTATTAAAGCGTTAAATAATGCTAGTACCATCACTCATTTATCAGAAAGAAAATATTATACTTTCTAGTGAATTTGAATTAAATTGGAAAACTAGAATGAAAAATGGTTTAGCTGTACGGAATTAATATTAAAGTAGCTTTTAAATATTCGTTCAATACGTTCAATACAGCTATAACAATTACAAATACTGGTTACACTCCCACGATGATGATGAGATCAAGATAAGTATTATGTGTATTATGTGTATTCTTAAATTTAGATGGATTATTAGTAAAGTATAAAGGATTCATTACAAACATGCGAATATTTAAGTAATTAAATTTATAATAAGGTAAACATAAAATACCGCTTATACTCAGCCTATATTCAGGGCACAGGCCACCTCTTAAATTTGAGAGGGTTATTTGGCTCAAGGAATGGTCCACCGCGTTGTTGGTAGGCTTCACATGCCTTTGAAATATTTTTCAATTCTCAAATACACAGTTAACTTAAAATTGCAAACTATCAATTTCATTGGTACTGAAATGGAACCCAATTTGGTTACGTATTGTGTATGCGCTTAGCCCAAGTTATCACTGCTACTTATTGAATTCATAGAGGACCCACTACCCTATATTATCATCCCGTGTGTGTCGTGAGAGGCTACAGAGCAAATAGAACAGAATATTGGCAGCAGCATCTTCCTAATAACAACAAAAAATATTTAAAAAAAAAAGTGTTTTTTATATCATTGGGTGACAAGCGAGGACACAGTCCATCTGATGGTAAGTGGATGCCGTGGCGCATAGACATCCACATTTATTCTCAATTAAGGATCGAAAATGCAAATGCGTTGTCACCCCCGAGGATTAAGATTGAATGCCTCGATTTTAGTGAAAAGGGTCTTCGGTTCTATAAACTTACCATACGAAACACAGCAGCATTACGCTGCTATTTTACGCTGGTATTCTGTGAGAGCGTAGTCCTACCCCGGTCGTGCCGACCCATTCGTGCTACAACTGCTCTATAGCTGCAACGTGGCTCTACCACGTAAAAAAACGGTTGCTCACCCGTTTGTCAACCGTGACAACTAATATATCTCCCAAAAGGAAATCTATGAGTGGTCTATTTTCAGCAGCCTACTTCTGAAAGGCTATAGTGAAAGAACAAAATATCTATTAACGTTTTATTATTAGTCAGAGGCCTTGTCTTATAATAGAGCGGTAAGAGATCGCCATGCTGCTTCAGTCATGCAGTATTGTATTTACATGTCCTCAAAAGAAACATCAATTTAAACAATAAGGGTGACAAACGAACGCACACCTGATGGTAAGTGAATACTGTGGCTTATAGACATCTATATTTATCCTCGATTAAGATCAAAACGCAGATGCGTTGTCACCCATGAGGACTAAGTAAAAAAAAAGGAGTCAAAAGGGCGTCTCCAGATATCTACACTCACCATACGATTCACAGCAGTACCTATTTGTATAGTTGCTATTTTACGCTGATATTCTTTGGGAGCGTGGTCCTTCCCCGGTCGAGCCGACCCATTCATGCTACAACCACAATACAGCTGCAGCGTCGCAGTACCACGTTGTGAATCTACATTTTTAAACGAGAATACATATAGGTACAGCTACAATTTACCATCCGGTGGACTGATGCTAGTTTTTTACTAAAAATAAATAAAATAAAAGTCGTTTATTTCGACCACAAGGATCATAGATGTTAGTAATAATACAAATCTTAAAACTAATGTTAGTAAAACTTAAAACTATTTACCTAATTTTAAAACTATAAGGCAGGCCCGATTAGTCAGCACGTGCACCATATGACAATAGTTCAGGTACTGACAATCAAACCTGTCAGAAAATGCCCTCTGGATACCATTGGAACTGGCCCGCACCCTGCGCACCAGGGATGTGCATCATTTACGCATAGTGGTGTAGAAACAATCTACACGCGCATCCGCGAACATACCCGACGCACTACATTACTACATTAAAGCACTACATTAAAACAAAACCTCACTTCTATACAAATACAAAATAAAAGATGTACAGCGCTGCTACAGAGAAATTCACTAGCTTACGTATCCGTCGCGTTGTGTCAATCGTCTTAGGTGCTGAGTCTCGAGCAGAGATATTACACTACAATTTGAACCCCTCCCGCCTCCCCCCTGCCCTCTTATTTCCTGTTCATCATCGGACAACCATGCGTGATTCGATTTTCAATTATTGTTCTTTCGTTGTGAATATCTTTAGAATTCGCACGAAGCGTTTTGCCTTTTCCTTAGTAATTGATGACTCCAGCGAGTAAGTATAGCAACTGATTTCAATAATTTATCTGCGTTCGTTTTTTTGTCTGCGTTGAAATTGAGTTTATTAAAATGAAATATATTTATTTCTTCGAGTTCGAGTAGAATTAAAATTTCGTTTGCCTAATGTAATTTTTTCCAAAACTACTATAGTACGTGAGGGTAATATGGCCACTTCTTATAACTCAAAAACTACAGCCTTGTTTGCATAGATGACTTTGTGATCCGAGAGCTCATCATCGGTCAATCAAATAATAAAGAGTCAAAAGGGCAATGCTTTATTGACGTCAATTTGACAGTTGACATTAAAGTAAATATTTTAGGCGATATTAGTACGGCGTAATGAGGGTAGTTATTTTAAGTTCGAAGTGTTCCTAATTATTTCCAAAGCTTGTTTGCTATTCTTTCCTACGACTTTGTATTTTTATCTCTGTCCTGCTCCTAGTTTTGGTTTCATAGGGCGGCAAAGCTTAAGGTTACCCTCACGTACGTTATTCAATAGCAAAGTATTAGGCAAATTTGAGATGTGCAAGCGGGTTTTAGAAAGGGAATGGGGTGTACAGATCAAGTCTTTTCCATGCGCATGATTGCGGAGAAGTTTTTGGCCAAAAACCAGAAAGTTTTTTGTGCGTTCATGGACTTGGAAAAGGCTTATGACAGAGTGGACAGGAATGTGTTATGGCAAACACTGAACTCATATGGGTTGAGCGCTGGTTTGATACAGGCATTAAGGTCTCTTTATAGGGACTCTAGTGCCTGTGTCAGGATCAATGGGGTCTACTCGGACTGGTTTGGCATCCAAAAAGGTGTCAGACAGGGCTGTGTGGCTTCCCCTTGGCTGTTCAACCTATTTATGGACCGGTGTTTGCAAACTTTGAAAGATGAAGAATGTGGGTTAAGAATGGGCGAGTTAACCGTCAAATGCCTTTTGTATGCCGATGATCAAGTCATACTTGCGTCATCGGCGGCAGAGTTGCAAATGATGGTTACATTAATGAACTGGGAATTAAAAGAAAGGGGAATGAAAGTGAACGCAAGTAAGACGAAAGTGATGGTTTTTGAAAGAGAAGAAAGCAAAACGGTATGTGAAATAAGAATAGAAGGAGAGTTGATTGAGCAAGTGGATGAGTTTGTGTATTTGGGATGTGTATTTAGCAGGGATGGTAGATATGATAGGGATATAGAACGACGAGTAAATGCAGGGAATAGAGTGAATGGGGCACTACACTCTATTATGAAGAACCAGAATTTGTCAAAACAGGCACGTATGGTAATTCATAATGCTGTGTTAGTCCCTACTTTAATGTATGGTAGTGAAAGCTGGGTGTGGCAGAAGAAGCACGAAAGTAGAATAAATGCTGTAGAAATGCGGTCTTTAAGGAATATGCTAGGGTGTAATCTGAATGACAGGGTGAGAAATTGCGTGATAAGAGATAAATGTGGTATGCAAGATGATGTTGTGACCAGGATTAAGAAAGGAATGCTTCGGTGGTTTGGTCACGTAGAAAGAATGAATGAGGAAAGAGTGACAAAGCAAATTTATATGGCAGATGTGAATGGCCAAGTCGGGAAGGGACGCCCTAGGAAAAAGTTTATCGACCAAATTGGCGATATTTTGAAAATGGGCCACGTTAGAAGTACCCTTAACCGACGAGCATGTATGCGTAGATATATGGATGTAAAGGAGGCGAAAGAGGTATGTCAGGATCGTGCCAAATGGAAGTCTGTAGTCTCTGCCTACCCCTCTGGGTGACAGGCGTGAGTGTTTATATATTATATATATATATTAGGCAAATATTTGACGACTCCGTGGCGCAGTGGCTTAGCAATGAGTGGCTGCGCTGGGGGTCGCGGGTTCGAATCCCGCACGGAACAAGTATTTGTATGGCCTACAAGTAGTTGTCCGGGTCTGGATGTTCGTCCTTGTGCAATTTATGTTTGTAAACTGCCCCCACAATACAAGAGAAAATCTTAGTGTAGGGGTAACGTTTTTAAAAATAAAGAAAGAAAGAATAAAGAAAGAATTATAATTAATAATTGAATAAAGGTATTGTACATAATTTCACTTCCAATTTTGGATTTTGTATGTGTAGATCAATAGTTCATGATTGCATAGATTTTAAGTTTGTTATGATGAAATTGACATATCTAACAAACTTCCTAAATAAATAAAAAAATAAAAAAGAGTGAGTAGGTAGTTCGTTTTATCATCTAAGAATGATCAGAACAGGGAGAGAGATATGGTGATGTAGATACGTAGTGACACATATAAGTAATGTTGAAATAAACGGCTTCCATTAAGCATAAGAGATTTTATGCTTTCTGCATACTACTAAGACATAATATATAATACCCATTATTTAAATTTTGTCTCTCTGTCCAGACTAATCTTCGGAGCTGTTGAATAGATCTTGAAGAAACTAAAGCGTTCAGACAAAGAGCATGCCAAGGAGGGATCTAAGCTATATTCTATCCGAAAAAACCAAAAATTGATAAAGCATAAAATCGTCTTTTCTTTGCTTAAATCTAATTAACGCCACATTAATAGATCCTATCCGGATGAAACCAGGCCGTCTCTAGTTTAAATTATATTAATTTAATATATTAAATTGCGCTATATGTTGATTTTGTTTGGTTTCAAATTCAGGGTCTAGGGCTTATCAGTATATGACTTTACAACGCGTAAACATTAAGCAATATTAAAATAAATAAACTGACGAAAATTGACTTAAAAATTAGAATGTAAACAGAGTTGCTAGAGCTTCATATACTACCGCCATCTAGCGATACAAAACATTTTACATTCAAAATTTAACTTAATAAAGTTAAAATGGATCTCCAGTGGGGAGAACTCGGGCTTATTACATAACTTTAAAGGCGAATTTGTACTGTACCTGGTAACACTGAAATCTTGTTTTAAATTAATAATTTCAATGTTGATTATTGAACACAGACGTAAACTAAAATTATTAAAAAAAACCGCAACTTCAAAGTTCGCAGTCTCATGTTTGAAGAAAATATTTTGTTATGAAAGAGGTCTCTTCGCTTAGCAGCAGAAAGTTGACAATTGCTGGTAATTATCATACTTCACAACTGTACATATTATAAGTTCACAGTTCGCTTTTTTTCACGAACTGCTTTATTGAAACAGATTGTACTAATTATAATATACTTTTGTAATAATTATTAGTTAATAGACTACGCTCAAGTGCTCTTTTTTACACGGTCTGACATTTTGAAAGAATATTCTTTTATAGTTCGTACTTTTTCATTCTCTCCGAAGTCATATACATACTTTATTATTTAAAAAGTTAGTTACTCTCTTATTCATCGTACGAAACACAGCAGCATTATAACTGTTCTACGCTGGTATTCCGTTAGAGCGAACGGCGAGTTGTATCACCAACATATCTCCACCTTCGCAACCACACTACCACAGGTGGCTGGTGATTTTTTTTTAAATCTGAAGCGATAAAGGAATTCCACCTGATGGTCAGTTGTTACTGCAGTCCATAGATCCCTGCAGTCAACTCGAACAAGGAAGACTACTGCGTTGTCACCTCTGAAGGCTCGGATGAAATGCTCTATATATGCTACACACCGGAACAGATCAGCGCAAGCTATTTGTTGACAGAAATAAGTACAAAGGTGATAGAAGGACAGACTTAGTAAAAATATTTAATATTTCTGAAGCTGCTAAGTATAACATTTTTAATTTTCACAGAATGTTTATATCATTGTAATTGAGTTAGTCTTTGTACTAGCAGACAGTATGCCACAGTAATTAAGGTTCATTTATTTACAGTTTTAAAGTCAACGGAGCTTACAAAGGCTCAGCTGGGACGTAAGGCGATGCAGCGCGCGCCTCATTATGTACAAAGTTAAGTCGACCTATTTAGCGTCAGAGTGTGTTGCAATACTGAGAAAAATACTTTTTGTCGTTTCATATTTTTCATAGCGCAACTTTGCATAAGCGTACATACTCACACGATTTCGAGTAACGTTTTACATAAAGCCAAAGAATTATAGTAAGTAGTTGGTAAGTTAATTGTATTTTTTTCAACATGCATAATTTCTAAAATCACTCATTTAAATTTAAATTTTTCAAACTAAATGAAAAATAAATAATCTAACCAGAATTAAAGACTAGTCTAGTCTACTAAATCTGACAGCTGTCAAAAGAGAAGGTGTTTCTTAAATTTAATGCACTATAGTTCTCGTGGAACATCTACTTCATACGAAGCTGATAAATATTTTGTAACGTGACATCTTTTAATATTTAAAAAAGAATGAGACATTTTTAAACCAGACCCTTCAAACCTAAGATGAACTTTCAATGAGTTATATATCAACTTTTGATATATAAAATGTAATATCGTTGTATACGTATACGTGGTAGAGCCATGCTGCAGTTATATTAGTATTATAGTTGTAGCACGAATGGGTCGGCTCGACCGGGGAAGAACCACGCTCTCACAGAATATCACTGTGAAAACCAGCTTAATACTGCCGTGTTTCGTATGGTGAGTGTAGAGAACCGGAGACCCTTTTTACTGGAAACGAGGCATTCCATCTTAGTCCTCACGGGTGACAACGCATCTGCATTTTGACTTGTAATCGAGGACAGATGTGCATGTCTACGGACCGCAGAAACCACTTACCATCAGGTGGACTGTGTGCTCGTTTGTCACACTATCCTATTAAAAAAAGCTGCATCTATGTTATGGTTATAGCACGAATGGCACGTGGGACTGTGGAAGGCTCAGCTCTCAAAGAATATCAGCGTGAAATGTTTCGTATGGTGAGCGTAGAGAACCGTAGACCTTTTTACTGGAAACGAGGCATGTCATCTTAGTCTTCAAGCGTTACAACGTATCTGCATTTTGATTCTTAATCGAGGATAGATATAAATTTCTCAACAACATCCTCTTACTATTAGGTGGACTGTGCTCGATTGTCACCATTACTTTATAAAAAAAACATTGTGAGGAAACCTGCATGTGTTAACAGTAAGTAAAGTTACAGGCTATATACGTCCCACTGCTGGGCTCAGGCCTCCCCTCATTTCTGAGAGGGTTTAGGGCAAGGAAGTGTCCGCCGCCGTGGTAGCTCAGTGGTTAACGCTCGCTGTAAATATAACAGAACGCGAGTAACCCGGGTTCGATCCCCGCCGGCACCAATGAAATTGTTAATTACAATTTTAAGTGCTGATTTACCACGTGCTCGGCGGTGAAGGAAAACATCGTGAGGAAACCTGCATGTCTGAGGAATAAGAAAAAAAATATTTCGAAGACATGTGAAGTTCGTCTGCATGTGTGATGAACAAAATATTTTGAGAACATGTCCGCCAACATGTCCAGAAGCAGGGCGGTGGACTAATCGATCCACAATCTTCTTAAGAATAGGAGAAGGCCCGTGTCCAGACGACTTAGGCTGCAACTTTATTTTTATATTTTTCATTTACAGCGCAAGAATATTCCAATGTAGTGCAATCTCTCAATGTTGTTGACGTCCACCTGGCCATATAGCTGCAGCAACAGATCCGACATGACACTGATTCAACGCCGCTGAAGATGTAAATTAACAAAACCATCAGTGTACTCACTCATTCCGACCTCCTTGTGCACGATGTAACTTATAAGTTCTGAAATGGGCCATGTTGTGTTAGAAACACAGGGGACTAACCTGCCTCGAGAATCAACAATTTGTGTTTTTGGGATTCGAACCCAGGTCTTGTAATCGTCAATGAAACACGACAGAGGAAACTCCGATACGTTGTTCCAGATCAAGTTAGCGCACTTGTTAAAATTGTTGTTAAAATATTTTATTTCCTTTCTAAAACTCTAAGACTGAATTCCCCAAGATATTTCGTATTACGGCTTAGCACACAATAAAATCACCGTGATAACAATCATACAAAGCACTGTAATTGCAGTCAACAGATATAAATATATGATTGCCTCCACGATGCAATGGAAGTACCTAGCCTTGGGATAACATGTTTATAATAAAACTAAAACCTTGTTAATTTTCGTGTTGTATTATTTTGTATTATTTCGTGGTAAAAATTATAAAAATTTGTTAATCCAGGATCTGGTCTATCTCTGTGCCAAATTGCATTTAATTTAAATCAACTTAGCCGCTACACCAACGTGATTAAGTAACAAACATTCAAATATGCAATATTATGAATGTAAATACAATAAACCTCCAGATAATTAGGCTAAATCAAATTATAAAGAATATTATAGTGTCTTCTTATAGACGTCACACTTTAATAATTTAACGTTACCTAATCGCTCGACAATGATGTCTGAAAATAAATGTCATCAGTAAATATATCGGATGCTATACCAAATATAAAATTTATCTTGAAAAATTCAAATATTCAGCTTTAGTTTTGTACTTGCGTATATTCTAAGGTATTATTTTACGAGTATTAACAATTCAAATTGAAATTATAACTTTTATATAAAATATATAATTTCAAAAATTATCAGAAGATATATAAAGGAACAAAACCTACCTCAATTTCTTAAAAGTTATTCTTAGATGTCTAGTTTTTTTACCTGGTGTTAGTTTTACTTTCAGCGTGACCTTAAAATAAAGCGAAATTGAATAAGATATTTTGACTCTAACCTACATTATTTAAGGCGAGCGATGCTTATTTCAGCTCAACAGGTATCGTCTTACTATTGAAAAAGAGAGTTAGTAGAACAGGTGTTACAAAAAAAATAATCACGTGAGCATGCGGCTCATTTGCTTTTTTGCTCCCTCTTCTATATAAAAAAATACTAAGTATAAGTACTTAATTATTTCCATCACTTAGTAGATGGGCTAAGGGATTGCCGTAAACTTCACAGTATATGCGATCTACCTGAGTTTGATCTACCACATTGAGGAGTAAATGAATAGAAGCCTGAGCCCGGCAGTGATTTGTATATAGTCTGTAACTTTACTATTACTTAATAACTGCCTAATTGATCTAGTGGCCGTAAATGTGATTGCATATCACCGGGTTTGAATCTCCGGTCGGGCCGAATTCAATTATTGGGTTTTTATGCAAATAAATTATCAGTAGCAGCCGGGAGTCAGGGAAATTGGCGGTGTGTCCACCCCATGTCTCAGAAAGCACGTAAAGCCATTGGTCCTGCGCCTGCACTATATTTTTTTCGTAGCACGAATGGGTCGGCTCGACCGGGGAAGGACCAAGCTCTCACAGAATACTAGCGTAAAATAGTAGCTTAATACTGCTGTGTTTCATACGATTAGTCTAGAGAACCGGAGACCCTTTTTACTAGAAACGACGAAAAAATACTTGCAAGTACCTGTTGTAAGTCAGATGTTAGAAGAATTTGAATACTACACATGAAAATACTTACAAAGGAAAATGATCCATATCTCAATAGGAATAAAAAAACTCAATCGTATTTGTGAATAAAAAATACTTTGAACTTCAAAGTATTTTTTTATTTATACGACTTTGCTCCTTATTCCTAGTAGGATAATATGGTATAGAGGTCGAATTCCTATGCAAATATTTTCAAATATTTGACACCGCGGCCGTACGCGCCGCATTTTAGACTTCGTTATATGAAATCATATAACGGCGCCTCTACACGTTGGCCAACACAGTGGCGAATGTAGTGGCCAATAGCATTGGCCAACGTGTAGACGGGATGTATGGGCTTCATTGGTTTGTATTGGAACGATGGCCCGCAAGTTGGCGCGAGATCCGTGTGGTGTCGGTTTTTTACAAAAGATCAAAGGATTGTTGGCAGAGTTTGGTCGCCGCGTCCACACGTTGGTCGCGAGTTTAGTTTGCTACAAGCTCTCAGAGTGATTACACGCATCTGATTAAAATTTTATATTCACGATTTGTAGGGTGGATGACTCAATTAACAGCCTTTTAGTGCCAATTTCAACTTTAAACATTCCTACTACATTAATTAGCGCGATTTAATTATTTTTAAACATTTGTTTTAATCGGTAAGCTATTTATAAAAATAATAATGAACATTTATTTACAATCAGATTATTACGAGAACAATTTTAAAATGAAAAAAAAATTAAGTACGTAGTTTATACGTGGTAGAACCATGCAGTTATATTAGAAGTATACTTGTAGCACGAATGGGTCGGTTCGACCGGGGAAGGACCACGCTCTCACAGAATATCAATGTAAAATAGTAGCTTAATGATGCTGTGTTTCGTATAGTGAGTGTAGAGAACCAGAGACACTTTTTAAAGGAAACGAGGCATTTCATCTTAGTCCTCACGGGTGACAACGCATCTGCATTTTGATTCGTAATCGAGGATAGATGTAGATGTCTGTGGGCCACAGCAACCACTTACCATCAGGTGAACTGTGTGCTCGTTTGTCACCCTATCCCATATAAAAAGCGTCGATTTCTTATAATTTAATCGTGCAAGTTTTCGAATCATCATCATCATTACAGCTCTTCACAAGTCCACTGCTGAACATCCTCCTCCAAAGAATGCCGCAAAGCATGGTCCTGAGCCACTTTCCTTGTCATGAGTTATTCATTTATGTTTTACGTTATAATTAGTACCTATTATTAAGTCAGTGTTAATTATATTTATTGCTATAGTTTTTGTCTTTCTCAAAAAATAATTAAATTACCAAATAAATTATAAGGTGTTTTTTTATATACCAACATCAAATGTCTGATAGAAAAGCAAGTACATTTTTTGATAAACTTTAAAAACAAAACCCAATTTTAAAACATAGACTAATCGATTATAACTCCTTTAACTTTAAAATAAGTAAAGTTCTAATTAATGGTATTTATTCCAGTTTCTGATGCATGTAAAGAATAAATAAAGCTAATCGTATATCGTATATCTATTTACAGCCCCATTAATATTCACTATTCTTTTATAATTATTTTATAAAAACGTTACCCCCCACACTTGGATTTTCTCCTGTATCGCGGAGGCAACTTACAAACATAAATTGCACAAGGACACACATCCAGACCCGAAACAATTATTTGTAGGATATACAAATACTTGTTCCGTCCGGGATTCAAACCCGCGACCCCTGGCACAGCCACTCATTGCCAAATCACTGCGCCACGGAGCCGTCGTCTAAAATAAAATAAATTCGTCCGTACATTGGCCCGAACCGAAGTAAACTGAACGACCTTCCAACGTGTGGACGTCGTCCCCAACTCTCGGCCAATATATTAGCCACTACATTCGCCACTGTGTTGGCCAACGTGTAGAGGCGACACCTAGCATATTTCACCCGCACCGTACGCGCAGTATTTCGAAGCATTAGCCGCTGCGGCAAAATATCTATACAACAAGTATCGTTATCCTCTTAATGTACAATACAAAATACAAATATACAAATGTACAATAACAGTGTTATCAAAAAAAAATGGCGTGGAAGAAGATGGTGGATGTTATCTATCCAATGCACACATTTTTATCTTTATGTTGTTTATATCTTAGATTCCATATCACGCTTTCTCCCCGATATTGTTCAAAAATTTTTATTAATTCATTATGAGGACCTTAGATGAGGCCACGTATTCGTCATTTTTAAGAAAATTCGTAAATTAACAAACAAAGCACGAACGTCCATACTCAACCGTCGAGCATACACAACTGTGGAATGGACCACGTGTACCTACCTACGTGGCGTACCGCCATCACTGGCCCACTACCTTTGATGTGCGGCCGTAAAACCGACACCGACGCCATCCCAAGACCATCGCACGCGCCATAAGCCATCCCACACCACTACACCCTCCACCGCTAAGGACTAAGATGGAATATCTCAATTCCAGTAAAACGGGGGTTCGGTTCATTACACTCACTACAAAAAAACACAGCAGCATCAAGCTGCTATTTTACGCTGGTATTCTGTGAAAGCTTGGTCCTTCACCGATCGAGCCGACCCTTTCGTGCTACAAGCATGATATAGCTGCAGCGTGGCTCTACCACGTATATAGATGTAAAACCCAATACGGATCGGTACTGCAGTAGAAACTAATATCCTATACACTAACTTATATTTTTATTTTAAAAAGTATTCTCTTTGTATCCTGAATAATTATTAATAGGCCATACAAATACCGTGCGGAATACGAATTCGCATCCCGCACCGTTGCTGTCTACTACTGCGCTACTGAACTTAACTGAACTTTATAATGTACTGAACTTTTTAAAGCATAAGTTTTATGATGCATAAAGTTTAAAATCGGGGTCTCACTAACAACTAAGGCCTGACAAACTTGTTCTTTGTCTTCCGTCATTTGATAGTTCTGCTCCAATGGTGCAAACTCTGATGCTATGTTCTCCATCTTAATGATTACTTTAGTCGAAACCAAAAGCTGCTTGTGTTGGAAAGTTTTAGTAATCTTAACGAGTTTTGCAAGTTATCGCATTTTAAGAAGTTCTTTTTAGAAAACGCTACAATATTACAAAAACTATTTTACAGTTTACTTTGAACATTAAGTGTTAATTACTAGTAATGAATTGTACTTTTTGCCGATAGTGAAGTTTTTTTTAGAGAATAAGGGTGACAAACGAGCACACAGTTCACCTGATGGTAAGTGGATGCTGTAGCCCATGAACATCTAAATCAAATCAACACTAGATTAAGAAACAAAATGCAGATGCGTTGCTACCGCTGAAGACTAAGATGGAATGCCTCGTTTCATGGAAAAAAGGGTCTCCGGATCTCTACCTCAGCTTACTAAACACAGCAGTATTAAGGCCCCAGTCTTGTAAAAATTGGTGTTCTCGCAAAATTTACAGCAAAACAAATATTTTTTGTACCTAGTATTTAAAAAGGAAAAAGTGAAACATATTTTACATTTATTTAAAGTGTAGGATTTGATATTTTCGAAACTGTTTTTTAATTTTATTTTGGTGTTTAAATTAATAGCTCTATTAGGCGTTAAACATGCCTATGTTTAGGTAACTTGCGTAAAAGGTCTTATTAAAGCCTCTGCTATGTACAAACTATAATAATATCAAGAAAAGTATTCAGATCACATTTATTTAGATATTATTGTCTACAATAATCTGATCTGGTCACTTTTTTTATAAATACTTTAATTTTCTTATTTGAAGAGCTGTAAAAGTTGTAATTTCATGATTATTTTTCTTCAAATATCTATTTTTTTCTATTAGAAGTATAAATGTAGCAAAGTCGTACTATAAATCACATAAAATAGAACTATTTTCAAGTGCATTAGAAATAAACAAAATTAAAAAAATATATATTTTCGTACTTTTTACCTATATTCCATTTATAAACCCGAAACGCCTGAAAATTCTCTCAGTTCCGCTGGGATTTCTCGGCGTTCAGATGTGTGTAGTGTTGTTCAACGTTACTTTACCTCTCGCTCGCACGGTTGATCTGTTTCCCTCGCGCAGCTCTTATGGACTGAGCGGAGCATATCGTGAAAGTTGCTCTATTTTAATATATATTATTTTTATTTAATTGTCATATTAGTTCTAGTTTTTTTTGTGTATTAGTGTTTATATAAGTATTAGATTAATTTACTTGGACTTTTGTACTTGGCGAATTTTAATTGATTACCAAAAAAAAAAAAACGGAAAAAGATGGATAGAAAAAAGAAGAAATATCCTTGTGTCAGTATAAAGAAATGTAACGCAAGAGTTGAAGTGATGAGTGAAGAGTTTTGGGAAAAACTCGGCTGCTCCGTTTGACAAAGTTTTATCACAGTTGTGTGCTAACAGAATTAATTTATTCGCACCTTGAATGTTCTATGCCGATAAAAGACCCACTGTATATAATAGAAGCAATAGAAAATAAAAAAACATAAAAAATCACAAAAAAGTTAACCCCCTACACAATATTACACCACTCGAAAAAATTTCCTTACTTTTAATGATGTAACAAACTAAATAAATAAGTATATGTGTATTCAGTTATTTTTTTGTTCGATTTTTTTATCAACTGCCTTCTATGTTACTTCGCTATACTATTTCTCTTTTAAAAATATCATATACATCCGATATGAAGGTAGGAGCTGGAATCATAGAGCTGAACCACATTTAATACAAAAAAAAATACAAAAAATTGACTGATTCTTGATACAAAATGTACAAGGTATTGGCGAAATTTGTATGAAGAGGCAGTTTTTATTTTCCTTCGGTTGTATATACCCTTTTTAAACCTACATCCCGTATAAACATTACTAAAAACAACATTTATGTAATATATAAAAAGGTAAAAAATTATACTACCACGACAAAAGTAAAATGAATATTTTTGGAAAAAAAATTAATAAGTTATATTTTTAATGAAATAGAGCAACCTTCACCTGTGATCTCGAACGTATTTATGCACGGGGGAGAGCGCCCCCTGTAATGGCTGTGAATGTAAAAGAGCAAAGCTAGACGGAAGCTGTGACATATCCTCGATTATGAATCAAAATGTAGATTCGTTATCACACGAGAGGACTAAGATGGAATTCCAATTTCCAGTAAAAAGGATCTCCGGTTCTCTACACTCACCATATGAAACACGCTACTATTTGACGCTGGTATTCTGTGAGAGCGTGGTCCTTCCCCGGTCGAGCCGATCCATTCGTGCTACAACTATACTACTAAAATAACTGCATCACTACTCTACCACGTATAAAAATATTATATTATATATTATACTGTGAAGTGTACATGCAGTAATGCAGAGACAGAAGAGGGAGGAGTTATCTTGCAAACATGTTTACTGCAATATTATCGCCTAAATAAATACGGTAATTTTGGTTCTCTTCAATTGGTCTGTTTCTTCACTCCATAATATTTGTTATAGATATGCCTCTGTAAATATCTGTATTGTTTATCATAAGATTACCGTCACATTATGTAGTTTGGAAGGGTAAAGCTTAAAATGATAAGAGGCCTTTACCTGTGTATATCGATAGAGCTAAGTATACTTTTGTGTGTGGTCGTTATAGATAGATAATGATATGCAACAGTTTGAAAGAATGAATTCTTGTGTGACTTTTAGTTGCAAATTCAATGTGGCAATAATACACGTAACTACTTTACTTTCATGAATATTCCAGTCGAAATCAGCTTCTGACACATTAGTATTGGATACTTTAAACTCTCTTTCCGCCGTAGTTGCGTTTACGACAGTAATAGAATGTTGCAAATTTCGTTGGTTACGAACTCCACGGCTAAACGCTGCAATCAAACTCAAAAGCGGCTAAGTATGTCTCTGTCTATTTTATTTGGACTCAATTTTTATAATATGAAACTTTGAATCTCGCCTACATCTATGAAAGGTAGGTGGTGGAACTCCTTCTTGACTATTTTTATAGGATAGGGTGAGAAACGAGCACACAGTCCACCTGATGGTAACTGGTTGCTGTGACCCATAGACATCTACATCTATGCTTGACTACGAATCAAAATTCAGATTCGTTGTCACCCGTGAGGACTTAGACGGAATGCCTCGTTTCCAGTAAAAAGGGTCTGCGGTTCTCTTCACTCACCATACGAAACACAGCAGCCTTAAACTACATCACGGTGGTTTCTGTGAGGGCGTGGGCCTTCCCCGGTCGAGCCGACCCATTCGTGCTATACAACTATATTACTAATATAATTGCAGCATGGCTCTACCACGTTTAAAACTAGGTGACAGGAACTACTGTCCGTCCGGGTGGGTACTCCTCTTATCTTACCTATTTCTGCCTCTGTCTGAACGGTATAGACCAGGGTTGTCAACCGTCCTGTTTTAACAGGACATGTCCTAGTTTTTGTAGTGTCCTAGGAACTGAAGTGTGAACAATTTTATGATTATTTGTTAACTTAACCACAGATCTTAAGGGAAATTGGTGGGATTGAAAAGTGTAGTAAAAATAAATAATTTTGTAATATTAGATTTTATTAGATACTATCTAATATTACAAACTATTGTCACAAATTAAATAAAAAATACAGATATGAGATGATTATTTTACCATCTTCATCCATTAATTCATTACAGTCAATGGGCTGTAATGAATAATTGGACGAATATGGCGAATGTGTGGAAATGTCCTCACAAGGAACACTTGCTATAGTTGTAAAGCTTGACAGGCGTGAGGCTCTTTCCTATCGGTAGACGATGCTGTCAATCTCCTGGCTTGTTTCTCTCTATTGCCTTTTACAACAGCCACGGGATGACATGGAGTAGTGGATATCCTTACCGCCACGTCACTACTAGGTGAACTATTTCACCATATGCGAAGAGTCGGAATTTTCTGCACATGAAATGGTGCTGAAGGATTTGCCGCGCTACTGCAGCGCCTCCGCCAAGTTTGCGGATGCTCACACGGACGGATTCGCTGTAATCATGCGCAAGCGCTGCGTCTCGTCGCTACGGCACACGTATATATAAAGGGGGATGAGTCGCTCGCGTCCGTAGGCTTCGAACACCTAACCTTAAGCCCACCCTACACGTGTCCCCCGGGTGGTGCTAAACGAGCAACAAAGCCGAAAAAATACACTCGACTTCTCGCCGTATGGTAGCGGCGTAAAATCTATTACCACCCCTTGTTCGCACCATGAGTCAGGAAATAAAAGAAATGGCCCCGAGTTCTCGGCGCCCCTTTAGTGGGGCAGGGGTGCGAAGAATCTCCGGGAGAAAACCCGGCGACGAGGTTCGCCACCCGTCACGTTCTGTCTCCCGGAGGGGCGAAAAGTGGATTGCGGAAACCCGTCTGGCTACGCTGAATGTATGTGGAAGAATGAATGATAAGATGGATGAAGTACGCGAAATGATGAATGACAGAGGAATAGATGTGTTATGTGTAAATGAGACGAAACGAAAGGGAAAGGATGCCACTGCACATGGCACGTATACCGCGTATTGGTCTGGCGTAGACGAGACCGAACGGGCATGCCAGGGTGTCGGTTTCATCCTTTCAGAAAGAATGGGTCAATGTGTGAAAGAGTATGAATGTGTAAGCCCGAGGCTGCTATGGATACGAATGAAAGTGGGCTTAAAGAAGCTGGGGGTGTACGCCCCAGACACGTCTAAGCCCACTTACATCCGAGGGCAGTTTTGGGACATGGTAAGGATGGTGTTGACAAAATGTAAGAAAAATGAAAATATTATTATGTTAGGAGACTTTAATGGAAGGGTTGGGGTGAAGAGGTCTGGTTATGAAAGGATATTGGGAACGTTTGGTGATGAAAATATAAATGAGAATGGTGAAGACCTCCTCATCGTATGTGTGGAAAAGAATCTTTTTGTGACGAGTACTTTTTTTCGTCATAAGAAGATTCACATGTATACATGGGAAAGAGGTGATGATAGATGTATGATAGATTTCGTAATTGTGGATGAAAGAATGAGGAGCGCAGTCGTAGATACAAGGGTTTACCGGGGGTCCAACGTAGGGACGGATCATTACTTGGTTTTATGTCGAATTAATGGTCTTTTCAAGCGTTGGCGGCATCGTACATCTATGTCTACCACTGCGTTACAGCGTATAAGAATAGAGAAGTTACAAGATGAAGATGTAAAAGAGAGGTATAAATGTAGATTGAGAGAAAATATTAGATGTTTGAATGAGTTGTGTATGAATGATTTAGACTTAAATACTGTGTGGGATAATATTAAGAAAGGTTTGGTGAATGCAGCCTCCGAAGTGTGTGGTGTAAGTAAGAGAACAAATGAAAGGAAAAGTAATACGTTGTGGTGGGATGATGAGATACGGGTGGAAGTTGAAGCAAAGAAGAAAACATGGTTAGATTTACTAGCAACCAAAGCTGGTAATTCTGGTGGTATGAATGATGAGATTGAAAGAAAAAAGGCAGAATTTAGACGTCTAAATAAGTGGGTAAAAGAAGTAGTTGAAAGGAAAAAGAAAGAAAGAACGGATAAGAATGATAGAAAGATATCTGATAATTTCCAGGCTAATATAAAAATGTTCTGGAAACTCGTAAGAACTGCCAGGGGAAATACAAAACAGCCTATAATTAATGCTATAAGAGTCGAGAATGGATGTATTCTGAATGATGAAGTTTCGAATTTAAACAGATGGAAGGAATACTTTGAAAGCGTGTTTATAAGTGAAGAGTCGTCTGAATTAAAGGAAAAGGGGTATGGAGATAAGTGTAGATGAAATAATGAAAGCAATGAAAAGCATGAAAGCAGGTAAGGCAGCTGGATATGATAGAGTATCACTCGAGATGCTAAGGGCTGGAGAGGGAGTGGTGGCAGGCCTACTGTACACCTTGTTTAATTTATGTTGGGAATTAAAACGGGTACCGGATGACTGGTGTAAAGCAGTTATAGTACTAATATATAAAGGAAAAGTGTCACAGCAGGACTGCAAAAACTACCGTGGTATCAGCTTGCTTAGTATTGTGGGTAAACTGTATGCTAAGGTGTTAATTAAAAGAATTATGAAAGAAACTGATGGAAAAATTTGGGATGTGCAAGTGGGTTTTAGAAAAGGAGTGGGGTGTACAGATCAAGTCTTTTCCATGCGCATGATTGCGGAGAAGTTTTTTGCCAAAAACCAGAAAGTTTTTTGTGCGTTCATGGACTTGGAAAAGGCTTATGACAGAATGGACAGGAATGTGTTATGGCAAATACTGAACTCATATGGGTTGAGCGCTGGTTTGATACAGGCATTAAGGTCTCTTTATAGGGACTCTAGTGCTTGTGCCAGGATCAATGGGGACTACTCGGACTGGTTTGGCATCCAAAAAGGTGTCAGACAGGGCTGTGTAGCTTCCCCTTGGCTATTCAACCATTTATGGACAGGTGTTTGCAAACTTTGAAAGATGAAGAATGTGGGTTAAGTATGGGCGAGTTAACCGTCAAATGCCTTTTGTATGCCGATGATCAAGTCATATTTGCGTCATCGGCGGCTGAGTTGCAAATGATGGTTACATTAATGAACTGGGAATAAAAATAAAGGGGAATGAAAGTGAACGCAAGTAAGACGAAAGTGATGGTTTTTGAAAGAGAAGAAAGCAAAACGGAATGTGAAATAAGAATAGAAGGAGAGTTAATTAAGCAAGTGAATGAGTTTGTGTATTTGGGATGTGTATTTAGCAGGGATGGTAGATATGATAAGGATATAGAACGACGAGTAAATCCAGGGAATAGAGTGAATGGGGCACTACACTCTATTATGAAGAAACAGAATGTGTCAAAAAAGGCACGTATGGTAATTCATAATGCTGTGTTAGTCCCTACTTTAATGTATGGTAGTGAAAGCTGGGTGTGGCAGAAGAAGCACGAAAGTAGAATAAATGCTGTAGAAATGCGGTCTTTAAGGAATATGCTAGGGTTGAATCTGAATGACAGGGTGAGAAATTGCGTGATAAGAGATAAATGTGGTATGCAAGATGATGTTGTGACCAGGATTAAGAAAGGAATGCTTCGGTAGTTTGGTCATGTAGAAAGAATGAATGAGGAAAGAGTGACAAACCAAATTTATATGGCAGATGTGAACGGCATAGTCGGGAAGGGACGTCCTAGAAAAAAGTTTAGCGTCCAAATTGACAATATTTTGAAAATGGGCCACGTTAGAAGTACCTTTAACCGACGAGCATGTATGCGTAGATATATGGATGTAAAGGAGGCGAAAGAGGTATGTCAGGATCGTGCCAAATGGAAGTCCGTAGTCTCTGCCTACCCCTCTGGGTGACAGGCGTGAGTGTTTATGTTTAAATTGTAATTTTAACTAAATGCCTCTAAGCCATGGTGACGTCAATTTAATAATTCTCTAATTTGCCTAATAAAATTATGTAATAAACAAGTGGTTAAATTAAAACTTTTGTACAGCCGACTTCAATATAAATAAAATGCGTACATCATCAATGTAGTCGAAGTTCAATAAATATGCATTATTAACAGTGAATCAAAAACTACTGGACACATCTTGCACAAATTTATGCCATACCCTTAAACGAGCAATTCTTGTATATATATATAATCGGAATCTCGGAAACGGCTCCAACGATTTTCATAAAATTTAGTGTCCAGGGAGTTTCGGGGGCAATAAATCGATCTGCTACAATATAAGAAGGTAAATTTTGACAGGTTACCAACGATCGTAATAGCTCAGATGGGATGTTGTTCGGGCGTGATATCGGAGTTCCGTGGTTTGCGTCCCGTCTTGAGTCCGACTTTTTTTCCTTTTTTTTTTTTCAAGTTCCCTTCTTTTGTGAGAAAATCTATTATTTCGAGCCCTTTTTTTAGTATTTTTTAAAAATACGAAAATTTTAGTTAATCTAATCGCACTCATGATTTTTTATTCAAATAACCAGTTCAGTTTTTTCTATTATGTCAATAATATCAAAAACTAACATAAAAAAACCGAGCAAAGCTCGGTCATCCGGGTACTATGAGACTATAGGAGAAGTACTAGCTTTCAAATAAAAAAGAATCATCAGAAACGATCGAAAAAGTTCTGAGGTAACACATGTAAAAGATAATATAGTCGAATTGCGAACCTTCTCTTTTTTTTAGGTCGGTAAAAAAGTTACGTTTAGTAAAGTTATAGGCTACTGATGAGTAATTTTAGTCCATCACGCTGCTCTAGTGGAAAAGTCATCGAAATATTTTGTTACTCGGATATGCAGGGTTTCTCAATATGTTCTTCGCGATCGATTGCGTGGTAAATCAGTACAACTTTACAACTTCATTAGCGCCGGAGGGTATCACATCCATGCGTATCGTAAAATATACAGTAGGTTACTCCTTTAGCTTACTCCTTTCTAAAGCGCTGGCAACGCACCTGCAATTCCCCTGGTGTTGCGGTTGATCATGGGCGGCGGTAGTCACTTAACATCAGGTGAACCGTGTGCTCGTTTTCCCCCTCTTCTATAAAAAAGATTACAGCGTTTAGCCGTAGAGTTGAATAAGGTAAGATGATAGTTGGTAAACAAATATTAATTATTCGAAATGATAAGCGATTGACGCAAAACAAGCGAAATTAGCACATAGGTTATCGACAGGAGAGTAAAACATTGTTTTATGTTATGATAACATGAGGCATTTATTAATATAGTGCGTGAGGGTAATATAGTCATTCGGTTTATATGATCACTGTCTTATAACTCAAAACCAGCCTTGTTTGAATAGACGGATCTTTGACACGATATCTCTTCATCAGTCAATCAAATAATAAAGGGTCAAAAGAGCGCTGTTTTATCGACTTCATTTTGACAGTTGAAATTATAATAAATATTTTAGTCGATTTTAAGGTGCAGTGCAGTTAGTTTTTTTTAAGGTGATTTTTCGAAGTGTTTCAATTTTCAAAACTTGTTTGCTATTGTTTTGTTAATATATTAGTTATAATATACGACTGTATTTTTGTTTACATTTTGTCTCTTTCCTCTTCTTAGATTTGGTTTTATATGACACCAAAGCTTACGGTTACCGTATTATCCTCACGTACAAAAATATTTGTTCCGGGACTGGATGTTTGTCCTTGTGAATTTATGTATGTCAACTGCCCACGATACATGGCAATATCCAAGTGTAAGGTTTGGTGGTAAGGTTTTATTTTAAATATATAAAAAATAAAAACAAATTTGGAAAAACAGTTAAATAAATTTAATATCTAATTATTTGTTTCCTTTGTTAATTTTTTTGTTAGGTCGAGAAAATAAACATAGTCTCCCTGATGGTGACTCTACATCTCGGCTCGTTGGTCTAGTGGACAGAAGTGCGACTTGCTGATCGCTTGTGAATTCGAATCTCGGGTCAGACACGAAAAATTATTGTTTTTTTTTTGCCAAGGAACTCTCAATACCTTGCCGGATCAGAAATTTGGCTGTGTTTCAGCTTCGTCCTGTATTTGATATATTTTTGGTAGTATCAGATTGCTATCCCATCGCCACTAAACGGGCACTAGTTTAGGAAACACTAGGATAGAAATGTGTTACTTTTTCAGTTTAATATATCAGTTCAAAGAAGGGAGCAGATGTTTCTCTTTATAGGGTATTTGGAGTTCTTTGTACTTCCTAAAAGCCGTTAATCTAACATGTTATTAGCGTACTCACGTCACCTCGACGGCTTGATTAGTGTTATACCCGAAATAACGCACAAATAATGAAGGAGTTTGCGTCTTACTGCGCTTTTCAATGTCAGTGTCGGTTTGTTTTATTTACGTTCATTTTGATGTTCTTTATTATGTTTATACTTGTGGCCTTGGAAAGAAAAAGGGAGATCTCCCACCGGGTAAGGTGTGCTGCCCGAGGAGCGGCCAACGCTCCAAGTGGCAATTTGAAGCTATTTTATTTATGGTGTTTCACATCGGAACTTTGATAGCGCGAATTAGGTTTCAATGTGTTTTGCTTTTGCTCGCGAGTTACAATGAAGAATAAATACCGAATTAAAGTTTTACGTGTTATACTTTAGAAACTCAATCAGTGACACTAACAAAACTATTCAGTTTAGTACGTTATTTACGTACGTTGTTACTGTTACTGTTACAGTACGTCTAACTACTCGTATAAAGTATTTTTATAGGATAGGCTGACAAATGCGCACACAGTTCACCTGATGATAAGTGGTTGCTGCGGCCCATAGACATCTACATTTATCCTCGATTACGAATCAAAATGCAGATGCTGAGGACTAAGATGGAATGCCTCGTTTCCAGTAAAAGGGTCTCCAGTTCTCTACACTCAACATACGAAACACACTACTATTCCTCAGTTTGTTATTAAAATGCAATGAAAAAAACTCTATTTATATAGTTTTTTATTATGTACAGTAATAACACTTGATTTTTTTTTCTGTAGCGTTTTCGCAATAATTTAGTGGTTATGAACATTGAAGTAATATGTGTACTTACGTACTAGAACAGCTATCTCAAACAAAAATGTGCGATACTCTGTGTTCGCGCAGTTATTTTTTTATCGTAGAATAAACATAGGTAGAATGATGACCCGTAGGTAATATTAGATTGTATTGTTAAATAGGTAAATTATATCGAGAACAATATTTAAATTTTGTCATTTATTTTGTATATTATATTTGCTTATTTAATATACTATTACATAATATTATATTACAATTACAATTTAATGATATTTTTATCTGAATATTTTAAAAGTTATCTATGTCAAATATAAAAAAAACATACTAAATGTATGTTTAACAAAACTTATTAACATAACATATAAATTACAAATATGTTTATTTAAATTAGAATAAGAGTCGTTCATAAATGCTGGGCACGCGAGAGTTAAAAATGGACTTTGACTTTGATGTGGAAACCTAAAAATAAAATAAAAGAATAATAAACAGATTTAAACATGAAAAATTTTGCCTAATTATAATAATTTATATATGTTTCTACCAAAAAAAATGTTTATACTAATATATTCATCCTATTATATATTTAAGTACCCAATGTTGCATCTGAATATATTAATTTCATAGTCTATATTCCATAACACGAGATGGCATCTTAGGAATAATTTGTTTTATTATTAATCTATAATACTTTTTATTGATTAAGTATCTTATTAACCGATGAAAAGTAATTCCTTGGTTTTTACTGACATTTCTTGAATTATTTGTGCAATATCTAAGTACACACGACGGCATATTTTTATCAAGAGATTTTTTTAAATCAACACAACACGTGTCAACTCTACAAGCGCCTAGCGAGTGACTGATTAAAGTGCGGTGTATGCACCGCAGTTGAGTGGAACAGAGTAGCTGAATGCAGTGTCGCCTCTAGTACGTAGTACATAATAGCTCAATGGTTATGAAGTAATATTATAATTTTTTATATAGTGTGGTATACGTGGTAGAGCCATGCAACTATATTATGGTTGTAGCACGAATGGGTCGGCTCGATCGGGGAAGGACCGCGCTCTCACAGAATACCAGCGTAAAATAGCAGCTTAATATTGCTGTGCATCGTATTGTGACTGTAGAAATCCGGAAATCCTTTTTTACTGGATATGAGGTATTCCATTTTAGTCTTCAGTGGTGACAACAGTTCTGAATTTTAATTTAATTGAGGACAGATATAGAGAATAAAATAATTGCGGTTGCAAATGTGCATGCCAAAGCGTGGCAACTAAGTTAAATAATCCCCCTATCAAATAAATATGAGGGAGGCCTAGGCAATAGACGTTTGTTAGCCTGTAACGGTAACAGTAACGGTAATTGGTTTCGTAAAGAGTAATGTATTCATCGATATACTCGTATATTTACTACGTACTAGATGTGGCATTCCGAACACTCATTATGTTCAACTGAACTGTACTGCAATCTGTACACCTGTTATTGTGTCTTCGATATTCATGCAGTGCGGAGCGGGGCTAATAATAATTTTATATTAAATTAGTACATATGTAAAATAAAAAAAAAATTAAAAAAATATCCTCGATTAACAATACAATCTAAATAAACAATTGTATATTATGACAATTTTCTCGCGTTTAAATAAACTGCGCATGCGCGACTCTACTGTTTCCCGCGCATGCGCGGATAACAGAGTAGTGCACATTTTTTGTTTGGAATAGCTTATCTAGTACGTAGTACATATAACTCAATGGATGTATTAATGCCACAAAACAACAGCAGTAGTATCTACATACATTTATGCCCTTACATTAACAACAGATGATTTAAGCCGTGTTGGTTAGAGGCAATAACCCGCGTTGTTATAAGTAAAGACGCTCCCTTAGTTATTAATTCTACAAAGCGATAAAAAGTGGTTAATTATGTGGATTTGTTAATGATATTAAAGCTTCTTTTTATTTTTAAATTCAAAGGCTAATCGCTGGTATGATCTGTTTTTGTTCTTTATATTTAAAAATATACTGATAAAGTGTATGCACAATATCGTTTGTCCGTTAGAATGTTTGTAGGCCGTAAAGGTAGAAATAATGAAAACTCGCTCATAAAGGCAGAAACAAAATGGATGGTAATCCAATGACGTTAAAGTAATGCGATTTATAATTTAATCACAGAGTAAGTTCATAAGTAGCTTTTTATTTACTTACTCTGTTTTTGTATTATTTGTTTTTGTATCAGAGCAACTGCGTAACGCTCGGCGTGATAATATAATTAATAATATTTTTTTGGGATTACATGTATTTATATAGAGTAATAATTCTATGTCTATTTAGAAAAACTTGTAAAGTATAATATATTCTATGTACAAAATTGTTAGAGCTGTTTTCGAGATACCAGTTACATGTAAATATAAATATTATAAAAATTATTATTTTCTCCTTAATTTTATTTGAGTATATACCGATTGTGAAAAAGTAGTTATATACAAACATCCTGTTTTATATTAAAATATGTAGTAATATTAGTTAAATGTTATTTTAGATTCCTTAAAATAATATTAATGAACTGTGTACAGTTACTTTCATGATTTTAATTTCATGTTTTTCTCTCTATTCAGTATTTTGTTGAAATATATCATTAATGATATAATTAACCACTATCACCCGTTGTCTTCATTATCATTCCAGGAGTCACCGCCTCAATAACTTTGAGGCTAATAAAATTTGGAACATTGCTAATTCTCCTGTTACTGACTTCCTGGAATACTTTGAGGGGCCTGTAATTATTGAAAGTTCTTATTGTAGCTTGATGGAAGACTTTGAGCATATAAGTATATGTGAGGAAAAACAACTCTTCGATAATTAAATTACAATATAGCCCTTAACCGTTTGATTCTTTGTTCATAATTAGCCTTGTTTTCATTATCGTTCACCCGTCGTACTTGTGGCTGATTGGCGACGACATAGCAATCTTATCAATTCACGTGTTTGTGTGTTTGCCGTTAACTTAATTATATCTCCCTTTGACACAATGGAGCCTTCCTTACGTAAGTAACTTTTTATATCAGTATCTATTTCAAAAATGCAAGTTTGGTGGCGAAATAAGAGAATTTATCCTATCACTAATGTGTCGAAAGAGGCAAATTCGTAAAATATCTTGAAATATTTTGTACTTCGATTTACGACGGTTAATCAACATGTGTTTGCAATACCACAAAATTGTTACTGAATTAATTATTGCCATATAAAAAATGGGTGTAATATGTGAACGAAGTTGAAGCCTACGGCACTTATATTTTATAAAAAATAAAAACAAAAATTTTGAATTAAATAAGTTAATTAATTAAAATGTATCGAAATTTAAATCACATCCACTCTACTTTACGAACGGCAATAAAACAATAAATTTAGTAGGCATCTTTGAACTTGTCACTTCGCAGGATCACAGGCTTAAGGGCAAAGAGTAAAGTGATTGTTAAAAAATGTCAAATTTTTAATTCAAACTTTTTGTTCTTATTATTTTTTTGAATATCAGTGCCATAGGTTTCTACTCCGTTCACATGTAACACCCTATTTTTTCCAGACGGTAAAAAGAGGTCATCAAGTATATAAATGACTATATTATATAGTAAAAAATAAACAAATATTTGAGAAAATTGCATCTATGTCATCAATTTTAGAAAAAAAATACAGTTATTACGATAGTTTGAAAAAATTACTTACATAAATCTGAAATAGAATTTCGGGTAGGTATCGTAGGTACCTGATTATTGTTTGACAAAGAAGAAAGATTATTTTACCATTATTAGCGTTGCAAAGATATAATATGTGTAAAATACCTTATTTTTTATTTTGTCGTTATTTATACCAATATTTATTTATGATAAAACATTATGATTATTAATTATTTATTATTTAGTGGTTCTGACTAGTGCCGTTAAAGTACGTAGTATGTAGTTAAACTAAGGACAAATGTATGAAGAAATACATAAAGTTGGTATTTGCTATTTAATAACAACGTTTTACTGTCATTTCCTATGTCAGTCATTCATATTAATGGCCACAGTAACCGATCTATTTTAAAACGCTGTCACTTTAAAAAGATGCAACTGCAGTCGAGCTGTCTGTCCCGCAGTGTCCCTGACCGAACAACACTTTTACAATTAAAGGTTACATTTAGTCTTCAACAAAACAATTAAATGCACGGGAATAGGAAATTCACGTCTAATAATTATATTTGTTACCAACAAAATTGCAACCAATTTGCCAAGCGTGGCAACTATACCTATATATACTAAGCGACAGTAGCCTAATGGCAGGGCGCGGACCGCTAACTCAAAAGGTCGTGGGTTCGAATCCGCCATTCGACTACTGGCGTGAACCACTCCTAAGACAAGCATTTTCAGCTTACCAGGAGTGGTTAAAGGGAATATTAGTAATATTAATTAATAGGATTACTATATTCTTAAAAAAAAAAAAAAAAAAAAAAAAAAAAAAAATATTTCCTCTGAGCAACTATGGGGGGGGGGCTGTGTTGTAAAAGGTTGTAATAACGATGACGATGGTAGAATCACGCTGCAGCTATGTTATGGTTGTAGCACGAATGGGTCGGCTCGACCGGGGAAGGGCCACACTCTCACAGAATACCGGCTTAAAATACTGCTGTGTTCGTATGGTGAGTGTATAGATCCGGATACCCTTTTTTACTGGAAACGAGGCATTCCATCTTAGTCCTCAGGGGTGACAACGCATCTGCATTTTGATTTTTAATCGAGGAATGTCTATGGGCCACAGCAACCATTTACCATCGGATGGACTGTGTGCTCGTTTGTCACCCTATCCTATAAAAATATATATAAATTGTAAGCGTAGCAGAGTCTTTCTGTGTATTATCTATTTATTTCTTTATCAGCTCGTAAAAATGTACTGCATAGCGTGGGCCCCTCCCATTGTGGGGAGTATTTGCCTTAACTATCACGTTTGACAGTCGGAATAAAGATCACAATATCAGACACAGTTTAAAGAGTCAGTATAATTTTCAGTTGAGTTTGAGTTTGAGTCAGATTAAAGCGACAGTAGCCTAATGGCAGGGCGCGGACCGCGAACTCAAAAAGGTCGTGGGTTCGAATCCGCCATTCGACTACTGGCGTGAACCACTCGTAACACAAGCAATTTAAGCTTACCACGAGTGGTTAAGGGGAATATTAGTAATGTTTATAGCATTGTTAATATTCTTTTAAAAAAAAGAATAATTACATGTTGTCCTAGTTCTTAGAGTCAATGCATCTGTATCCTGCGGCTGCAGTCCATCACCGGTCTGGAAGTTTTACGTCTAGCGTAAACAAATTGGTATACCATTCGTCTATCGTAAGGTACGTGGGGGTAATATCACCTTAAGCTTTGCCACCCTATAAAACCAAAACTAAGAGGACGACGGAGACAAAAACACAAAGTCATATACTATAACTATAATAATTAGGACAAAATAGCAAACAAGCCTTGGCAATAATTATGAACACTTCGAAAAATCAACTTTATAAAATTAACTACACTACACTACGCTAAAGTCGACTAAAATATTTACTATAATATCAACTGTGAAATTGGCGTTGATTAAGCATCGCCCTTTTGACTCTTTATGATCCATGTACACAAGGCTGCAGTTTTAGAGTTATAGGAAAGTGACCTTATTAACCGGATGACCATATTACCATAATGTACTATAAGCCAAAATATTTTTTTGGCATTTCCATGGTCGACTTTTACGACATTTAAGGAATGAAATGGAGTGATGTAAAGGATATCATACGTCTATTCTACGGAGCTAGTTATGTTTTGAGTGTTTGAGGCCGCTGTCGACCTACCGATCTTACCAAGCGTTATATCAGATAACTTAAAGAACAGTGAATTTTCCAAAAAAAATAATATACATTGATTTTTCATATTAAAGATTTTGTTGTATGTGTTTGTTGTGATTAACCAAAAAAATCAACTATAAGAGAACAATGATTATCAGCCATCACATACATTCATTCATAAAATGTATACGCTGGTTGAATTTTCAAACGTAATAATTTGTCAGATTTTCATAAATGGCACGTTTTTAGATTTAAAAGGGACAATAATTTCGCAATAATTATCAATTTTACGACGGGTTTCCGATAAATATTTAAAAAAAAATATGTAAAAATAAGGCGAAAGGCGATTGTAATTTTTTTTTTTATGTAAACGGTATCTTTATTAAAAACCTGTTCTCTATTTAGTCTGATTTTTTCGACGATACAGAAAATGTTTATTAAAATTAAATCTGCTTCACAAGATAATTCAAAAAAATAGCGCCCTATTTTGTTCCTCAAATTATACCCAAATTTCAATCATTTACTGTGAAATAGTCTCTTAAAAAGTAGATCCGGTTAGGGCTGCTAACCCTACTTTATAACATAATAAGCAGCTATAAAGGAGTTCGATTAATTTTATAAGAAAGCCAAACTACTATATTTTTATAAAGTCTGACTATAAAGTGGGGCCCAAAGCAGTAAAATATTGTTTTAAATTAAAATATTAAGGGGATATAGTAAGTCAGCTCAAATTCTAATTTCGCCTCCACTTCCCCGCGCGTCGTATGCTATGTACCGACATGTTTGTAATCACTAATACTGTAAGTAGATAGGTCGTTAGACACTTATTTCATTAGGTTTATCATATTTATGCCTGTTTCTTAACGCCAACCCAGTCGCTTCTTATTTTTATTACGGTTATTTCCCATTTTAATTTTACGTCGTCCTGTTGCGTAATGTGTATTCTGATAGTAAGCGGCACAACTTCCCCATTCAAAGGCCGAAGCGAAACTGACCGCGCGGCAGGAAACAAGCTTCAAGACGCCGATAGTTTAGGTAATTTCTTTTTACAGTGAAAATAATGGTATTTAAAAAAAGTAAATAACATAAGCACTGCTTTATAGTTAGTTCATTTAGTATGCAAAGTTTCATGATCTTATTTAAAGTATTTTATGAATAACAGCGGTTTATTGTTTGTTTTGGAGGTAACTTTGGATTTTTTTTCTATCGAGAAAATTTTACGGAATCGTGTTTTCGTCTAACATAGTCCTTAACATTAATCCTCATCTTTACCATATATTTATTTCAAAATTAATGCTGCAATATTTTATAATGGAGCATAACGGAGGATCTTGCTAAGCCATTTGATATTATATTTCCCCTTAATTTGAAAATTACTTTAATGTTTCTTTATTTTATACAATAATCTAAAATTCTGTATTTGATATAAAAAAAGTTGACAACTCCAGACGGACATGCAGACAGACAGACAGCGAGGTGTATCTTTCACTAATCTATAATTGCTCCGTTTTGACAGTTTTGGAACGAGACACTGAAATTATCTCTCAGGTGGCCCGATATCATATCGTATTCCGATACCAGGGTCGTTTTCAAAGATGTGACAATGTGAAAACGTATTAAGGAATTAACATGTTTTTAAAGTTGATATAACTTATATAATATTTAGTTATAATAAACGAAATAACATTTTCCATGATGCCATTTTTCATTTTGTGTTTCCTGTTACTGTTTAGTGTATTGCAAGTCTTGAAAAAAAAAAAACAACAAAGCAAAGTCAGATGTATGTATAGATGATAGTAAGTTCTTACCCTTCATAAATAGAGATTATACGTGTAAGAGCCATGCTGCAGTTATATGGTAGTATAGTTGTAGCACGAATGGGACGGCTCGACCGGGGAATGACCACGCTCTCACAGAATACCAGCGTAAAATAGTAGTTTAATGCTGCTGTTTCGTATGGTGAGTGTTTACCGGAGACCTTTTTACTTGAAACGAGGCATTCCATCTTAGTCCTCACGGGTGTTAACGCATCTGCATTTTGATTCGTAATCGAGGAGATGTAGATGTCTATGGGTCACAGGAACCACTTACTATCAGGTGGACTGTGTGCTCGTTTATCATCCTATCCTATATTAAAAAAAATACTGTTAATCACGGCAATAAAATTGTGTATGTGTGTTATATCAAAATTTCTGACTAACCCTGAAAGTTATTTAAAAGCTATGAAGACATGATTAACCGTTTTATAAATTGGTATCTGTCTGTCTCTCCTGGTTGATCTTAAGAACTTTTTGAAGTGAAAACTTCTTTAGCGGCGTTGTACACTTTTTTTTGTAATGGGTAAAAAATGTTAAACTCGCGTCAGGACACGTGACCTGATCGAAAATTCGTAAGACGGTTGGAGAGGGCGTAGGAGAGGAAGTATCCCCCTCTCTTTCTACGGCGCGGCGAAAATCTATGCCTGCGCCTGCTGTTTCGTTTAGGCGGCGCAGGGTGCTTGCGCGAATGTTACATTTAAATAGGTTCGAATCAAAACTGTTCGTTTCTTACTTCAGCTATCATAAACCGATCGTATCAGTTTTAGAGATTGGCGATGATGGTTCTGGTAATAATGATGGTGAAAAAGTCGTCGAAATTATGGATGGAAGTTGATTTTTCTGAGAGATAAACTTTTTATTGATTGATTGACTGATTCTGATTGATATTTAATTTAAATTGGCACGTTTAATTTAAATTGGCACGGCCAAAATATTTTTTTGGCATTTCCATGGTCGACTTTTACGACATTTAAGGAATGAAATGGAGTGATGTAAAGGATATCATACGTCTATTCTACGGAGCTAGTTATGTTTTGAGTGTTTGAGGCCGCTGTCGACCTACCGATCTTACCAAGCGTTATATCAGATAACTTAAAGAACAGTGAATTTCCACATTGATTTTTCATATTAAAGATTTTGTTGTATGTGTTTGTTGTGATTAACCAAAAAAATCAACTATAAGAGAACAATGATTATCAGCCATCACATACATTCATTCATAAAATGTATACGCTGGTTGAATTTTCAAACGTAATAATTTGTCAGATTTTCATAAATGGCACGTTTTTAGATTTAAAAGGGACAATAATTTCGCAATAATTATCAATTTTACGACGGGTTTCCGATAAATATTTAAAAAAAATATGTAAAAATAAGGCGAAAGGCGATTGTAATTTTTTTTTATGTAAACGGTATCTTTATTAAAAACCTGTTATCTATTTAGTCAGATTTTTTCGACGATATAGAAAATGTTTATTAAAATTAAATATGCTTCACAAGATAATTCAAAAAAATAGCGCCCTATTTTGTTCCTCAAATTATACCCAAATTTCAATCATTTACTGTGAAATAGTCTCTTAAAAAGTAGATCCGGTTAGGGCTGCTAACCCTACTTTATAACATAATAAGCAGCTATAAAGGAGTTCGATTAATTTTATAAGAAAGCCAAACTACTATATTTTTATAAAGTCTGACTATAAAGTGGGGCCCAAAGCAGTAAAATATTGTTTTAAATTAAAATATTAAGGGGATATAGTAAGTCAGCTCAAATTCTAATTTCGCCTCCCCTTCCCCGCGCGTCGTATGCTATGTACCGACATGTTTGTAATCACTAATACTGTAAGTAGATAGGTCGTTAGACACTTATTTCATTAGGTTTATCATATTTATGCCTGTTTCTTAACGCCAACCCAGTCGCTTCTTATTTTTATTACGGTTATTTCCCATTTTAATTTTACGTCGTCCTGTTGCGTAATGTGTATTCTGATAGTAAGCGGCACAACTTCCCCATTCAAAGGCCGAAGCGAAACTGACCGCGCGGCAGGAAACAAGCTTCAGGACGCCGATAGTTTAGGTAATTTCTTTTTACAGTGAAAATAATGGTATTTAAAAAAAGTAAATAACATAAGCACTGCTTTATAGTTAGTTCATTTAGTATGCAAAGTTTCATGATCTTATTTAAAGTATTTTATGAATAACAGCGGTTTATTGTTTGTTTGTTTTGGAGGTAACTTTGGATTTTTTTTCTATCGAGAAAATTTTACGGAATCGTGTTTTCGTCTAACATAGTCCTTAACATTAATCCTCATCTTTACCATATATTTATTTCAAAATTAATGCTGCAATATTTTATAATGGAGCATAACGGAGGATCTTGCTAAGCCATTTGATATTATATTTCCCCTTAATTTGAAAATTACTTTAATGTTTCTTTATTTTATACAATAATCTAAAATTCTGTATTTGATATAAAAAAAAGTTGACAACTCCAGACGGACATGCAGACAGACAGACAGCGAGGTGTATCTTTCACTAATCTATAATTGCTCCGTTTTGACAGTTTTGGAACGAGACACTGAAATTATCTCTCAGGTGGCCCGATATCATATCGTATTCCGATACCAGGGTCGTTTTCAAAGACGTGACAATGTGAAAACGTATTAAGGAAATAACATGTTTTTAAAGTTGATATAACTTATATAATATTTAGTTATAATAAACGAAATAACATTTTCCATGATGCCATTTTTCATTTTGTGTTTCCTGTTACTGTTTAGTGTATTGCAAGTCTTGAAAAAAAAAAAACAACAAAGCAAAGTCAGATGTATGTATAGTTGATAGTAAGTTCTTACCCTTCATAAATAGAGATTATACGTGTAAGAGCCATGCTGCAGTTATATGGTAGTATAGTTGTAGCACGAATGGGACGGCTCGACCGGGGAATGACCACGCTCTCACAGAATACCAGCGTAAAATAGTAGTTTAATGCTGCTGTTTCGTATGGTGAGTGTTTACCGGAGACCTTTTTACTGGAAACGAGGCATTCCATCTTAGTCCTCACGGGTGTTAACGCATCTGCATTTTGATTCGTAATCGAGGAGATGTAGATGTCTATGGGTCACAGGAACCACTTACTATCAGGTGGACTGTGTGCTCGTTTATCATCCTATCCTATATTAATAAAATACTGTTAATCACGGCAATAAAATTGTGTATGTGTGTTATATCAAAATTTCTGACTAACCCTGAAAGTTATTTAAAAGCTATGAAGACATGATTAACCGTTTTATAAATTGGTATCTGTCTGTCTCTCCTGGTTGATCTTAAGAACTTTTTGAAGTTAAAACTTCTTTAGCGGCGTTGTACACTTTTTTTTGTAATGGGTAAAAAATGTTAAACTCGCGTCAGGACACGTGACCTGATCGAAAATTCGTAAGACGGTTGGAGAGGGCGTAGGAGAGGAAGTATCCCCCTCTCTTTCTACGGCGCGGCGAAAATCTATGCCTGCGCCTGCTGTTTCGTTTAGGCGGCGCAGGGTGCTTGCGCGAATGTTACATTTAAATAGGTTCGAATCAAAACCGTTCGTTTCTTACTTCAGCTATCATAAACCGATCGTATCAGTTTTAGAGATTGGCAATGATGGTTCTGGTAATAATGATGGTGAAAAAGTCGTCGAAATTATGGATGGAAGTTGATTTTTCTGAGAGATAAACTTTTTATTGATTGATTGACTGATTTTGATTGATATTTAATTTAAATTGGCACGTTTGTGTACGGTTGCGCAATAAATAAATATTGTATTCTATCACATAAATGATAGTACATTTATACTGATAATTAAAGCAAATCGTGCAAAGTTATTCTCTAACCATTCCAAAATATCAAAAATGCACAACGGTAATATTCAAGTTTTCACTTCTGCCGGCATTCCCGGAGTGCAACCTGTCGTTTTTTTTTATAGGATAGGATGACAAACGAGCACACAGTCCACCTGATAGTAAGTGGTAGCTGTGGCCCATAGACATCTACATCTATCTACATCTACATCTACATCTACATCTACATCTATCCTCGATTACGAATCAAAATGCAGATACGTTGTCATCCGTAAAATCCGAATGGCAGAATCAATTGTGATGAAACATCACGAACAGAGCAAAGCCAATAGTACTTTAAGCTATATATTTCCAGGATATTTTTCGAATCTTAAAACGGATAAAATATACAGTTTTTTGATGATTACTTCTATAATATAAAAAAGTTTCGAACCGACCTTTTTTGACTTGCACTTTTACACAACAAAAGGGTCAGACACTACATTCTATCACTAAAAGTTTTGATGAAAAATCGTTTTTTACCATTTAATCTTACTTCAACTTTATAACTAGTGTTAAATAGTAAAGGGATAAGGGACGTTTTTACGTGAAATTAATAAATCTTAAATTTAAATTTTAATAATTTTTCATTTTGCACAGTTTTTTAGTTAGCAAAAACTAAAGTTAAAGTTTCGATTAAGAATTCGACGATTAAATTACATGCCGAAGGACCATTGTTATCATACATTCTAATGTGTTGTGGCGGTGTAAGTATATCGACTACCACACAATATTCCGTGGGTTTTGAAAGAGGTGAAAGAGGGAAACTCTTTCACCTCTTTCAAAACCCACGGAATCAACAAAACAAATCAGAAGATTGCCGGCAGAGTCTTCTTAATAACAACCCAATCCTAATAACAATAAAAACTGCAACTTCCCGCCGAGTGATGAATATAGAATTGCTAGTTTAAAAAAAATAACATTTCTTCCATACTAGGGTTTTCTCCTGTATTATCGAGGAAGTTTACATACATAAATTGCACAAAAATGAGTATCAGGACCAGGAACAATTATCCGAAAGTCTTTCAAATATTTATTTCTACGGAATCCGAACCCTATGCGGACGGAGTCGTAGTTAAAAGCTAGTAAATTTACAAAAATACATTCCTAATATATTTGCTGATATAAATATAAAGAAACGGGTCTTAAAAAGCTCGATGTTGCTTTGAATATATCAAATGTCTGATCGGATCAGTCGATCGACTTCACTTGCTTCTAAGAGCGTGATAATCCTGCAGACGTCTGCCCAAGGCTTAAAAGGTATTTACTGTAATTGTAAACACCCTTACTGTGTGTTAACAAAATCCAATGTTTAATTTAGGTATTGCCGTGTGGAATCGGCGTGGGAGGTAACATCATCACATTTCGTTCCGAGTTTTTTTTTTTATAAAATAAGAATGACAGACGGGCACACAGTCCAATTTGTAAATGGATGCTGTTACTCATATACATCTACACAATGATTTTTGTATAACTCAATGCATCTACATCTATCGTGGATTCTTATCAAAATGCAGATGCGTTGTCGCCTCTGACGATAAGATGGAATGCCTCGTTTCCGGTAAAAACGGTCTCCGGTAATTTACAGTTACCTTACGAAACTCAGCAGCATTCAGCTGCTACTTTACGTTGGTATTCTGTGAGTGTGTGGTCCTACCCCGGTCGAGCCGACACGTTTGTACGACTCTACCGCTTATAACGTTTCGGTGACGGGAGTAGCAAGAACCGACAATGAGTACTGCCAGAATAATTTTATGAAGATATGAAGTAGGTATACCTTCTAGTATTACTACTTTCTTTACTTTTTATTAAAACGAGCTTTCTCTACATCGAGAAAGATCGAAATTCGTATCAAAAATACCGATTAATTGTAAGTAAAGTGTACATTATGTGTTCAATTGCTTGCCATGCAGACGTTGTTCTGCCCTTTTCGACGACTTTTGTCATGTCCTATTAAAAATCCTTAATTTCGCAAATAAGAAAATTGTGGGTCACTCGTAGGCAAAAAAACTATCCTATCTCTCAAGTTGGACCAAACTGCATACGGTGTGCAAATTTGATTAGAATCGGTTAAGTAGTTTAGGAGTCCATCGCGGACAAACAACGTGACACGTAATTTAAATTTAAGATTACGTAACCACACATTATATTATTACAATATTTTTGTTATATTTTATATGGATTAAAGTAATCAAATGAAGTTGTTAGTTATATAAGATTAAACAATTAAATAAAATTAAATTTTTAAATTATGTAATTTCATGTATTTCATTGGGTGTGTTTGAGTGCGTCCCTTGATGGTTTAAAAACTCAATTGGTAGGTAAGTAGGTGGCGCTGTTGTCGTGATGCAGCAATCACCCGTGCAAGGTCGGGGCGGTTCGCTATGATAAAGAATGCATAAATGGATTTTTTTTAACAAGATAGGGTGACAAACGAGCACACATTCCACCTGATAGTAAGTGGTTGCTGCGCCCATAGACATCTACATCTCTCCTCGATTACGAATAAAAATGCAGATGCGTTGTCACCCATGAGGACTAAGATGGAATGCCTCGTTTCCAGTAAAAAGGGTCTCCGGTTTTCTACAGCATTAAGCTACTATTTTACTCTGGTATTCTGTGACAGCGTGGTACTTCCCCGGTCGAGCCGACCCGTTCATGCTACAACTATATTACTAATATAACTGCAGCATGGCTCTACCACCTATAAAAATGTTTAACGGGTCGATTGGGCCTGATGGAGTCCCATCTATTGTTGGCACCGGTATTAATGCATCTTTTCCGGTACTCCTAGACGTAGACTCTATCTCCTCCTACTCAGACTCCTATCTCTAGAAGTAGTCCCGAACTCATGGAAGACAGCTTCGGTGCACCCGAATCTTAAAAATATCGACCGCTCAAATCCATCCAACTACAGGCCTATCGCTACCACCTTTTGTTTTCTAAAATAATGGAAACAATTATTAACTGCCAGCTCATGAGGTACCTTGAGGATCACCAGCTGATTAGTGACCGTCAATACGGTTTCCGTCGGGCTCGCATGATCTTCTGGGTTACCTAACCTATAGATGGGTGGAGGCCGTAGAGGATTTGGCACAAAGCGCTTCTTTGGAAGCTTCCTTCCCGAGAAATTGTGCAATTGTATCAACGGAGCCGGTGGAACGGTTGGAAGCTGGAGACCAGCTCCGGCTTCGCCTTTCGCTAGTCTATAATAAAAACCATTATTTATTTATCTATTTATTTATGCTTTATTTGCATTCTCTGCCAGTCTACCTCCAGGCTAAGCAGAGAAGGTATTGTGAGTGCAAAGTGCAACTGAGTTAAAACATCTTTATGTAGCCATTACCTGCCTTTAAACACACTATATCACTTGACCTTAAATGTCAGACATGATTTATATAATTTATAATATTAGATACAGATCCCTTAAGCATCGTAGACACAGAAATCTAAATAATAAGCCGTAGATAAATAATAAAAAACCAACACGATATTTTATTAACCGAAGCGTGCTATTCAAGGTTGACGCATAAATTACGTTATTTTATGTTTATTTACAGTCATATTTGTAACCATATGTATATATATATATACACATCCAGTGCTGAATATTTGCTATAGTTACCACGCTTGGTAAGCTTTTTGGAAACTGCATTTTTAATAATGATTTCTTATATTTACGCGAACACTACACATTGAAATAATACTAGTTTTTACGGAATTTATCGCGTATATTTTAACTTTTTAAATACCCGACGTTTCGAACGCTTTACAGCACTCATGGTCACGGGCAGGACTGAGATGTTCAACGTCCATATCATAGTTAACCGCGGTTACCACAGATTAAAATGTAACTTTTGTTCCGATCTATGCAGTATGAACTTATGGTATCTTGAAGTCTTGCAGTTGTATGCTTGGGTTGGGATTTAATTTTATTTATTATAGGATCCCAAGCAGATGGTAGCACCCAGCCATCTTCTCGATTGAAATTAGGATGTTTTTTGATTTCAATAGCCTCGCGAATCATCCTTGGAAGGAATCGGTGTTCTTTAGCGAGGATCTGCGGTCTATCAAATCTGATGTAGTGACGGGGGCGATCCTGTACGTGTTCACAGACTGCAGACTTCCCGGAGCGTCGATTCTTCACATCAGCTATATGTTCTTTAACGCGGGTTTTTATTGATCTTTTAGTTTGTCCTATGTAGGAGAGACCACATTCACAATCAAGCTTGTACACTCCTGCATCTTGCAGAGGGACATTACACTTGACCGATGGTAAAAACTGACCAATCTTCTTCAGCGGCTTGAAGTATGTTTTGATGGAAGCGCGCTTCAAGATGTAGCCAATCTTGTCAGTGACTCCTCTAACATATGGCAGTACAGCAGGTACACGCTCGACTGTGGCCGGCTTCACTCGTTCACTGTGACGTAGGCGCGGGACTCGAAGCTTGTTGTCATGCAAAACTTGCTTGACATGGTGGTGCTCTGCAGCCAGGTGTTTATTATTTCAATGCATTTTTAATTTTTAGTTGTTATTAGGAAGGCGCTGCAACCTATCTACTGATTTGATTCCCTCTGTCGTCTCTTACGAGCTTACCACATCCACCTGATCATATGGGGTAGTAGATATTCTCATAATATTGCTACACAGTAAATAAGTGTTTGCAATTACAACTAATTTCTTGTAATGCTTACACAGGCACCTGGGCTTCATACACGTGTGAGCGTGTGACACTGGACAGGAAGAGAAGAAGTAAACCTTCTTGAGCAATGTTACATATGCTAAGATGTCCGTCACTAATATGAGTAAGGGCGATGTTGTGAAGTTAATTACCAAACTGGGTGCAGGTGGTTTTAGCACTAGTAGAAAAAGTCCGTATATTTTATATAATATACGTAAGCGTCATACTAAGGTAATCAAATCCGAATGATGTGATCAAGCATCGGCAGCAAGCGAATTATTAAATGAAGACCAACATGACGATGTCATGGACGTTTGCGTGAAACCTTACTATACGATAAATAACGTCATTTATGTAACTAATACAAATTTAATAAAAATTAACACCGTTCATAACAAATATTCAATGTATCTTAAGTAAAAATACATGTAATAAGCAATATTCGTACTTACCAAGCTAAATTTTCGTTCGCGATGTATTTGACGTAATTTTATATACCCTATCACCATCACCATTCATCATTACAGCCCTTCACAAGTCCACTACTGAACATAGGCCCCTACCAAAGACTCTCTATGGCCCCTACCAATGAATACCTGCAAGTACGAGACTATCACTAGCATCGTCCTGAGCTTCCTGCATCCATCGACTTCCTTGGACTTCCTGCATGTCTTACCAGGTCTTAACTCCATCTAGTGGGGGACATCCTACACTTCGCCTGCAAGTACGAGGCTGTCACTCGAGAAACTTTCTTTACCATCGGTTGTAAGTTCTTCGAACTATATGGTCGACTCACTGCCACGCCAGCTTTCGAGAGTTTTACCGGTAAGCGAACAATAGGATCGCCCTCCACTGGATGTAGTGTCAATTGATGAAGGTAGCTCAGGACCATGCTGTGTGATATTTCTTATGGGGAGGATTCCTTGTTTAGTTGTGGAATCCTAATATTAAAAATATTGTTTTCGTTGCCTCTATTTCTATTTTGCCATATGTTTCGTATTATTATATCTATTATTGTGATTATCGCCTATAAAACAAAAACAAAAGGAATTAGTGCCGAGTAGCTTTTGCCGTTCGAGAAACTTCTTTTTAAAATATCAATGTATTATGGAGAAAAATAAAGTATTTCATATAATCATATGAAATAGTCGATGTGTGAAAAAGGAACATAAAATAAAAAAATATATAGATTACATAAATTTCTCGTTCTATCGAAGTCTGCCGTCATTCGTCAATAACAAAGAAATAAATATATTTTTACTGCCTACCAACAAATGGAGAGCGTATACAAAAACAAGAAGTAAAAAGGGATTCCGAAAAATATTACGTAAGTGAACGGCATTGTAAATACCGACGTCAATAACTATTTCGTCTAGTTTTTTCCTGAACTGAAGAACCAAGAGTTTAGAAAAAGTTGAGAATGATCAATCGAAATTAAACTCAATGAAACGAACGTAGAATTCAGATTTGTGAAGTCTTTTTAGCCGACATTTTAAATCCGCTGATTGTGCAATGTGCATTTATACTATTCTTATATTCAATGCTCAGCAAACAAAATACAAAGAGTCTAAATATAACCAGGTAAATTCATTTTAGAAAATAGGCTTTTAATTAAACTATAAAAAAAGAAAATTTTTTAATTTCCCAATCGGTAGATACCCATTTCTCGTTTGCGTCATGTGTATTGTGGCGTAATTCTTTTGTTTCCTGTTTCGTCTTTCTATTTAATTTTTAATTGCGACATAAGGAACATAATTATATATTTGTTCTTTTTGTGAAAAACGTTTTTGAACATTAGCATTTTTATACGTTAACTAGCGATCCGCCCCGGCTTCGCACGGGTGATTTCTGTATCTCGACAACTGCGCCACCTACCGGGTACAGTTGTGAATTTAAACAATTCTCGTTTCAAACTTAATCACACACACAAAATTTCATCAAAATCGGTCCAGCCGTTTAAGAGGAGTTCAGTCACATACGGACAGAAGATATATATAGGGCAATGTCAATAGCTGTGAATTTTAAATACTCGTATAATTGGAACCTGAACGGATATATCAAAGTTGATAGACGCGTGTGACTGAGGACCGTATTTTGTGGGATTCCTTGAGGGAGGTATAAATCCCGTGGGTGTCAAAGAAACTATAAATTGCAATTGAAGATGCTGATACACGTGCTCGGCGGTGAAGGGCCGTAGGAAACCTAAAATATTTCGTGGACATGTGAAGTACGCCAAACCGCGTTGAAGCAGCGCGACGGATTATGATGTCCTCTAAACCGAATTTCGGTTACAACGTGTGGACTAGCTATCTGCTCAGGACTAGATATTGGGTGAATAGTAAGAAAGAAAGAAAGAACTGTTTATTCGATACATACATTTTACACACATTTTAAAAATATACAAAAGCAATTTTCATGCATCAGTTGCACCATCTTGGATGACGATGTCCATAACCGCAGGACCAACGGCTTTACGTGCTTTTCGAGGTATGCGGTAAAATACCACCAACTTCCTTAATCCGGCATGTTTTGAGAATTTCTGGACAAAAAAACCCAAAAACAGATTTTGTCACGAGTGGCGCGATTCGAACTCAGGGTCACATCATGATCAGAAGTCCCGCTTACTTTCATTAGACCTAAGAAGTAGTCGATTGACTGCTCCATAACCCTAATTGCGAAAGATATTATGTTGATTTATTCCTTTCATTTTTTTAAAGTATCTTTTGAATGACCAGCGTTCTGACAGAGTGGTACTAGGATCAGGCAGCCATTTTTATGCTCACGTATTCAACATTATATTATCAACATTACACATCAGATGAAATCTTGGCAAAATTGCTTTTAGAAATAATGTTAGACTAGCTGTTCTCCGCGACTTCATCCGTTACGGTTGGAAGTCATGGGCTTTAATTTTCTTTTGCGCGGATCCCTAATTCTTTTTCTAAAATAAAATTAAGTTACTCGTTGTAACATCAACTATGTGCCAGTGAAAGTCCAAAAAGTGCCAAAGAAAGTTGTTATTTTAACATTACAAACAGACTGCAATTTTATTTGTTTGTATAGATTGCAATATAGTGGAAATGACATCTATCATATCCGTCTTTTCATCTGAATAATGAATGCTTACGATTACAGTCGCAAGATGAGACAATCCAATGTTGCTACCATTAGTTTCCAAAATAATAGAAATATCTTTAATAGTTTAATAGTAATGATTAAAAGCGTCTTGTTTCTTTACAATTTATCTCACTGATTCGAGCATTAATCGATGTCTTGCCTTTGTGTCTTCTAAGATACGTGGAAATCCGGTTATACAAAACGAAATAAAATGTATGTAAGTATTTAAAATTACGATTACTTGGATATTTATGTGAAAATCCATTGTTTTTTTAAGCCTTCGCGAATTGGTATGACTCTATATGTATATGTGATTAAAATTTAGAGATGTTATTTTTACGTATTTTTTGATTTGTTTTGGATTGGATTTTAAACAAAATATTTAGTTGGTTTTACTCTAAACTTTGTTTAGAAATTTATAATACATTTTTTTTACATTACTTTATGACAAAGTATTTTATATTATAACAATAAATAATAAAAAAGTTCCGGTTGTTTATGACTAGAGTGAAAGTAAACGGACAAATTTATTTATTATTCATTTGACTTTATTTTTGTTTCATAAGCCAATGAAAACAACATAAAATATCTACGCATACCAAAAAATGTAATTCGAATAGATTGCTATTAAAAAAAAATTACATGTTTTTATTTTTACTATAAATTGTATATGATAAGTAAATTGAGACTAAGACTTCAACATATTTTCAAATGTTTATAGTATAGAAAATATTAAGAGAACATTTGATTAAATATACACATTATCTAGTATAGTGTATAGGTAGGTACTTACTCAGTGTCTCGGGTCTCCAAAGAATTGTTGGAAGAGCGCGGTACAAGAGGCTTGTAGCTCGAGCGTGTCATCTTTACCAAGTTGTTAGTCACGATCACTTAATTACAGACAGTGCAATACACAAAAACATTAACACACGCACATTTTGACTGAACAAAGTGAACAAACGGCGCGCCTGACAGCCGGCGTTACGTTTCCACAACTGATTAAGTACTATTGTTTAGACTGTTTACACCGACCGAAACTGATAACGCGTATCAATAACACATCGAGGTTTATCATCGACCGCTTTATTTTGTTACTCAAGATAATGATAAAGAAACAACGCCAAATACTCTAAAACTATTTACGTTTAAATAATGTAACAGTGAATGGAGCGATCAATAAAATTAAACTTGGGGTGAAAGCTCGCTGGAGGAGTTTAACCACGCCTCCGGGCCGGTCCGGCCAGCTTTCCTATTTAATATTTCAACTCCATCTACCGACAAGAGTGCAAACTATAGTCCACTTGAGTGAAGTTTCTTAATTAAAGTAATCTCGTACTGATATTGATTTTACAATGTACTACATCATATATACAGAGATACAGGTAAAGGTTTCCAGCGTATCTATAATTTCTTTTCATTTATTTGTTGCATAAGTTAAGTATAACCCTCCCCCCATAAATTGTTTAGTACAATAATAGTCGCCATCGCCACGCTTCGCGGGCGGGAAAACTGATGTTACCAATCAGTTTTTTTTTATTATTTGGAGATATAATCTGGAAATAAACAAGGCGTATATGTATTTTTACGCTTCTACACATTTTATCCAACCGACTTCAAAAAGGGAGGAGGTTCTCAGTTTGTCGGAATCTTTTTTTTATGTAAGTACCTATGTTCACCGATTACTCGAAGACACCTGAACCGATTTGGAAAATTCTTTTTGTTTAAAAGGGAATACTTCCCTGGTGGTCCAATTTAATTTTATCGAAATCGGTCGAGCGGTTTATAAAATTAACAATAAATTATTTTTTTATATTGAAGTCCCTTGCACATGGTTGCACATAATTTTTAATTTTACCACTTGTTTTTTTTTTTAAATTATTTTATAATTTAAATCTTGAGTTCTTAATACAAACTTACATATACTCTGTCTTGTGAAGAACCAACAAGAAAAGAAATACTTTAAAAAAATAACAGCCCCAATAACAATTATGTATGTTACAATTACCAACACAAAACAAATTAGAAATAGCAATAAATTCCTTAATATATTGTAATAACTTTTTATTCAAACATAGTTTAATAAAGTTTTTGAACTTTTATGCTTTGTGCAGTAACATCCTACATAATTTCTACACCTGAACACTATAGTTCTTTTCCCATTTTTGGGAGGATTTTTATAGTAAGCAAGTATCTGCAAAATATATAAAATCCAACGTGGCCTAAAGCACGGACTTCACATTCCCTCGAAAATTTTTTTTTTATTTCTCAAACATGTGGATTACCTCAAATACTCACAATGTTTTAATGTTATGACTATTTAAAGTTTAAATTAACAAAATCAGCCATGCCGGCGGGAATCGAACTCGGATTGATCGCGTTCGAAACCTGCATGTCTAGTAATTAAAAACATTGAGAGCATGTGAAATCTATCACAGACAATACGTGATAGATTTCATATTGGATCAATGATCTCTTCTTGTGTACTCTTTCTATGACTTTCTTAGTAATGAGAGGAACCCTCTGCATGACTGCGAGAAGAATATAATAATAAAAATAATGTCCTCCAAACCGAATTTAGCCAACGAGGCAGTTTGGGCGGGGGGGGGGGGGATATAAGATTTTACTACACAATTCTATAGGTACTTTATTGGTACACATTGAGAAACAGTTTGCAATAGATTTGCAATAATTAATAAATATAATTTATTATAAAGTAACCCAAACAGTGTACAATTACTATTTTTATTACTAACGAAGTGTCCTAAGTGTAGTAAGTCTTTTTCTTTTAAATTGTAATGGAGTTAAGGCCAGTAACAATATGCGAATGGTTATAAAAACGAAGTACATAAGTAATATCCGTATAGTTAAAGTTGATATATTGAGTGTTCTGTATCAATTGTAAACGAAGGTTTAACTCTCCCTCTTATGCCTAGACCGACTCCTATGCCTAGGCCACACATAATATCGCGACAGAATTATCGTGATAAAACTTTTTCCTTGGGCCTACGGCCAGATTTTGTGATTTACATGTTTGGTACTAAACCCAAATTGTATTGTGAATATGAATCCTTTGCTCTATAAATTTAGAATTAGCTAACTTGATTACAGCAACGTCTAATGGATCCATCTTAGAAAACCTATGGACTCGTCTCAACAAAACAAATATCGTTTAAATAATATTTCTAACATATAAATTTTTAACTAATTCGGTTGAAAACTCTTTAAATTATTATGTTACGCTTGCTAGTGATACATTAAGACAAACAGGAGTAAATTATAAGGGTTGCCTGTAATAGAAAAAAGCTCAGATAGTTATCGATGCCCGTGTACCGTTCGTTCCAAATACTTAGTGTTTGCGTTTATTTAATTTATTAATTTGAATAAAATCAAGTGATCTACCTATTCAATTTAATACTAAAATTTATTATTACTCAAATATATAACGTATATGCAATTAACCTTGTTATGTTACAATTGTTGTTAATTAGTTTTCTTGTTTTCCTCTGATGGTGGTTCCTCAATTGATGGAATAATATTTTCATTTGGTTTTTTATCAGTTTCGTCTTCTTCGTTCATGATCTTCTCTAATTCTTTGTCAGCGTTCAATAAATCCTCTTCAGTTATATTCAAGTCTGGGAAACGTTTCTGAAACAGTCATAATGACGTTGTACAGTACAGGTGTCTAAAATTTTTCCTGTGTAGTATTTGGTGGAAAAAATATGTGATAACATTTTTCGGCCACATTGGAAACTTCTTGTAAGCTACCTTATAATCACCATTTATGTAAAAACAGAGACACTTGCTCATTCTCTTCAAAGACTCATTTCCATATCTGGCGTTAGGTTCACAAAATATGAAAATAAAAGTACTATGTTATATCAGCTGCGTATCTGGACGCAAAAGCAGTAATTTATGGTACAGTTATTGGATTTTTTAATAGAATAATAAAATTGACAAACGACTCTTTCTCGGTCTTTCAGGCCGCGAGTTAAGAAGGTGGGTGAAGGTTATTTATTATAGTGCAACGTTGCTTTCGTAAAGTTTTTCAACTAAGTGAATTTTTCGTGACACATATGAGTTATCTAGCTACCATCCGAACAAGGGTAGTAGGCCCCGGCTTTGACAGCTAGCTCGTATCATTCGATGTTCGGGACGGAACTGCCCAGGGACGCGGGTGTACGGTATGTACGCGTTGTGGAGGAGTGTGCGTGTTGTGTTAGTGTGGAACACCGAAACATTTCCTGGAAATATTCAGAGATCGTTGCAAGTTGGAGTTTCGTTGGTGCAACCGAGCACTAGTGGCTATTCGAAGGAATCTTTTGGAGGTCGTACAAATTACGATTAGGTGCGTGCGCGAAAGCTACGTTTGCGTAGGACATGACAGGTCATACGTACGCTTTGTAAACATGAAGCTTGTGTCTTTGTTCTTGCTGTTAACTAGTAGGTGGAGGCGACTATTGATGAATTTGGCACGGTTGCAGACATTACGAATGTGTTTCGCGAAGGTCATTAGGTGGTAGAATGTGACCACTAGGTATTTGACTATTGATTTCCAAGGGATCTGGCAGCCGAATAGGGTTTTCGTACCTAATGATTTTTTCGGATTTAAATTCCGATAACTGAGAGAGGGCTCATTTGAAAGTATATTGCTACAATTTTCAATTCATTTCAATTTTTTTCTCCATAAGTGGACTAAATCTCCTAAGTGGTTGGCGACTCTATGGAGCATCTTGAGAATTTTCTTGTTATGATGGGTGACGAAAAGTGCCGTGTCATCGACAAGAGAGCAGTATTAATTACTAAGTCGTTCGAGATGTCACTCGCGAAGAGTGTAAAGAGGAACGAGGAGAGGACGGAGCCCTGAGAGACTCCAGCCTTGAGGAGGCGCTTCGAAGAGCGAGCTCTCTCTATTCGATAGCGAAAGTAGCGGTTGGCAACAAAGGCTCTGATTATGTGCATAAGTCTATCAAGCACTTTGAGTATATGCAGCTAGTAAAACAAGCCGTCGTGCCAGACTTTGTCAAACGTTTTTGCGAAATTGAAAAAGACGACACCGGTGTTAGTGGTTCTATGATTTCCTGAATGGTCCTTCGGGATCGGGTGCTGATTTCTTTTTGAGATTTGATTACTTCTGTGACTTCCTTAACAATCAGAGGATCTAAAGGGTCGCCTGCAGGTAGTGGTGGTGCAGACATACGCTCAATCTCCGCTTCGACCCTTAAAAGGTGTGCGGGATCTATAGGTTCGCTAGAAGGAGTACATTGGATCTCTAAATTGTCCGCGAGGCATTCGGCCTTTTCATAATCGTCAAGGGCGGAAGATCGAGGTTTCTTTTTTATGCTTTAAGAGCTCGGGTCAACTGCCAGAAGGCAGTTTGAGATGTTTCGATATCTTCCAGCAGGTTATCCTACTTGTCTAAGGTCGACATGCGTTGTTTTACCTCGTTTTGGAGGTTGCATGGTCAAAATTTGTTTTCTATTGTGGGATAGTGATCGTATCGTTTTAGGGTCGCTTTCCATGATCAATTGTCGAATATCCCTCGGAAGCTTCGCGTCTTGATTGTTTGACACCCGGACGTTACGAGAGCATTCTTCGACCGCTGAAATGAGATGGGCTGATACACCCTATCTAATCGCTTCATTGGCTTGCTCTGGCGAGTCTATGTAGTCTGGGATTTTGTCAAGAGCTGAGAGGTCTTAGACTTGAGTTTGATATCGAGCTTACGCTAGTCCATGCTGGTTTAAGTCTAAAGGACCTCAACTGCGGGCTGGCCCTGTTGCAACAAGACTGGCCTATGGTTCGAGTCTAGTTCCAACAATATCGACAACATGACATGTTTGTGTATTGCTACTAGTCAAGTTATCCCGTCATTGTCTGGTAGGGAATGAGTAGCGAGTTGGATCTCAGCTGCGATAACATCAAAGTTACATAATATAGTAACTTCTAAGTTAGTCAATTGGGGAGCGTCGATCAGTACATAGTGCAAGGAAGTTTTGTAGTAGATAAAGGTGCCGCCTCTACGGCTGGTCAACCTATTATTTCTACCCAAGGTGTAATTTGCGATCTTAGGATCGCGATGGTTAGGCTGCAAGAAGGTCTCTTGAACTAGCATAATGTCTACATCGTGGATGCGCAGGAAGAGCGCGATCTCGTCTTTTTGGTTTCTGAGGCCGTTGGTGTTAAAGAACGCAACAGTCAGAGAGCGTGGCGAGCTGTTGTACTGCCATTATGATATTGTTGTAAGATGATTAAGTGCACTGGAAATACCAGATTGCGTCTATGAGTCTCTTATTCTCAACCGCAGTGTTGAGCTTGGTGGCTCCGAGGAGCTTGCGGACCAAAGAAGATCATTTAGCAACATTTATGTTGCATATATGTTAAATCAGCTGCGAAGATAGAAGAGCCTTGTGGGATGGGTTTAGGGACCTGGAGAGACGGCATTGGCCGTGAGGCAACAAGCATTGAATTTCAGCGCGGGAGGCACGGGAAGGCTTGCACCTTGCACGGAGACCCCCGTGACGAGGGCAAGCTTGATGTCGGTTTGTAGCGTAGGCATGTTTACACGTCTTTTGGTGTGTGATTTAATCTATAGATTTGCAGCTGTATATGCCTAAAAATTATTTATAAAAAGCGTGGCTACTGATGTTCTTAAAATGCGCGGCATCTTTTGTAATGTTTATTAGAATGATTATAAGACAGCATAATATTTTCTTAATATCTATCTCTTTTTATTAGAAATAAGGTACTTATTTTAACTTTGTCCTCAATGGTAACAACACATCTACATTTTGATTATTAATCGAAGATAGATGTAGATGTCTATGGGCCACAGCATTCATTTACCATTAGATTTGGGCGCTTGTTTGCCACCCTTATTCTATATAAAAATATTTCTTACTTTGTTACACGCATACATTGTATAACACAGTTTTTTTAATATTTTTTTAAAGAATATTAACAATGCTATAAACATTACTAATATTTTCCTTAACCACTCGTGGTAAGCTCAAATTGCTTATGTTACGAGTAGTTCACGCCAGTAGTCGAATGGCGGATTCGAACCCACGACCTTTTTGAGTTCGCGCTCCACGCCCTGCCATTTGGCTATTGTCGCTTTGAGTTATTATTATAACATATGGTAACGGTAAATTAGAAAACACTACGCTATTGAGGCATAGAAAACATTGCAATTTTGTTAAAATGAGTTTGACATTCACCTTGTAGTGGCAATACCATAATAACGACTAAAATATACTGCGGTTGCCAACCCGCTTGCCATCCGTGGCAACTGTGGCAAATATCCTCCTTATTAGGCAATCTACATTCGCCTCCCATGTTCAACAGTGGATTTTCACAGGCTGTAGCGGTAACGGCAACATCATGTTTATCGGAACCTACCTGGAGCTCTTTCAACGAACTCTGGATATTTTCCTGCTGTGTCCGTAGTTTCCGTGGCAGTGTGAACACTGTGTTGAAGAGTCGTAACATCAGCCAACATAGAGCAGTCAGCGCTCCATACGTTAACATTGCTTTGGCCATCGCCCAGTAGTCCACGCTTACTTGCTGATGCTTCATGGTGTAAGACTATTACGTATTTGTTATTTAAATATATTTATTTTTTAACTTTTTAATTTTATCAAGCGGCACGTGTATTTGATCGTACGGTGAGCGGCACAATGGTGACCTATTTCCCATCGATTGATATGACGTGTACTACGAATTATTTATGTCTGCCAGGTGCGACCAAACTCATAGAAATAATACTAGTAATTACTTACTTGTTATTTGAAGTTAACAGTAGCATTACCAAATATAACTTTAAGATTGTAATGCATTTAGTTTCTTTTGTATGATGTTATTTGATGGCGGTAACGAATAAATGCAATTTTATTTTCAGTACATCTTAGATTGATAAACCCACCGTAGCCGTAGCAGAAAGAGAATATTTTATGTAGTATTTGCCGTAGCCCAACCGTAGCCATACAGTTTTATTGAAAGAAATATCACTATAATTTTTTTATAGAATAATGGTGAAAAACGAGCACACAGTCCACCTGATGGTAAGCGGACGCTGTGACTGTGACGTCTGACAACTAATATGGAATGCCTCGTTTCCAGTAAAAAGGGTCTTCGGTTCTCTACACTCACCATACGAAACACAACAGCCTTTAGCTGCTATTTTACGCTAGTATTCTGTGAGAGCGTAATCCCACCACAGTTGAGCCGATCCATTCGTGCACAACTAATAGCTGCAGCGTGGCTCTACCACGTAAAATGTGTACGAAAACCTTATTTCTTAAAATCGTACTACAAACCCACAATTTGTAATTTTAATTGTCTAAATTTAAAATTAATAAAATATTACTAAATCAATTTTCATTTATATTCTGCAGGTTTTAGTTAACTGGCCTTTTTATATAAAGTTCAAGTGACAAACAAACTTACAGTCCGTTACTATTACCATTAGTAAAATGCACTGCTGAACGTAGGCCTCCCCCATAGATTGCTTCAAAGGGAGGATCTTTGCTATATTTGCCACGCTTGGCAAGCGTGTTGATACCCACATTTATTTATTTTTGTTCAACTGTGATGCTGCCACCCATGTTCTGATTTAGTTTCCCTCTGTCGCCTCTTACGACACCCACGGGATGATATGGGATAGTGGTTTACACCGCCACTACAGTCCACCTGATGGTAAATAACTACTGCAGTCCACGGACACCTGCAACCAACGTTGCGTCACCTCTGAAGGCTAAAAAATGCCTCATAGCCTTGTATTATACCGACTCTCTATACCCTTCGACCGGAACATAGCGGAGCATAAATTGCTATTTCGCGGAAAAAATAAGTCAGAACACTACGTAAAAAGGAGAGGTATCCTGTTTGTCGAAAAAGATACAAAATTAAATTATCAAAATTGGCAAACAAAGTTCGAAATACCAATATCAATGACATCAAGGAAGCCAACTATTCACTATCATGTTTGACTGCGCTTCAGATGTACGTCACACGGAACAAATGAGCCAGGTGATTTAATTTATAATAATAACGGAATCCGGATGTGAAATAACGGAAACTTTTATTGATTTTATCGAAGTTGATAGAAAACAGCAGAATAAATCATACCGCGAATTCTAGAGAAACTAGAAGCTGGTGTTTTAGATGTGTAAAAATGTCGTAGAAAATCTTATGACAACGGATCTAATATTGCCGGTATATATATGTAAAGCAGTCTCATCCAGAGTTTTGCAAATAAACGAACCGGCAAAGTTTGTACCATGTCTAGCACACTCTTTAAATATTGTGGGCGTGCATTCAGCGTCATCATGTACAAAAGCAGTTAGCCTATTCGGGCTTGTACAGAAACTTTATTGTTTCTTTGTTGGATCCACCACACAGTGGAAAGTAATGCAAAAGTGTACAAAATCCAACTTAAAAGGAAGTAGTCAAACCAGATGGACTCTAAACAGCAGGTTGCTACTGCTTTATTAAATAATTTACGGAAAATATCAAAGTAATGGAAGAAATTGAAGAATCTTCTCTAGTCGATGAATCCAAGTATGAGGCTGGTCATTCACTACACGCGGTGATGGATTTTAAATTTATCAATTTGGTATAATATTCTTCGGAAAATTAATAGAGTGAACGTTGAAATACAAAAATAGGATATTATCATTTCGCATTATGTGGTAACAAAGCAAGGTCTTGTTAAGATCTTGCAAGGGTTGAGAGAAAAATCAATAGAACATTGGTTCAAAGAAGCTGTACCTGTATCAGAAAAGTTATCGAGCCAGTCCTCAAAATCAAATAAATTTCCAAAAAGAAAAGGCAACACGATGAAATCTGCGAGGATGAATCAAGAACACTAGATCTAAATGGTTTATTTTCCGAAGATATAATAGTAGTGTTTGACAAAATTTCAATAGAAATTACAACAAGGGTAGAGAGCGCAGAGTCTACATGAAAGTTTCGCCTTCCTTAGTGACCACGCGTTTTATAATCGGTGACTGAGGATCAACTGGCAAAAATCAACTGGAGACTTGAATCCAGTTGATTTTTACCAGGAACATGTCGTTTTTAAAGAGATAATAACCGAAATTAATGAAAATAAAGTGCATTTGACCAGTTACAACATCTGTGCAATCATCACTTGCTAGTAGCGTTTCCTAATATTAGTATGGCTTTAAAAATATACTGCACTTAATCTACAACATCTGCAAGCTGTGAGCGAAGCTTCAGCAAACTGCAAATAATCAAAACCTATCTGCGTTCAACAATGACTCAGGAACGTCTATATGGCCTAGCGATCCTAGTAATTGAAAATAAAACTAACTTTGAGACAGAATTTGATGAGCTAATAGATTCTTTCGCAGAAAAGAAAGCACGTCGTGTAAAGCTGTAGCAAGATTAGAGAGAAAAAGATGCTGAGACCTAAAGATCCTAAATATATTGACTGTCTGTTTTCTTCCCTAGTTATATGTTTTCTATATATAACTTTCTATTACACAAATGAAAAGTTATTACCTAATAATAAAGAGTTCAAATTTATTAAAGGGTTCTTACTGTCTCAATCACAAAAAAATGCCACCCGTTATATGTTTATAAGTTTTTTAACAAGTTATCTAAAACGCCGTAGAGAGGAGGCGCCACTATCAATTTTCGCCTAGGTTCAAAAAAATCGTAAATCCGGGGCTGTCTTTCCAACTCTGAATATGCGTACCATGGACTGTTCTATTAGAATATTCATACCTCGAGCTTCAACCAGGAGATTAATCGACGAATTCAACTTAGCAGAACCGTATTCGGGAAATTTGACATGTCTGAGTTGTTCAGAATCTTAAAACAAATTTTTTTTTATAGAATATTCCAAAAACCAAATTTGATACATACTTGACCAAGTTAAGATATTATTACTATTTGTATAATCTCAGATTTTAAAATTAGAAGTAATAGTAATAGGTTTATTTGTGAAAACTTGTTTGTATTTAATACTTTAATAAATTGACGTATAACATGAGCGCTATAAGGCACATTTGGACTTACCAAAAGTTTTTTTTAATGTTATTTCAAGGTGGAAAAATAATGAACGCAATTTTATTTTCAGTACATCTTAGATTGATAAACTCACCGTAGCCGTAGCAGAAAGAGAATATTGTATGTAGTATTTGCCGTAGTCCAACCGTAGCCATAGTTTTATTGAAAGAAATATCACTTTAATTTTTTATAGAATAAGGGTGACAAACGAGCACACAGTCCACCTGATGGTAAGTGGATGTTGTGGCATCCTCAATTACGAATCAAAATGCAGATGCGTTGTCACCCGTGAGGACTAAGATGGAATGCCTCGTTTCCAGTAAAACGGGTTTCTGGTTCTCTACACTCACCATACGAAACACAGCAGCATTAAACTAATATTTTACGCCGTTAGTCTATGAAGAAGCGTGGTCCTTTCCCAGTCGAGCCGACCCATTCGGGTTACAACTATACTACTAATATAACTGCAGCATGGCTCTATCACATATAAAAGTTCGTAAAAAGACTAAAGGCGGAATTCGACGAGATGTAGATCTTCACTATGAGGGGGCTTCACACACTCAGAGAACTTGGGAAAGAATATATAAATTTGGTGTTCAGCAGTGTATTTGTGATGTGCTGAAATTATGATAATGATGATGAAGATAATTTGATACGCATTTTATTACAAGTACACTCTTTGACATAGGTGCCTACCAAGGAATGCCACAAAGCACGGTCCTGAGCCACCTGCTTCCATCAACTTCCTGCATGTCTTACCAGGTCGTCACTCCATTTGGTAGGTGACCGACTTACATGGAAATTTCTCTTCCAGAGTAAACGACATAACGCCACGGGTCAGTAATCTGATGTGGCGATGGGCCGGCCATATAGCTCGAACAATTTACAACCGATGGGGAAGAAATAATCTCGAGTGGAAGTCCTTCCTAAGACTCGAATATAATAGATATAAATATTTAGACCGGCAATTTCGATGAAGCTGTAACAATCAATCAGCTAACAACACTTATATCACCGGAACTCGACGTGAAGCATCGTCAAAATAGCGAGACGTTTGCTACTGCGGTCGCCAATTCACTTGCCAAATTTGGTGATAGCAAAATACTTCTACAATGAGAGAAGCCGATGTCAAACTATTAACATTTATGGGTTGATGAGGAAAAATAACAAGTCAATCTACTAGAAAACATCAAAAAATTGGTAAGCGAAATTGCGGTACGAAGTAATAGGTGGTATAAGGTTGTCAAAGTTAAGGACGCATTGCCGTCGATAAATCGATGTCAACAATTAGCAGGTCACCGTGGCGTGGGACTGTGACAAATGGTTGCCCTTGTGTGTACTATATTACTCTGTGGTTGCTCAAGGTGCGCGGGTATACTAAGTCGAAGTTTATACTTTACGACGTACATATTTGTACTACAAGTTTTTTTTTATATTTTTGGTTTGACTTATTATAATTTAAATAATACTAGTTTTTACGGATTTTATCGCGTATATTTAACTTTTTAAATACCCGACGTTTCGAACGCTTTACAGCACCCATGGTCACGTATGGTCGTGACATTTAAATAAAATTGAAGTGTCCGCTGGGTTATATTCATGCCATTGAGACATAAGAAACCATTTTTAATTTTCGGTCTGTCTGTCTACGTTAATCTTAGGAATGGCTGAAACGGTTTAACGAAACTTCACGAACTAGTGGTGAGCAACGCCAGGAGTGAAGTGCAGCCAAGTTACAAATTCAAACAACACAATAACAACAAGTTTCCTTTTGAATCTATTGAATAGTATTGTACGCAATATCCTTTCCATATCCTATCATCCCGGGGGCGTCGTAAGATACGAAAAGAGAGAAACTGAATCCGGAGATCCCCAGGATCAGCTCAAAATATTAAAACTGCGGTTTCTACCCCGTCCGACAAGCGTGGCCACTATAGCAAATATCCCCCCTGTGACCAGTGGACTTTTGGTAGACAGTAGTTAAAGAATCTAAAGTTATTGATAAGAAAGCCACTTTGCGCATCTTAATAACTCAGGAATTAACGTTGATAAAATGGCACTCTAGGTATTCAATGATGCTTTATTAGATATGCAAGTTTGCGGGTCTCATAGTTTTTGATAGGGGAGGCGTCGCTTTTTTCTTTTCCAAACTTGGCTGACGCACTACCGCGTGGTTGGTAACACCCTTCAAACCGTCCATAGTGCATAGAGTGTGTACAGAGGCAATATGGTTACAGGCGGTGAGGAGTTACATCTTAATCCTCAGAAGTGACAGCTCATATTTAGTGTTTTTTGTTTGAAGTTGATTTCATGTGTCCATGGGCTTTAGTAGCTACTTACCATCACGTGGACTATAAGATTGAATGAATGAATGAATGAAATATACTTTATTGTAGGCACAGCAGAAATACATATGACAGAAAAAAAAACATAAATTATTTAAAAGTACAATTGGCGGCCTTATCGCTAGAAGCGATCTCTACCAGGCAACCATAATGCAGAGGATAAAGTGACCTGTGAAGTTTGTTTGTCAATTCCGTTTTATAAAAAAAAACTGACAGTCTAATGGTTGATGCTTGCATGTCATTTAGACTGTGCCCAGTCACCTGCTACTAACTTTATAAATATATCACTGCCTGTAATTATATGGACACATTGGATGCGCTGTTGCTTAGCGTCAGGAACAGGTTAAGAAAGTGCAGTCGCATACTTTCTTATACGGACCTTTAGGCACATTAAGAGTTTTCTAGTTACTTATTACTGTAATAACTTGGTCGAACCACGTTGAAGCTATATAATTAACATATATAAATGTTGAATGTGGAATCACGGCTCGACCGAAGTAGGACCACGCTTCCGCAAAATTGTCAGTGAAAAACAGCATCATAATGTTGCTGTGTTTATTGTGGCAAATGTAGGAAAGAAAAGAACCGAAGACCTTTCCTACTAGTGACGAGGTAATCTTAGTCTTCAGGTGTGACACTTTGATTCATAATCGAAGATAGAACTATATACATGTGGACCACAACATCCACTTAGGTACCATCAGTTGGGCTGAAAATAAAAATAAAAACTATTAGGTAATAAAGTTATAGTACCTGGATGACCGAGCATTCCTCGGTTTTTTTTGAAATTACATTTAGATACAAATTACATACTGATGAAAAATGAATAATATTTTTTGATCTTATTGACATAATAGAAAAAACTGAACCGGTTATTTGAATAAAAAATTCATGAGTGCAATTAGTTTAGTTACATTTTTCGTATTTTAAAAAAAATACTAAAAAAAACGGCTCGAAATAATAGATTTTCACACAAAAGAAGGGAACTTGAAAAAAAAGGAAAAATAGTCCGACCGAAGACAGGACGCGAACCAAGGCATTAAGAAGTCGCGACCGCTCGATATCCACTTGAGCTATGTATTACAATCATTAACACAGTGTCAAAATTTACCTTCTTATATTGTAGCATTTTTTCATTGTCTGAAAACACGTACAAAAAGACATTTTATAAAAATAAATCCTAGCTAGATCGATTTATTGCCCCCGAAACTCCCTGGACACTAAGTTTTATGAAAATCGTTGGAGCCGTTTCCGAGATTCTGATTATAAATATATATATATATATATATATATATATATATATATATATATATATATATATATACATACATATAAAATAACGAGCAATTCTTGTATATATACAATTGCTCGTTTAAAGGTATAGGATATATAATAAATAAAGTGATTAATATAATACATGTTTAATATATTGAAAAACATTAAATTCTATTCAAAAATAATATATTATTAAATAAAAATTCATAAGTTTTCTGTTATTATTAATGCTGTTAATATTCAAACTAAATTATTATTAATATCTGGATGAAAATGAAATCAATTTTCGTAAAGTATGTTTGATTACTTCCTCTTATTGTTCCTACAATAACATTAAAAATTATAATAAATATTTAAAACATATTTATATAATGTGATAATAAAATTATTGGGGAATTTTTTGTCATGTTATTAAGATAAAACAGTCAAATCAAGATAAACCTTCAATAATATTAGGAAATCAAAAATGAAAAGTTGTTGATTCTATTTTTATTAATATGGAAGAATTAATTTAAATAGAAAATAGAATATTATTAATTTACCAAAATTTCTTAGTATAATTATTTTTAATAAAATTGAAAATAAAATTTAATAGATGCAATTGATTAAGTAAGGAAATATTTAAAAGCTCCTTCTGATGATAAAAGATTATTAGAATTGGAAATTATGGGGATAAATCTTAATAAATTGATTTCTAATCCAATTCAACATCCTAATCAAGAATTAGCTGCGACAGATATAAAATATTATATTCAGGTGACAATAATATTATGCTTTTGCCTTATCACATTTACTTTTTTGTTTGAACTAGTGTCATATCTACTGAGGTGAAGATTTGATCGTCATTTTGGGAATTTATCGAGGAAGGTTTTTCATCGACTTAAAAAAAGAGGAGGTTCTATCTATATTGCTTATGCTTTTATGTAAATTTATAAATTTATCCAGTTATTCCGTTTATTCATCCTAAAAAATCGTGGATACTCGGAAACGCGTGTTTCACCCCAGACGGAATAGTCGGAATTCACTTTTAATTGTTCCTTTGACTTTTTACCTCAAGTAAGGGTCAGTTTTTATCATGTTTCTATTCTGTAAATGACTGTACACAGCCGAGGGAGAAAATCTGAAGAAATATAATATACGAATCCCGATTATCCACCCTGTCTGGTGACTCTCCACCCTATGATGGATAAACGGAATAATTTAATTTATCGGGAACGGCCGATCCCATTTAAACGATTTTTTACACACTGCAGCTATATTATGGTTGTAGAAAGAGTAGGTCGTCTCGGCCGGGGTAGAACCACGCTCTCATACGATACCATCGTAAAATAGCAGCTTAATGCTCCGTGTTCGTATGGTGAGTTTAATTATAAAATCCCCCAGATTTATTTTTCTAAAATGTTTTTGAATTACATACAACTTTTTTAAGATTTATTACATTCCGTTCGTAGATTGAAATATTTTTCTTTTACACTAAAAGTGGAACATTTAGAAAATAAAACATAAGTACGCAATTATTGTTTTTTTTTTAGTATTTAAGGAGTATAAAGTACCGGAGAACCCTTTATTACTGGAAACGAGGCATTCCATCTCAGTTCTCAGGGGTGATAACGCATCTGAATCTTGATCGAGGATGGGTGTATAATATGTCTATGGGGGGACACCAACCACTTACAATCAGCTGTGACCTCTACTGGCACCGTCTTTAATTATGGTCATCTATAATCGGCTCTGTATAGATAATTAAATCACTGTTCTACTAAATATTATATTTTCTTTATTCTAGTGTCATTAGCTTTTTATGATATTAATTGGTACACTCAAAAGCGTAAAAATTAAACTTTTAATAAACCGGGAGCATGTCGCCAGTCTTTTATAAGCTGTGCTCGCGAATTTGTTTGTACTTGGTCTTAAATTAATGTAAACCTAGGCATACTTAGAATATAATTGAATTTCCACTGAAGCTAATAACTGCAAAAATGATGATACATTTTCCATGGGGCTGCCTTGCGATGAAATTGAGGGGTTTGTCGAATTTTCAGTCATCGTTACAGCCTATTAAAGTCCACTACTGAACATAGACCTCTCCCGTAGGTTGCCTTATAGGGGGATATTTGTCAAAATTGCCACGCTTGGCAAGTAGGTTGGCAACCGCAGTTTTTTATATTTGGTCGTTATTAGGGAGACGCTGCCAATCCCCTTTTTAGGGTTCCGTAGTGAACTAGGAACCCTTATAGTTTCGCCATGTCTGTCTGTCCGTCTGTCCGTCCTCGCTTAATCTCTGTGACCGTTAGCACTAGAAAGCTGAAATTTACCAATATGTTAATCAATCACGCAGCCAAAGTGGTAAAATAAAAATTGGAAAAAATGTTTTGTTAGGGTAGCCCCCCTATATGTAAAGTGGGAAGTGATTTTTTTTTAATTTCAACCCTAACGTGTGATATATTGTTGGAAAGGTATTTAAAAATGAATAGGGGTTTACTAAAATCATTTTTGATAATGTCAATAATTTCGGAAATAATCGCTCCAAAAGTAAAAAACAATGTGTCCCCCCCCTCTAACTTTTGAACCATAGGTTTAGAAAATATGAAAAAAATCTGAAAAGTAGAACTTTATAAGGACTTTCTAGGAAAATCATTTTGAACTTGGATGGAAACAGTTTTTGTACAAAAAAAGACAAAAAGTTGTACAAAAAAATTTCTGGATTAAGTTTATAGTATAATCGTATATGCAAGCATTTTTTTTAACTTCGTTTACATATTTTATTATCCTGAACGTATCTTTTTTTCAAACAAAAAAAGAATTATTGAAATCGGTTCTCGCAAACCAAAATTACCACCGAAAACTTCTGGCACGTCTGTGTATTAATTAGTAACCCAATTCCCCGAGAAATGGCGCTGTAGGTACTTATTACATTGGGTCGGGTATTATCGAATCGTTCGGTTGGTCTCTCCTTGGCATCGCCTGCCGCGGAACGTGCAATGTTGCACGCTCCATGTTCGCGCACGTACCCACTACCTGGAGCAGTTGCAGGAGCGCGGAGCGCTGCTGGAGCGCGAACATAATGGATACTCACATTTAAACTCATAAGTGGGAACACTTATTGTGACGGACGGGAAACTACGGAACCCTACACTGAGCGTGGCCCGACACGCTCTTGGCCGGTTTTATTTCCTTCTGTCGCCTCTTACGACACCCACGGGATGATATGGGGTTGTAGTTATTCCTACACCGCCACTACGGCTTTGCTTTGCTTTTTTTATAGGATAAGGTGACAAACGTGCACACAGTCCACCTGATGGGAAGTGGTTGCTGTGGTCCATAGACATCTACAGTTATCCTCGATTACGAATCAAAACGCAGATACCTTGTCACCCGTGAGGACTAAGACGGAAAGCCTCGATTCCAGTAAAAAGGGTCTCCGGTTCTCTACACTCACCATACGAAACACAGCAGCATTACGCTACTATTTGACGCTGGTATTCTGTGAGAGCGTGATCCGTCCCCGGTCAAGCCGACCCATTCGTGCTACAACTATACTACTAATATAACTGCAGTATGGCTCTACCACGTATAAAATGTATTGAAATTGCTACGAATAAATTCGCAAGATGTCCTGCTCTGCTTCATATAAGTTGAGGTATGGGATCACTCTCGCACACATAAGCATGCATAACATTGGTGGCCCCTCTTTACTTATTTTCACCTATGCTACGGACGCTTTCGTATTTATTACACAAGGTCATTGGGTCCAGCAAAACCAGCATTTGGAAGAGTCGATCTACCCAGCCTAAGTAGGTAGCTATTGCTGGAGGTAGAGAATTTATGAATGACAAGAAAATTAAAACGGTGCGTGTAAAAATTTTATAATTTATTCAAAAATTACTATTTTTAAACATAATCAACAGAAATAAAGCATAACTAAACAAAAATATACTCAGGAAAATAAATATTATCACTTCATTAATCATTAACTTTACTATACAGAACAGTTAACATACAGAGTTGGTCTCCAAATCACAGCTAAGTGTTGTGAACGATACAAAAAAATGTCTTGATAAAAAACGGTTTTGATTGATTACATAAAACCCACGGTGAGTAAGCCCATTTACAGAATATTAATTCTAATTGCTTTGGCTTTTCAAAGCCTCTACTTCTCTCTCAATTTCAATACAAGTATTACAAAATCTATAGATATAGAAAAAACGGGCGTATTTACGATAATCTTATATGATTACAAAAATATTAACATAATATTTGGGGATTAGTGTAAAATAATTTTTATTTATTCTTGTAAGCTATTGTTGTGCACGATAAAAGAAATTTTTCAAAAATAAAGGTGTCGACCCACCAAAGCGGGTGCAGCAAAATAACAGAAAAATAGAAGTAGCTTAAACAATCGAAGATAGTTATCATATATATTATTTTACTAGGTGATAGGACTGCCCGGGAGTTCCTTTCATGTCAAGAGAATTTCGGAAAATTATTATTTATTATAAGTACATCTTACTTACGGTGGATAGGCACCTTTATGTGGGTTTTTCATTTAAATAATAATAAAAATATATTATTTTGATTGCTACATATTCACGAAGTACAACATATTATATGTATATATTTACGAAGTAATCAACCTAGTTTGGAACTGATATAGTATTGCCACCTAAATCGTGGTATTTTTTTAAAAATATTGTTCAGTTTCTGACTGCCAACCGGTTTTAATAAAATATTTTAAAATAAGGATATAAATACATTCAGTCGATGCACATGTTTGAGACGTCATACATTATTGAATTACAATTTTTGTAATTATCACTCAATTATAACATAGCGATCACCAAAATGAAAGGTAAATAATCCGTAATCAACTAATCGCCTTCGTATTTCGATGCCTTCAAATCGGCTTATGTGGCTTGATTCAGCCTAGTATGAATAACTAGCTTAAGGTCAATATATCATTCTATCCATTATAAACCTTTAAATGTGTATCTCAAACATACATATAAAATATAACTAATTTTACAAAGTTTAAATAATATCGAACAAAATAAAAATATTTAACCAATATAATAACTATATCACCGTATACTTTAAAAACTTAAATATTATTATCTTTAGGTAATAATTATGATGAAATTTAATTGTACCAAACATTTTGACCATATTGCTTCGAGTCACAAACGTCCAAATAAACAAAATTTAAGTCAAATTAATTTTATCAAATTAAAATTCACTTAATAGTCAACCAAGTCAGACTTATTGCACCAGGCAAGCGAACTAAAAAATGGGAACGTAGAATATTCGATTCTTAAAAAAATCGATATCGATTATTTAGAGTTAGTAATAATTTACAGTTTGGTTTGAATATTACCAGAAAAAATTAAAAACAGATAATTTAAAACACACGATTTATCAGTTTCTTCGTATTTGTTGTTACTGCTTATTTCTAGAGACAAAGTAATAAAAATTTAAGATTGAAACTAGATTAAAAATATATTTATTCAATCACTTTCAGTACAACTGTCGTTGTTTAGATTAATTATTATTTGATTTTCAATAATGCCGTCAAAATTAATGTCTCTTTTGAAGTCATCCATAATCATTTTTTTTACCACTTTTGCACAATCATTATTTGTGACATGGGCACATGCTTCAACTAATATAGAAGAAACAGTCCAAAAAGTTAAAGTCTAGTCACAAAATAAAAAGACAAACATAAAATCACAAAATTACATACAGTAAGCCCCGGAAATGGCGGGAGATTGAAATTACTTAGTAGTTTTTCAGAGCAGCCTTGTATATGAGTTTTTTACCTACACAAATTTTTTGTTGACAAAGTTAAAAAAATAAACTTGTTTTATTCAAGATTCATGTAATTTAAGGAACTTTAAAAATAAAAATTTAATTATATAAATAATAATAATAATTTTTATATTTTATATTAGAGACTTCCTCGAGCAGTGTATGGGGCAGTGGAGTACAATCCTTTGTCATCTGGGCGAGCGGATGATGGCTGCGGAGAACCACATAAGGATAAGAAGGGGTATCTTCCAGGCCGATTGTCTGAGTCCAATCTGGTTCTGCCTCTCTCTGAACCCTCTCAGTGCCTTACTGGAGGGCTCCGGGAGGGGATTTCAGCTACGGAAAGAGGGACAAAAGTGACCCACCTTTTCTATATGGATGACCTCAAGTTATTCGCCTCCAGTCGCTCCCATCTTATGGAATTGCTAAACATCACTTGTGAATTTAGCAATTCCATTGGAATGGAGCTTGGGACGGATAAGTGTGCGGTCCTCCATGTTGAAAGGGGAAGGGTTGCTAACTCTGAGGGCGTAGACTTATCTATGCCCGTCAACTTAAGGACCCTTTCCGAGGCTGAAACATACCGATACCTGGGTATGTCACAGAACATCGGTATCGATGAGACTGGTATGAAACAGTCAGTTTGCGACGTGTTTTATGCACGCTTGACCAAAGTGCTTAACAGCCTTTTGTCCGGTGTGAATAAGGCACACGCATATAACGGCTGGGTCATACCTGTCTTCATGTATACCTTTGGCATACTCAGGTGGACTCAGACTGAACTTAACGCCCTGGATAGAAAAGTCCGCACTACCATGACGTCCCATAGGATGCATCATCCGAGATCGTCGGTAATGAGGCTGTACTTGTCGCGGAAGCATGGTGGTCGTGGCTTCTTGAGCGCGCTCACCATGCATAATCGCGAAGTGTGCAGCCTCCGTGATTACTTCCTGGCGAGATCTGATGATCCATTCTATAAGGACGTCATTTCTTGTGATAAAGGACTTACCCCTCTATCCTTAGCCAACGAGCAATGGCAAGACCCGGCAGTACAGAGCATTTCCGACCGGGAGACCGTATGGAAGGAGAAGGAGCTCCACGGGAGGTTCTACAAGGCTCTACATGAGCCTTTCGTAGACACAGTAGCCTCCCTCCACTGGCTACGCTTTGGTGATCTCTTCGGGGAAACCGAGGGTTTTGTCTGTGCAATACAGGATCAGGTTATTAAGACCAACAACTATCGGAGATACATCCTAAAGGATGGCACCGTCGACATCTGTCGAGCTTGTCGCCATCCCGGTGAGTCACTTAGGCATGTTATCTCCGGTTGTTCGGCGCTTTCTAACTCTGAGTACTTGCACAGGCACAACCTAGTAGCCAGAATTCTACACCAGGAGCTCGCTCTGAAATACGGTCTCGTGGATCGGAAATTGCCGTATTACAAGTACTTGCCGGAAGCCGTGCTCGAAAATGATCGCGCCAGGCTCTATTGGGACCGGGCCATCATCACAGACAGGACTATTCTTGCGAATAAGCCTGATATTGTGCTGATGGACCGGGCACAGTCAAGGATATTTTTGGTCGACATTACCATTCCGTATGACGAGAACCTCGTGAAAGCCGAAACAGACAAGCAAACAAAATATCTGGACCTGGCTCACGAGGTGACCGACATGTGGGGTGGTCTGCCGACCGAAATTATTCCTGTAGTCGTCTCTGCAAACGGGCTAATCCCAGTCAGCCTCTCGGGTCATGTGAGGCGGCTGGGACTACGTGTCGGACCCCTCCAGGTTCAAATGCAGAAGGCGGTGCTCGTCGATACCGCCCGCATCGTCCGCCGGTTTCTTTCCCTTTCCCCCTAACCCTCGGCCGTTTGGTCTCCCCTGCCGAGGGACTCCATCTGGTTGGGCTTTTATTTATTTATGTACTTTTATATTTATTTTATGTTATTGATATTTATGTTTATTTATCTTTTCATTTTCATTTATAATTATATATTTATAGAACCCAAACAGATGAGAAAACTATATAGATACCCCATAATAATAATTTTTATTTCAGATATGAAAATAATCCATATAATGTGTTAGTAAATATGAAACGTATAATTTATGTTAATTCCTAAATCTAATTCTTAAATACGAGTGCCATATCAACTAAACGGAGGCGGTAATATTGCTTAAAAATAAACGAGTCATAGCTATCAGCAATTATTTTCATGATAGAGTTGGAGCTAGTCCGTACCCTGCCGAGCAACGAGGCTATTTTCTTTCTTATAATGGCGTAGTAGTCATCCGTATGCGCCTTTGCAAACATGCCTGATGCACTGCAAAATCGGGGTAGCCCCAACAAGATCCTGAAGCCGTTATTGTACTGGACGCGTAAGGTGTCGACAGCCCGCTGTGAATAATTCGACCACAGACTGCACGTGTAGAAAATTTGACTGTAGGCTTTAAATGAAGTTATGACAGTAGGCTTTAAATAAAGTTCATATAATACAGTAGTAGTACAGTATGGTACAGTATAGTACAGTAGTATATAATACATTAAAATAATTAATGATTCGATTGTTTGAATATTTTTACCGATTATTTGAATATTTTTGCCGATTATTCGCATAAAAATGAATTTTAATCATCCAAACACTACGGTAACGTACATAGCGACATTTCATTGAAAAAGTTGATACCGGTTATTTTTTTAATATTTTGCTTTGTTTGAAAGATTCTAATTTAAACTAGCGATAAAAAAAGCTATACACGTTGTAATGAAATATAGTTAACTTCATAATTCGTCATATTTGCGTAAAAGATTATTTTAAATCGTGTGAGTACGCTTGTGCAAAGTTATTGCGGAATGATTAGTGTGAAACGTCAAAAGGTATTTCTTAGATTTGGTTGACTATAGTACTTGATAATTTTCATTTTCATTTTTATGGTGTACATAGAAGTATTAGGCTCACTCCAATTCTAATGTATTAGGTTTAGTGGTGGTATATCTATCAATCTAGAAATTTATCTTTTGCTTTTTTTACTGTTTATCTGAACGCGCAAAAATGTCCGGCCGTGGTATCAACAAATCCAAGAAAAATGAGGTAGCCAAGATGCAGAAAATCACAATAAAAAAGAGAATATAAGTCTCGTAGCAAACGCGCTGGTCTAATTTTCCCTGTTGGAAGAGTTCATAAGATCCTACGTAAAGGCTATTAAGCAAGACGGATTAGACGCGACTCATCAGTGTACTTAGCAGCAGTTCTGGAGTATTTGACCACAGCCGCAAAGTCAGCCACTGACCATGGTAGAAGTAGAATTATTCCTCGCTATATTATGATGGCTGTGAAATGTGATGATGAATTAAGTACACTGCTGAAAGGTGTTCCAATATCACAAGGGCACCCCCTTTGTTTTCTTTCTTTTTTGCAGTCTTCTTTGGCAGGAGCTCTGAATGGATTTTTGGTAATACACCTATTACCAAAAATCCATTCAGTGCAATTAAATAATAATATTGTAACTAATTAAAAACGGATAAGTTTATATTTTTAGATTTATCAGTTTCTTATTTGTTGTTGTTACTGCTTATTTCTAGAGACAAAGTAATAAAAATTTAAGATTAAAAATAAAAAATAAAAAGACACTAGGTTAAAAATAAATTTATTCAATCACTTTCAGTGCAACCAGTTGAGTTGTCGTTGTTTAGATTAATTATTATTATTTGATTTTCAATAATGCCGTCAAAATTAATGTATCTTTTAAAGTCATCCATAATTATTGATTTTTTACCACTTTTGCACAATCATTATTTCTGACATGGGCACATGCTTCAACGAATATAGAAGAAACAGTCCAAAAAGTTAACGCCCAGTCACAAAACAAAAAGACAAACATAAAATCACAAAATTACATACAGTAAGCCCCGGAAATGGCGGGAGATTGAAATTACGTAGTGTTTTTCAGCGCTGTCTTTTATATGAGTTTTTATTAGGGATGGGCCGAATATGGATTTAACCGAATACGAATATTCGGTCGAAAGTTCGGTAAAACTTTTACCGAACCGAATATTCGACCGAACATTATTCGGCAGGATAACCTCGGGACCCAACCAATTTATGTCGAAACTTGTTACCGTAAAGCGCGCGGAATTAGCGCCGGACCCTGCCTCTCGCTCCCCGCCACACCTGACAGTTATTGCATCATCTATAGTTCATACAAGATAGCTCGATCTCTGCGACAGCTGTCAGTAAAATCACGCCTATGAAGTCCTGAATTTCTTAGTAGTACAGACAGTACCTGTCAATGTCATACTTTATGGGCATGGGTCGGCATGCAGGTACTGTCTGTATTACTAAGAAATTCAGGACTTCATAGGCGTGATTTTACCGACAGCTGTCGCAGAGATCAAGCTATCTTTTATGAACTATAGTACGGATGAAATTGCCGGCACATGCTTATGTTTTGACTATTTTTGTGATAAAAAGAGTATTTCGTTGTTTTATTCTTACTGAAAATTGATAATTATATGATAAAATGAGCGGCAGGAGATTTACTATTTGGATTTATTTTAAAGAAACTGACGACAAAAGTAAAGTGAAATGTACTAATGTAATATAATGTTTCTTTGCTTGGTTCCAAAAATTTTTATCAACTTTCTATTTGCTATAATCGGAAATAAATCTACAGTGCCCCATAAACATAAATGTATAGATTTATGCATTTGAGATACTCTAGAGTAAATAGATTTAACCTATAAATAAAACATATTTTCAACAGTAAAAGACATAGCATTACTCAATTCGTACATTTCAATACATTGGACACTATGAAAACGAATATTCGGTAAAGTTTCCAAATATGCCGAATACCGAATATAAAAAAATATTCGGCCCATCTCTAGTTTTTATGCCTGCATAAACTTTTTGTTGACAAAGTAAAAATATAAACTTGTTTTATTCATGATTCATGTGATTTAAGGAACTTTAAAAATAAAAATTAAATTAAACAAATAATAATTTCTATTTCAGATAGGTCGGATAGGTGTATAACCAAAAATCCATTCAAAGCTCCTGCCAAAGAAAACTGCAAAAAAGAAAGAAAACAAAGGGGGTGGCCTTGTGATATTGGAACACCTTTCAGCAGTGTACTTAATTCATCATCACATTTCACAGCCATCATAATATAGCGAGGAATAATTCTACTTCTACCATGGTCAGTGGCTGACTTTGCGGCTGCGGTCAAATACTCCAGAACTGCTGCTAAGTACACTGATGAGTCGCGTCCAATCCGTCTTGCATAATAGCCTTTACGTAGGATCTTATGAACTCTTCCAACAGGGAAAATTAAACCAGCGCGTTTGCTACGAGACTTATATTCTCTTTTTTATTGTGATTTTCTGCATCTTGGTTACCTCATTTTTCTTGGATTTGTTGATACCACGGCCGGACATTTTTGCGCGTTCAGATAAACAGTAAAAAAAGCACAAGATAAATTTCTAGCTTGATAGATATACCACCACTAAACCTAATACATTAGAATTGGAGTGAGCCTAATACTTCTATGTACACCATAAAAATGAAAATGAAAATTGTCAAGTACTATAGTCAACCAAATCTAAGAAATACCTTTTGACGTTTCACACTAATCATTCCGCAATAACTTTGCACAACCGTACTCACACGATTTAAAATAATCTTTTACGCAAATATGACGAATTATGAAGTTATCTATATTTCATTACAACGTGTATAGTTTTTTTATCGCTAGTTTAAATTAGAATCTTTCAAACAAAGCAAAATATTAAAAAAATAACCGGTATCAACTTTTTCAATGAAATGTCGCTATGTACGTTACCGTAGTGTTTGGATGATTAAAATTCATTTTTATGCGAATAATCGGCAAAAATATTCAAATAATCGGTAAAAATATTCAAACAATCGAATCATTAATTATTTTAATGTATTATATACTACTGTACTATACTGTACCATACTGTACTACTACTGTATTATATAAACTTTATTTAAAGCTTACTGTCATAACTTTATTTAAAGCCTACTGTCAATTTTTCTACACGTGCAGTTTGTGGTCGAATTATTCACAGCGGGCTGTCGACACCTTACGCGTCCAGTACAATAACGGCTTCAGGGTCTTGTTGGGGCTACCCCAATTTTGCAGTGCATCAGGCATGTTTGCAAAGGCGCATACGGATGTCTACTACGCCATTATAAGAAAGAAAATAGTCTCGTTGCTCGGCAGGGTACGGGCTAGCTCCAACTCTATCATGAAAATAATTGCTGATAGATATAACTCGTTTATTTTTAAGCAATATTACCGCTTGTGTTTAGTTGATAAGCCACTTGTATTTAAGAATTACATTTAGGTAAGTACTAACAATTACTTACAAAAACTAAAATTGTAGGTTTCATATTTACTAACACATTGTATTCATTTAACTCCATTAACGCTCCTTTTAGGGTTTTAAGACGCGGCATCGGCTGATCGCAACATCCCGCTCTTTTGTTTAAATTGTGAGGTGGCGACGTACTATCGCTGTCGTATCCAAAATTACGGCTTTCTGAATTTTATCACCCTCTTTAGAATTAGGAACAACTCCCGTGGTAGAGAGAATCAGCGGGACAATAAGTACCTGCTGCTGTCGCCTTAACTGTCGGATTTCTTCAGCCAACCGCTGGTACTTAATCATCTTTTCAGTGCTGTACTTCTGCACATTATGCGAGTTTGGAACGCCAATATCCAACAACCACGTCATCTTCTCCTCCTTTTCTACTAATATTATGTCCGGTCGATTATGCTCAACGGTCCGGTCAGTTAAAACTGACCTGTCCCACTAAAGTTGGGCAGAATCATTCTCGAGTACTCCACTATTTCCAGTACGGTTCTGTCTCCTTAAGGAGACCGTGTTTTACTGCCAGCTCTTCGTGCACAATTTTTGCCACGATGTCATGGCGCTGGGTGTACTCGGTTCCAGCAACAGCCTGGCAGCCGCCAGTTATGTGCTGGATGGTTTCTGGCTTTTGATGACACCGTCGGCACTGGTCATCTTCGATACTTGTCTTTACAATGTACTTAAGATAATTTTTCGTAGGCACAACCTGATCCTGGATCACCACCATGAATCCCTCAGTTTCAGCAAAGATCTCACCATGTCTGAGCCAGCTGTTCGACGCTTCAATGTCGACAACACACATTATATTATTTTTAATAAAATTTTTATTTTTAAAGTTCCTTAAATTACATTTTATTTTATAGGATAGGTTGACAAACGAGCACACAGTCCACCTGATGGTAAGTGGTTGCTGTGGCCCATAGACATCTACAGCTATCCTCGATTACGAATCAAAATGCAGATGCGTTGTCACCGGTGTGTCACCTTAAATTACATGAATCATGAATAAAACAAGTAATTTTTTTTACTTTGTCAACAAAAAATTTGTGTAGGCAAAAAAACTCATATACAAGGCCGTGCTGAAAAACCACTACGTAATTTCAATCTCCCGCCATTTCCGGGGCTTACTGTATGTAATTTTGTGATTTTATGTTTGTCTTTTTATTTTGTGACTGGCTATTAACTTTTTGGACTGTTTCTTCTATATTCGTTGAAGCATGTGCACATGTCACAAATAATGATTGTGCAAAAGTGGTAAAAAAATAAAAAAATGATTATGGATGACTTTAAAAGAGACATTAAATTTGACGGCATTATTGAAAATCAAATAATAATTAATCTAAACAACGACAACTCAACTAGAGTTGTCGTTGTTTAGATTTATTAGAGATATATATTAGATATGTATTTATTATCTAGAAATAAGAGCCCAATCAGACTGCACTAGCGAGTGCGGAGGCGGGCGCGGGCGCTCGGGTCTTGGCGTCTGCATATTCAGAGTGCCAAACGAGCTACGAGGGTCATTGCAAATGTGTTTGGTCGTTCTCAAACTTTGCTACGTATTTAGAAGACATGGATGAAGATTTGCTTTTATTAATGGAAAATTCATACTTGAAATGGAAATTGCAAAATAGAAGTTTGGCACACACGATTTAAATAAAGGAAGAGAAGAGTTTGGAGAATTTTATGTATTATACGCTGATTTACGGACGTATCCCGATAAATTCTTTGAATACACGAGAATGTCATTACACTTTTGGCTACATATTAAATAAGATCTCCGAGATCCATGTTTAGTCAAGATTGACACCAATTTATTTCTTCCCATAATTTATTTATTTATGGCCACCCTATTTAAATGTTACAGATGTTTGCTCTGCCAAATAGCAGTGCGATGTTGGCAGAAATTCTTCCGTATTGATATCCATGATGATTGACGACGCTTCGGCGGGTGAATCAAAATGGTTTAGAACCACAAGCGCAGTCACCTAACAGACGCTAAATCACTGTGAACGATGCGAGCGGACCAAGCCATTTGTACTCTTTCAGAGTGGAGGCGGGCGCGGGTGCTAGCGCGGGCGCGTGTAAATCAAAATGTATGTAGACGCCAGTTGCATTCAGAGTGCTCCCGCGCGCCGCGCGTCGGCATGAGGCGGGCGCGGGCGCGGGCGGTGCGGGTGTTTCTAATGGCTCAGTCCGCTCGTATCGTTCACAGTGAACTAGCGCCTGTTAGGTGACTACGCTTGTGGTTCTAAACCATTTTGATTCACCCGCCGAAGCGTCGTCAATCATCATGGATATCAATACGGAAGAATTTATATCTGCAGTACAACATCGCACTGCTATTTGGCAGGGCAAACATCTGTAACATTTAAATAGGGTGGCCATAAATAAATAAATTATGGGAAGAAATAAATTGGTGTCAATCTTGACTAAACATGGATCTCGGAGATCTTATTTAATATGTATTCAAAAGTGTCTAATGACATTCTCGTGTATTCAAAGAATTTATCGGAATACGTCCGTAAATCAGCGTATAATACATAAAATTCTCCAAATTCCTCTCTTCCTTTATTTAAATCGTGTGTGCCAAACTTCTATATTGCAATTTCCATTTCAAGTATGTATGTATTTCAAAAGAAAATCTTCATCTATGTCTTCTATATACGTAGCAAAGTTTGAGAACAACCAAACACATTTGCAATGACACTCGTAGCTCGTTTGGCACTCTGAATATGCAGACGCCAAGACCCGAGCGCCCGCGCCCGCCCCCGCACCCGCTAGTGCAGTCTGATTGGGCGCTTAGAAACACCCGCGCCGAGTGCGCCCGCACCCGCCTCATGCAGACGCTCGGCTCGCGGGAGCACTCTGAATGCAACTGGTGTCTACATACATTTTGATTTACACGCGCCCGCGCTAGCACCCGCGCCCGCCTCCAATCTGAAAGAGTACTAAGCAGTAACAACAAATACGAAGAAACTGATAAATCTTGTGTTTTAAATTATCCCTTTTTAATTTGTTAGAATATCACACGGGCACCCCCTTTGTTTTCTTTCTTTTTTCAGTCTTCTTTGGCAGGTGCTCTGAATGGATTTTTGATAATACACAGTGTATTTTGGCAATATATCAAAAATCCATTCAGAGCTCCTGCCAAAGAAGACTGAAAAAAGAAAGAAAACAAACCTGAGGCAGAAGCTGGTCCCACCAGGAATATTGAATCGTTTTGTTGTTTTGTAGATTTGTTTTCTTTTTTTTTTCAGTCTTCTTTGGCAGGAGCTCTGAATGGATTTTTGATAATACACTGTATTTTGACAATATATCAAAAATCCATTCAGAGCTCCTGCCAAAGAAGACTGAAAAAAAAAGAAAACAAATCTACAAAACAACAAAACGATTCAATATTCCTGGAAGGACCAGCTTCTGCCTCAGGTTTGTTTTCTTTCTTTTTTCAGTCTTCTTTGGCAGGAGTTCTGAATGGATTTTTGGTAATACACTGTATTTTGGAAATACAGTGTATTACACTGTATTTTGGCAATACAGTGTATTACCAAAAATCCATTCAGAACTCCTGCCAAAGAAGACTGAAAAAAAAAACAAATCTACAAAACAACAAAACGATTCAATATTCCTGGAAGGACCAGCTTTTGTTTCAGGTTTGTTTTCTTTCTTTTTTTCAGTCTTCTTTGGCAGGAGTTCTGAATGGATTTTTGGTAATACACTGTATTTTGGAAATACAGTGTATTACACTGTATTTTGGCAATACAGTGTATTACCAAAAAATCCATTCAGAACTCCTGCCAAAGAAGACTGAAAAAAAACAAATCTACAAAACAACAAAACGATTCAATATTCCTGGAAGGACCAGCTTCTGCCTCAGGTTTGTTTTCTTTTTTCAGTCTTCTTTGGCAGGAGTTCTGAATGGATTTTTGGTAATACACTGTATTGCCAAAATACAGTGTAATACACTGTATTTCCAAAATACAGTGTATTACCAAAAATCCATTCAGAACTCCTGCCAAAGAAGACTGAAAAAAGAAAGAAAACAAACCCGAAACAAAAGCTGGTCCTTCCAGGAATATTGAATCGTTTTGTTGTTTTGTAGATTTGTTTTTTTTTCAGTCTTCTTTGGCAGGAGTTCTGAATGGATTTTTGGTAATACACTGTATGCCAAAATACAGTGTAATACACTGTATTTCCAAAATACAGTGTATTACCAAAAATCCATTCAGAACTCCTGCCAAAGAAGACTGAAAAAAGAAAGAAAACAAACCTGAAACAAAAGCTGGTCCTTCCAGGAATATTGAATCGTTTTGTTGTTTTGTAGATTTGTTTTTTTTTTAAGTCTTCTTTGGAAGGAGTTCTGAATGGATTTTTGTTAATACACTGTATTGCCAAAATACAGAAATACAGTGTATTACCAAAAATCCATTCAGAACTCCTGCCAAAGAAGACTGAAAAAAAGAAATAAAACAAACCTGAGGCAGAAGCTGGTCCTTCCAGGGATATTGAATCGTTTTGTTGTTTTGTAGATTTGTTTTCTTTTTTTTTCAGTCTTCTTTGGCAGGAGCTCTGAATGGATTTTTGATATATTGTCAAAATACAGTGTATTATCAAAAAGAAAGAAAACAAACCTGAGGCAGAAGCTGGTCCTTCCAGGAATATTGAATCGTTTTAATCAAGTTTACTTTTAAAATCTCTGTAAAATTTAAATTTAGATTTATGATAACTAAAAATGAAGACTTAATGTTGAATGGTGTACATTTTACATTATTAATTATTAGTACTTTAACAATCCCCAAGACAAATTGTTCTTACATGTAAGCCTCACTTTTAAAAGAGCTTATTGTTTTTATCCAGCACAAGCTTTAATTGATGGTTTCCTGATAAATTTTTCCTGCTCAACTTTAAGAAGGCCGTCTCAAGCTTGCATAGTTGTTAAAATGATATGTAAAATATAAAACAATTTTTGGTTATATAACAACTTCTAAACAATTTTAATTACAACTCAGTTAAGTTTGCACCTCACCGCAATGCGAGAACCCTCCATTTCCCCTCCCCATTTATACAGTTGAGGCGGTATGGTTTGCATCTTACCGTCACTGATAGGCACATCTTAATTTTGTCTACTATTTGTTAAGTTTTTGGATTATTTTATTACAATATCTGGTACCAGGTGCAAACTTCTTCAATTGAGTTGTATATTGAAAATCAAAGTTTAATGGGACAAAATATTTGTCATACATGTGTAGTGTAACTTTGCGATTGTAATTTTTGTGTAGCTTTTTACCTTAGTCAAGAGATGCCATATTATTATCATAGTTAAAGAGTGTAGTTAAAGAGTGTCTCATCAGGAAACCTCACAGCCCTGGGAGTACACAAACCACTAATTAAGAAACACTGGCCTAGCCAACTACCATTTTCTCTGAGGAAGGTGTACAGTACTCCCTAAAGTATAAATGAAGAAATATTAAACACAAATTAATCTATTTATTTGGATGTTATCAAGTTTAATTAACTAACTAATTAATTAAACTCAATAAAAACATTATTTGAAATTAAGTAATTTATTTACATTAAGTAATTATAAGTTTAATATTACATTTCAATATAATGAAAAGTAATATTAAATAATTGAATGTGTCCACTCACAAAATATAGTTTTATGATTTATTTTGTGTAATGCTTATAACTTTATGATTCAAAAACAATTATTTTTGATATTTGCTTTATGTTAACATTACATTTTAAATTATTGTAATTAGGAATTATTATGATGTGAATTTAAGCCCTAAGATGCTCTAATACCAGTTGGCTTTAAGGCTTTGTCAGACAGGACGCGTACTTAGCGCGCGTCAGAGCGTTAACTTGACGCCGCGCTATGACGCTAAGATGTGTTGTACTACCATCGTAGAATACCGTCAAACAGAGCGCCGACGCTAGCAGTACGCAACGCTCTGTCGCGGCGTTAGGACGCTTTAACGTCGGGTGTTGTATTTTTTTACAAATTTTATTTTAGCGTCGGAGTGAATAGGTGTAAAATAATAATAAAATACTGCATAATGACCGAAAATTTGATAGAATTGGTTAGAAAATATCCATGCTTATATAATACGAAGGATAGTTCGTATAAAGATATATCAAATGAAGGCAAAATTGTGGGCACAAATCGGAGAAGAAATTAATGAAACTGGTAAGTAAAAAAAATCGTTTATTGATTAAAATAAGACACAAATTGTTCACGAGTTTCGAATGCTGCTGTCGTTGATCTTCTATTTGTTGGACGATGAGTTATTAGAGCACGCATAGGTACGTTTTCGTCTTCCGACTCCGGAGTTAATATCGCTGTACCTTGTTTTGTTCGTAAGTAATTATGTAAACAACATGCAGCTTTAATAATATCAATTGCTGTGTCCACATCACAGTCAAAATAGGTCGTAAAAAAATGCGCCATTTTTGTGCTAATATTCCGAACATATTGTGAACCACCCGACGTGCCCTGCAAAGTCTTTTATTAAAATTTGTTTTTCTTTCGTCTTGTGTAGCTAAGGCTCTTGGGAATGGACGCATCAAATATGTTTTTAAAGCAAAACCTTCGTCGCCGATAAGTACATGAGGTACGGGCTCCTCGGTGCCTGGAAGAGGTTTATCTGGCAGCAGAGATTTTCCGTGGATATATTGCCGATAAAATATTGATTTCTCGAATATACCACTATCACTATGCCGCCCGTAACTACCGACATCTATGACGGTGAATTTGTAACATGGATCGACTATAGCAAGAAGAACTACAGAAAAAAAATTTCTTGTAGCAAAAATATTCTGATCCACTATTTTTGGGACACTTTATAGAGACATGTTTCTCGTCAATACTACCGACACAATTCGGGAAGTTCCAGGTTTCCCTATAACCCTTCTCTGATTGTTTCCATGTTATCACTTCTTTTACAATACCACCGACTGTTGAACGACCTACTCGGAAGGAAAAGGCCATGGTCTGATGTGAATCACCCGTAGCTAAGTACCTGAAACAAAATAATACAATTTATGTTTATTTTACAGGTGAAGTAGCTAAAAAAAAATGGAAGAGCTTGAGGGACAATTATATGAGATACAAAAAAAGAGGTTGCAGGTACTACAGGACAAGCTGCAAAAAAATTTACAAAATGGCCTTGGGCTTCCCAGTTACAGTTCCTTGACTCAACTCTGACAGATCGAGAAACAACTTCAAATATTCGAGAACCTACACCAGAAACATCGTCAGCTATAGAAACTCAATCTCCAGAGACGCCTCCACCACAGACACCTCCACCAAGAACACAAAGCGCACCCCCGCCAGAAACACCTCCGCTAGAGACGCCCCAAACAAATGACACAAATAGTTCACGAGGTAAGAAATAAAAAAAAACTGACAGCGAAATGGATAAAGTTATAAATTTTCTTCAAAATAAAAAAAACAAGAGTATGATGCCATAGATCACATATTCCAAAGTTATGCCCAAACATTTAAAAGTTTTTCCAAAGACAAACAGATAAAAGCCAAAGTAGAACTAGCCAAGTTACTTGCAAGCATAGAAACAGAGGAACTGCAAGAAAACGTCCAGATATTGAATTTACCACATTATTCCATTATTAGTACCGAAGACTCCGTCTGCTATGCAGTACCCAATTCTGTGCCCGAAGATTCATCCCCAGTAGCTGTTATAGATTTATCTAACAGTACTTCATCATATCTGCAACAGCCTGAGCAGCTACATCAACCACTACGCGAAATCGATATTCTACATGTAACTAATTTTGGAGCATCGACATCTGATTGCAACTCAGCTGATTTTCATAATAATAACACAATGAACATGTATATAAAAAAATAAATATTTCTTACCTTAGACAGATTACAAGTCTTTCTCTTGTAGAAATAGGCATCCTCCAGTTTGTGGTACATTTGCTTATTTTTGGGATGAGCAGTTTATGTAGTTATTCGAATAAATCTTGAGACATACAAAAGTATGTAAAAAAACGACATTCATGTGATGCAAGCTCACGACACAAACGATGATATTCTCCTAAATCCTTTCTCTTTTGATTGATGTCGTGCACCCATACTCTTTTTCTCTGTGACCGTGATAAAGCATATAAAAGTAATAATTCTTCCACATCTGAATCACTCGACATCTCCATAACGAACAAACTCTTCACACTGCTAACGATCTGCACTACGCTTTGGCGAATGGCGAAATGGCGGCGCCGTGTCATCGAGTCAGCGCCCTAACGCGCGCTAAAGCGTTCTGTTTGACGAAACCTCGCGCGACGTTAACACGTTTACTGCGTAACAGGCCGATATCGGCCTGCCGCGGTACTTGAACTGGTGCGGACGAAGAAAACTATGTCCCTCTCGCTTGTGCGAAACGATTATCTCAGGTGTTTGTAAAAATTCGACAGAGACAAATATATATTTCATCTTGCGGTAAATGCCGTAGTTGTTCCCCGTCAAAACATAACGGCAGGCTTTTATTGACCTACCACGCACTGACGGTGAAAAAACATCCGCGAGTGCGGCAGTGGGCCTATTTCGGCCCGCCCTCCCACCAGGCAGCTGGCGACCCGATACCGCACAGAGCGCGCGCCCCGCCAGTTAGTGTTGTGCTATCTAACAGCTCTGTCGTAGCGTCCGATATTATCAACAATGGCAAGCAATAAAAGAAAAATACAAATTTTGGAAAATAGAGTAATTCGCCCTGCAGTTATTGACAGTGATAGTGACAGCAGTGAAGAAATATTTTCCACTAAGAAAACTAAAAAGGATTTGGAAACAAATGTGCACGGAAAACAAAGCACAAGCGGTAAGTTTTATTTACTACCTACACATATCAACATATCAGCCTTAGACGCATAATGACGTGGGGATTTTTTATGTAATACCATCCTTTATGAAAAAAGATTATTCTTAACACTTTCATTGCATTTTAATGATTTATTTTCAACAGTTGATGTCGAGAAAATTTAGTTTTTTTTGAACATCTTTTCAATTGAACCATAATCCGTCCGCTTTTACCCCAACACTCCTTTTTCTCGCTAAATAAGACACAATAAGAGTCACAGTAAACTTTTTTTGTCAACAGCGGACGTTTTCAGTAGCCCCAGTGGAAGAAAATTTCATATTCTTAAACCAGTCTCGTTTTCACATGTAACTAAAACAGGTATGTCTTAATTTAAATAATTTATTTGCTTTTAGTGTTATAGTTTCTGCTGAGCATCTATTGACAGATATCTCTCTCTCTCTATCTCTCAAAATTTCATATTTTATTTAATTTTTTACTTATATTACTGTAAAGTTTCATCTAAATCTGTTCAGTAGTTTTTGCGTGAAAGAGTAGCAAACATCCATACATCTAAACTTTCACATTTATAATATTAGTGTAGATTAATTTTATTCCACTTACCTTTTTTTTGCGTTACAGAATGTAAAAATAAACCTACACCACAGACATCAAAAGGATTGTCTTCGCCTAGCTCATCGTCATTGGAACGATTTAGTATGTATAGCTCAAGAGGATGCAGTCCTTCGCTAAACAATATATCAGCTTCTAAGCTTATGTACGGCATCAAAATAGATGAAAGCGAATATCATGACATGATAAATCTAAGAAACGATAATAAAAAGATAAAAAAGAAAAATGAAATAGAAAGGAAAGATCCAAAGACAAAACTTACATTCACTTATTCTTTTGAAGACAGTATGTCGCAAGGGTTAACCGAAAGTAATGAAAATTGTGTTTTTTATGACGAAGAACGTAATAAACAGTTTGAAGAAAATGAAAGACAGAAAGAAACACTTAATGACGAAGCAGAGAGAGAGAAAGAAACAGAAAATGTTGATGTAGAAGATGTAGAAGAGAGAGAGGAAGAAACAGGAAATGCTGAAGAGGAAGATGAAGATGCAGAGAGAGAGGAAGAAACGGAAAATACTGAGGAGGAAAATGAAGAGCAGGAAAGTGGTGACACAGGCGATGATGAGAGTGATGAATATTCTGCAAGTGAAGTTGTATCGGATATAGATAATGATGTTTCAGAGGAAGAGGAAGATGCACAGGATAATAGTGTCTATGAATGGGATGCTGTCACAGATTTGACACCTGAGTTGGATGCGTGTACTTTAAATGAAAGCACTTTTAATATTCCTATAGAAGATATATCTCCTGCAGGTATTTTTTCCTTATTTGTAACTGATGAAATAATAGATAAAATGGTTACAGAAACTAATAAATATGCGTTAAAACACATCGCAGAAAAGCAAAATAATAACGAAATAAAAACAAAATCTCGGTTATTATCATGGAAAGCTACGAATAATATAGAAATGCGGAAGTTTCTAGGGGTACTACTCGCAATGGGTCTGAACAAAGTGTCTCATATAAATGACTATTGGTCAAAAAAATCAATATATCGAAACGAATATATTGTATCAGTAATGACTCGGGATAGATTTCTGCTATTACTGAAATTCTGGCATTTTTGTGATGATTCGTCAGCCATCCACAATACAAATAAGTTGAAGAAAATTCATGATTTGGCTAATATGCTCAACAGCAGATTCCAAGAAGTATTAACGCCAGGTAAATTCATTGTTATAGATGAATCAATGATACCATGGCGTGGCAGGCTGAAATTCAAACAATACATTAAAAACAAATCACACAAGTATGGTGTTAAAATTTACAAGTTATGCACTCCAGAAGGGTATATATATAATTCAATAATTTATTCTGGAAAGGGAGAAAATGGCCGTGAACAAAATCATGGTAAAGTCACCGTACTGAAACTCATTCAAGGGCTGGAGAACAAATGTCGTGTAGTAATTGCAGACAATTTCTACTCTTCAATTGAATTGGCGGAAGAACTCTTATCTCAAAAAACCCGTTATTGCGGTACCCTAAATTCGAAGCGAAGGGGGCTACCTAAGGAGATAGTGTTACTAAAGTTGAAGAAGGGTGAAATCAAAGGAGCTATGAATAAAAATGGCGTTAAAGTTATTAAATGGGTTGACAAAAGGTAACTTCTAATGATATCTACTCTCAAAGAGGACAAAGATGTGCTTGTCAACACTGGCAAAAAAAATAGGAAGACGAATGAAGATATAAAAAAGCCTACATGTGTCTTAACGTATAATAACAACAAAAAAGGAGTTGACTTCAGCGACCAAATGTCTTCATACTATTCTACATTAAAAAGAGGGCTCAAATGGTTCAGAAAAGTGGGTATGGAATATTTGTTAGGCATGGCGTTAGTAAACGCGTGGATCACATACAACGTGAAATGTGATAAGAAGGTTTCAAAAAAAGAATTTACAGAGGCATTAATGCAATCATTAACTGGAAAAAGTATATGCGCTGATAGTAAGTATAATGACGTGTAACATCACTGTAGGCATATGTAGATTATTGTTGAAGGCGATTCCTACATTTCCGTGTTTCAACATCGTCAGACGTTCTACATCTGCAACAGGTAACTATTGTCATTATTTTGAACATATTACCAGTGTTACGGTGGCTGCGCATGGTCTTCGTGCATGAGCTTTGTGCTGACTCTGCTATTTTCTGCGAGCAATGTTTGGCGTTGTTTGCACTACTGTTCTATTATCGTATGTTATGGCACTGTTTACTTACTCAATAACACATAATGCGAGTTCTTATTTCGGGGCACTCAGCTGCATTTATCATCAAAATAACGCTTTAAGTGGTCTACTTGATTGCACAAAATAGACATTAGGTCCTGTTACCACTATATTATACACCATATACATAATTTTATACCTATATATACAGGCTGTTAGGGTTATCACCGCTGTCCTTCAAGGAGGTAACTCAGTATCGTTTATACAACAAATTTCCCTATCATGTCGTAAACTCGAAAAAAAATTTTTGGCTTCCCATACTAACCGATCCGATCAACTGATTAAAAATTGTATTTGAGGAATAAACTATCTGATTTTTTTGTATGAAAAGTGAGAATATTTTTTTAAGATTTCAACATGGGTCCCATAAGGAAAGTTGTTGTATAAGCGATACTGAGTTATCTCCTTGAAGGACAACCCTACACCTATACAACATGTAATTCCAAATGCGCAAAAACCTCCCGTGGTGTAACTCAGCCCATGTTACAGAACAATTTTTGTTCTGAGATTCGCAAAAAATATTTTCACTTAATTTAAAATGACCTTATACACCGTGTAACGGAAGGGGGGTATCAACCCTGAAGGAGGTGAATGTGCTCATGAAACTGAACAACTTTCCCCAAAGAATATAGGTCGAAGTATGAAAAAAAATGTTGGACCTCCCGTAGTAGTAAATCAATCAGCTGGTTGTCAATTTTGTAAGGGAAGGCAAATTTTTTTTTTCATATTTCGACCTATGTTCTCTGGGGAAAGTTGTTCAATTTCGCGAGTTCTGTGGTAAAACTCAATGTTTAATAAATCACATGGAATTAAGCAAAAAAATTCATTTCAGAAAATCAAGTAAAACCTAAGGACAATGACCATGTTCTTGAAATGAGCGCTAAACGAAGAAATTGTGCAGGGTGCTACGACAGACTGCGGAAAATCTTTAATAGTACCGAAGCAAAAAAAAAAAGTAAAGAAAATAAAGAAATATTGCAGGAAATGCAACCAAAACCTTTGCGTAACATGTTTCCAAGATAGGCATAAGTAAATAAAAACATTTTACAGTTCTTTTACGATAATTCTGTTTTATTTTCGATATCCCCTTATTTTTCTCTGTCCCGTCACTACTAAAAATACTTTCTAGTGCGGTTCAGGTCGATATCGGCCTGCCGCTTTTCCTGCTTTATTTCTCATTTCTTGTTTGGCAGATCCCGGGGCGAATCAAACCTATGAACGTTGGGTTCAAGCTCATTCTAACAATATAAAAAAAAATGTATACATTATGTTTCCACAAAGTTATAGCAATTTAATCTATCCTAGTGCTGGTGGGTCTAGATCGACCACTCACGCACTGGCGGAAACATCATTGGGGGCGCATTTTGGCCCGCCGCCGCACTAGATGAAGTATTATGATTTTACTTGCCGCAGTAAACGTGTTAAAACGGGACGTTATAACGCTACTACGCAGCACTAAAATACGCGTCCTGTCTGACAAAGCCTTTAGACGGCTTTGGTCGTGAAGCATTCAAAATTTAATAAATGTAAAAATGGTAGCTAATGTTTTAATAGAAGAAATAGTGAAAATTATTAATATTAAACAATTTAGTTAAATATGGCTGATTCATAGCCTTTCAACCAAAACATGTAATTTCTACTTCAGTCAAAGGATTGTATTGAAAAACTTAGTCTATATCCATGTTTATTTATAGTATAAGGGTGACAAACCAGCACACAGTCCACCTGATGATAAGCTGATGCTGTGACCCATAGATATCTACACTTATCCTCAATTAAGAATCAAAATGCAGATGCGTTGTCAGCCCTGAGAACTGAGATGGAATGCCTCATTTCCAGTCAAAAAAGGGTCTCCGGTTCTCTACATTCACCATACGAAACACAGCAGCATTAAGCTGGTATTCTGTGAGAGCGTGGCCCTACCCCGGCGAGCCAACCAATTCGTGCTACAACCATTTTATAGCAGCACGGTGGCTCTACGACTTAGCTGTTTAACCCGTCACCATAATGAAAACGCGAAAGATTTTATTTATATTGGGAATTACGTTTGTCTTTATTCAATTAAATGCTTTGCTTTTAACGCTCGAGATCATTATTGTAATACGTTTATGTCTTTATGCGATGCACATACTAAAAATACAATATTCAAACCAAACTGATACAGTTATATTCAATCTGATAACTAAAAATTACAGTAAGGGCATCTGTATTAAAAATATTATATACAAACATGATGTACAATTGAGGAAAAAACTTTTGTTTTAAATAGAACATCAAACACTCGTGTAAATATATTAATATAACTAATTCGTAATATTATTGCACACGTTGTGAGAAAGTTGAGAACGAATTCTACAGTTTCTAAATCTCTAAATCTACTTTAATATTACAGAGACAATGACGATGAATTTTTTTGATGCCAAGAGAAAAGTTTAGTTAGAAAAGTATATTTGAATGATCAGAGTAAAGTCAAACAATTTTATACTGGATGAGAGTAGAAATTCTTTTCGGTCCTGGAGCTCATATGTGGGTAGTCCGGTAGGAAAGCACTATTCTCTTATTTCTGTCGCCAAATAGCGGTGCTTGCACTGCTGTGTCTCTTTTTGAAGGGTATATAGGAGCCAGGAGAATTGCAGACTGTGAGGCATTTAGGATAAGGAGAACAAACTCTGTATAAAAAAGTGTCCGTAGAAAAGCGCTAAATAAGGCGCTAGAGTGTAAATTTTAAAGAACTTTATAATTTTTATTGCACAGTCTTTCACCATAATTCTTTTTATAATATTTATTTTATTGTTTTCAAAATTTTTATTTTCAAAATCACTTTCAACGTGTTTTACGGCGACTATTTTCTAGGATATATTTGCCAAATTAATTAAGACAAAGTAAGTAGTTGAGGTTTTAAGTATTGCATTTTCATCAACTACTACTCTAGTCACCATAAATATTAAATTTCTCAACTCAGCACACTTCACTCCGTCGACAACTATTAAGTTCATTTCATACCCTCTAGCTACTAGAGCGCTGTTGTGGAGAGATTTTTAACTAATATTTACTGCTTACAGATGGACACATTTTCAACTATTCTCCTATGGGAGATTGTCCTCCTTACCTCTATACTCCATGTGACAACACTACCGTAGCGTTCTTTGTTTGAAGCCGCCTGCAGGTGTCCATTTAAGATTAGATGGATTGTAAGTTTGTTGGTTGCTTCAATGTTTCAGTGATTAATGAAAAACGTGGCTCGGTATTTAGAGATCCATATTTGACATCATTACGGAACAACACCATTATAAATACATACAAAAAGTATAGAATAAAAGTATACTTATTTATAAATATGTATATGTATGCGTATGTATACAGGGTTAATTTGCAATAACCGGCCAAATTTGCAGAGAAGTGAAGGTAATATAAGCAAATGATGAAGAAATTAATTTAAAAAATCTCAAACATTCTGTCCTTTTTATCATTCAAATTCAAAACGCGTGGTAACATACATTAACATCAGGTAGGCAAAAACGTTGTTGCCCATAAATCACATTCAATTCGGGATAATTTCAAATAAAAGTAGAATCCTTATGTTCTGGTATTTTCAAAAACTACAATAACGGTATATTATTATTTATATATCTGAACTTAAGTTTAAAATTTGGCTACACTTTGAATAACACTTGTGCATTAATGTATTATATATTACTATATACTTGATTATTCTATTGTCTCATATTATTTATACCGTGTATAAGTATTAATATATACTTGTTTATCTACGATTTATGCAAACAGATGTTTAAATAAAAATGATCTTCACCAAAGTTTGCCTGGAAGTGATCGCTGTTTAGCGATAAGGCCACCTAATTGTACATAAATTACATGAACGGAATAAGCATAAGCGGAACAACACATGGCGGTAGAAGAATCATTAAGTTCCATATTCTTACCACATTGTTTCCCCCTTTCTAAATTAGTCCCTTTATAACTTAGGATTTGTGTAACAGGATTAAGGCATGTTACGATAAGGCTGACATATCCTTGTAGTATAAAAACCTTTCTAAATAAAGATAGTTAATAAAAAAGTTTATTATATGGTGTGTGTGCAATAAAGAGTATAATAACACTTACAAGAGTTAAATTGTTTAGAAAGTTATTTGCCTCTAAATGTTTGGAACAAAAAGCATTTTCCTCAAGTGCACAAATAATTTTTCTGGACTTTGTTACGCTAATATCAGATGCTTTGTTCAATATCAATATCTTGACGAGAATTTAATAATGATACCTACTTATAATATATCTATTTATAAAAAATCTAATGCGCTTACAATTATATTGGTGTGATTTGTAGGAAAAATTTGGTATAAAGCGTCCCTAGGGTGCAGCTGACTTTAAGGCATATTTTGAATGCACTCCTTGATTTGCGTCCATGCTTGCAAATTCTGAAAAAAAAAAAGATAAAAATCTATCATCTTTTTTACTTTGGTTATAGACTCGTACGGTAATACCACAGTTTGAGGGACAGTGTAACAGTTGGGAAACGAATGAACAATCCAGAGCATTGTGCAACGGCCGAGGCCTTGCGGGGAAGGGGGCGGCACGATCTTGTGCCAGAGCAGTCCATAAAGGGTATGTTCCAAAATAGAACCCAGTGTACTGTCCAATGCAAATGACGTCATGAATCGACGCTATACTGGTGATTCGTTCCAAAACATAGGACAGTATATGACGTCATACATTTGCGCCATACTGGAAAAGAGTTGGCGCTTATTTTGTCATTTTGTGCTCCAAAAATCATTATATCCTCCTAATGGAGATACCAGCAATTATTCTATAATTTTTTATATTTGAATAAATAAACAAATTCTGGCATGCTTCATTCAGCGCACACACAATTAAACATTGTTTTATTATGTCCGGATATCCGACGCAATATGGCGGCGGCACGACAGTACAATATAGTGTCAGTTGATGACATCATTTGTATTCGGCAGTATACTGAAAACGTTTCGGAACATACCCTAAGTCTACTTTACATGTATATGCGGTTGACACGAGCGTGTTTATTTCACTAATTTTAAGTGCAGTTTTTGAAAAAGATAATATCTAGAATGGTGAATTGCTGTTATTACTATATCAGTTACTAAGTAAAGTTGAATTCAAAGGACGTCCATGCTTATATATCCCTCTTTTTTTAAATCCCAATACGAAAATATTTGGCAGTGCAACACTTGTAAATGTATTTTTTCTAGCAGTAATAAAAACTGATCTTGTTGTTTTAACTTATAAATATGCACATAATGTTAATAAATGATAATGACTATTATAATATCCAAAATTATTTTATTTCCAATTTTCGTGATCAGACCTAGTATACACGCTGGCCGCTTCAATACCTACGCAAGCGGCGGCATCGCCAGACGTCAAAGGCGTTACACAGCTGTTAGACTATCTTTAAACTGTGGTTATACTTTTGCCAGTATCAAGTAACAAGAAATTATTTTCTAAAATATTCTGTGAAACTTTTTTTTTATATATAGGATAGGGTGACAAGCGAGCACACAGTTCACCTGATGGTAAGTGCTACAAGCCCATAGACATCTACAGCTATCCTCGATTACGAATCAAAATGCAGATGCGTTGTCACCCGTGAGGACTAAGATGAAATGCCCCGTTTCCAGTAAAAAGGGTCTCCGGTTCTCACATACGAAAACCACTCACCATACGAAACACAGCAGCATTACGCTACTATTTGACGCTGGTATTCTGTGAGAGCGTGGTCCTTCCCCGGTCGAGCCAACCCATTCGTGCTACAACTATACTCCTAATATAACTGCAGCATGGCTCTACCACGTAATAATAACTTTACAATATGGTGATGCGTCACATTGCAAAGTTTTGGAAGATTTCGACGACAGCTTAACCCTGCGGTTAGTTAATGACGATAGGTTCTCAACTTCTTAAAGCTTAACCCTGCGGTTAGTTAATGACGATAGGTTCTCAACTTCTTAAAGCTTAACCCTGCGGTTAGTTAATGACGATAGGTTCTCAACTTCTTAAAGCTTAACTCTGCGGTTAGTTAATGACGATAGGTTCTCAACTTCTTAAAGCGTCTAAGCTCTAAGCGAAAAAAATTACTCCAAATTTATATCAACATTAGTTTCGTCGTTTGCAAATATAGTTCTTATGAAAAGACCAATACACAAAATCCACTTCAAATTACTATTTAAACGATAAAACAGACGCAAAGTTCGCCAGCGGTCAAGTTTCCGACAAAACTATTTATTTATTAATCCTGGATACTCTAGAAGAAGCATATTACGTGCATTTTTACAATTTACAAGACAGGTTTTCCCTCAAGTACTTGTGAGACATCTTCAAATGGTCCGGTTACAAATAGCGATGTACTGCAACGGGCAAAGGCGTATCCGATGTGACGACAGCTTCGATGGTGCGAACATGTCTGAAGAAAGAGTGGCAAAGCGCACCTTTTTAAGAACTTCAAAATGGCAACCAAAAAAGACTAATTATTAATTCTAATTAATTTGAATTTTGGAAGTTCGATATTCTCATTATCATCATTACAGAATTCACAAGTCCACAACTGAACGTATGCCTCCCCCAAGTACACTTTACACTTATGTTATATGTTATATTATTATGTTGTCATATTACTATGTATTTCGAATTAACTATTTTACACCATGTTTTAAAGCCTGTCTCACACGCTGCTATGCTGGATTGATGAGGTGAGAGATCACTAGATGAGGCGAGGCAATGGATTCTTTCACGCCGCCATAAAGATACACTATTAATTTTAAATTGAAATCCTTTTTACCTTTTTCGCAGCTCTCACTTGGAGCGTTATGAAACCGACAAGTGATTCGTGCAAGTCTCTGTCCTTTTGCTTTTGGAAGTAATCGATTTCTACCGAAGCTTTCTTGGTGAAGTCCCTGTTAAAATAGATTTTGAAGTGTAATTTTTATAAAATTAAGTGTGATAAACGAGAATGTCCACCTGATATTAATTAGGTATTCCATTTATTATCAATTAAGAGCTTGTTTCTCAAGCAAGTCAACGTATCTGCATTTTGATTTTTAGTCGATTATAGATGATAGGTGGACTGTGAGTTGCCTTGTCACACTCCAAAAACTTGTCACATTAAATTGAACACTCCGGCATTAAATTGAATGTCTAGAAAAATGTTTAGTGAAAGTATGTTTTTTTTATAGAATAAGGGTGACATATGAACACACAGTCCACCTGATGGAAAGTTGATGCTGTGGCCCATAGACATTCTACATTTAAACTCGATTAAGAATCAAAATGCAGATGCGTTGACACCCCTGAGGACTAAGATGGATGCCTCGTTTCCAGTAAAACGGGTCGCCGGTTCTATACACTCACCACAGTGGCATTAAGCTGCTATTTTACGCTGGTGTTCTGTAAAAGTGTGGTCCTTCCTCGCTCGAGCCGACCCATTCATGCTACAACCATAATATAGCATATATATGCAGCTTGGTTTTATCACGCTTAAAATTATACTTCAAAAATCTAAGCCTTTTATAAAAAGTAGAAGCATGACCTCTAAATATAGTAATAACTTCAACCCTACTAAAAATAATTATAATTCTAATATTAATTTGCGATAGTTGCCACACTCCGCCAGTGAATTGGCAACTGCAGTTTTTTATTTTTAGTCATTATTACAAAGGTAGCGTCATCGTGCCCATCTCCTTATTTGTGTCCCTCGCCTCTTACGACATCTACGGGATGATCTATGGGGTATTCTTACACCGCCACTACACGGTCAAACCATTTTAACGATTGTTAAAATTATTACAAATCAATCTTTGAAGTCAATAAAATGACATTAGACGCAGACGCCATTTTGTGAAAAGATTGTTAGTGCCGTAAAGTCAACTAAAAGGGACCACGGTCACGGCGACCAGTCGCAAAGGTGACAAGCCATTTGCGGGATTATAGCGCACAAGTATGTGCGTAAGCACAGGCACACTCATAGTAGGATGGGACGGCAATCTAACACGACCGGGGAGATATCAGACGCAGAACTAACGACTTTAGGTGCTTTTCAATGCACGGGAGTTAGATATTGCATATTACTTGACTCCGCGCTGCTACAGAAATTTCTTGAGAAAAACGCAATAACTGATTTTTAGGCCAACTAGCAATCAAGCAGTCAATCAGTCAATTCGCAGCAGTGGCGCTTACGACCATTTGACAACCTCGGAACCGGAACACAGAAAATATGTACCTTTGCTAGACTACAAAGGAATCCTACCAATAGTACTTCTTTATACTTACTCAAGTTCTCTTTGTGCTTTCTCGATAGCCTCCTTGTCAGCGAGTATCTTGGCGTCGAGCGCCCTCGTGCTTTGGTCGCGTACGATGTCCGGGTCCGTGGTGCCGAACAGCCGCGACATTATACCCGACTTACCGGCTGCCGCACGGTTGCGTTCTGCTATCCTGGTAGTAAAACATATCTGTTATGCTGCGGCTCCACACATCGCGATAAACCAAATATACGCGTTATCACGATGTGTTTAGCCACATTCTTGAATACTTCGTCACTTCGTTCGAAGGCGCAAGAACATAGCTTCGCTGTCTTTAAACTCTCGCACATCAAAGGGTTCAACCGCGATGGACTTCGCTTGTGCGAAGTTACACATCCACATACTACCGTATGTGGATGTGTAAAGTAAATTGGGGTTTGCGACGCATTTTCGACGTAATGTTTGAGGTAATGAGAACAGGAATAATTTTATGAGATATTTTGAATAAATAATGCAGGCGTCTAAAGCTGTCCCATTTTGTCGAAAAACTAGTAAAAAATAATTATTCGCTACCATATAATATAGAGCAGTCATTCCCAAAGTGGTCTATATCGACCCCTAGGGGTCTACGTCAGCGAAAAAAAATTTGGGGTCTATGAAATGAAAATGGGGGTCCACGATAGTGGATCTCAACACATACACTGATAGTACCTATTTACTTACATCATACTATGAAATAATATCAAAACATATACAATATTTATAAAAGTACCTATGAAGTAAAAAAATTATTATATATGTTTATAAAATTGTGTAAGTTGTAGGATGTTGGTATTCGCTTTGTGGTCGCAATACATTTTGAACTAGTAAAAACCTGAGAGTCGCAGTCTCAGAGTTTCGCTACCTTGCACTGACTTGTTCAATTCGTCACTCTATAAATACGAATGTGGGACAAATACGTTTATTCGTTTCCTGAATCTTGAGAAGGAAAGTGCTAAGAAAATATTAAAAAAAATATAAACAGATAGTATATCACACAAATTATAGTGAGTCAGTGTTTTTTTGTTTGAGAGTGCTGGAGAAAAGTAAGTACATTATTTTTTATTAAATTTTAGCTTTGTACTCGTAGTTAGCAAAGATAGATAAATTACGCCAATCATGACTTTAGTTATTAGTAGTTTAATATTCAATCATGCAAAATTACACGAGTACTCCTCAATAGTTTCTTTTTGAAAGTTTTAGCAATCGGTATTATAATTACAGTGCAATCTCCGTAATTCGAGCTAATTGTTGCAAGATGTTCGAATTATGGAATGTTTTCGGAAAAATCAAAAAATATTTTTAATATACAACTGCTGGATTTGCTGTCTTATTCAAATAATTTAATTTTGCCCACAGATGACTGATGCCATGTCCGAATCTAAAAAGAAATGTAGACAGTGCAGTGTCGATTATTTGAAATTTATGTAACTATGTGCCTTTTATGCAACAAAGTTTTGGGCAATGACGCTATGAAACCATCTAAACTGCAAGATCATCTGAGAAGATGCCACCCTGATAAAACAGAGAAAGATTTGAAATACTTTCAAACACTCAAAGATAAACTTCAGAAGAGACCTACACTGGACAGAATCTTCGCTTCGACGTCACAAAGAAATGATGATGGTTTGCGGGCGTCTTACAATATCTCGTTACTTATAGCAAAATCCGGAAAACCGCATAAGACTATAGCGGAAAGAAGTTAATTTTGCCAGCCGTTGAAGAGGTTTTAAAAACTGTTTTACACAAACCTGCATCTGATATCATTAAAAGAATTCCCTTAAGCAACAATACTGTTGAAAGACGTATTGATGAAATGAGTTCTGATATTGAAAGCTTCTTATGTAATTATTTGCAAACGACCCATTTTTCTATACAACTGGACGAGTCAACTTTACCTGATATGCAGTATTATTATTGGCATATGTTCGTTTTATTATGAATCAAGAAATCTACGAAGAACTGCTCTTCGCAAGAACTTTGATAACCGACACTAAAGGTGAATCAATATTTCATGTTTTGAAGGATTACTTCATTCAAAAAGCAATTCCTTTATCAAATAAAATATCAGTAGCTACAGATGGAGCACCTGCCATGGTTGGACGTTATCGTGGATTTATAAGCTATTTAACCCAAAACGTGGACCCCAAAATACGTGTCGGGGGTGTTAGCAATACATTGCGTCATCCATCGACAACGTTTAGTTGCTAAAAAATTGAGTGTTAGATTGCATGAATCACTTCATTTAGTCATTGATGCAGTAAACCGAATCCGAAGCAACGCGTTGAATACGCGGTTATTTGCGCAGTTGTGTGAAGAAAATGACGAACACTTTCATCAATTACTCCTTCACACTGAAGTACGCTGGCTGTCGAAAGGCTTATGTTTGACAAGATTTTTTGCACTTTTTGAGACTATTTTAGAATTTCTGGATACTAAAGATAAAATTTTAAAAGAACATTTAATGAAGAGGAAAACAGACATCGCCTATTTAACAGATTTGTTTACAAAATTTAATATGGTTAATTTGCAATTACAAGGCGACAGTTTAAATTTGATTAAAACAAAGTCCATCTTATAAGCGTTTCTTGCCAGAGTTAAACTAATGAAGCAAAATATTGGATGGGGCGAATTTTCTCAGTTCCCCAATTTGTCACAGACAAGCTGCCAGGAAGACGACGTTTCAACTTACGTTCAACATTTAAATGCCCTCTATTCAGATTTTGAATCTAGGTTTGAGGATATTTTGACTATGGTAATACCACCGTGGATAATTAATCCATATGGTGACATAGAAGAAACGAATGTCAATACAAGAGGAACTGACTGAACTAAGTACAAACGAGGAACTTAAGGTTCAGTTTAAAAACGGATATCAGCAATTCTGGCTGCAAAACAACATACCCATTCATCATCATCATCATTACAGCCCTTCACAAGTCCACTGCTGAACATAGGCCTCCCCCAAGTAATGCCACAAAGCACGGTCCTGAGCCACCTGCATCCATCGACTTCCTGCATGTCTTACCAGGTCGTCACTGCATCTAGTGGGGGGTCGCCCTACACTACGCCTACCGGTACGAGGCTGCCACTCGAGAACCTTTCTTCCCCATCGGTTATCGGTTCTTCGAGCTATATGGCCGGCCCATTGCCACTTCAGCTTACTAATCCGTTGGGCTATGTCGGTCACTCTGGTTTTACTGCGGATATCCTCATTTCTGAGCCTATCACGCAGAGAAACTACAAGCATAGCCCTCTCCATAGCTCGCTGAGCAACCTTGAGCGTCCTCATACGGCCAGCAGTGAAGGACCACGTCTCTGATCCGTAAGTCATCCAAAATGCACTGGTTGTACACTTTAGTTTTCAGAGATTGAGGTATACCTGACGAGAAGATGTGTCGTAATTTCCCGAACGCTGCCCAGTCGAGTTGAATCCGTCAATTGACCTCTCGGTCGAAATTGGACTTACTTAGTCGGACTATTTGTCCCAGGTAAACGTACTCGTCAACAACTTCGAGCGCATAGTGCTCCCAACAACTACCGGCATAGGTGTGACATGGACATTAAACATGATCTTTGTTTTGTCCATGTTCATCTTAAGACCTATCCGTTGGGAGACACCATTGAGGTCATTGAGCATAATGCTAAGGTCCTCCAGCGATTCTGCCATAAGGACTATATCGTTGGCAAATCGAAGGTGAGTGATATACTCGCCATTGATGTTAATACCGTATCCTTTCCAGTCCAGTAGCTTGAAAACGTCTTCCAACGCAGCGGTGAAGAGTTTCGGGGATATAACGTCACCCTGTCTTACGCCTCTCCAGTGAGTTAACTCTGTTGTACTCGGATACCATCGTAGCCCTAGTACAAACACTTCAGCACTTTGATATACCGACAGTCAACTTGGCACCGCTGAAGGGACTGTAGCACCGCCCAAATTTCGACGGAATCAAAGGCTTTCTCATAGTCCACATACGCCAGGCAAAGTGGCTGATTGTACTCTTCGGTCTTCTGTACAATCTGCCGCAGGGTATGTATGTTGTCTATGGTACTGAAGCCTTTTGGACCGGTTTGTTCGGGAGGCTGGAAGTCGTCGAGTCTGCGTGCGAGACGATTTGTAATGACTCTCGAAAACAGCACGTAGACGCGGCTCAGAAGGGAAATCGGTCTGTAGTTCTTGCAGTGGGCATTCTGCATGACATAATGTAGCTGCAGTGGGACTACCTTGTATAATAATTATCACGCATATAAATTTGTTCATTAAAATCCTCTACATTCTTTTTTATATAAGTAATCCCTACTCTACTGCAATGTGAGGAATCGACTGGTGTTCACCAGTCGATTCCTCGTTACAACTACATTCCTACGTACAAGATCGCCCCCGCCACTACATCAGATTTGATAGACCACAAATAATGGCTGAAAAACACAGATGCTTTCAAATGATGATTCACGAGGCTATTAAAAAAATAATTTTAAACTGAAGGTAGCCGTTGTTAATAATTACATTGGGTCGTCGAATACCGCATAACTCCCCCCGCCCCTCCGTGACTATGGGTGCTATAAAGTACCCAAAAATCGAGAATATTAAATAAGTTTATGTAGGTACGCGATTAAAAACTAGTTTCATTTAAATGTGTAGTGTTCGCGTAAACGTAAGAAATCATTTTGTAAGGTTACCTGTTATTTAGCGTATCGTGAGCGACCTCGAGATTTCTCTGCAGTGCTTCGTGGTTGCTGCAGAGCTGCTGCAGTGCTCCAGCATAAAACAGGTACTCCTTCAACTGATCCGCCAGTTGCTCTTCGTCTTCCGCTACCGCGTCTATGCTGTCCGCTATTGAATCTGCATAGGCAATTTTGGTTGAGATCCGATAAAAATAGAATAAGGGTGACAAACAAATATACAGTTCACCTCATAGTAAGCGGCTACTGTGGCTCATAGACATCTACATAAATAAGCTGTTATCGCTATACGCTGGTATTCTGTGAGAATATGATCTAATCCCAGTCTAGTCTACCCATTCGTGCCACAACCATAATATAGCTGCAGCATGCGAATATAACGATGAAGATATACAACTAACACACACTCCTTTAGATATATCCTATAGAATGGATTGGAGACGGCTGAAGTGTAAAGAGAGCATATTATATTACATATACAAATATCAAAGGAGCGTAGGTCACTGCAGACAGGGCTAAATATCTCCGCACGTAGAGATCATTACCTGAAGTTGCTCGCAACACCAAAGGACAGTTGTAAAAGTTACAGCCTATATACGTCCCACTGCTGGTCACAGGCCTCCCCTCATTTCTGAGAGGGTTTTAGGGCAAGGAAGTGTCCGCCGCGCTGCCCCAATGCGTGTTGGCGAACTTCACGTTTTCGAAAAAAAATTTTTTTCGTATTCCTCAGACATGCAGGTTTCCTCACGATGTTTTCCTTCACCGCCGAGCACGTGGTAAATCAGCACTATTGCAATTAACAATTTCATTGGTGCCGGCGGGGATCGAATCCGAGTTACTCGCGTTCTGTTATATTTACAGCGAGCGTTCACCATCTGAGCTACCACGGCTCAAGGCCAGTTGAACTTCTTCGAGATTTCATGACTCGAATAATATTAATATTCCTGCTCACACGCAAAATACGCGCTTAGATATGGAGTTGTACAAAATAGCCCGTCATAATATTATAATCTAGTCAATGGAGCGTCTGGATGGATAACTAGCCAGAGATCGCGCAGTAGAAGAACAAGTGGTGTTCTCTCGTGTCCGAAGCCAATATCTTCTTCTTTTTTTTATAGAATAAGAGTGACAAACAAGCACACAGTCCACCTTATGATAAGTGGATCTATCCTCGATTAAGAATTAAAATGTAAGTGCGTTGCCACTACTAACGACTAAGATGGAATGCTTTGTTTCCAGTAAAAAGGGTCTCTGGTTCTTTACACTCATCATACGAAACACAGCTGCATTAAGCTGCTATTTTACGCTGGTATTCTGTGAGAGCGTGGTCCTACCCCGGTCGAGCCGACCAATTCGTGCTACAACCAAAATATAGCTGCAGCATGGCTCTACCACGTAAAAGCTTCATAATACCGTAGAAAAAGCGAGAGATATGCAATACTAACCAAAGTAATGGCCGGCCTTCTGTAAGCCATCGCCCATTTCCTTCTCAATAACACTCCACTCGCTAAATAGCTTGCCGTAGTTGGCGTGAAGTTTGCATAGCGCATAGTTTTTCTCTATTATTTTAGACCTGTAACGACAAATCGCGACTTATAATGATATAATAAAATGGCTGCCACATAATATATAATACTTGTGATCAGATGCTGCTTCTGACGGCTGGTCTTCTCAAGTGCACTGATTAGCTACAAAAGTTTTGAGTTCATAGTAGAATATACTTCAGTTACTGATTGGCCTGTCAAAAGTTTTCCATTCTGTATATACTACGCTAGTGTTATATTAAGTTGTAAATTAAAAAAAAAAAACATTTGACAATAACATGCAATACAGGCGTGAGAAAATCCACTCTATATCATCCCTTGGGTGTCGTAAGAGGCGACAGAGGGAAAGTGAAAGAGACGGGCAGAATTTCCTGATAACAACAGGAAGTAATAAAAAACCGCCATGAGGGGATCTGTTTTTTTAAAATTGTTTGATTACACAAAATACATTCGGTTGTTTCCTATACTACTTTTACCAAGCTATATGTACCTAAAAATATGTAAATAAATTAAAATTTACATGAATACCACACGAAACGTCAAGAATTTAAAAAATAATTAAGCGCGTTATATTCCGTAAAATTAGTTTTATTCATTAACTCAAAAAAAAAATTGTGGTTTCAGGTTGTATCTATCTTTCTAGATGCCAATCTTTTTTACAAGCGTTGCGGCGTCGCAATTCAACCAACACTAACAACCAATATAATAGGTCCTTACCTATGAAATTGCCGTTCCGAAGTACTGGACATTTCGAATCAAAATAATTTTTGTTTGTCTAATAATTCTAATCTCAAATTAATTTTATTTTAAAAAGCTTTTTGTTTATTGATTAGCGTTATGTTTTCATAGCATTTGATGCTTTTTTGTGATCATGGATACGTTGAAAATTCGAGTAATTATGGAATATGAGTACCGTTGTGGCAGCAACGCGGCACACAACATCAATGACGTTTACAGAGGATTTTAAGCAACATACTATACTGATTTATTTAGGCAAACAAAAATGCTAAACGTCAAAACATAAAATATGAAGATGAATTAAATCCAAAATTGCATTCCGGATGGTGCTCCAAATCACGTGTATATAACATGTCAACATTTATCGCACCATATATTTATATTCGAACTACCTTTTACCCGCAACATCAACGACGTTTACGGAGCGAATACTACAAATGAACGCACCACCTATTAGTGGTTTGCCTGCTTACATTCTGGAAATTTTACACAGAAATTTCTCTCTGAAATATGAAACCGGTGGTCGTCCAAAAACTTGGCAAACAATGACGAGTTACAAGCGATTGTGGAAGCTGATGATACTCAATCTACGGCATTAATAGTAAGGTAAAAAAAGTTAACAAATGGGTGCCCCACGAACTCCATGATCGCCAGCGCGTAGTACACGTCGAGACGTGCCTTGCATTGGTCAACAGGCATACAAACAAAACGAAGAAATTGTGAAGCGCATTGTTACTGGTTTGATCCTGGTTTAGCATCTAAACAAAGCCCTCAACGAAAACTTAACCCTAGAAAAGTGATTGTCAATGTTTGGTGGTCTAGTGCCGGTGTAATTCATCACAGTTTCTTACCAAATAGGATAAGCATTACTGTAAATGTGTATCGTGAAGAACTGAACATAATGATGGTGAAGTTCGCACGTATCCAACCAGTTTTGGTCAATCGCTCTTCCCCGCTTAGGCTGGAAAAAAATTCAATACCTGAGAAGCAGTACAAAATTCCTTTGAAGAATTTCTTGTTTCCTGTCCAGCTGTTTACCTCAAAAAGGGCATTAATAAACCGCCACTGCGTTGGCAAAGATGCATCGATCATAGTGATAAATAAAAATTAAAAAAAAAAACCATTGAAATAACATTATGTTAACTTATTTCATAAAAAACGGCAATTTCATAGGTAAAGACGTAATATTAACTATTACACGTATTATTATCCAGCAACTTCACTTTCAACTTCCTTTTAAATATTTCTTTACTACAGCATTCATCTTCAGAAAATATATAGATATTTACTCGTCATCTTGCCGTAATTATTGTTAAACTTATGCTCAACATATTTGTTACAAGAAGTAATTCTAATATTTTTGCTAAATGTTCAGCAGTGGACTTTTAATAGGCTGTAATGATTGAATGACATTAAACACAAACAAACTTTTATTTCATTACCTACGTACCAAGAAATACATATTTTTCATTTCTGCCTAGGATCTAATCTGTACATATGTCGCAGTCATCTGGTTGAATCTGCTATTTGATTGAATGACTAGCGCGTTCATTGAATGACGACATTTAACTGAATGACCAGGCCGAACGTTGATTGAACAAGCGTCACTCAACGCCTTGCCTTGTTAGCGGATTGTAACATGACAACAGAGCGGATGTAAAATCAGTCAGGTGATTCAAATTATATATTTATACATTATATAAATACACGCGGCTTTGGGCTGGCCCATGGGCCACGCCAGCCGCACCCTAACCTGCTGTCGCTGATATTACAGTATAGTTGCAATGTTGTATTAGACGCAGCGGCTGAATATGATTCAGTCAAGACGTTGAATGTTACATTCAACGAGTTGTCCCTTAGTCACTCAATTAAATGTCGTCACACGCTATTCATTCATTCAATTAGCAGATTCAACCAGATGACTGCGATATATGTACATACAAATTTAAAAACGGGAAATATGGAAACAACAAAATTATAATTAATCAGTTATAATCACCAGGGCAATTACCTAGTATACAAGAAGTTTCCCAAGTTTGTTTCCAACTGCTTCCCATAATTTTTGACACTTTCAATTTCAGGATCTGGTTTTTTCAACGTTATTGATACAGACAATGATTTCAGTTTGTTTTCGGCTAGTAGTAAGTATCCTGAAAATAAAATGTTACCTATAAGAAGAAGAAGTAGGTTTTAACATCAGTTTCAAAATTATAGATCTAAGGGGAAATATGGCAAAATTGTTAAATGCAAGTGAAAGGAAAACTTGCATGTCTGAGAAATAAATAAAAAAAAATATTTCGAGATATGTGTGTTTCACCAAGACACATTAGGGCAGCGCTGCAGACATTTCCTTGCCCTAAAGCCCTCTCCGAAATGAGAGAAGGCCTGTTCTCGGCAGTGGCACGTATAGAAGGTTTAACAAAAAATTATCATGTTTGCTAATAACTAGACAATAAGTATCTTACTAAATACACTATAATAATGAATATGCGGTAGACGGAACTCGTTTCATTATATAACAGTAACAGTAACAAGCCAAAAAAATCAGCAATGAGTAAAAAGATTACAAAACAACTAGTCCTATAACTTAATACTCAATGTCAAGCCAAACCAAATAACACATGCACAAAGACAAGCTTTATTGTATTGGCTAAAAGGTTTGCAATATCTGATTAAGGTGATCACCGCATAAGTGTGACCAAGGTAATACATTTGTGCGAGCGATAGAGGCAAGTAATGACGAAATTGTTAGTGCTCAGTAACAGGACCTTTTAGGTGAGTGGGGCTCCCTACCTTCTGCCTACAATTTCGTTGCAGTGCACACTCCTACATAGTTCTGGCGCAAAACAGCAGTGCATAACGGCCTTTGATTAAGTACCAGTAAAATCGTAGATAGAGTGACGACATTCTTCAACGCACTGTAGGCTTTATTGTTTGAAATTTGTTGTATCCAGGAGATGCAGTACCCACTTACCATGAGATGTACTTACTTATATCGACACATGCAAGGAAAAAAGATCGTAACTGATTTTTATCAACTTTACAGGAGAGCGCGTCAAAGATTAAAAAAAATATTATATAGTTCTGTTAAGTCCTAGCGCCATCTCACCGTGAAAATTTTAGTTAGCAAAGGAAAATCTACACTTTCATATCATTAATATGTTATTAATATATGTATTCTATTATTTTTTATGAGTTACAATGACATTACATGACATAAACTTTATAAAATGACATTGTAACTGAGACATACAATTCAATTTTGTGTTTTAATATTTACTTCATTAAGTGAAAAACAATGTAAGTCTGAGATACAATGCCAAACATGTATTTTTATGTGTTTTTGAGTTAATGTAAGAATAAAACATTGTGAAATAATTAGGAAAATCTTTATTAATTTTAACTATAAAAATCTCAAAATGCAAGGAATAAATCATGTTGACACACCAAAACAAAAAGTCTTTCATAGTTAAGAAAATATAATAATAAAAAATGTCGTTTTGCTAATTTTGGTTAGTTCCTGCTTATGTTTTAGTATAAGCTTTATTTAATTTTCTTTTGAAATCTGTTTAAGGTACCTATCCAATCAACTTTAAGATAAGCATTATAGTGAGGTCCATGAAATTCTGAATATCATAATTAATAACAAACTTTAAAATATTTAAAGAAACAAAAATTACAAATTTAAGCAACAGAAAGTATTACAATTATTACTCTATAAACAATCACAAGTCTTTGCAATCTCTAACCAACTATCTAAAATCAGTTTATCTATTAATAAAATAAATTCAAAAATATCTATAAAGAACCATTTGAAATTTAAGGAAAAATAATTATTAAAAAAGAAATGTCATTGATTATGTACATCAAAGACTTTTCTTTTTTAAATTTTAAATGTTTGTTTCTGTAAGATACTTTAAAATGTTTAGTATGCATACAATATAGTAATTATATTGTATGCATACTAAACATTCGATTATATATAAGTTACTAAAATATACATAATAGTTTTAAAATACAATACTTCTTAATCAGAATCAGTCATATTATTTGGTAGAATCGTTTTCACATGAGGTAAATTTATAAAATAATCATGATATATTGTTGGAATGGCATTGCTATTACATAAGCTTATTAAATCTTTGTACTTTGCTGTAGATAAAGGCAAAGGTGAATTATAAGCCTTTGAAATCGGTAGCTCTTGTTCACTGTTTTGAGGTTCCTTGGTAGCGCGACGAGTAACTGCCTGAAGAGAAACTGTCTTAATATCTTGAGCTAGATTTATAGCCATTTCATTGTCGCTCAGATCATCATATTGAAATTTAATTATATTAGGTAAGCTACTGATAAAATGGATATGCATAATTTTACTCCAGGAGACTTTCACATGGTTAACGTCGTGTTCCCAATTTTTGTAACATGACAAAAGTTGTTTAAAATGCAATATATTATCTTGGTTTACTTCCTTGACTTCATACGGCTCACCACTAGATTTAGCGCATCTTATCAAAGTCACCCATTGCTGAGGTACGTAGATAATTTTATGTTTTTTTCCTTCGCTCAATAAGTGCATGCATCGCATTACCCTCTGATTGTGAATGTCCAACTTCAAAGAAGTAATAATTTATATTTATATTAAATATTCTGCTAGCATATGCATACATTGCGAATACTGTCCTATTTTTATTCTGACCGCCACAGCTATCAGAATAAAAATTAAACTCCTTGTATCCTTCCTGAACCCTAGTTTTTATGAAGTCGAATACAAAACTACGTGATCGTGAAATTATATGTAGCAAGTTTTCTTTTGTAGTAAAATACGGACACTTCTGAATGAGGAGTATTCAAAATTTTTTGTAAATCATAACAAGCTGTTACAACAGAATCAGAGTGCTTAGCTCGGTGTTTGTCACTATCTTTTAAAGACCTGACCACATTTTTGTTTGTAATATGTAAAGCGTGCTCATACTCTAGCTTAGTTTTGTCAGTCTCAGTTGAATTTTTAAATAAATCACACCTTGGACATTGGTCTTTTTTTGGTTTGTTAGTCTATATTAAAATCTGTCTTAAATATCTCCCTATACTGTCTTGAAGTCGCAACGACCTGATCGGAATGTTTTTCATTCATCCATTCCAAATAAATTGTGTTGAGTATTGGAAAGTTCAGTTGTTCATCCAGATACTGTTTAGATGTTCTGTTACTCACATAGTGTGAGTCTACTAATGGCATTTGTGAAATATGATTTCTAACAGATTGTTTGACTTGATCTGGAACGGCATTTTTGCGCGTGCCGTGTCTACCTCTTTTATCGTTTATTATAGTACCTGTAGCACTTATCAATTTTTTTAAATAAAGTCTGCAACCACATGTCTCTTATAGAGAGGGTGTTTAAAAACATCGTCTTACAGGTTCGTATTTCTTGACCTTCTATAAATAAATTGTATTCAAAAGACCACTTGCGCCTACTGGATGAGGCCGAGGCGGCAATAACTTAATTTTTTGGGACTCTTCTAACAAATCGGCTAATATAATCCATTTGTTTATTATGATCCCCCAGTTCCCAGAAGTTTTTAAGTATTAAACTTCTCTGGATTTCTGTGATTGCTTCTCGATATTTACGTGAACAATTAGCACCACAGTCTGGTTTCATAATTTTTTTCGCTATTTGCTGCCCTTTTCTATTTATAAATTACTCGCCCAAATTTTTCTTTCGTTTACATATTTCAGCCTTCCAATTTTCTTTATTCAAAAATCTCTTCCTTCCTGGGTTAACTTTCTTCGGATATTTCTTTTTTTCTTTAGCATTAATGTGTGATGAAATTCTAGGCTCTTCTGCGTTAGTTTGACTTCCATTCCCTATAACATTACTTTGTTCTTTAGAGGTTCGTATTCCAGGTTCTATTGCATCAATCCTGTAGAACGTAATTAACACAAACCTAACATACTTCCAGTCCAGGTGCATACGTAATTTTAATGGATTTCATTATATACGCAAAATTTGGTGACGTCCTCCTTTCCAGTGGTACATTATTCTCAACGTCATTATTTCGATTGTTCACATGTTCGTCTTCTAAAAAAATCGTCTATTGCAGTTTGTACATAAACTAATAATATACCTCAAAATTACTGCATGTAGATATTTATGAGGTCAGTCATAATATTCATGTGAATACTTATAAGTATATATATATATATATATATATATATATATATATATATATATATATATATATATATATATATATATATTATATATAGTACTTATTCTAAATTGCAAATAAGATGTTATAACAATAAGTGGATGATATGTAAATATTTAAAAGTAATGATCATTTATTAACCTGCGTTACTGTCCGTAATTTCACTTTTAGCTAAAGCTAACGCAATTATCTTACTACGGCGACTCATTTTTTTAACTGTTTTCATATTAAAACCATCCAATATTGTATGCAAGTTCCGGCAAAATACACGTCGTAACTTGTACACAACATCAATAACACGTGCGAGGGGCGCCTGAGGAAGCGATTAAGAATCTATGCATTGTAAGTTTAATATCCTATCGTTAAACAAACACAACCCGAAAATTATTGCAGAGAAAATAATTGTAACTTATGTTACAGTCTTTGGACTGATATTTTTATTTTCTGTTTAAAGATTAAAACATCGTAAGCAATTTTACAATGAAAGCATTTTTATTACGAAAATATAATTGCCAAGAACAAGAGAGTATCTTGTATTGCAATTATTGTTATGTAATAAATTAATGTCAGGCATAAGTAAGTATGTGTAACTAAATATACCTTTTTATTACCTTCAGTGGACACTGACTTACAATATTTTTCTACTAGCCAAAATCGTAACGCGAATGAATTTAGATACAAGGGTGAGCGGAAATGAAAGAGAATTTTTTATTTACTGGGAATATGTTCGTAACTCAAAATCGCTAAAAAGTGACTTACGATGTTTTTCCTTGCAGGTGTCGATATTATTAGCTTATTTGTCATTAGCCTTTGGTCACAAGCCAAATCTATATCAATATAAAAATATTTTAATAACATCAGCTTGATTAATTTCAGCCAGAGGAGCTACTTGCTGTCTATCACATCATTAAGAGAGCAACCCATTGAGATAGGAGTGTCTCTCACATCGTAAGAGTTAGCTATAAGTTTGAATGTGCATAAGTTGTATAAGATAAATACCACTATCTGTGATTGTCTCTCGCCAGCCATGTTCTTGTTGCAAGAAATTGATGAATTGGTCATCGAAGCATAGTCTGGGGTGTGACGCCACTCGTAGTAGGAAATTCTCAAGTCCGGCGCGCCTTCTTTCTATAAATTCAGGATCAGTTGTGTCTGATTTACGCCACGCGTATAGTACCTGAAAAATAATCAATATTGTAATAGAGGTAAGTATAAATTGTGCAATTGGGTATTTGGCACCATCTATTCCGTCCACTGCAGCCTATCAAAAGTATGCTGAGCATAGGCCTCCCTCATATATTGCTTCATTGCAATGTTTGCCATAATTGCCATGTATGGCAAGTGGGTTGCGAACTGCAATTTTTTTTATTATTTCGAATTGTTATCCGAAAGATGCTAGATGGTGAGATGCAAAGATGGAACCCCATCTCAGAGGATGGCTACCCCATCTCTTGTTTCACTTCCCTCTGTCTTGTCCTCTGTCTCACACAGCTCCAGGAATATAATATGTAGTAGTGGATTCTCTTACGCAGCAACTAGGCTTATCGGTGATGAAAAGCTGATGGAAGTCAAGTCACAGCTTAGCTCACCGCCGCCAAGTTTCTTGTTTGTGGATCTTCTACAGGTTGTACTTCAAAGTATGCTCATGAGCTTCATAAGCTCATACTGCCATTTCTATTCTTCTATCGGAGTACTAAATGGACTGCAGGTTACCATCCACACTTGATTGCCGAATATTTGCACTAAGTGCTATAAATCATCATCAAGATTTATAGCGCTTATTGCGCACAACCAAGGCATGGAATGCCCTGTCGGCATCTGTTTTGCCGAGTGCATATAATCTTAACCTCTTCAAGGTGAGTGTTAATAGGTTTTTTTTGGGCAAATTCACTCCATCGTAGTTCTCATCTTTGCCCTCTGGCCAGATGGAGGTCAAGAGTGAGCCCATTTTTAATTAAATAAATTACACCATTAAGAAATAATTAACTACATACTCATATTTAAATAAAACTAGACAAATATATGTAGAAATATATGTAGATCAGAACAAAAATAAATTATTTTAATCTGAAGGTAGGCATGTGACATAAGGACGTCGAACATCTCAGTCTCCCTCTTGATTATGGGTGCTGTAAAGTGCTTGAAACGTCGGGAATATAAAATAAGCTAATATATGCGATAGTGTACTCATAGTCATAAGAAATCATTATACATGCTCATATCATTTGAATTTACAGAACAATATTATTTGAATTTTCATGAACAGTCAACCTGATGGAAGTGGCTACCATAGCCCATGGACACCTGTAGCAAACTTTAAAGAAAGAAAGCTGAATGCATTTTGAGATTTGACAACTGAGGGCTAAGGTGGAAAGCCCCACAGACAGTCTGTGATTAGAAGCTTACAAGAGCTGTTTATAACATTTTACTCTTGTTAGTTTTCTTCAATTTCATTTGGATGCCATAAAAGTCTTTTAATATATATAATAAATAAAAATATAAAATACTATTTTCCATATATTTGGTATTTACATGTCAGTCAAGTGAATTGTGGAGGTTTACATATCCATACATTTTGAATGTTAATTCATCAGACCATAGAATTTTTTCCTAAACTTGTGGATCTTCCTACATATAGCTTTTAACATTGTTTGACAAAATGCAACTCTTTCAGGGTAATATTGTGGTAACATGGTATGGATGGAACTTATATTTAATTAAAATTTGGTGTGCTGTATTTTGGGGACTCCTGTCTTTGCCTAGCTACTATGCACTGAGAAACTCTGATTTTGTGCGATTTCTAGTAAGACTATCTTCATAGGGCATGTCATTTCTTCACTAGTCATTTAATTTGAAAATTGACCCCCTAAGAATGATCAGTTCACACACACAAACACTCAATGATCTGGATAAGAGATTAAGACGAGTTTGAAATACCCCATGATTAATTCTCTCTGTGGCACTATCATGGCATATGCATACCCAATAAATGTGATGCAACTTAGCATATTCCTGAGTGTATACTGAGATTCCTTATATTCCTTAAGAAAAAATCTAGCAAAGGTTCGGTGCTAGTTGCCATAATAGCATATTACATGTTTTCGCCAATGTCAGTTACTTGAATTGCGTGTAGAAATAATTTTAAGTACATGATTTGGTAAAAAGTTCAAAGTTCAAAATGTTCTTTAATAATGAGGCAGTTGCGTAGCAATTTAAGACTGTAATTTACAGAAGCGTTATACAGTTTAACGTTGGAGAAAAAATTAAGATAAGTACCTAAGACAAAATTTCAATTTCCTCGATTTTTTGAAATCTCTTGCAATGAGAACTGGAAACCCTTTTAAGAATCAAGCTTTTGCAATGAGTTGAAAACCATTTTAAGCTAGCTGACAAACACTGCAAAAGTGAAATGGCAACATAATACCTCTATGTTTTTTACGTTACTACAGAACTGGAGACTTCTTAGCAGTAGGGGGTGATTCCACATAACCATCAGGGGTGACAATGCATCTGTATTTTTATCCTTAAAACAGGTTTCTCTGGACCAAAGCATCTCCTTACTATCTATTGTTATGTATGCTTGTTTGTCACCCCATATTTTATAGAAAAGAAATGGCAGAAAAGGTGGTGGCATTATGCTATATGTTCAATCATCCCACATACAAAGTCCGTTTTATTGATGAGTTAGCTAATATTGTTGGTAAACCTAAAATTTGCTGTATAATTATGGGTGACATGAACTTAAATACAAAGAAGACAAATCCCATTAGCACTAGTTATCTTAACACACTTTGTGAATTAGGATTTGACTGTGGTATAACGCAATACACAAGAATAGAAAAATACAGGAACCTAATAACAAAATCACGTTTAGATCACATTCTGATTAGAACCGTATGCAAGAACGAGGTGTGTACGGCCGGCGTGAACATCGCGCCAGCTGACCATAAAATAATAGGCTGTGCGATTCTCGGACTCGGAGCGGATCCGAGCTGTGGCTCACGGGCTCAGAACGCGCCACAGCTCACTACTAAGTTGGATAATAAACAACTTCGTAGTGAACTCGATTTAATAGATTGGAAGAAGTCATTGAGTTACTCTGATCCAAACGACATCGTTAATTACATAAGGACGCAAATGAATAACGCATACGATAAATGCAAGTACACAAAAACTGTAGTTATTAGTAAGCGCAATTGTTTTGGGTGGTCTAATAGGAAACTAGTATATATGTGTAAAAAACGCGATGAATTATTTAAAATCTGGCGGAAAGATGACACTAAATCATTAATAAGATTAAATTACAATAAATATAGAAATAAAACAAATAAATATGCTCAATTTTTACGAAATCAAAATACTAAAAAAGAAATTTGCGAAAATTTTAGAAATCCGATAAAACTTTGGCAATTAATAAATAATTTAACTGGTAAAATAATGCATTGTATTGATGATATACACTGGCCATCAAAAAAATCCGCCCACCTGCGTTTTTGCCGCTAATCACGTTTTTCTAAAGCAGAACCAATCAAAACGTTTAAGTACTGAAATGTTTTATTTAACTTGTTTATTTACACCAATTTAATCACAGTTACACTATCAAAATGATTTTTTGAAAGTAATTATCATTTAAAAACCACCAACCATCTTTAATTTTTATTAATTTTCAATACACTCTAGTTTTTATGTATTGAATTTTATGTATACAATTGTAGCAATGTAATATTGCGTATTCCCGCCTCTTACTCCAATGACAGCCTGCATTCGCCGTGTTAATGACCTTATCAAGATTTTGATGGTCTCTTGAGGTATTCGGTTCCATCTTCCCTAATGGCAGTTTCAAAGTACAACTTTTTGTTTTAGGGTGTCCCACATGTGCTCTATAGGGTTGAGATCAGGGCTTCTTGCTGGCCAAGACATAACCCGAATGCCGACCCGATTTCTTCAAGGTAATCAGTTGTGATGCGCGCTACGTGTGGTCGTGCATTATCATGCATTAATTCAAAGGTCTCTCCAATATAGCCGGTGTATGGCACCACATGGTCTTCTAAGATCTCTGTGATGTAGCATGCTGCAGTTACAGCACCTCTTCGTATGAAAACCAGCTCAGTGTGTCCAGTCAAAGATATCCCAGCCCAAAACATTACAGAGCCTCCACCATAACTGACAGTATCTCTTATGCAACACTGGGTATAACGTTCACCTGGTCGCATGACATTACGGCGTCCGTCAGAACCGTATAGTCATTCGACTCTCATCACTAAAAAGAAATGACTCCCATTGGCCTATAGTCCTGTTGATGTGGTTACGTGCAAATTGAAGTCTGGCTTGTCGATGAGCTGTGGTCAATTGTGGTCCTATTGCTGGCTTGTGAGGTCTTAAATTCTGCTCACGAAGTCTCCTTCTCACAGTACTAATACTTATAGCTACACCACGATCTTCACGTAAGCGTCACTGGAGATCAACACCAGATTGGTGCCGATTTCGTAGAGCTGATAACACTATAAATCGGTCATCCTTTTGAGTTGTCACCCTATGTCTTCCAGATCCAGATCTTCTTCGATATTGCCCAGTCTCCAGAAACCTTTGGTAAACTCGTTGCACTGCAGAACGGCTCAGATTTGACCTCCTGGCCACGACACGTTGACTTAAGCCGCCTCAGCTTCAGTAGTGTCCATTATTTTAGACAAAGTAATAAAAGCTACAGCCTCAGTAAATAAACTTAACATTATTAACGAGAAATCCCTACAAAAGTCTGTGTCGGACTGAAATAACGGTTCGAATTTGTTCTGACGTAAAACAACGAAATCAGCATTCAACAGTATTTCTGTATAAAAAATTGTAAAGTACCTTCAAGTGCAATAAGATTTACGACAAACAAGGTGTCAAACATCGAATCCGACCCTCAAAATAAAAAACAAATGTGTGAAACAGCTTTTAAGTGAAACAATCGATAAATTTCAAACAAAAAATGGGTGGGTCGATTTTTTTGATGACCAGTATATTACAAAAATTATTTAATATTGATCCTAAAACATTAGCAAATAAATTTAGCTTAGAATTTGATAAAAATGTTAAAAAAATATACTTAATCTGTAATAATCCACTCTTAGATCCCCGTACCTATGAAATTAATCTAGATAGAACCATAAAAATAAAAAAGCTACGTTACCAAAATTATTAAAACAATGAATGATAAGAAAAGCCCCGGATTTGATGGTAATCGCGTTTGTGATATAAAATACATTTCGAAATAAATGGTGTCTTTTATTACATAATTAATCAATGTCTAAAAACGTCTATTTATCCAGACTTACTAAAAATAGGTGTAATCTGTCAAATCCGACCAATCTATAAAAAAGGCAAACATAATGACTTTAACAAGTATCGTCCTATAACTATTCTCTCCTGCCTAAATAAAATAATTGAATGTTATTTGAGCAATGAATTAAACAATTAGCTTATTAATTCCAATATAATAAATTCAAATCACTTCGGTTTTCAAAAAAAAAAAAAAAGCACAATGCAACTATTACGGCAATTTACTGATGAAATAAATAATTATATATAATAAATTCAATAAAATGCATATTTTAGTATTATTTATTGATTTTAGTAAAGAGTTAGATGTATTAAATTTTAACACATTATATAATAAGCTATCACACTGCGGTATTCAAGGACCGTTCTTAGAACTTCTTAAGAGTTATCATCAAAATCGTTATACCACTGTCAAAATATATAACCAGACAGGTGATATGTTTGCGACTGAATGCAGCACAGCACAAGGTTTGATACTGGGTCCGACTGAGTACTTGCTATTTGTTAACAAGGGTCTAACATATAAATTTGCCGATGACACTTGTATCGTCATTGCCGATCGTAGTATGGATGTAGCACAAACAGAAATGCAGTAAAGTTACGACATGCTATTTAAGTGAGCACATCAGGTCGGCCTAGTGGTTAACGCTCAAAAAACAAAACTTGTTCACATACACTCATCTCACAACAAAGTTTTTTTTCGATTATCTTTTCTTACAGCCATGAATATCTCCATGGAATACTTCAACACTGTAATTGTCAACCCATTGAAAATGTCAAAAATCACATGTATGTTGGTCTGATTATTGATGAACGATTCGGCTGAAGAGCGCATAAAGATCACGTGTGTGCAAAGCTTCGCTCTGTGTTGTGTAAACTTTGTTTTAAAATTTAAGCTACCATATAAAATACTTAGATTACTTTATATAGCTGTAGCAGATTCCATCATTAGTTATGGACTTAGCAGTTATGGTAGAACTTGAATGTAACATACATACAGGAAATTTACACATTACAATGCAAGATGCTTCAATAAAAAGTGCCTAATCACATTAAAAATAAGTACAGATAATGATCAGGCCTTTTTAAATACTGCAGTCACAAATGTTTTCAATAGTTAAATTTAATATACTGACGGAAGTTAATAATTCAGAATTTCTAGTTCTTAAAAAACGACCTGTAAATTTACGAAATATAGCTTATAAATCCAACATGAATGTACTTCCGAAAACTAAAAATTTCTATGGAGCAAGGAAGTCCGGCCATCTTGTACTTACTTTTATTAATGAATTGCCAATAGAATTACAAGAAACTTAGGGTAAATCCAAACTGTTTAAAAGTAAACTTAAATCATTTTTGTTAAATCAACCATACTTATTGTAGTAGGTACTTCTGTTAGAATAATGTGATTTAATATTAATACATCTTTTTTTATATAAGACGACTCTCTAGCATAGATAAACCCCTAGAGGTTTATATGCTAGTATTGTACGGGATAATGTAACAAAATTATGGATAATAAATTTAAAAAAAATGTAAAGATGCCTTACCCGTTTTTCTGGCAATGGTGGTATCACAACATGAGGATATGTGACTTGAAGATAATCATGAATCTGCTCAAACTCTGTATATCTTCTCCAAATAGTATTTATTTTAGATTGTACCAATTTGAAATCAGTATCTGTTACTCTGAAAAGAAACAAATTAACATGATCTAATATGTTTTATCTTTCCATAAGTGTCGTAAGAGCCGACTGAGGTATGAAAACTAAGAGATGGGCAGCAGCATCTACTAACAACAACTAAAAAAAAAGTTGCAGTTGACAACCAGCCAGCCGTATGTGAAAATTATGGCAAATATTATTAATAATAAACAATATTTACAAAATAAATACTTATTCAAATCATGCACTACGAAACTTCAAAAAAAATTGTATAGGTATTTCCCTCGATATACTTTAATAAATATAATGTATTTATTATATAAAATATAATATATTTATTACAGTATGTTGAGAGGGAGACATTGATATTGTACTTTAAAAAATATATCATACTAAAAAATTAAACTTTTATTTAAAAGTATAAGCTAACTGCAAAGACTAAAGATTGTTTTAAACTTTTGAGTTGATTAAGGAAAGAGTTACAATATAAATTTATATTATTTCCCCCATTTTCTCATAAGGACAACGCCCCACTACCTACCCACACACACATTTATCAAATATTTTGGAACTACCCCAGAAGTAGGTACATTCTTTTTTACATACTTTAGTAAAACTAAGAGTAATTTAATTTAAATTAGTATAGTCGTTTCTAAAAAATCACTAAACATATATATAACAACTTTACGTTTTTAAACTCGGTTAATTATGGCTAATTGCACTATATTAACAATGAAATAACATCTTACTTTAAGTCAATTAGATACACCGTGTAATGATCACGAACATGCAGGGTCCCGTTAGCTCGTTTCTCTGACTCCACAATAGATATATCCACATGTTTCATTAATGTATCCTAAAATTTAATAGAGTAAGAAAATGTTTTGTTATTCGATGATGGTAGAAAACTATGTTAGAAACAAACCTTTACCTGATTTTCAAAATCTTCAACGGATTGTAGATTATTTAAAGATTTTGAAAGCCTAATCGGTGAGTTATCCGCCGTCATCATTGTTATAGAAAATTTTAATGTCTAAAAGAATTTGAACACAATTTTTAAAATGATTTGCAAAATTAATATCTGTCTGGCTGGGTGGTATTCTGTTTTCTCAGGCTAAATTGAAAATGACATTACTACTTAGCTACTTACACTGATACTAGTGATGTCGACCGATTGTAATAAAAACCGGTTTTTAAGGAAACCGGAATGTACCGGTTCTAGTAAAAAAACTATTTATTTTGCATGTTGGTAGCTATAACTTCATACCGCGTATCTGAACCCTTATGTATAGCAGTGGTTGGGGAATCCTGAAAATATCGCCCGTTAGCAATAGGATTTCCCAATCAGAGACGGAATCGAGAACCAGAAGTGTACAAATCTGCAATTTTCTTTGCAAAGCATAGCAATAGTGCGAGTGAGTATACAGTTTGTACCATATTTAATTGCCTAAAATAATTGTTTGTGCTATGTTTATAACAATAAAAAGAAAGTTTATAGAAAGAAATTCATGTCAATTTTACCCGTGATCTAAAATTGGGTATTAATTTGGTCGATTTTTTTCGGTTTGAAGGATGATGCCTAAAGTAAAAAGAAAAGCTCTCACAAGAAATAATTTTCAGAAATTGAATAATGATTAGGCTAAATGTCGGTTATGTGGAAAAATTATCAAGGTTGTCGGAGAGACATCTAATATTTATTTATTTATTTGGTTCACCAACAAATGTTACACTAATACATTTGCTTAATTCTAAGATAGTGATATAAACTAAGTGCACATTCATACATACATAACATAAATACTCACGCCTGTCAGCCAGAGGGGTAGGCAGAGACTACAGACTTCCATTTGGCACGATCCTGACACACCTCTCTCGCCTTCTTCACATCCATATACCTATGCGTAGGTATATGGATGTGCGAGACATGCTCGTCGGTTAAGGGTACTCCTAATTTGGACCGTTTACAATAAATCGCCAATTTGGTCGATAAATTTTCGCTTAGGACGTCCCTTTCCGACTCTGCCATTCACTTCTGCAACATAAATTTTCTTTGTCACTCTTTCCTCATTCATTCTTTCCACATGACCAAACCACCGAAGCATTCCTTTCTTAATAAATCCATCCTTTCTTAATAATTAAAAACATAAATCTTTCAAAATGTATGTTTTTAATTAAGTAATTACAATTTTAGATTTTATTCATCTACCAAGGTAAGGAGCCTTCTGGGCTTACAAAATGTTCAGCAGAATTATTTCTTATGTCATTAGCGGAACGCCCACCATGCGATACACTTCCTACCCTTGATACATCAGTCAGCCCATCGTGTATAATAGACATGAACATATCCTCACCTCTGTAGCCATCTTCTTCACGTACAATATTATGCAAAACGACGCATGCCTTAACTATACTTTTGCTAAGTTTTTGTTTACATTTAGAGGGCGATGAAATATTCGTCATTTATTGGCCATAATGCCAAATGCACATTCAACGTATATTCGTGCACGACAATGTCTATAGTTATAAATACGTTTTTTCACATCTAAATGGTTACCGCCAAAAGGACGTAATAAATGTTCAGTGAGCTGGAAAGCTTCATCGCCTAGTATAACATGTGGCTTTCTGTTATTTTGAGATGAGTGCAGTGGAACAGGTGGAGGTAATACTCAACCTGCCTTCAGTGAGTAGTTGATAGAAGTTTGTACGTTGAAAAATTGCGGAATCGCAGTCTTATGAACCTATCAACATATACGAATCTGTAATCTGAATCAACTACTGCCAGAAGTACAATTGAGAAATATCCCTTATAATTAAAGTTCATAGTGCCAATCCGTATGTGTTTTCCATCGATACAACCAATGCAGTTTGGTAAATTAGCTCTTCGTTTAAATCCTTCCGCTATTAATAACCATCGCTCAGTAGTAGGTGCAGCCAAGTGTTCACCACTTAAAATAGTTCATATTTGGTGACATACTTGTGTCACTATTCCGATTAATTGATAGAATCAGGCGTTTATTTGCGGAAATCATTTATAATAAAAACAAAAATATAAATTTCTTTGCAACCTTCCGCTAAATAAATACAATGATGTGTCTTACCTGGATTGAAGAGCACCTCCCGCCCTCCCTCAATTGCATTCTCTAACTCCGTCACCACTAGTCCCAGCACCACTACTCCTAACACCCCTATTCTAGGTATGACACACCATCGACGATAATACGACACGTGTTTCGCCTCTACACGAGGTATCTTCAGGTAAGAGATGTAGACTCTACGGCGACTGACCGCTAAGTCGCTTAGGGGAGGGGGATAAGTCGCTCGCGTCCGTAGGCTTTGACCACCTAATCCTAGGCCCACCCTACACGTGTCCCCCGGGTGGTGCTAAATGAACGACAAGCCGATAGAACAGTCTCGGCTCCTCACCGTGGGAGCGGCGTAAAATATACTACCCCATATTTTGCACCATGAGGAAGCAAACAAAAGAAATGGCCCCGAGTTCTCGGCACCCCTTTAATGGGGCAGGGATGCGAAGAATCTCCGGGAGGAAAACCGGCGACGAGGTTCGCTACCCGTCACGTTCTGTCTCTCGGAGGGGCGAAAAGTGGATTGCAGAGGCCCGTCTGGCTACGTTGAATGTATGTGGGGCAATGAATGATAAAATGGATGAAGTATGCGATATGATGTATGATAGAGGAATAGATGTGTTATGTGTAAATGAGACGAAACGGAAGGAGAAGGATGTCAGTACACATGGCATGTATACCGCATACTGGTCTGGTGTAGACGAGATTGAGCGGGCATGCCAGAGAGCATCCTTTCAGAAAGAATGGGCCTATGTGTGAAAGAGTATGAATGTGTAAGCCCAAGACTGCTATGGATACGAATGAATGGGAAAGCAAAAGTGGGCTTGAAGAAGTTGTTTGTGCTAGGGGTCTACGCCCCAGACATGTCTAAGCCCACTTATATCCCAGAGCAGTTTTGGGAAATAATAAGGATGGTGTTAATGAAATGTAAGGGAAATGAAAATATTATTATGCTAGGAGATTTTAATGGAAGGGTTGGGGTGAGGAGGCTTGGTTATGAAAGGATATTGGGAACGTTTGGTGATGAAAGTATAAATGAGAATGGTGAAAGCCTCCTCAGCGTATGTATGGAAAAGAATCTTTTTGTGACGAACACTTGCTTTCACCACAAGAGGATTCACACGTATACTTGGGAAAGAGGTGATGATAGAAGCATGATAGATTTCGTAATTGTGGATGCAAGAATGAGGGGCGCAGTGGTAGATACAAGGGTTTACCGAGGGTCTACTTAGGAACGAATCATTATTTGGTTTTATGCCGAATTAATGGTCTATTCAGGCGTTGGCGCCATCGGTCATTTGTGTCTACCACTGCGTTACAGCGTATTAGAACTGAAAGGTTACAAGAGGAAGGTGAGAAAAACAAGTTCAAATGTAGACTGAAAGAAAATATAAGTAGTTTAGATGAATTATGTATAAAGGAGTTAGACTTGGAGAATGTATGGCAAAATGTTAAGAAAGGTTTAGTAGATGCAGCTACCGAAGTATGTGGTGTTAGTAAGAGAAAGAATGAAAGGAAAAATAATACGTCATGGTGGGACGATGAGACACGTATGGAAGTTGAAGCAAAGAAGAGAGCATGGCTAGATTTACTAGCAACAAAGGCTGGTAATTCTAGCGGTACGAATGATGATATTCAAAGAAAAAAGGCAGTCTTTAGAAATCTAAATAAGAGAGTAAAAGAAGTAGTTGAAAGGAAAAAGCAAGAAAGAACGGATAAGAATGATAGAAGAATATCGGATAACTTCCAGGCAAATATTAAAATGTTCTGGAAACTCGTAAGAACTGCCAGGGGACATTCAAAACAGCCTATAATGAATGCTATAAGAGATGAGAATGGCTATATTCTGAATGATGAAGTTTTTAGTTATGAAGAGGTGGAAGGAATATTTTGAAAGCGTTTTTATGAGTGAGGAGACAACGTATAAAATAAATGATGTAGAAACACCGAAAGAAGAGGAAAGAGGTAGCGAGATAAGTATAGATGAAATAATGACAGCAATGAAAAGCATGAAAGCAGGTAAGGCTGCCGAATACGATAGAGTTTCACTCGAAATGCTTAGGGTTGGAGAGGAAGTGGTGGCAGGCCTGCTGCACACCTTGTTTAATTTATGCTGGGAACTGAAGCGGGTACCGGTAGACAGGTGCAAAGCCGTGATAGTCCCAGTATATAAAGGAAAAGGGTCGCAGCAGTACTGTAAAAACTACCGTGGTATCAGCCTTCTTAGCACTGTTGGAAAACTGTATGCTAAGGTACTGATTGAAAGGGTCATGAAAGAAACTGATGAAAAAATTTGGGATGTGCAAGCGGGATTTAGAAAGGGAATGGGATTTACAGATCAAGTCTTTTCCATACGCATGATCGCGGAAAAGTTTTTGGCCAAAAACCAAAAGGTTGTTTGTACGTTCATGGACTTGGAAAAGGCCTATGAGAGAGTGGATAGGGATGTGCTATGGCAAACACTGAATTCATTTGGGTTGAACGCTGGCTTGATACAGGCGTTGTAGTCGCTTTATAGGGACTCTAGTGCTTATGTTAGGATCAACGGGGTCTACTCGGACTGGTTTGGCATCCATAAAGGTGTCAGACAGGGCTGTGTGGCTGTTTCCCCCGTCCCCGTGGCTGTTCAACCTATTTATGGACAGTTGTTTGCAAAATTTGAAAGTTGAAGAATGCGGATTAAGAATGGGTGAGTTAACCGTCAAATGCCTTTTGTACGCCGATGATCAAGTTATCCGTGCATCGTCGGCGGCTGCAAATGATGGTTACATTAATGAACAGATCATTAAAAGAAAGAGGTATGAAAGTGAACCCAAGTAAGAGGACAGTTATGGTTTTTGAAAGAAGAGAAAGTAAGACGATATGTGAAATAAGAATAGAAGGGGAGTTGATCGAGAAAGTAGATAAGTTTGTATATCTGGGTTGCGTATTTAGCAGGGATGGGAGATGTGATAAGGATATAGAACGACGAGTGAATGCAGGAAATAGAATAAATGGGGCCCTACACTCTATTATGAAGAGTCAAAATGTGTCGAAAAAGGCACGTATGGCAATTCACAATGCTGTGTTGGTCCCTACTTTAACGTATGGTAGTGAAAGTTGGGTGTGGTAGAAGAAGCACGAGAGTAGGATAAATGCAGTAGAAATGCGGTCGCTAAGGAGTATGTTAGGGCTGAATCTGAATGTCAGGGTAAGAAATTGTTTAATAAGAGAAGAGTGTGGTGAGTGAGTGTGTGGTTGCAAGATGATGTTGTGTCCAGAATTAAGAAAGGAATGCTTCGTTGGTTTGGTCATGTGGAAAGAATGAATGAGGAAAGAGTGACAAAGAAAATTTATGTTGCAGAAGTGAATGGCAGAGTCGGAAAAGGACGACCTAGGCGAAAATTTATCGACCAAATTGGCAATTTATTGAAAACAGGCCAAATTAGGAGTACCCTTAACCGACGAGCATGTATGCGTAGGTGTATGGATGTGAAGGAGGCGCGAGAGGTATGTCAAGATCGTGCCAAATGGAAGTCTATAGTCTCTGCCTACCCCTCTGGGTGACAAGCGTGAGTGTTTATGTTTATGTTATTATTGATGATCACCAACGATTTCCAACCATTCTTCTCAGTGGAAGGTTAAGGCTGCAAAAAGATTGTAGAAGCCTTAAATCCTAACTATACTATACTGCCTTCGAGAGAAACGGTGCAACGTCGCTCCCTTGAAATTATATGAAATTGTATCTATATATGTGACCAGGGAAATATGTTTGATCTTTCCCGATGATTTTTCTTAAGGTTCAGTAATAGGCCGTTTGTAATATTTATGGCGTGATCGTCTTAGTCAGGACCCTTATTTACCTTGTGTTTGTTTAGAAACTTAGTTTTTTTAGGTGTCTTATGGAAGAATGAATGTTCACTTGGGCTATTAAAAACTCTCATAGCCAGAAGAAAAAAAATATATATATATATATATATATATATATAAAAATAAATAATATAGTATATATCCCAGTATATATATATATATATATATATATATATATATATATATATTAATGATTTGCTTAATATATATGCCTCCTCAGAGCACTCCCCGAGGTAGACGCGAAAGAAAATGCGAAGAGATGTTGCATCTCTTCGCAGTGCCAGTGAATCGAGCCAATCGGAAAGCACTCTCGGAAAGGCTCTTTTAAGCAATATGAAATAATGTAATTTAATTATAACACACACATAACACACACACACACACACACACACACACACACACACACACACACACGAGTCTCTTAACACAAGTTTTTATACTTAAAAGGGTACCCCATCCCCGGTTATAATTTATGTATAATGATTTACTGAATAAACTATTTTTTATATTATTTATTGTTATTATTAAGCTAATAATAGAAAAATTTTATACTTTTTTACAAAGTATTACACTTTATTACAAAATCTAAACAAAAATGAAAATCTGTTCAGCAGACAAACCCGAATGGGTTAATAAACTTATCCATAGCTAAAGTTGTGGCGTACATCACTACATTGCAATATTTTCGGTTGCAGTGATATCAGTTAATTTTACCAAAATAGCATACATTTGCTACGAACTGGCAAGTTTTGATTCGACTTATTTGGCCTTTATCTTGTATAATATTTTCATAAAGACTAGTTATCGATTATATTAAATTATAATATATTCAGAATCGTGGATGAGCTGAATATTTAAATTATTTGACAAAATCCAATACACAGCTTAATATAATGATTATTATGGACGGCTGGAAGTCGTCGGGTCTACGAGCGAGATGATTCGTGATGACTCGAAAACAGTACGTAGACGCGGCCCAGAAAAGAAATCGGTCTGTAGCTCTTCAAGAGAGCGTTGAGCGTTGTAATCTGCAGTTGCCAGTCCGCTTGCCAAGGGTGGCAACTAAGGTAATACCATGGGGGTACCATGGTAATTGTAATATGAACGGAACAAATTCAAATGTGTAAAGCTCCACAAGCTCTTGACTGTACAATAAGTAAGACTGGCATTTGACTATATTTTTCCTGAATCTCTAGGGGAGGGGGGCAGCTGTCCTCTGCTTCTCCTTGGTGATGTCCTTGATTATATATCAATATTGCACGATATATGCAAAGATAAATGAATATCCTTTAATGTTATAATAATAGGTGTCCGTATATGAGTACAATTTCTTGTAGAGGCTTGAGAACTTCATGTTCGGTTTTATCTTTGGATATGTAAAGTATAACTAGCCTTGAGAACCTGCAACATAATTAAAATAAGTGTAAATTCTATAATTCCAAAATATTATAAGTCTAATAATTTTTTTGTTGATACGTAATATAATAGGGAAACCAAATACTACTTGCGTATTGCTTCGAAGATACGCGTAATATACACTTTTGATACAGTTTGTGATCTCCAACAAAGTTTACAAGTACCTACGTAGAACAAACTTTAGATTTATGTAAGCTTTTTGTGCAATTTTAAGTACATGTTTTGTCATAGGTAATTTCTTATCAAGGAGGTAAAGAGGTAAAAACTCCGAAGACGAATTCATAGCACCACCTACCAAAAAAGGAAGAAAAGAAGAACTACGTTTACCGAGCCACTTGTCTTTTATTTATTTATTTTATCTTTATTACACACCTCATGAGGTGTGTATATATAAGGATATTTCAGTAAACCCTGGTCAATTTGAGAAACTGTGGCGGGTACAAACAAATTACTAAACAAAATGAGTAATAAACATATTACAATAAACAAAAAAAATTTTATACCTTATTTCAATATAGTTAAATTGGTTTTATTTCTTTGTAAAAAGCAAATAAATACTTTGTTTGAATTTGTACTTCGTTTATTTCACTCATACCTAACTAATGTAAAATTGATAGAAAATCATCACCAGATTTGGCAAACATTATTTCTCTTAGAGGATTTTACGATATATTTTAACTTATCGCGAACGCCCTGAATTATAAAATTCAGCTAAATTGAAACAAAGTTTATCAAACTTGAATGAAAATCAAAAGTTTTTCACACGTTCGCGCATGGTAACGGCATGCGCTCTACAGTACGAGTTCACACAATGTGACACTACGGTGATCTGCATGATTAGGTACCAAAATGTACGTGAATGCCGTGTAGAACAGACTTTGTGTCATTTCGAGTAGTTCAGCTTCAGCTAGACTGTCAGTTCGACTGTCACACACGCTACTGAAAAAGGTCGCACGAACACAAACGTAGCATAATATAAAATTGAGAGTACGGCATATCTATCGGGGCAGTTCAGTGGTAGGTCCAAGCCGAAAGTGGTCGACGTTGGTATGGTAATCATCAGGTTTCGCGCCAAAAATATCGCGCTTCCGATACGAAGGTAAGAGCAAAAAACAATTATTTTAAATTTTTTGCATAGGAAAGCAAGTTGAATAACCAATACCGTGCTTATTTTTCACTAATGAACTGCAATTAGTAGGGTAGGACGCTGTATATCGTTACTAAATTTTGTGTAACAACTCTTCCGGTAGAAGATAAACTGGGAGAAGGGCGAACAGCCACTGAGAGAGATTTTAGAAGATACACCTCCCCCTGAATCATCATCGAATAAAGAACGAGTTCCGTACAGTGACGAAGACGGTGAATAGGGGTCGAACAAGGACTATTACCCATATACTGAAGAGCTATCCAGTTCCAGCGACGATGACAAGCAAAGTGACCATTCATCAAACCCAAATACATAAAATGAAGATGACAAGGAGGGAGAAGTACCACAACAACCTAAGAAATCGATAGGCCGTGCTTTCGCAGTCCCAATGCGTACTGAAAATCAAGATAAAACCAGCTTATGCCCCTTTGCTCCACGCGTTTCTGTCCTCACTAAACAGGCCTTAGGACACCTGAGATATTATTTGACAAATTCAGTCAAACTCCCCGCCTAGCTGTGTCCTCAAACTGGTTCACGCGGTAGTTGTATAGCGACGGGTGTTACCACCAGGCCACTTCTCTGTACCATCACAATGCACAGTCCTGAGCCACCTGCATCCATCGACGTTTGGCGCTTTGCTGCACGCTAAGCGCACAGTAAAACGCCGTTAGCTACCACGGCTCTTCCAATTCATGAACTGATTAAAATCATAGGCCTACTTAAATACATTACAACGTCGAATCAAATATATCTCTATTATATAATAATAATATCCTCTATAGTCCTTTTATGGAATCATTTGTATTTTTCTTAAAAGAATACTATAAGTGTTTTTAATACTACTAATACTCTAATAGCTAAACCAACTAAGCTTAAAATGCTTGTTTTATGAGTGGTTTACGCAGTGGTCGAATGGCGGATCAATCAAAAAATCACTAATTTTGAATTTCGCAGTTCATTTCTTGAACTACTAGGCTACTATCGCCTGGTATATAGAATCGCGTTATCTCATGAATGATACCATGTTGGATGAAAGTATAGAAAACTTTTTATAGTTACGAGTACATAGTTCATAAATTTTACATGAACTATATTTGCATAAATAGCGCAGCCGGGCCGAGCTGAAGCATATTTTGAACAGATGCTAGTTTTCAACACAAGCAACTTAGGGTCGTTCCCTATCGGCATAACTGATATTATAAATCGCAATTTAAAGTGTCGAATTATCATGCCGGGCGATGAAGGAAACATCATGACGTCAGGTCTAGGGGTATTAAAAAAATATCGGGGACATGTAAGGTACACCATCAGAGGAGATTGAGACAATGAGGAGTTAAAGGTTATGAGAAAACAGAGGCCTTTGTCCAGCTTTGGGATATAAGAATTTATTATCTGTTATTTCATTGTTTTCTCTTTTACTGCCTGCTTAAGATATATTTGTTAAAAAACAATTTTTAAACCTAAGCTCCCCTGATACGGTAGAAGGCGGCTAAGTGCATTTTGCCGATTTTGAGCTTTCGGCACCAATAAACTAAGCAAAAAATTCTCTATTGGCCAATATTGGAATCATATTTTTACGTTTGATAGTCAAAGAGATACACTTAATTTTTTTAATTAAAATACGATTAAACATTTTGGCGGTCATGTGCAAATTTTTCTTTGCTATCATACGCTAGAAATCAATTACGATGCACCGTTACGCTACAAAGCCATTTAGAAATTTTAACGATTTATTTTCTTAGTTGAAGTATACTGCCCTGATACGGAAAAAGGCGGCTAAGTGTATTTTGTCGATTTTGAGCTTTCAGCACCACTAGACCAAACAAAAAAATTCTCTATCGACCAGTATTGGAATTATATTTTTACGATTGATAGTTCCTGAGATACATTAAGCAATTTGGCGGTTAAGTACAAGATTTTCTTTGTTGTCATACGCTAGAAATCAGTTACGATGCGCCGTTACGCTATATAGCCGTTAAAAGATTTTAACGATTTCTTTTCTTAGTTGAAATTTAAAATTAATTAAAATAGAAATTAAATTATTAATATCAAAAATTTTTAATACAATTATTTTTAATAGAATTGAAAATAAAAAAATTAATAGATGCAATTGATTAATTTGATGTTATAAAACTAAGAAAAAATGCAGCTAAACCATTGAAGTAATATGTGTACGTAGTACATAATAGCTCAATGAGCTAAACACATTTTCTAAGCTAAGAGGCACTTAAGTGTAAATAACTGCTTTATTCCTTAGTTGCAGTCATGCTAGGCTTGTAGTAGAAGCTAAAACACGGCTAAAAACACTTAACTGTTTTCAAGCGTAGAATTTAAAAAACTATATTAAAATCACGTACTTCCCAAAAAAGCATTTACTGCTTTTTAGTGTATGATGAACCTTCGAATTATATTTGGAACAATATTTCAACAGCGACAAAGTGAATGTGCTACTCTAAAAAAGCGTCTAAGTGTAAGTTTGGCAATCAACGTGTACGTGAAGAATTAGATCAGCAAGTTTTAAGAGTTAAAAAAGTATGATCAGAGCTCTTGTCCGAGTGCGTCAGAGGTATATCTTTTGGTTTGGGTATTGATTTAGAAAACTGTGTAATAGTTCTCCGAAAAATGTGTCTTTTCTGATGAAAAGGACGTTAAGACTCAATTTTCCCATTAAATTGCGAGGAAGAAATTTAATAGAATTTAAAGTAAATAAAATAGTGATATTCTATATAAAACTAGTTTTTACGGATTTTATCGTAAACTTTTTTATATTCCCGTTGTTTGGAGCACTTTACAGCAACCATGGTCACGGGAGGGACCGAGGTCTTCGACGTCCCGATGTAATATTTATTAGGTTATTTACAGATTAAAATTATAAATTTTTGTTCCGGTATACACAGTACGAACTTATAGTATCTTGAAGTCTTGCTTGAGTTGGGTTTTAATTTTATAAAAAATTGATCGTCATCAAAAACCTTAGTCCCCCCCGTGACCATGGGTGCTGTAAAGTGCTCGAAACGTTGGGAATATAAAAAAAGGTAATATACGCTATAAAATCCGTAAAAATTAGTTTTATTTCAATGTGTAGTGTTCGCATAAATACGAGAAATCGTTACATATTTATTTTTACAATTATATTTTCCACTCATTTTAAATTTAAGTTCATGAACTTATATGAATATTTTTTTAAACTGCATCTCCATTGAAATTGCCACAGTCGTACTACATACTGCTTAGTACTTGACCTAAATAAATTAAAATTAATATGAAAATAAAAATTAGCTATTTTTATATCTTAAAACCCTGATTTAGTTACTACTTAAAAAGTAGTCAGTAATAGCACATTTTATTCAAAATCCTCTGTAATATGTAAAAAAAGAGCGTTATATTCATAACAAAATAATTTTAAAATACGCTACGGCCAAGGAGTGTTCAATTTAATTTTAAGGTAGCATGCGCTGCTACAAATACCAAGTAGTGCCAAGCAAAAAGGTCTGACAATAGTTTTTCATTGCGCATAAGTGGATTTGGATTACCATTACACCAAATTCATAAACTAATATTTTTCCTAATTTAATATTAAATCGTTTCCGAACGTAAGGGAGCTTACCTCTCCCTTCTTACATTACTTGAGTATTTATATATTTTTTAATTTACACCTTGAATAATGCCTTGATTTAACAAAGACAAGAAGTTAGGGAGCGTGGCGAGAGAGGAGACAGCAGAAGATTGTAAACCATTTAAACGTAATCAGTGGGCACATTGGACACGACTGGCTCCCCGTTCTTTAATAATTGAATCACTTTGGTCTTGATCATACTCTATGGATCTCATAAGTGATTCTGAATCAATTTACAAAATTTTATCAACTCCAAAAGTTAAGCGGGATCTTCAAACTTGATATCTCACAACACCAAAATAAAGATACACAATGAATTCACTTAACTGAAAACGAATAAAAAGCTTTGAATATTTTTGTTATGAAGAAATGGTACCATCTATAAGCGATGTATATAATTGTAATGATTATATTATATTTAATTGTATAGTTCAATATAGCCTTTCGAGTGATGTCGGGACTGCCGTGATTTTGCAGTGCATCAGGGATGTAGTACTACGCCAACGTATCACGTCTCTTATGTGCAGAGTACGAGGGAGCTCGAATACTATTCTGAAGGTTATTAGTAGTAAAATAGAATATTTTTTATTCAATATAGATTACAAGTAATTCTTATTGAAAGTCAATATTTTTAAGTTACCACTGGTTCGAAAAAAACCTCTGTCCTGGGAAGAACCAGCAAACCAGACTGTCCAGTCAAGGTCACTGGGTATACATACATGGAGACACTGGATATACACATATACGTGTATACCAAGTGCCACAAACTAGCCCGAAAATATTTTAATATAATGTTTTAGTGTTGTTTTTATACTGTTTACTAACATAATTTGTAAATTCATATTTTGTACTAACACTTTTATGGACCAAAAGTCTGAAATAAATTCATTTTATTTTATTTTATTTTTTTAAGAATTGATCGCTATAGATAAAAACTGTGTGCCACAGATGAACGTGTCCCAGAATAACTCCAAATATGCCAAAGAGTATCGTTACATTGAATTAGCCGATAAAGATTTTAACTCCGGCGAGGCTTTGAATTCAGTAAACATGCCGCCGAGTAGCACCAAACTCAAAGAAGTCTATGTCTATCTATAAGTAAAAGTCTGTAAAATGACTTATTCCTTGCCATCTACAGTACATCTTCCAGTACTAGTAGAAGAGCGCCATTATTAAGAATTAAGCGGTGAAGATTTTGAGTTCGACGATTCGGTAAAAGAATGGACTATGTACCGCCCGTGGTCGATCACGAATCAGTCGATATCATACTTTATGCCACCTACCAATTTCCATGATAAAAAAATCAGTAAATAAATCAGATTCGTCAGATCGGATTTAGCAGAAGATGAATATAATTATAAATAAAAACGGTTTAGTAGAGCAGAAAATCACATTTCAAAATAAAAAAGAGGTTTTTTAAGAATAAAAAAACAATCTCTGTGCAAACTAGACATTCCAGGTGCCAGCATAAGTGCTGCTGTTTCATGGGAAGGACTGGGAAACTGTTCAGAATTTGGTTTGATTAGAGTGAATAAATGGCTAGAAAACAGTTTACTTACGCTGAACATCTCCAAAAAAAAATTACTGCATTTGTTCTTGGGGTGGTGCATGCAAAACACATTTAATGGAAATAGACCGAGCGCAAAGAGCTGTTCTAAAAGTGATGCTTGCTTTACCTTACCGCTACCCGACCAGCTTGCTATAAAAAAAGCAGGGGTTCTGTCTGTTCGGAAAACTTTCGTGTATCAATGCATCAGACGGTATCATCGTTTAACTGTACCACACACATATGTCACGAACAAAAGAACCGCAAAGTACCCTGCCCCTAACAGGAAATACTCGGTAGCAAGAAAGCATTACGAATATCTTGCGCCTCGGCTTTATAATACATTCAACAAAACAAAAGTTATACAGAAGCTAAGCAACTTTAAATTAAAAATCGTTTTGCTTGATTGGCTAAAATAATTGGATTACTATGCTTGCGAGAGACTTCTTGGAGTCAATTTATAAACTAATAGGTCATGTTTGCATACACACACACACGCACACGCACACGCACACGCACACGCGCGCGCGCACGCACGCACGCACGCACGCACGCACGCACGCACGCACGCACGCACGCACGCACGCACGCACGCATGCACGCACTCACGCACGCACGCACGCACGCACGCACTCACGCACTCACGCACGCACGCACGCACGCACGCACGCACGCACGCACGCACGCACGCACGCACGCACGCACGCACGCACGCACGCACGCACGCTCGCACTCACGCACGCACGCACGCACGCACGAACTCACGCACGCACTCACGCACGCACGCACGCACGAACGCGCGCACGCACGCACGCACGCACGCACGCACTCACGCACGCACGCACGCACGCACGCACCCACGCACGCAAGCACGCACGCACGCACGCACGCACGCACGCAAGCACGCACGCACGCACGCACGCACGCACGCACGCACGCACGCACGCACGCACGCACGCACGCACGCACGCAGGCACGCACGCACGCACGCACGCACGCACGCACGCAAAAAAAACGAACGAAAAATCTGAGTTAAAATTTAAACTTTGTAAAATTGTATGGGAAGGTACTGATATCCTAATATACAGGATTTATCCTAGTTTAGGAATCAGTGCAACATTTGTTTTGTAACTTCTTAAGTTTTTAATAAAGATTATTATTATTATTATTATGTGGGGTATCTATATAGTTTTCTCATCTGGTTGGGATGTATAAATATATAATTATAAATGAAAATGAAAACATAAATATCAATAAAATAAAATAAATACAAAAGTACTTAAATAAATAAAAGCCCAACCAGATGGAAGCCCTCGGCAGGGGAAATCAAACGGCCAAGGGTTAGGGGGAAAGAGAAAGAAACCGGCGGACGATGCGGGCAGTATCAAGGAGCACCGCCTTCTGCATTTGAGCCGGGAGCGGTCCGTCACGGAGACCCAGTCGCCTCAGATGACCAGAGAGGCTAACTGGGATTAGCCCATTCGCAGAGACGACTACAGGAATAATTTCGGTTGGCAGACCACCCCACATGTCGGTCACCCCGTGAGCCAGGTCCAGATGTTTTGATTGCTTATGTGTTTCGGCTTTTGCTTATTCGCAAGAATAGTCCTGTCTGTAATGATGGCCCGGTCCCAGTAGAGCCTGGCGCGGTCATTTTCGAGCACGGCTTCCGGCAAGTACTTGTAATACGGCAATTTCCGGTCCACGAGACCGTATTTCAGAGCGAGCTCCTGGTGTAGAATTCTGGCTACTAGGTTGTGCCTGTGCAAGTACTCAGAGTTAGAAAGCGCCAAACAACCGGAGATAACATGCCTAAGTGACTCATCGGGATGGCGACAAGCTCGACAGACGTCAACGGTGCCATCCTTTAGGATGTATCTCCGATAGTTGTTGGTCTTAATAACCTGATCCTGTATTGCACAGACAAAACCCTCGGTTTCCCCGAAGAGGTCACCGAAACGTAGCCAGTTGAGGGAGGCGACTGTATCTACGAAGGGCTCATGAAGAGCCCTGTAGTACCTCCCGTGGAGCTCCTTTTCCTCCCATACGGTCTCCTGGTCGAAAATGCTAAGCACTGCTGGGTCCTGCCATTGCACGTGGGCTAAGGATAGAGGGGTAAGCCCTTTATCACTAGAAATGACGTCATTATAGAATGGATCATCCGATCTCGCCAGGAAGTAATCACGGAGGCTGCACACTTCGCGATTATGAATGGTGAGCGCGCTCAGAAAACCACGCCCACAATGCTTTCGCGGCAAGTACAGCCTCATTACCGACGATCTCGGATGATGCATCCTATGGGACGTCATGGTAGTGCGGACTTTCCTATCCAGGGCGTTAAGTTCGTTCTGAGTCCACCTGAGTATGCCAAAGGTATATATGAGGACAGGCATGACCCAACCGTTATATGCGTGTCTTATTCACACCGGACAAAAGGTTATTAAGCACTTTGGTCAAGCGTGCATAAAACACCTCGCAAACTGACTGTTTCATACCAGCCTCATCGACATCGATGTTCTGTGACATACCCAGGTATCGATATGTTTCAGCCTCGGAAAGGGTCTTTAAGTTGACGGACATAGATAAATCTATGCCCTCAGAGTTAGCAACCCTTCCCCTTTCAACATGAAGGACCGCACACTTATCCGTCCCCAGCTCCATTCCAATAGAATTGCTAAATTCACAATTATTATTATTGTGGGGTATCTATATAGTTTTCTCATCTGGTTGGGTTCTATAAATATATAATTATAAATGAGAATGAAAAGATAAATATACATAAATATCAATAATATAAAATAAATATAAAAATACTTAAATAAATAAAAGCCCAACCAGATGGAGGCCCTCGGCAGGGGAGACCAAACGGCCGAGGGTTAGGGGGAAAGAGAAAGAAACCGGCGGACGATGCGGGCGGTATCGAGGAGCACCGCCTTCTGCATTTGAGCCCGGAGCGGTCCGCCATGTAAGTCCCAGTCGCCTCAGATGACCCGAGAGGCTGACTGGGATTAGCCCGTTTGCAGAGACGACTACAGGAATAATTTCAACAATGCCGTTCGTGAACGGCTCCCAGGACCGCCCCATAGCCGTGAGGATTACCCGGGTAAAGGGGTATACCTCTAGGCCCGAAACCTGTTGGGCAGAAAGCCCACGTAGAAGACGACACGAACGAACATGAATTCCGTTTGAAACTTTTTTCTCGGTGATATATATCAAGAAAACCAATTTCGCTCTTTTTTTCAAATTTTCTCGAAACAAACTTTTGTGTCCTAGCCGTCTTCTTCCGTATTTATTAAACTACCATAATATATATATATATATATATATATATATATATATATATATATATATACATATATATATATATATATATATATATATATATATATATATATATATATATATATATATATGTATATATATATTATTAATACAGAAATTTTGTTTGTATTTTTTTTTTATAAAATAAGGTTGACAAACGAGCACACAGTTCACCTGATGGTAAGTGGATACTACAGCCCATAGACATTTACATTTATACTCGATTACGAATCAAAATGCAGATGCGTTTTCACCCCTGAGGACTAACATGGAATGCCTCGTTTTCATTAAAAAAGGCTCTCCGGATCTCTACACTCACCATACTAAACACAGCAGTATTAAGCTGCTTTTTTACGCTGGTATTCTGTGAGAGCGTGGCCCTTCCCCGGTCGAGCCGACCCATTCGTGCTACAACCAAAATATAGCTGCAGCGTGGTTCTACCACGTATAAAAAGGTAAGGTAAGGTAAAGGTATTATTGAATTTTGAGATTAAATTTATTTACATACCATTAGATTATATTATACAATACGTATTGCCATATTTAAAACTATAAATAACTAATTGTATTCAAATTAAAGTAAAATTAAAGTAGGTATTTACGTAGTTAATAGCACAGAATGTTATAATTAACAGCGTTCGAAATTGTTATTCCTGGATCCTTTTGTCTGCTTTGTTTTCTTTTTATGAATTATTAATCGCGCGCAAAAGCTTTCATTGTTAAGAAAGGAAGAAGATATTCTTATTTTTTTTTGTACATGATATCATTGTTCTTATACGTACTGTACGTTATACGTACAGATTTTGTAACATTACTAGATTTTCTATTTTACATTGTAAAACTTGATACTGTTGTAAATGGTTGATGATTTTTATTTTATTTACTATATTATAAAATTAATACTCTAAAACCCCCTCAGAAATGAGGGGGAGGCCTGTGCCCAGCAGTGGGACGTATATAGGCTGTAACTTTACTTTTTTTACTTTTGAATGCCCTATAGTAGGAAGGGGTACATCTGTGTGCTTCTGTCAAAGATTCTCGTGCTTAGGCTTCAAATTATGAACATTATTAATACTGGTAATAAAACTATTTATACTAATAATAAAACGTATTAGCAAAATTGGATCACTTGTAGAATCACCTCGGTGGGTGTGTTTTTCACTGTCTGTTTGGAGTGGCGGCGAAAAAGAAACTACTATCCCATATCGTCTCATGGGTGTCGTAAGAGTCGACGGAGGAAAATTGACATCATCTTCCATCATCATAACTTATATTTATACGGGTTGTTTTTTTACCGTCTGGAAAAAATAAGGTTTAACGGGTGAACGAAATAGAAGCCGTTCACCTGTTAAACCGGAGAACGGAATAGATTTTTATTTTATTTTACATTAACATAATACGAAATTGATCTATCAATAAATAATACTAATTTGAAATAAACCTTTGGTACTAAAAATACAACAAAATTTTTGAACTAAATAAATAAATCAATTAAAAACTATCGAAATAAAAATAATACGTACCCAATTAGCGATATTTATTGATAGATCAATTTCATAATATGTTAATGTAAGATAAAAAAAATTGTAAAATATCAGCGCTATTTTTTATTTCGTACCTACTCGTTACTCATTTCATAATGTAGACGCTCCTCACTAATAACGGATTTTAGGATAGTCCCATCAAAAGAAATATCTTGATATTTTATATCTACAGAGCGGGTATAAGCTAGTAGCTTATAATAATAAAATTCTGCGGTTGCCAAGCCCACCTGCCAAGCGCAACAACAATCCAGCCTACTAACAAAATTTATGGGGGAGGCCTATGTTCAGCGTTGGACTTTTGATAGGCTGTAATGATGACAATAATGAGTTCTACACATCTTTGCTAACCTTAATATTTATGAATTAGAATGTAAACAAACGTGAAACTCCTCAACAAAAGTAAAAAAGTATTAGCAACAAATTAAAAAAAAAATTACGTGGTAGAGCCATGCTGCAGTTATATTAGTAGTATAGTTGTAGCACGAATGGGTCGGCTCGACCGGGGAAGAACCACGCTCTCACAGAATACCAGCATCAAATAGTAGCTATTAAGCTACTATTGCTGTTGTGTTTTGTATGGTAAGTGTAGAGAACCGGAGACCCTTTTTACTGGAAATGAGGCATTCCGTCTTAGTCCTGACGGGTGACAACGCATCTGCATTTTGATTCGTAATTGAGGATAGATGTAGATGTCTATGGGCCACAGCAACCACTTGCAATCAGGTGGACTATGTGCTCGTTTGTCATCCTATTCTATAAAAAAAAAAGAGTTTGCTATGCCCCAATGTGGGATCACCGACTTATACAATATTTTATTTAATTTAGAAATGCAGGCTTCCTTATGATGTTTTCATTCACAGCCGAGAACTTGCTAAATTGACACTTCAAATTGCAATTAAAATGAGTGGTGTCGGCGTGGATCGAACTAGGGTTGCTTACGCACTATGAAATTCTCTGATTGAATCGGTTCGATAACCGGCTTTCACAAGTGACTTTCCAAATTCTATCGATGCAGTTCTACTCATAGTTAAAATAAGAATGTGTTAAGCAAAATTTGCTTTCTTTGATATTTATAGTACCTAGTTTTTCGCAAAAGCCAGTTTTTATTTACATAATACACTCATGTGAGCTATGAAACCGGGTTTGTCATATCTATCACAATATGTCCGAAAATATGAAAGCTATTTTAATAAATGACAAATAATGATTTTATAAGTCTCATTTATAGTTAAAAAAAGTAATGTAGCCGCTTACATATACGTCTCACGAGTCACGACTCTGCTCCTGATATTTAGTGTTTTGTGGACGGACACCAAGTTTTCTCTCACCACCTTTTTTGGGAAAACTTACAGCTAACAACACACAGTTTATTAATGAATAACAACTAGAAATGTAATGTAAAAGTTTTCACATATAGACAATATGAGCTTAGAAACAATAGTTCTAGTCAGAAAAAGATAAACATTGATCAGTAAATAAACAAATATTAACAGAACATGCAACAAAATAATATTTTCGCAAAAATATTTTTGATTCAAGAAACACTGGTATTAAACAAGTCCAAGTCAACACTATTAGAAATACCATTAAAAGTTCTGCACGCTCGTATCATAAAAGAATTTTGCCTGTATTTGTCCGAGCTTGTAGCACATGGAGTAAGCGAGCCTTTCTTAATAGAGTAGGTCTTGTTGTAAAGCCTAACTTACTCAGTAGCTCCGAACAATCAACATTACCATTTTCCATTCAAAAAGATAAATAATATCCGCTACTACCGTTCGTATAGAGACAAAATAAGAATTTTTTTTTACATCGTGAAATGTGTGTAGTTATAAATGCGTCTTAAATCGCAGAAAACGTAGAGATCACTTTTGTACTTACTAAATCCTATACTTATCAATGTTATAATCTGGGTTACACACTGGCGAGGCGTTCTCCAAATGGCTATTAATATTTTATATGTTTTAATATTTAAAAAATTGGTGGAAACAATGACAACAAATCCAAGTGCCCTATTGGTTTTTTAATGATATTGTCAATGTATGCATCAAAGAGTATTTTAGAATCCAAAAACACACCAAGATCTCTTACCAATTGTGATCTCTCTAAACTAGTGTCTTGTAATTTGTAGTGAAAGACAGTGGGGTTGGGTTTACGGGTAAAAGTAAAAATAAAACAGACACATTCAAGAAAAGTTTTTTTTGGGTGAACAATATCGATCAAGTTCGTAGAGATCACGCTGCACACCAAGGCAGTCAGAAGTTTTCGTAATGGAGTATTAAATTCTCATGTCATCAGTATAAATAGTTATTTTCAACCGACTTCAAAAAAGTCTACTGTATTTTGTTATGTGTTTTGCCTCAGAATTTTTTTCTAATTAAACCGACTTTGATGATTCTTTTTTTATTTGTAAGCTGGTGCTTTTCATGTAATAGAGTAAATGAGGCCCTGCACTCTATTGTGAAATAGATTAAATGGGGCCCTGCACTCTATTGTAAAATAGAGTCAATGGGGCCCTGCACTCTATTGTGAATGTGTTGGTGTTGTGTGTTGGTCCCTAATTTAACGTATGGTAATGAAAGTTGGGTGTGGCAGAAGAAGCACGAGAGTAGAATGAACGCAGTAGAAATGCGGTCGTTAAGGAGTATGTTAGTGCTGAATCTGAATGACAGGATGAGAAATTGTGTGATAAGAGAAGAGTGTGGTGTGCAAGATGATGTTGTACCAGGATTAAGAAAGGAGTGCTTCGGTGGTTTGGTCATGTGGAAAGAATGCATGAGGAAAGAGTGACAAAGAAAATTTATGTTGCAGAAGTGAAAGGCGAGTCGGAAAGAGGCGTCCAAGGCGAAAATTTATCGATCAAATTGGCGATTTATTGAAAACGGGCCAAATTAGGAGTACCCTTAACCGACGAGCATTTATGCGTAGGTATATGGATGTGAAGGAGGCGAGAGAAGTGTGTCAGGATCGTGCCAAATGGAAGTCTGTAGTCTCTGCCTACCCCTCTGGGTGACAGGCGTGATTTTATGTATATGTATGTTTATGCTTTTCATGTGGTCTGTGGTGAAATGAGAATTCTGAGATAGTCTTGTTTTTATAACGTTTATTTGAATTGTACATTTATAAATTGTTATTAAAAAATAAAACAACAATATTAATATTATTTTTATTTTTTTTTTCAAATTGCATTCTAACACATGAGAAGTTTCCTAGAAGAACAAAAATATTAAAAAATATTTATCTTACAACTCCTCAAAGTCCTCCTGAGATTCAAGTTACCTTCAATCTCGATTAAGTGGATAAACAGCTTGTATGTAACTAAGGTAGGCCCGAGATCGCAAACTGGGAGCAGCGATGCGTGATGGATCGTCTGGATGAGGCGTAAAAGCGTTTGTAAAACAGTTTGGCAAACAGAGCCACGTGGCAGCTTTTGCTGTCGCACAGATGGGCCAGCTTGAACCGGGGTAGTACACGACCTCACAGAATACAAGCGTGAAGAAGAAGCTTACTTCTACGTTTCACCTGGTAAGTGCAAGTGCAACGACAAATTGACATGCTAGCGGAGTTAACTAAAACACCAGCTCCTCTGGTGACGGCGATCTGACACCAAGCTGAGCATACACGCCCAAGCTACCCTACTCTTCTCTGAGCGTGGGTGCTCAGACTGTCCCACATAGTCTTATGGGACGGAGGGGGGGGTGAAACTCCGCTCGTAACTGAGTAAGCGGAGCAATAAGACAAAGGCGACCTCTGCCACGCTATCCATGAATTTCTGCACCCTTGATTATTTACTTGAATATTTAAATGATTATATAATTTACTTTTTATAAATTTACTTGCTTATCTACTTGACTGTTTATCTACTTATTGTCTTATTTATTATACTTAAATATATACTTAATTAGTTACTTGACTATTTACTTGCTTTTTTAAATACTTGATGATTTAAATGACTATTTACTATCTTAGATACTTGCCTATTTACTTGTAGATATAATTGTTAATTTACTTGCCTATTTATTTGCTTATTAACATGTCTATTTACTTGCTTATTAAATCGTCTATTAACTTGATTATAAACTTAACAATTTATTCAACTAATTACTTGCTTATGTACTTGTTCAGTTACTTGACCATTTACTTGATTCTTCACCATTTATGTACTTGGTTTCTCTACACAGATTATTCAAGGTTGATGAGAATGGAATAACGGTAGGCCGAACTTGTGGAGGCTGTGCCTCCAATGATAATTTTTCGTAGAAAAAGTTAGCTTCGTCGCAAAAAAGCTCACGAAAAATCGGCAACTAGTGCAAACTCTGTTAATGGTTTCAGAAAAACGTTATTATTTTTAATATAAATAAACGCAGATTGTTACTCTAACGTATAAGTAAAGTCAATAAAGGTATATAATTAAATTGTATTTTCATTTAAATTTTCATTAAAATTGTGTTATAACTGTTGGAGAACCTAATAAATGAAAAAAGAGCTCAAAACTGGAGTTTAATGAGATATGTCTCAAATTAGGAACCCTAATTACTAGGAGGTAGAAGGCTAGAAGGTATCCTAAAATCTTGTAATAGGATACCTTCATGCTTGCAGAGAAAAAGTGTATTATATCACTTATATTACCGAATCGGTAAGCACGTAAATTTATTTTTTTGCCTGTGATATTTTACGAGAAATATGCAAAAGTGAAAATCGTATTTCATATTTGCCACCGTTACCCTAATTATTCTTACAGGCTTTCAGTCATTTTTAAATTTATAAAAATATTTTTGAAAATATACAATGTACAAACATCTGCAATTTGCATTTTATTAAATATAAATATTATATAGTTACAAGAAGATTTGGTACACTTGAGAAAGTAGTACCATCGTCTAATCCTACAATTTAGGGCTTGCGCTCACAACCACCACGGCATGGCACGGCGTGGCAAGGCACACTTCAGTATGCCGAAGGATCCCATGGCATCCCGCGGCATGCCAAACAAGTCAAGACGCGTTCGTGTACGAGGCACTCGCGCGAGTCGCTGAGTTTGCCCCCGCAACGGGCTAGATTCAACCTTGTTGTAATTAGTTAGCAGTCACGTTCCTTTAATAACACGAAGTATGTTATGCGTTTCAAGTGATGCAGCGGCGTGCCGCGGCTTACCATGGAATGCCGTGACATGCCGCAACATACCGCGGTGTCGCGCGAGACATTCCGTTCTATTCGTGTTGAAATAAAGGAATTTCAGTGCTAGTTTCGTTCAAGTAAGGTTGAAAATATTATGTCCATGAAAAAAATAAATCCCTTGACACGCCGCGACGTGCCGTGCCGTTTGTAAGCGCACTGAGCGCAGGCTCTAACAGTAATTTACTGAGTTTAAGCGTGAGAACACCTTTTCCAAACACATTTAAAATCTTATCAAAATAAACGTATAATGTGCGTAAAAATAGGCGGCCTATTTTCCAATACTTATGTTCCGTTTGGCTGTTCTATAAATTTGCCTTCTTCAATATCAAGTATACTCGTATTATTAACAATTCACGCCTGGACGAGGGCTTTTTCTACAGTAGGTATGAGCCACGTTTTATAAATAGTAGTATCTATGTTTGCACTATGTGCACCAAGATAAGTAAAGATACTATGTATGTTTTAAAATTCGAGTTCTAATAAAACTTCGTAGTCTCTTTGTATAAATGCCGTAACAAACAAAATCGATTTCAGTTGTGGTCTCTAACGCCGAGAAAATTAATTGAAATGTTTGTCAAGCGTGCGTACATTTATTTGTTATAAGCTTTTTATTTGCGATCTTTAATAAAAAGTGTTGGAAAACTCAGAGAGATCGTTCGAATGGCCGTAGCTTTTTTTAGGTGGTCTGGACGAGGGCATTCCTCTACGATTGCGCGTTTGCGCTTTTAGCCCTCGGCGAGGATGAAGCCTTAGTTTTTCCGAATTGTTTTGTTTTTCTACTCTGAGACAACGTCGTCAAGGCGTTCGTTACGGCCCTCCCCTTGATGATGGTGTTCCCCTACCAGAAATGGGGCCTCGACGGTTACTGGATGCTCGGGGCGGGGGCCACGAAAGTCTCGTAATGTAACATCTGAGGAGGACGATGACTCAGAAGTGGTCTGGAGTACCGTAATAGCACTTTGAGGGTGCTGGGGGCAGTAGGGACTGCCTACGGGACGTGCTTTAATAAAGCAAAGCGAGTGGGGGCCGATTGCGTTCCAAACGTAGATCCCGGGGCCCTTCATATAATCGCTGATGGTGACCACCGTTGGGTTTAGGCCGGTAAGAGTCCGGCATAACCATTCTGTTGCCTCCGCAGCAGAAAGTACCTATCCATGAGGATTTCCCCACGATGAAAAAAGGGCAGGTGAATTGGCAAGACATTTTTTTGTGTAACAACACGAGAAAACATTGTAAGGTTACAGCCTTTATACATCCCACAGCTGGGCACAGGCCTCCCCTCATTTCTGAGAGGGTTTTTAGGGCAAGGAAATGTCCGCCGCGCAGCCCCAATGCGTGTTTACGAACTTCACATGTCTTCGAAATATTATTTTTTTTATTCCTCAGACATGCAGATATCCACACATTGTTTTCCTTCACCGCTGAGCACGTGGTAAATCTGCACTTAAAATTGCATTTAACAATTTCATTGGTACCGGCGGGGATCGCACCCGGGTTAAATAATACGAGTATCTATATCTTTACATCTATTTCTTACATCTTACATCTCATTTCCACCGCAATAAAAAAAGAAAATAAATGTAGTAACAATTTATTTTATTTTAGCTTATATAGTTAGATATATTAATACAATAATGAGTAATATCATAATTATTATATTATATTTTTATAAACATTTTTCTTGTAGATATATGATTATAATGTTCTAACATATTGTACTCAAGTAGCTTATACAAAGCGTAAAACAAAATTACCCTAATTATTGGTTGAAAATACATTTTTGTTCTGTTCTTGTGTGCGATATAATTCTTATTATCTCTAATGATCTCGACATTAGGTGAACATTCCCTCATTAATTTGTATGGATCTGTATATATACTTTGGAAATTATTGCCAGTTTAATTCTTTATTAAAGTCAAATCATTCGGTTTATATGACATAGGGTTAATGATACGATCATACTTTGCTTTTCTTTTTAATTTACTATGTAGCTATTAAATTATACCGTGCTTCTTTTTGGACGACAAAATTGTACAAAGTGTCAATTTATACTGATTGTAAATTAGACGGTAAAATACATTGTTACCAGTTCAAAAGGAATAAAAGGAAATGCAAGAATCTCCATAGAATTATGCCGCATCTAAAATTGTGGTGTGAGCGAATGCCGTATGCGTCATTTTTTTTTTGCTACTTTATTACTTTATACATATTATTTAAGTTAAAGACTAGAATTTGCGATTTTTTTTTTTAATTTGAACATTAATAATTGCATCTATTTTATGTTTTGTAATAGCATTCGTTGTAGTCATCGTAGTATATAAATTTTCAGGCGTTAACAAAATATTTAAATAAGGATTTGAGGAGCCGAAATAAACTCAACGCCAATGCCGTTTTCATCAGAGTTGATCAGTTTGTGATCTTCTCATTTAGCTGACTCATAGGTAAGTGGTGACAATAGGGTCCAAGAGGGAGGCATTGGCCGTTACTTTGGACATAGCGAAGGTCTTCGACGGACCTTGGTACAAAGCCTTTATTTCGAAACTTTCTTCTTAAGGACTCACGGGATCATCAGTTTTCTCGCAGATCGGGGCATCAAGGCCATAGTAGACAGTGCATACTCCGACTGCTAGTCTACTAACGCTAGTGTTCCACAGCTGCTGCGTGTTATCACTTACATTGTTTCTTCCGTAATCGATGACATGCTGCAAATCAATAATCATGAATCATAGGGTTCCGCGGTCACTTGGAAGGGAAGGCTAAATTAAACTCTTAAACGCTTGGTGTTCTCAGCAGAGTGGTACAATATTTCATACTGAACACAGGCAACATTACTCTGTTTTCATCTGTAGACCGGGGCACCTCCGTGCCAGCGGCTTTCACTTTACCGCATTCAGAAAAGAGATACTCGAATCGATGATTGTGTTCTTTATGATCGGCTCGATTCACTGGCGCTGCATAGATATATAGTATATCTTTGCATCTTTCTATCGCATTTAATACGAAGAGTACTAAGAGGAATTGTTTGGATTAAGTCCAGCCACCAAATCGCATCAACGCACATCGGGGACAAAACTCACGGTATGACCACACAAGACCACGTACATTGCGTGTGGTCGTGGAGGACCACTAAACATCTAGATGCTTGGCGGTCCACCACGACTGTGCGATTTACTTAGAGTTTTCTTCTTCGCAAGACTTGTTTGTGGCATCATCTACCACCATCTGTGGCACCATCGATACGACTTATGGCCAAATACTAAAATGCTACTCAATCTTAAGATGTCGTTAAGTCTCGTGATGTCACAGTAATCTTGACTTAAAGTAGTAGCTTGAGACGGTACGACGGATAACGGATCTTAAATTTAGGAGCATTTTTAGTATTTGGTAATTAGAAACCTTCAAGGAACGAGTTTAATTCTTTTTTTAAAAGACTGGAAACACACATGCAAATCCCCTGGTGTAGCACTTATTTATGGGCGATGATCGACACTTATGATCAAGAAAATTTGATTTAATGTGGACAAAACCGCGGGGTGGAAAGCTAGTAAATATTGTTACGAGCTTAGGGTTCGTGACAATAAAAAATGCCGATTGAATTACCAAAATTGATACTTTAATTATTAAACAGCAATTAAAATTGAAATCACACTAATAATTAATCACACTTAACACTTTAGTTCACTTTATTTCGCCCGGTCGTGGCCCCTAAACGGCTCTATGTAGGCCTTTTCTACCGAAACATCTAGAATGATCCAGCAAATACCGGTCCCGACCGACCAGGTGTAGAAAATCCGAGTGTGGAGTTCTCTATAAAGCTTAGTTCTTCTGTTCGATACTAGATAGCGCTAATAATCACCCGCTATATAGCGGGCATCAACTGTGGCGCGCAACAATATATTCCGTGGGCTGGGCAGTCACAGAAAGAACAGGCTGGTGGTGGAGCGCATATTTATTGTTAGCCTAGGGCTGTCAGAACCATAAATCAGACACTACACAGAAAGCCAGTATAATTACGGGCGGTGAGGCATTCAAACTCAGATGATAACGTATCGGTAGCCTTGTTTGTTTGAAGGTCGTTGCACTTACCGTCAGATAGGTTGTGAGATTGTATGTCATTTTTGACATAATATTATATAGTAGTGCCTTCTCAATGACAGGTACTTATCAAAAAGCCGTAAACTTTGCTGCCAGTTAGCAGGCTAAATAATATAGGTCTGGAATATATAAGATGGAGAAAAAGATCTGGCATATATTAATATGATAATCAAAATAATTTATATTTGTGCACCCTATTAACAGTGGTGCGAAGTATCTTGACTATAACTACAAGTTAGTTGGGTATATCTGGAGAGAAATAAGAACCAACAATTCTATTTTAATTTGCAGCTGGGTGGACGTTCGGGTGAGGGATTTTCCTACTAATTAATTTTTCTCCAAACTACTCTGGTTGATTCTTCTTCTTATTACTGTTAGCTTCTATATTGTAGCGGATCGCATTTCGAGCGCAAAATGCCTCCCTCCCCGCCGTACCTCACCCCTCCGTTTTATTACTTTATTAAATTAAAATGCGATCATTTACAATTTTTTAATTTTTTATTTCAAACAACGAGTTCGTTTCCCAGCATCGGTAGTTCTTCAATGCGCGTTGGCGCCTTTTTTGAAGCATAGTCGACGAGTACCACCTATCCAGCACTGAAGTCACAGATTAATATCTTGATATCACCTACAGGAGATATACCTTTCGAAAACCAAAAGAGATTTTATGTTTAATGCTACATTTCATTACAATATTTCCAAAAAATCGATTGAAATGAAAGATGGAAAATAGTGGCGAAGATTTAGGCTGTGGCGTTGCCATTCGATTCCCACACGAACCAAGTATTTTACGGCCTACAAATAATTTCATATCAATAAGGGTTTGTCCATGCATCTGCATTTTGATTTTTAATCGAGGATAAATGTAGATGTCTATGGGCCACAGCATCCGCTTACAGCTTACTCAGCTTACTCAGATGGGCTGTTTGCTCGTTTGTCACCCTTATTCTATTAAATGTATATTGAATTTATGCATGTCATCATCATAATTACGGTCTATCAAATTCCACTGCTAAACATACGTCTTTCCCATAGATTGTCTCATTTGGGTAAATATTTACTATAATTGCTACGATTGGCAGGCGGGTTACGATAGGATCGGAGGCGGTTAAAAAAATACGGATATCACTATAGTAATAATATGTCAGCAGCACATGAAATTGATGAATTGCTGTGTAGCAGCAGCGTAAAAGAATCAACTTTATCTTGTCATAAGAGTCGATAGATGGAAATGAAATAGGTGAAGGAGAGCAGCAACTCCTTATAATGATAAAATGTCCACCGTTGCAAACTCGCCTGTCAAACGTGGTCACTATAGTAAAAATCTTCTAACGATAATAAATTAATATAAGAGTCTTTAAATTGCAAACTTATTTGATTAGATTCATTGAGCCATAATGATAGAGTAGATATACGTGGTAGAGCCATGCTGCAGTTATATTAGTTGTATAGTTGTAGCACGAATGGGTCGTCTCGACCGGGGAAGGACCACGCTCTCACAGAATACCAGCGTAAAATAGTAGCTTAATGCTGCTGTGTTTCGTATGGAAAGTGTAGAAAACCGGACCCGTTTGTACTGGAAATGAGGCATTCCATCTTACTCCTCACGGGTGACAACGCGTCTAAATTTTGATTCGTAATCGAGGATACATGTAGGTGAGTGATGAACGAGGTGGTGATACATGTAGGTGACTGATGGTAAGTGGCCCCATGGGCCACAGCAACCACTTAACATCAGGTGAACTGTGTGCTTGTTTGTCACCCTATCTTATAAAAAAAGTATTATGTTTCAAATCCATTACTGCTCCATAGCTTCCTAAGAAGTCCTGCTCCAGAATACCCGTGGGACTTAAGTAGCGAGTCAACTCTGTCATATATTGTCAACTGTATACATAATTACATAGTACCCGGTTGACCGAGTTTTTTTTTAATTCGTGTGTTTTGGAAATTATATTTAGATACAAATTACATACTGATGAAATACGACTAATATTTTTGGATCTTAGCGACATAATAAAAAAAACTGAACTGCTTATTTGAATAAAAAATCATGAGTGCAATTAGTTTAATTTAAATTTTCGTGTTTTTAAAAAATACTAAAAAAAAGGGCTCGAAAAAAATAGATTTTCTCAAAAAAGAAAGGAACTTGAAAAAAAATTTAAAAGAAGTCGGTCGGTCGGTCTGGGCTCGAACCATGGTATTACGATTTTGTGACCGCCCAATATACCAATTAAGCTATTTGTAATCATTAATAAATTGTCAAAATTTACCTTCTTCTTCTAACGATATTGTAGCAGTTTTTCATTGCCTAAAAACACGGACAAAAAGACATTTTCTAAAAATAAATGCTAGCTAGATCGATTTATTGCCCCCGTTGGAGCCGTTTCCGAGATTCCGATTATATATATATATATATATATATATATATATATATATATATATATATATATATATATATATATATAAGAATTGCTCGTTTAAAGGTATAGGATCTGATTAGTTGAACCTTACCACTCATTTCATTTATAGTTATGTTTTATTTGTTGATTGGTATATTAAAATCTAGAACATGCCTTTATTTTATGGCCGAAACCGAAGCTCCTGTATCTATGAGCCAATTAAACGTGTGTATGTTGTTATAAAATAACTCTATATAATAACTACTATCGCTGACTAATATACTATAATATATTATAGGCACAAAAATTCATTTTAGGTTACGAATCATATGTTGATGAAAATCAGTTCCTGCTATTCTAATCTATCCACTAAACTGTCTACGACCTCTACAAATATTATTAAAAAAAAATCTTGATATTGAGCTCGGTCCCGAGGCACTACTGCCAGCGGCTGAGGCTGCTGAAACCACTCTCTAGTGGTGCCACGTGGCTGCCACCAATTGTTGCTGGGACCCCACCAATGGCCAGCGTTGTACGTACCCCTCTGATACGGAGGCTGCCTGGAATTGTTATTAAAGAATCGATTATTATTAGGCCTTAGTGTTAACAACTGAGCTGCTGAAATTTAACCTGAAATGTCCTTGTCAATTGTAAGTTGAATCGCATCTTTCAATGAGCAGTAGTAATTGCACCAATACTATGATTTGTCAATCCATCGCTAAATTGCTTAATTACCTGTTTTCCGTTTATAGATTTGAAAATATTAAATTCCCTAATATTTCCCATTTCCCTCAGATTGGTAAATTGTAAGATCGACTAATAACTCGGATAAGGTTTTTCCAAAAGCATCAATAGACGCATCATTTTGTTTACCAATTAGGGGATATAGTAAGTCAGTTCAAATTATAATTTCGTCCCCACTTGCCGCGCGTCGTATGCTATGTATGTATCGACATGTTTGTAATCACTAATACTGTAAGTAGAAAGGTCGTTAGACACTTATTTCATTAGGTTTATCATATTTATGCCTGTTTCTTAACGCCAAGCCAGTCGCTTCTTATTTTTATTACGGTTATTTCCCATTTTAATTTTACGTCGTCCTGTTGCGTAATGTATATTCTGATCGTAAGCGACACAACCCCCCCTTCAAAGGCCGAAGCGAAGTGACCGGGCGGCAGGAATCACGCTTCAAGAGGCCGATAGTTTAGGTAGTTTCTTTTTACAGTGAAAATAATGGTATTTTAAAAAAGTAAATAACATAAGCACTGCTTTATAGTTAGTTCAGTTAGTATGCAAAGTTTCATGATCTTATTTAAAGTATTTTATGAATAACAGCGGTTTATTGTTTATTTTGGAGGTAACTTTGGATTTTTTTCTATCAAGAAAATTTTACGAAATCGTGTTTTCGTCTAACATAATCCTTAACATTAATCCTCAAAATGATTTCTTATATTTACGCGAACACTACACATTGATTAAAACTACTTTTACGGATTAATCCTCAACTTTACCATACATTTATTTCAAAATTAATGCTGCATTATTTTCGGCATAAGGAAGGATCTTGCTAAGCCATTTGAGATTATATTTCCCCTTAAAAATAGTTTTTGTAAAGCGTTGGCAGACTTTTGATAACAATAATAGTTTCATATCATTTAAAAGATTAGACACGGTATCATAGTTTGTTGCTAATTTTAGCAGTCAACTTTTCAAAAATATTTAATAAAAATAATAAAAAATATAATTATTTCACTTACAGCCTTACAATAAAAAGGAAAACGTAACCCAGATGTTCCATTCCTATTATGATATTTTCATTACAGTTAGTAAAATTTCCATTGCTAAACTATGCTTAATCTATAGATTAAACTCATAGAAAGGATCTTTGCCATTGCTGTCACACTTGTCTTGTGTATGATGATTACTGTTCTGTTACAGATAAATAAATAGTGATAAAGATAAAGCTACTTTTAAATATTAATGAAAATATTATTGGTAAATTTAAGAGATATCTAATCGCCCATTTCCCTCTTCCGCCATTAAAGGCTGGCTGGCGCCACGTTTCATTCAAATTATCCGTGGTGCCTAATTACTTCCCGCCAATTATGATCTATCTTGGTTATAAGTACATTTATTGTTCGAATGATTTCAAAGATCACAAGAGGTTATCTTTTGTAAAAAGTAAATGCCGAATTCAAAGAAATAAAAATAATAAAATATTTTTATAATATGAAGTCGGTTCTTAGTCTATAGTATGGTTTATAAGACAATTGAAGCCCCGACTATTAAAATATTACACACTTCAAAAAAGTTTACAATCTGGCAGAAGCTGATATATTTTTTAAATTTAACTTTATCAAGAAAAAGTGTTTACGTCATACCTTTTTCTTTTAAAATAGAAATACACGGTTTGAAATTAAAAAATAAAAGTCTTTTTAATTATTTAACAGAAATTTAATTGAAAGAAAAAGATTGTTTAACCAAACTTATACAACAATTCATTAATAGAAGGTTTTTATTTAATACAATATAAGTAACTCCTCCCAGCCTCAAAGCTCAAACACATGTGGAGATCTTCTTCTGGGCATTCTGAGGATCAAGTTATCCAGCACATTTTGTTCCCTGATCTCTGACATTGTCTGGGGAGGTGGCTGATGGTTCCAAACAGCTCATTACAGTCGTGATGTCGTATTCTCGGAGAGCAGCATTAACTCGTTGAGCTCGACGTGTGGGCATATTATCATCAATCTGTATGAATTAGTGCCCATGGTTTATTTAGAATGGCCTAACAATTCCATCTATAGCGACTGTTATCTGGATGAGTACTGATTTGCGATTCGTTATGAAGAGATAGGTTGCCAAATGTTTTCCTTCCCATCTTCTTCATTTTGCCGGAGCCTAGCTCATTGCAACCTCCTTTGGTGATATTGCCGTGATTTCAGAGGGTCTCGCCAAGACCTCGGTGCTCGTAGTCTAGCCTGGTGTAAGTAATTTCGAATTGTCTGAGTAACTGTAACTGTGCTAACTTCAAGTCCTGTGGTGGCCCGCACTTCGGCTTTTATTGCAGTGGCGTTGATTGTTGAATAACGGACTGTCAGAAATCTAATGTATTGCGCATCTCAGCTGCAGTCAGAACAATTAGACGATCATTGCGGGGTCAGCTAAATTACTTTAGCTAAATTACTGTGGTACCTCCGCAACGTGACCACGACAAAAGATTGGCATACAGCAACTCTGCGTGCTATTACTCTCGTGAAATATCCCTCTTCATTACAATTCTTCCTCCTAAAACATCTGATAATCCTCTTGACATTTTTAAATCACAACTTTTCTCGAAAAAGTATTGTAAATCCGTTAAAATTAACTGAGATTTCTGAATGATTGAATATATTTTTATAAGGATGTTTGACGATATTTTTGTATGAATTGTTTTATATTCTAATTCTATATTTTTAAACAATAATATATAAAGAAAAATACCAACAAAAAAATTCCAGTGCAAACCTATGGTTCGCGTTGAAAATTTTCAAAATTTTTGGACTGAACTTCAACAAGTATATGCTCAAGTTCTAGCTCTGGGAAACCTAAATGAAGGCATATCGAATGAGGATGTAGAAAAAAATGGTGATCCCTTAGGCCCAATTACTGAAGGCTCTGATCCTAGCATTGCGGACGTAGAAATCCAAGGCAATGATAAAGTTGACACTGGCAATCATGAGATATCAGATGTTTAATTCTCTATAGTGATTTAAAGTATGAATGTAGAGCAGAAAAAATTATTTAAGACCATTACGATGAAAATCAAAGGAAAGCTATGAAATGAGCTGATACAATGAAATTATTTATAACAGGCGTATGTATGCGTAGGTATATGGATGTGGAGGAGGCGAAAGAGGTGTGTCAGGATCGTGACAAATGGAAGTCCGTGGTCTTTGCCTTATCTTTTGGGTGACAGGAGTGAGTGTTTATGTTTATTTATGTTTGTTACTGATAACAAGAGGAGTAAGATCCGGTAAAGATGAGTCTAGGGAACCCAACAACTATGCACGGAAACCACCTGCTGCTATTGCAGTGGAGTCAAATAACACAGGAGGCTTAGTATCACAAATAAAATTGGGTGTGGGACATGAGTGATGTTGAAGGATGATCATCAAGATCAACGAAGGATTAGTAAATGGCAACATGGGTTTTGTTCATGGTTTTCAGTGGGAAGGATTAAGAAGTGACCAGCCGAAAGATAAAGAGCTACCTAAAATATTTCTTATCCAATTTACTTTATTTTAAAAGTTACCATGATGAAAATGGTTGGTTAGGCATAGTTTCAATGGGTGTATTCTTTTAAGGCAACGAAAGTACTGCCAAAATAGAAAGGGTAATGAAAGAAAAAAGAGAAAGAGTGCATAAATTACAAGGTACTATAGTCGATAAGGTAGTCATATATTTTGAACCTAAAACATTTGCCAAAGGCAAACCATTTGTTGGTCTTGGTAGAGTACGATCTTTAGATGGCGTATTACTGAGTAAATGATCTAAAACAAAGAAATATCTTTAACAATCCACATAATAACTTAGTGCTGGAAGAGTCAGCGCGATTGAGAAGCACGTTACTGGCCCAAGTTACCCTGACAAAAGACTATTGAACTAGGGCCCATCGGTAGTCCAACTAGACGAGTAACAAAAGGGAGGGTCCAACTGACCTATGGATAACTAAACTATACCGACTAACAAAGAAGCAAGCAACACTTACCGATTGGCGGAGGTAGGGTTAACCACAGGGCATCTGTCAGGTGAAAGGTGATGTGCACGTGAGTGGTATGCAGTAATGTGTTCAATGTGTAACCTGACATCCTCGCTGATCCTGAACAGCAGATCCCAAGGCGCTGCCTCTCTCTAATGGTAGGATCCATCCAAGGGGACGTTCACCAATGGAAAACCTCCACTTCGGTTTTTACTATATTAGTTTATCAACTTTATTGTCCATTTAATGAACTTCAATTCAACCAATTCAACGTTATTCGACATTAAAACAAGTAACACGCTGCACAACTTATGGACGGTTGGTCAAAGTTCAAAGTTCCAGGTTCACTTAGCACAACTACTAACTCGTCGATGTTGATGAATTAACGGCATAAAGTTCCTTTAATCACTACAAATTCCAAGTAGGCTTCCTGTCACGTAACACGTCAAAACAGACAACTAAATTCGAGGCGGTCTAGACTATACTCAAATATTCAATAGTAAATTCAAAATGGCGCGCACAATTAACACAAGACTTAGGCATTCGAGTCAACACCTGCCACGCGCAACCGTATACCAGTCACAAACAATACTTCAAACGGTTACAACAACAATTATATTATTTCGGCCTCGTTATCACGGAAACTTACAAATATAAGATAACACAAGGAGGCTCTCAACGTATAATTGACCCGGGCTTCGCGCAAATAAACTCAAGAAATAAGCTTCGTTACTTGCGTCACGGTTACGTACAAATATAAGATAACACAAGGAGGCCGCCCTTTCGACGCAAAATTATATCAAACTCGCAACCCCCAATTCGAGCCGGTAGATTATGTAACGCCCGACGTTTAACTGGCGCGGGCGCAGCACCCAAAGGCTTCCTGCCGACTGCCACGATCGCTTTGCGCTTACGCCGCAGCTAGCCTCCCCTCCCGCGCTACGCTAACCGTTTCCTCACCCCGCTCGAGGCAATCGGGCGTAAACATCGAGGAAGATGAAGAAAGGCCGTAAAGATTTCTTTGATCTAGATCTATTATTACGGAATCAACATAGTTATCACTCTAAGAACCCAAATATGTAGTAAGATATCGATAACTGCATCTAAATCGCTCGAGCCGTATCGGGGACAAATTCACTACAATCAATTTTAACGAATGAAAAATGTTTATTGCAGCACCGCCTGTACACTATGACTACTAACACCACGAAATCTATCTAAGAACCATCTACGATGAGTCACAAACCCTTTAAAGACAATCGCATCGAAATCGGTCAAACCATTTTGGAGACAAATGGGAACATACGTTTTTAAGAACACAAAAACAGCCTCTCACCCTAAACGCGTTTCTCCTTCTCCGTTTCATCGCGAGTTAAAATCGAGATTGACAATTTCAGTAGTGAATTATGCATGCTATGAAATTTAAAGCAAGCTCCTGGCTCCCGAGTTAGCAAGGCTCTATAGTTTTTGATGGAAATTTAGGGAGACTAAACTGAGATTAAATCCAACGAATTAATTTATGCTATATTATATTTGCTTTTCGACCAGAGATGTGCCCCTCACTCATGAGGTGCCTCGTTTGAGGTACTCGTGATCGCAAATTGAAAGAGTTACTCGATTTTCAACACTGAACCACCTCACTCGTTCACGCGTCCTCACTTAAAAATTGACATAGACATTATTGACACGAGTACTCGCGACTCGCGAGCATCGCGATTGAGTGAGCTTAGCGAGCGAATGTACCGACTTAGAAATCCATATTTACAGTACAGAATAAATCAGAGAATGAGTGAGGTGAGGAATCGAAATTTTGAAAACATTAAACATTATGATTGTGTTATGTACTCAATGAAATAATGATGTTTGGTGTGTGTATGTGTGTGTGATACTGATGTTTGGTAGGATGTTATTTAAATTAAGAAGAGATACAAAAAATTGTGTGAAATGAGTTGCAGGGTAAATAAAACACACGAAGCAAATAAACTGAGTGTATTAATTGAGATCAAGGATAAAAAAGTAAAAAAAATAATCGTATTGGAAAAAACGCGTTTTTCACAATCACAACAATATCAACAATTACTTCACCACACGTGCACCTCCAAGGTCAACATAGGTAAAGTAACATTATTAGTTACTCAAAACGAATTAATAGAGAAAATATTTTTATTTCTGCTATTAATATGAATCTCTAAACGTTAATTATGAACTCTAAAAACATAAGCATTAGATTTTTATTCAAGTGTCATTGATTCGTTTATTTTGGCGGAATTCATGAGCGAAAGAAAATAACGTGTGTGAGGGAGACGTAAAAATCGGAATCGTGAGTACTCGTGAGTCGACGCGCCCGTCCGCCTCGCTTGCCGCTGCCTCGGACAATCAGCTGAGTTCGATTCGAGCTCGGGCTCGGCTCGTGAGGTGAATTGAATACGCTGACGTACGATACCTCGCCTCAAATGAGGGGTCCCTCGTGAGGACCTCGTGAGGTAAAACGAGGTGCTCCCTCAACCTCATATAAAAATGATGAGTTACCCATCACTATTTTCGACAACTGGTGGGGAAAATGGTTCTCAAATGGCAGCCTCCTAGATGGAGTGACTACCTTGTAAGTTTCTTGTCGGAAGCCTATATTCATCGTAGGACTTGTAGCTGTAATGATGAGGGTGGTAATGAAAACATTGATATGTAGCTGATGCTGAAGATATTATGTGTGTGTCAGTATGTAGTGACTCCATGTAATGTATTCTTCCTTGTACTGCGTTTGTTTATAAAGACATGTAGTTATTTTTCTGAAATTCAAAAAGATTATGTTCTTAAAAGTTTGTAAATTAACTGAAACTGAAATTTCATGAAATGACCTAGAATAAAAGAACTGAATTGAAAATTAAAAAGAACCTATATTCTGCCTAACGAAGCAACTGGCAAAGAATTCGCTAATTGCGTTAAGCCACTACATATTTTTACAGAGTAATTGTTAACTTTCAGGCAAGTGGCAGATTGCCAAGAGATTTTGCTGCGCTTTATTTTACTTTTTGCCACATAATAAAATTTATTTGTATGGACAGGGTAAAATAAAAATTAGACTCACTGTAAACTTAATTCTTTATTCTTAAATTCCTGCTGGATCTTAAATAACTGGTTTGCTATATGTAATCCATAATTATTGTTTACATCATCTTAAAGAACGCGTTTAAATAAAAACTTTATGTTTAAATAAGATTTTAAGAGAAACCGAGTATTCGAACTCGTGTTGTTCTCACCAAATGTAACAGCTGTTAATATATCTAGTGAAATATCAGGTAGCTGTTGTATTAAGGTCGCTGTTTTGTAATTACTTAATTTAATTTATTACAAAACAGCACAACATTAATCACTCATTGCTATATTTCTTAGTGGTAACAATGTTTTGTGGCTGCAGTAATTCTATTTCTTTTAACGAATAAAGGTGACAAATGAGCGCACAGTTATTGAGAGTTTTCTTAGCTATGATTAAAAAAAATCTTTTCAGCCATTTGAAGATTATCAGCTCTTTTTGATATGGGGGGAACTTGCAATTGAAGTTATCGACATTAGAAATTAAAATCTATTCATTTATTGCAAATTTCAAAAGTCATTAATTTCATTAAACGGCAACATGCTTTTTTTTTCTACTACCATTTTAAGGTTCGGTTCGGTTCCTCTCCTCGGAGGAGAAACAGCGAAAGCAACTCTGAAGTTGTAATATTGTATACAAGTTGTAAGTGTAAGCACCGTTGTCACTAAACCTATTTTCTTTCATAACATTTAAAAAGTTTCTATCCGACACCGTCCGTAAATTCATGGATACCCTGAGCGTCCAAGTGACGTAATCACTGTAAAGATCACCGCCCGCGCCCTAGCTACCTACACAACATTCCAATAAAAACACAATAGGTACACATAACCTGTGATGTAACTTTTCCTTCATACTTTCATTCTGGCTTAGGACAGGCAAAAATTCCTACACTTTGTGTTTTTTTTTTTGAAAAATTGAGCTTTAACTAAAAAAATGTTGTTATTTTTCATTTAATTTATGTTCTATAAGTGAAACCAAACCACTGGTTTCAAAGATAACGGCGTTTACACTAACACCCTGTATATATACAGAATGGGTCCCACATATATGCAATAAATGAAACCACAAGTAATACTAGTCCGTAGAAGTGTAGAAAAATTAAATATTAAATTAAAACCCGTAAAATAAAAAAGTGAAATTTTCAAACAAAATAAATATTAAAATAAATTCAGTAAAAGTGAACACTCTGTTTAGACAACGTACCTTAACCCCTTGGAAGAGTGACAACGTTGCACGCGGGTGGCACGCCGACAAAAGACACCGCTGTCGATATGTCGCAATACCAATAGTTTGCACTGCGTGGCAACGTCGCTTTTTAATGTTCAAGGATTCAAGTTCATTGAATCATTGACTTAGTGACCCAATTCTATAGTGTTCAAATTTGCTTAAAATTAAAACTCTACTTTTTGACCTAATTACTGGACCGATTACGTTCATTTTTTGTATATCGTCAGCAAAGGCGATAACAAGTATATGGTTTCATTTATTGCATATATGTGGGACCCATTCTGTATATATATATATATATATATATATATATTTTATTTTATTTTATTTTATTTTATTTTATTCTTATTGGAAAACTTACAGCTAACATTAACAGTAAATAAGTGAATAACAACTAGAAGGCCATTTAAAAGTTTTCACCACTAGACAATATGAGCTTAAAAATAATAATTCCAGTCGGTAAAAAGATAAACATCGATTAAGACAAATACAGTAAATATACTAAATTACACAGAAAACATTCAACAAAAGAATTTTTTCGCTAAAATATTTTTGATTCGAGAAACATTGGTACTAAACAGATCCAAGTCAACGCTATTGGAAATGTCATTAAAAGTTCTGCATGCACGTATTATAAAAGAATTTTGCCTGTATTTATTCCGGGTATGCGGCACGTGGAGTAAGCGAGGCTTTCTTAATAGGGTAGCTCTTGTTGTAAAGCCTAATTTACTCAGTAGCTCCGGACAGTCAATATGACCATTTGCCAATTTAAAAAGATAAATCATATCTGCTATGCGCCTACGTTCGTGCAGAGGCAAAATATGAAATTTTTTACATCGCGAAATGTAGTTATTAGTGTAAAATCTTAAATTGCAGAAAACGTAGAAAACGTTTTTGTACTTGCTCAATCCTATCTATATAAATGTTATAATTTGGATTCCACACTTGAGAGGCGTACTCTAAATGGCTGCGAACAAGAGCGCAATAAAGTATCTTATATGTTTTAATATTATAAAAATCAGTGGAAAATCTCAAAACGAATCCAAGTGCTCTATTGGCTTTTTTAATGATATTGTCAATATGTGCATCAAAAAGTAATTTAGAATCGAAAAATACACCAAGATCCTTTACTGACTGTAATCTCTCTATAGTAGTGTCTTGTAATTTGTAGTGAAAGACAGTGGGATTGGGTTTACGGGTAAAAGTAATGATAAAACACTTGGACACATTCAAGTCAAGTTTATTGCGTGAACAATATCATTCAAGTTCATTGAGATCACGCTGCAGACCAAGGCAGTCAGAAGTATTTGTAATGGGACATAAAATTTTCATGTCATCAGCATAAAGGATTATTTTGGAGTAAGTGAAGCAGGAACCTATATCATTTATGAAAATCGCAAATAGCAAAGGACCTAATAGAGATCCCTGCGGTATACCTGAAGGGATTTGCACAGTTGCTGACGTATACCCATTGAGTACTACTGTCTGACAACGATTCTCAATATAAGATTTAAACCACCTAAACAGGTCGCCGCTGATACCTACCTCGAGTAGTTTTCTGAGAAGTATAACGTGATCTAAACGGTCAAACGCTTTACTGTAATCAGTGTAGACTACGTCAACTTGTAAGCGCTCAGACATGATGTTAGTTAAATAGTCAGAACAGACAATAAGGTTCGAAACCGTAGATCTACCTTTTAAAAAGCCGTGTTGATAATCACTGAGTGTTTGTTTGATGCCATGATATACAGACGAGTATACGATTTTCTCAAAGATTTTGTTGAATAAACAAAGCTTGGATATTGGCCTATAGTTTTCTACACGGTCTTTTGGACCATTTTTATGGATGGGGGTAATAAATGCAGATTTCCAAATAAGAGGTACTATTCCTTCCTTGAGAGAACGTCTGTATATTATTGTTAACGGTATAGTCAAGCTTTTAGCACACTTACTTATAAGAATGGGTGGTATACCATCTGGGCCTGCAGATTTATTAAGGTCAATCGAGTTTAAAAGCTTAAAGACTTCAGTTTCGCTAACTTGTATCGAGTTTATACCCGACACAGTATGTGATCGCCAATTATCGGGCTCATATCGGGTGTTATAGTTATTGCGAACTTTGTGAAAATTACCATAGAAAAAATCGCTAAACATATTACAAATAGTATCCCCTTGGCCTGATGATATGTGTCCATACTTCATTATAGATGGACAAGCGTTTGACGCTTTTTTATATTTCACGAAAGACCAGAAGGTCTTTGGCGATTTATTTATGCTGAGTTCTATCTTTGCTATATAATTGTTGAACATTTCGGATTCTAATTGTTTGGCGCGATTACGTAATACTAAAAAGACTCATGATCTGACAAATTGCCATATTTTTTATATTTGGTATGATATTTAAACTTTTCCTTTAAAATTTTTATAAGAGGGGTTTAAAAGTGCCGCACAAGTTGTTTAGTCGAGTATATAATAGTGACAATGCATCGTCCACTGTGCCCTTAAAAAAGATCGTGAGACCATGTAAAATTATCAAGCTCTCGTGATATAGAGGAGAAATCAGCTAAATGGTACATAAACTTAGTTCTTGGCTGGACTGGTAAAGTGTGGTACTCGACAAAATCCGTTAGAACATTAAGAGCCACATGATGAGGGTCTTCAGGCACTAAAGGGTCGGTACATTTTGTTGCGGATGAGTGATTATTACCAAAAATTAAGTCGAGTATTCTGTTGTTAACATTGATATGAGAGTTATATTGCTGCAGATTACACGTACTTAAGGTGTCAAAAAAGTCGGACTGAATGGACCCCTCAATATTTTCTGGACAAAGAGAGTACAAGTCATCGTCAAGAGTCCAAGTTATATTTGGTAGATTAAAATCTCCCAAAATAACGAAAGCATCAGTTAGATTGGTCGTTACTATATCGTATAACTTTGTATAAAAACAAGCTAACTGTGCAGATAATGAGTTACCCAGATTTTGTCTGCATAAGTAAATCGTACAAATATGCAGTTTATATGTCATTTTCGGTTTGGAACGCCGAAGAGTTAACGATACCCATATGTCTTCGGCAGAAGAACGCCAGTCGACCCGCTCCTCCACTGCAAGCTCACGCTTAACAGCAATAAGCACACCACCTCCCAACGTTTGATTTGTAACATTATAGTTTCTATCACGTCTCCAAACAACATAACGGTCATCAAAGAGCTCGTTATTACAAAAGTCATCGTTAAGCCACGTCTCCGTCAAGCATATAACATCATAATTGTTAATACATACATTTCTCAGAAAATTTGATGCCTTTGTTCGCAGACCACGTACATTTTGATAGTATATTAATAAAAAGTATATGGATGTGTTTAACTACAGCAAATAACAGCGCCAATTTGTTCATATTGTAGCAATCGTTAAAGAAATAAGACGCAAAATGTGTAGTATAAATATCAACGAAGAAGTATTGATCATTTATACAACAATAAAATACAGCAAGAAATAATTTAATATTTGTCAAACTAAACGCTATCTTAACTAATATCACATATGGTTTAAGGTACAAATAAAAAATGCACTGAGCAGCTATTAAACCGAGCGACAACAGAACAACAACGTGTACCGTCAGTTATAAGATAAATAAATAGAATAGACTTAACGTACCAGTGTTTCTCAAACTTGTTTCACAAATTGATATAGAAATGAACAAATTTATATTCAAAAAATCTTCTTTAAATCTGCTTCCGTTTTTATTGCATATGTAGGAGATGTCGCATTCTTTTTCATTAGAATTGTACAGTTTTTTACCCATGTATAAGAAAAATTTTTCTCCCTTGCAAGAGCTTTTGTCTTATTAAGTAGCTGTTTATTCTCAAACGTAAGGTGGTCATTAACGAAAATCCTGCTATCACTTCTCAATCCTAAATCCGCAGCAGTTAAAGTTTTACATTTTTTAGCAGCAGCTATAAAATTATCTCTCAGGTAACGGGTGTGAAGTGACACAATGATGTTTTTGGTGTTTTTATTATTACGCTGAGGTACTCTTGCTACTTAGTTGATTTGCTCCTTAGGAACTTCGTAACCTATTTTACTACCAATATTGGAAATAATAGTAAAAAGATTTTCAGAGGAGGTTACAGGAACGCCTTTGATCTCAATGTTGTTCAGGCGCGATCTTTGCTGATTTTCGCGTACAGCGGCCTCAAGCTTCTCCAATCGATGTTCAACACGTACAACATCATCCTTAGTTTTTTGAAGAGACTGAATTTCCCGATCGATCTCGGTCAATTTGTTAGTAAGTCCCTCAACCGAAGTATGCACATGGTTCAAGGAGTTTTTAACGTCCATCATTTCACTTTTCATATCCTTAAGATCTGAGATGTCAGCCTGGATAGTCTTGACACTTGCAATTAACTGTGGTAATGACGATATTTGTTTGGTAATCTTACTAAGCTCAAGACGAATATTCTCCAGATCACCATAAGATGGTACCCTTCCTTGTACTGTTTTCTCGGAAGAAAGATTAGGACTCGCAGTTCCTGTCTTACAGGTATTGCATTTCCAAGTAGCCTTTCTGTCCCCAAGTTTGCGATATCCTGCCTCTGTTATTCCTGCACATGGGAAATCGAAACGGTTGAGGCACATCGTACACTGCACACCATCCCTGGCTTCACTATTACACCGGTGACACATAAACATGTTGGATAAGATAAAGTTTGAGAAACTCCGACTACAAAAACAATAGCGATCTACTGGCAACAGCGCAATACATACGTTTGTTTCGTTTACCGTCTACCGACTGACTGTGTATATATATATATAGAGTGACTTTGAAGTTATCACATCAAATGAAAAGACATATCCTACATAACGTTCTTTTAACATACATAACTAAAAGAAATGTAAAAATTAACATCCTAGTCCCAGTAGCCTTTTTTTTCGATTTAATATTAAACAACATCACGTAAATGCTTATATTTATCACCTGACGAATACTAAAGGGTCAAAGACCCAAGGCCGGCAAATGCGAAGATACCTAGTTCAAACGTTGCCATTCCATATTACACAAATAAAGGAAAAATCAAGCAAAAATATACTTAAGACTAACGATTTAAGGCATAATTCTTATGCGCGAAATTAAAAACAAAGGGACCGCGCGATGCGAGTGTGTGAAAACAAATTCAAGCAAAAAATTTACTTATAATAGATGTTCGAAGGCATAATTCACTTTGCGTGAAGTGATAAGAAATGGAAGGCAGGTGTGTAAAGATGCGTGTTGTTTATATTCGTATTTCTCTGGTGCATGGGACGATTTAAGTCACTTAGTTCGACACACTCCGGTGCCCTTGGATGGTTCAAGAATCACTTGACCTAATTTTCGCGTAGGCGTCTTTGAGTTTTAATTGTTGTTTTTTTTTTGTTTTGTGGACATTTTAATAAGTTTTTTGATTTGTTTGTGATAGGACACTTTAATAGGATAATAATAGTTGTGATAAGGTGGTGTGACAGTTTGTACGAAATTGGACGCTTACTTTTACTGTTTTATATTTTTTATCTGTCATAGGACACGTTTAATACGCTAGATAAGAAAAAAAAACATATTTAATAACTTAGTGGAGTGGTGTAACAGCTCGCTTAAAGTTGTACGCTTTTTCTTTTTACGTTTTAACTTTTATAAGTTTTAAGATGCCTCGTGTCAATTTCACGACGTCGGAATATACCGACATGATTTTGATTTACGGAGAGTGCCATCAAAACGCAGCTTTGGCATTACGAACATATCGAGAGAGGTATCATACCACACGTGTATGTCCTACAGACTCACGTATTTTTATACGGGCATTCCAAAGTTTACGCGACGGTCAATATTTGATCCCGCGTCAGGTTGAAATTCCTCCGCGAGTAGCCGTGGCTCAAGAAGAACAAGTATTGAATTATTTCGCTCGTAATCCAACTTCAAGTCTCCGTAGAGCAGCTAGCCAATTCCGTGTACACCACAAGACTGTTCACAAAATATTAAGAAAAAACAAGCAACTGTCGTTCAAATATGTAAAGGTACAGGCTTATTAGATAGAGGTTAGCCAGTCAGGGAAGCCTACTGCCAATGGATCCTGAGCAGAGTAGCTAATGACTCTAACTTTTTAGCTAACATAATGTGGACTGACGAGAGCACATTCACGCGCAACGGAATATGGAATTGGCAGAACTTACGGTACTGGAGTGAAGAAAATCCGCAATTGTGTCGAGAGTCTATGCACCAATACAGATTTGCCATTAATATTTGGGCTGGAATACACGGAGATCAAATTCTTGGTCCCGTGTTTATCGAAGGAAACCTTAGTGAGCCTAAGTTTTTGGAACTGCTTGACGGCCCAGTGGCGGATTACGTTGATGGATTACCGTTAGGGTAAACTAGCCGGTTATTTTATCAGCTTGACGGAGCACCTGCTCATTCAGTGGTGGCTGCCAGACAACGCCTTACTGAAATGTTCAGAGAGCAGTGGATTGGCCGATACGGACCTTCGCGGTGGCCAGTAAGGTCACCGGATCTAACACCGTTAGATTTTTTCTTATGGGGTTATTTGAAAAATGAAGTGTACTCCACGGAAGTAACGACTGTCGAGGATATAAAAATAAGAATTATTCGGCTTTCGCAAGGTCCGAAATAATTTAATTTGATTTATTTATTAACTATAGTGACCGCTAAGAGTGATTATTTGGATAAAAACAATATCATAAAGTATGTGATTTGTTTATAACATCGCATGAGCATCGCCTTATGTCGCCTCTACACGTTGGCCAACACAGTGGCGAATGGAGTGGCGAATATATTGGCCGAGAGTTGGTGACGGCGTCCACACATTGGAAGGTCGTTCAGTTTACTTCGGTTCGGGCCAATGTGCGGACGAATTTATAAGCACCGTGGCGCAGTGGCTCAGCAATGAGTGGCTGCACCGGGCGCCGCGGGTTTGATCCCGCACGGAACAAGTATTTGTATGTCCTAAAAATAATTGTTTCGGGTCTGGATGTGTGTCCTTGTGCAATTTATGTTTGTAAACTGCCTGCGCGATACGGGAGAAAATCCTAGTGTGGGGTTAACGTTTTTATAAAAGAATTATAAAATAATAGTGGATATTAATGGGGTTGTAAATAGATATACGATATACGATTAGCTTTATTTATTCTTTACATGCATCATAAACTGGAATAAATACCAACCTGTTCGCCAAGCGAGCGCGCGACATGTTATACTCCCGTTCACTCGGGACCTTAATGGCGGGAAAATTTGTAAGTTAGAAATTTTTTTGCTATATTGCAATTGCATATTGCAATTTTGCTATATTTTCACTTTGAGACAATATCTATGGATAAAACTTACAGGAATTCTTGTTGAATGTATAAACTATCGAATAAAATTATTTTTGGTTGCTAGAAATTGTAATAAAATACGTAAATTACCCTGTATAGCATAGTAGTAGTATATACTTCAATTTTAGTGACAAAATTACTACTAATTTGAATTCTACACTTTTGTTTTTGGAGAAATTTATATGAAAATGTTTGGAAGTATGTATATTTTTATGTTTTATGTGTTTCCATTCGTTACTCATACCAAAATATTAAAATATTAAAAAATTTAAAAATAATAATAATAATATTTTATCTGTATGACATTTCGACCAATATTTCAAAAATATTTTTGTGTGAATTTGAAATAAATACAACGTCAAGTTATTTGAAATATGTAAGAAAACTATTTTTGCCGTTGTCTAAAAAATGAGAATGAAAAACACATTTATGACCCAACCGCCAAAATGGGCCTTCCGGATTTTGAAGTACTTTTGGCAATTTACTTTTCACTTTTTATACAACAAATTATATATCTACGTGTTTACTATATTACAAGGAATATAAAAAAGTATAATACTTTCGTTTTTAGTCCAGACACAAATATAAAATTCTATAAAAAGACGGAGCACCTTCATCAAAACGACACGTGGAACGCCGAAAGTTCAGAGTGATTTCTTTTTTTTTTTCTAAGAAACATTGCCAGGTTATGGTTTAAAATAAAAGAGCATATCTTTGTCTTTGATACTATTATCTATTGCATAGTGTCTTTGGTTTTGTTTAAAACGAAAAAATAGTTTTTTCATAGGTACACACGTTTACATAATTCTGATCTAATTAGCGCACTACTGAGCGAACGGAAGGATGGTATTGTACGATCGAAAGCTTAACTTATTTTAAAGTTAAAGGAGTTATAATCGATTAGTCTATGTTTTAAAATTGGGTTTTGATTCTAAAGTTTAGCAAAATATGTACTTGCATTTCTATCAGACATTTGATGTATTAAAACACCTTATAATTTATTTGGTAATTTAATTATTTTTTGAGAAAGACAAAAACAATAGCAATAAATATAATTAACACTGACTTAATAATAGGTACTAATTATAACTTGGAACATAAATGAAAAACTCATGACGAGCAAAGTGGCTCAGGACCATGCTTTGCGGCAGTCTGTGGAGGAAGATGTTCAGTAGCGGACTTGTGAAGAGCTGTAATGATGACGATGATTCGAAAACTTGCACGATTAAATTATAAGAAATCGACGCTTTTTTATACAGGATAGGGTGACAAACGAGCACACAGTTCACCTGATGGTAAGTGGTTGCTGTGGCCCACAGACATCTACATCTATCTTCGATTATGAATCGAAATGCAGATGCGTTGTCACCCGTGAGGACTAAGATGAAATGCCTCTTTCCTTTAAAAAATGTCTCCGGTTCTCTACACTCACTATACGAAACACAGCATCATTAAGCTACTATTTTACATTGATATTCTGTGAGAGCGTGGTCCTTCCCCGGTCGAACCGACCCATTCCTGCTACAACTATACTTCTAATATAACTGCATGGTTCTACCACGTATAAACGACGTGCTTCATTTTTTTTGATTTTAAAATTGTTCTCGTAATAATCTGATTGCAAATAAATGTTCATTATTTTTTTTTATAAATAGCTTATCGATTAAAACAAATGTTTAAAAATAATTAAATCGCGCGAATTAAAGTAGTAGGAATGTTTAAAGTGGAAATTGGCACTAAAAGGCTGGTAATTGGGTCATCCACCCTACAAAGCGTGAATATAAAATTTTAATCAGATGCGTGTAATCACTCTGGGAGCTTGTAGCAAACTAAACTCGCGGCCAACGTGTGGACGCGGCGACCAAACTCTGCCAACAATCCTTTGATCTTTTGTAAAAAACCGACACCACACGGATCGCGCGCCAACTTGCGGGCCATCGTTCCAATGCATACCAATGAAGCCCAAACACCCCGTCTACACGTTCGCCAATGCTATTGGCCACTACATTCGCCACTGTGTTGGCCAACGTGTAGAGGCGCCGTTACACGTGCCTAGTTGCGAAGTTGCCTATATATGGGCAAGTGTAGATAACCTTTGTCAATGCCGCCGTGTCGCCGCAATGTTGCCGCTTTTATAGGTCACTTCAGGTCAGTAAACTAATATTATTCAGGTGATTTATTTCATGTAATTTTTTACGCTATTTATTTTATTTGAAAGAGGCAATTTTTGTCTTTTGGTATTATGGTTTATTTTATTATTTCAACAGACGTATATCAACTTGCATTAACTGCTGTGCTATAAAATGTGCTAACCTAATCACCACCCAGTATACGGCGTTTACACTAACACCGTGTATATATATACAGGGTGTTAGTGTAAACGCCATTATCCTTGAAACCATTGGTTTGGTTTCACTTATAGAACATAAATTCAGTGAAAAATAACAACATTTTTTTTAGTAAAATCTCAATTTTTCCTTAATTCTTCAATTTTTTAATATAATTAATATTATTTATTATATATTAATTAATATTATAATATAATTAATATTAATTAATATTTACGAAAAATAAAATGTAAATAGGTATTCAAAGCCTGTTCTGTGATAAAATACACAATAAAAATTGCATAAAAGTGGCGCTCATAATGTTTAGTGGCAGTGCGTACGGTACAGCATCTTATTAATAGCAACTAAAAGAGGAAAATAAGAAACTGCGATTGCCAACCTTCCGAGGCCACTGTGGAAAATACCCGACATATGAGGCAACCTATGGGGGAGGCCTATGTTCAGCAGTGGAGTTTTGATAGGCTGTGATGAAGATGATGAAACCTTATAATTAATGGTATAGAGAGTACCTTGTGTGTAGTGCCCATGTTCAGTGGTGGACTTGAGGCTGATGCTGATGAATAGCGAGTACATATGCAAGTTATTAAATTTATACTTTTATAATACTACAACCTTTAAAAAATTAAAAGCTATCACGTCTATATCTCATCCTCATTATTGTTCACTTTCAGAATAAAAAGATTGACTCTGAACTTTTTTGCCATCAAGCCTAGGGTTGCCACCTTATTTTGTGTAAATAAAAATATATACTTTTCTAAGTTAAAAAATAAAGTACGACAAGTGAAATCAAAGTATTATTTGTTTGACTTGCTATTTTATACACACAATATTTTTACATTCAATGACTAAGTTAAGATTATACTATGTTCCTTTCATCCCATTCATCAAAGAATAAACGCTGCAAATGACGCTAATGGACGGAAATGAATGGTAGACATCACACACAATTTTGAACATAAATTTACAAAATAATTTTTTACCATACAGAAAAATATTTTGCCTGTATATAACTCATTATTTTAGTAAACATTTAAATGAAATCTTGAAAATCGTTAAATAGGTAAAATAAAATATTTTCACGTACTTTTTGGGTTTCATAAAGTATAAAGTACACGTTTTTCCCGTACTTGATAATAACAATACTTTATTACAAAATACGGGTGGCAACCCTAGCTCAGGCCTAAAGCAGTATTCGTGGTGAATTTTAATAGGACAGATAATTAAGATCTTTTCATTGCAACCAGTATGAATTGGGAATTTCTTTTTAAAGATACCATTAGAGACAGAATTACATTTCACTGATGAGGTTAAAAAATAAAGTAAAAAATTGAGAGTTCGAGCACGCACATGTTTTTTTGCGGATGTGTGTTAGGCATTAAGCATTTCATTGAGGTGTTTGACGGCATAATGTCATAGTTAACCACGGCTATCTTCAGTTAGAAATAATAATTTCTGTATGTATCTTGGAGTCTGGCAGTTGTATGCGTGGGTTGGAATTTAATTTTATTAATTATAGGATCCAAAGCAGATGGTAGGTGTTATTTCATTATACTTTGAAAAGAGTTGATAATCTTTAAGCAGCTGTATATTATTTATTCAATACAATTAATTATGTCAGCGTATTACCCTGTAATGACGTTATTAAAGCAGACACAAACTTTATGTTCCAAGTTAGTTAGTTTGTAATAGTTATTGCATTAGTGGATACCGTGGGCCATACACACTACACCTCTCACGGCATTTTGAAAAACAAAATGGTACTAGTAAACCAGGTACTTATAGATATTACATTTATGTATATATATATATATATATATATATATATATATATATATATATATATATATATATATATATATATTTTACACAATTATAAAAAAGTTATCTTTTATCTCATAGGAATATAAAAACCCTTTTTAAATTGATTATGTCATTATGATAATAATAAATATATGCATATAATACATCAAACATATTTTTCACATTAAAGTCTTAATTCTTTTTTGTATTCCTTGAAAACAACATAAGAATTTTCTCTTTTCTTGTTGATAAATGACACAAAAAATGTAGTCTTCCGAAAACTAGTCAATCGAATAAATTGTCGATAATTTTATGTTTTGATAAATATTTTCTTATTCGTTTCGATCCACGATTGTTACAAGATTTTGAAAATTGTGTATATATCTTGATGATTTTAAAATTTCCTATGTGAATACGACTGCGTGCTCCAATTTATTGATTGTAATATGTTGTTATTTAAATTAATTATTATGTGTTGTTATTTAAATTAATTATTATGTGTTGTAATTAGTAATCTTTTACAATTTGAATTGTTACTTTTTTTAATTGAGATGCTACATTTATCGATTTAGGTTTTCCCTGTAATGGTAGATGTTAGTAGGAAATAAAACTAAATAAATAAATAAATTTAGATCTTCCCAACCAATATTTTTCCTATACGGTGTGAAAAAAGTAATTTCTCTAATCCTCTTTTCTCAACTCGAGTCTTCCCTAGCCTCTTTGCTTTATGATTTTATATATATTATGTTTTTTTTTTTACTTTAATTTCTAAATATTTATATAAAAATTATGATTTAACTTACTGATGGCTCTACACGACTTTTTCAATAAATTTCCTCAACACGGTGTGTCATAATTTCTAATTAACGATTTCTTATATATTTATTATGAGTTTACTATCGGTGGCCGGGTCGCCGTATAATGACGTTATAAAAGGAGACAACCATTTTGTTACAGTCCTGTTTATTACAGCCTTAAGTTTATAACAGATATTACATTAGTGGATACTGTGAGCCACACTAAAACTAAAACTCTTTATTGTCAGTGGTTAAAATTAAACTCAGGCTTAATTTAGTTTTTCTTATTATTTATATCGTTTTTCTTATAATTTAGATCTGACGCAGAATCACATTGAAGGGATTGACCTGAAACTGAATAGTTGCCGGGAGTTATCAACCGAGATTTTTGCCGGGCAAGGGTGCTTGTGTAAAGCACTCACTGCTGCCGGGCGAGGGTGCCTAAGCACGGCATCGCTGGCGACGGGAAAGCGAAACACCAGCATACCAAGCACCGACACCTAATGGTGCCATAGTCGGAGCTTGGGCTTAGCGCCATTCGAGGTGGTGTAAGTATAACAAACGTAAAAACCCACAGACTACTTGAGTAAAAAGATGAAAGATGAAAATTTATTGAGACTGAACATCAAGCAACGTTCCAATACCCTACGCTCCCTCTCTGTATAGAATCGTCCTTCAGATCAGTCGTGTAAATGAATGAAGGCATCCTCACAGATTAACACGAAGCATGGTACTTAACTGATTTTGGCAACCTGTGGTAAAATCCTTCCTATAGATGCAAACTTTGGGGGAGGCCCGTTCAGCAGTGGACTTCGAGTATATAGGCTGTTTTAGAATAACGGATGACTCAGTCATTTGCATCCACCGACTCTCCGAACGAAGCACCAAGTCTTTGCTGTAATTTGTAGTGGTCATCGTAAACTATGATGCGATGCTGCAAAACATTCATCGCCAGCGATTTAGAATATTTGTGCTATATTCATCAACTCACAACTAATGTATAGTTATCACGTATAGTTACCGCCAATCGGCTTGCCCTGGTTCCTATATTTGTTCTAAAATCTAGGATGCGTCTTCCTTAAAACTATGCTTCGGTATACGAAGCGTTTAACTGCGGCGAGCTTTTAAGTATCTAGTAATAGTGCGACTTAAAAATAGCTGCTCATTGTTTTGTTCACGAGCTATTTTTAAATATAAAAGCCTCCTTATAAAAGCTCCATGTCGGTTGTAATTAAAGAATATAAAAAATTATATTCCATAACCTAGATTGTACACCAGGATCTTTTTACATCGGGAGTGGCCTATGTATGATCAAGAAATATAACTAGAAATATATGGCTAGCATATTTCCACTCCAGTTAGTTGTTCCATTGTAAGTTTTAAATTATGTATTTGACTCTAAATTATAGTTATTATAATTGTACTTCAAAAAAATTGCTTAAAATCACACGTCTCCCTATGCGTTTCCCAATGCGTTTAAGAAATCTTTAAATCAATTTACCTTATTTACCTTAACTACGTACCTTATTTGGGAACGATTCAATCCGTTTACATTTGTGGCGCGCTTCGTGCAAATAGACAGTTGAATTTTATTAGATTCGCACTAAGCACCTCCGAAATTGAAAAAGTGATATATGTAGTGTAGGTATTTAAAGATAATACGTAGGGTAGGTTATTTTTCGTTGAGCGGCTTATACTTTTGTAATCTACGAAGCGCTCATTGAGTGTTGGTGTATATCTAAAATGTTAATATAGAAAGAGAATGACATGGTGATGATAATAATATGAACTTATTTTATTATTTCTGAGTGTTAGAAAATTAAGTGGTGTATTTAAATAGAGTCTTTTTTAATGTTTCTAAATTTAGAATTCTAGGAAAAAAATTTTTAGTTTTCTTCAAAATATTACTTTACTACTTACGTCTTCAATGTGCAAACTACTTTTTACTAAGTAAATACTATGCGACCGAGCTTTGATCGTTAGAAAAAAAAATTCTCGGGGATGAAACCTTGTCTCAGTTCGAAATTTCATCCAAATCGTTAGAGCCGTTTTCAAGAAACCAATTACATATTACATTGGATTTCTTAAACTGTATTTGAGGATTTCTTTTGTTTTCATGTACAAAATCATACTATTTTAAGATTAATACTAAGATTTATAAACCATAGTTTTTGCGATTCTACTTAATTTTATTGAGAAAGGGATTTCAAACGTAAGATTGACATCAATAGACTTATATTAAATTTAATGGAAAAGGCGATTGTCCTAAAGTTATATTGATTTTTAGTAATGAGTTATATGCGTTCGTAGATAATATAGTGTTTACAGTCAGAATAAACTTCAGTCATAAATTCCTTTGATATAAATAAGAAGAATATAGTATTGAAGCCCACTGTTATATAAAATGCATGTAATCTGCTCTGCTCATCCAATATCGGAATCCTCGGCGTCGACATATCGAGTGACGTGCAGTTTCGTGGGCACTTGAAATAGAAGGCCAAATTGGCCTCTAAAAAACTTGGCGTGCTCAGCAGAGCGGGACAGTATTTCATGCCGGCACACCGCCTGCAACTTTATAGGTCGCAGGTTCGGCCGCACATGGAATACTGTTCCCATCCCCGGGCTGAAGCTCCCCAGTGCCAGCTCCTTCCACTTGACCGCATTCAGCGCAGAGCGGCTCGAATCGTCGACGACCGAGTGCTTTTCGATCGGCTCGATTCACTGACGCTGCGAAGAGATGTTGCATCTCTTTGCATTTTGTTTCGCATATAGCACCGGGAGTGCTCTGAGGAATTGTTGAGATTAATCCCAGCTGCCAAATTGCACTACGCGGCAGAACTCCCGACACCATCCACATCATCTGAATGCTTGGCGGTCCACCACTGTACGTGTCACTAGGAGTTTTCTTCTGCGTACGACCTCTCTGTGGAATAGTTTACCACCGGTGATTTTTCCGGACCGATAAGACCTAGGGAACTTTTAGAAAAGAGCTTACTGCTTTCTAAAAGGCCGGCAACGCACCTGCAATTCCCCTGGTGTTGCGGTTGTTCATGGGTGGCGGTAGTCACTTAACATCAGGTGAACCGTGTGCTCGTTTGCTCCCTCTTCTATAAAAAAAACTATAAGAAAACTTACGGGTCTCCTCTCTTTTATGAGCGCATTGTGGGGTAAGGAAGTGTCCGTCACGCTGCCTCAAGGCACGTTAGAGAACTTCGCAGGTCTTCGAAATGTTTTTAGATTTTCTCCCACATGCTGATTTTCTTACGATGTTTTCCATTACCGCCGTTCACGCATAAACAAAATTTAATGTAATCTGCGGGGTTCTAACTCAGTTTGCTCGCTTATATTTACGATTATATTTCAAAGCGAGTGCTTTTAAGGCCCTAGTTTAGGGGCCTTAGAAGCACTCGCTGCACACGGCACTTCTGGATACGAAGAATACCAGTCGAATTCACCGTTATCAATGAGCCCGTAATAATTATTTATAACAATTAAGCATAACAAATCTAAAAACAAATAAATATTATTTTTGGTAAAAGTCTACGCACGCGCGCACATATTTCACCAAAGTTTTATAGTAATCTGATAAATAATATAGGACTAACAAAGAAATATTTATTTTTGTAAAAAAAGATTAATTCTTATATCTCGTATCTGATACAAGTAACTTTAATTAAAATTCATATTTATTTATTATAATACAGTATGATATAAGATAACATCTAAATTACGATATAGAAATTATGGCTTTTATTTTTTTTATCAAAATTAGTCCCATCGGCATAAAAATTAAGTTGCTGTAATTAAAAATCTGAGCGTGCGTAAATTTTAATTAAATAAGGACATAATGGGGCGAAAGATTAAGTTGAGGGCTAAAAGCGACAACTATTTTATCCACTCCGCAAATGTTTGAATATGTTAATAGTTTTTCCTATCACTAATTCATTATTTATCGTCACAAAATGTGCAAAACAAAACCTAAATTTTTTTTTATAGGATAAGGGTGACAAACTAGCACACATTCCACATGCTGGTAAGGGGATGCTGTGGCCCACAAACATCTATATTTAACCTCGCTTAAGAATTAAAATGCAGATGCGTTGTCACCCTTAAGCACCAAGATGGAATGCCTTGATTTCAGGAAAATAGGTCTCCGGTTCTCCACACTCACCATACGAAACACAGCAGCACTAAACTGCCATTTTACGCTGTGAGAGTGTGGTCTTTCCTCGGTCGAGCCGACCCATTCATGCTACAATCATAATAGCTGCAGTGTAGCTCTAACACGTATAAAATATGTAGTTTTTGTCCGATTTGTGAATTAGCCGTATACAGTATATATGGCTAATAAGTTATTTATAGATATTATAAGTACATTGTATTAGCCATATACAATGTCTATATGGTGTATATCTTGCACAATACTGTAGCATAGCTTTACCACTTATAAAATCTGTCTTCCTAGTTTCAATAAAACAGTAAACTACTTTTCGTCTTACAGAGGCAGTGTTAAAGGGCTCATAACTTTTCCATATTATTTCATTTCGCCCTGTGGGTGTCGTAACAGGCTAAGGAAAGTGCTAAATATAAAATATATAAAGTACCAAACTGATGTAAATCTTCTGTGACGGGAATAATCGTCTATGTTGAGCGATGTCTGTCTGGTACTGCGACTGATAAACTTGCGGGGCTGCCGTGGTGCTTACAGCAAATCTTCTCTTCTCTTGTAAAGGCACATTTCTAGCTGTAAACAGCAGTAGGGTGGCGTAACGCAGGTACAAATCGCTTGCCGGTAATAATCATTCCACAGATTTTTTTTTATAAAATTGAAGTTCAAACGAACTCTTTTTTAAATTTCTAGACATATAGGCTTTAACAATGTGTTCCTCCACAGCTGCAAATCAGCAAACAAATTGCAATTAACAATTACAGAGGCGATCGCACTCGGTGAAATTGTATTTTCTATCTATCATATAAAATGAATCAAAATTAAAGGAATATTATCGCAAATTATGTGCTCGTTTTCCAAAACCCACCAATGCTCGTTCCTTACAACTATATAATAAAAAAAATTAATATCCCACAAGGAACTTTGATTGATTTTATGACATCATTAATTTTGGTCGAAAGGTTAGGTTGAGATAATTAATATCAACACTACATTATTACATATTATGACAACTCCCCCATGGGAGGGACATTTTCCATAATTGGCACGCTTGGAAAGGGGGTTGTCAACCGCAGTTTTTTGGCGTAATTAGAAAAATTCTGCTGATCATTTCCTGATTTTTTTGGAATGATATGGGGTAGTGATAGTGACAGTATCAGAGATGAAAATGAAAAAATATTAAGTAAGATATATTTATTTCTAAGTACTTTCAGTCAAATACAAAATATATTTTTTAATCTTGAGATAAGAGACAGCGTTAAGAGGAAAATACACAAAGGGGTCCTTGTAATTGTTTAGAAGAGGAAATATTTTACGCGAAAACATTTTTGTTATAAAACTATTGAATTAGTACTTCCTGAGTGACTGCTTCTTTGCTTCTGAATGATGTCTATAATATAGTAGATAATAAAGAAATAATAGTAATAATAATAGTAAATACTATAATTCGCAATTATATTTTTTATTAAATTATTTTTATCATCGCCAATTAGCTGAATTATAAAATTGAGTTATAAAATTTGTTCTACAACAAAACTTATATTATATTTTTACTATAATATATTAAAGATATAATATAAGTTTGTAGAATATGGGTGTTTTTGCTAAGTATTTTTTGAAAGCTCACAAAGAGGGGGTTTTTCTAAATTTAGTCAGTTATTTAAAACTTAGTAAAAATACATCAAAATAAAATTAAAAATAATCCTACAAACCACGGCGGCCGGTCTCAACGGAGATCAGCCATCTAAGCAAGACAGGATTATAGCGTAGGGGAAAAATAAAAGGCGCAAGTAAAAGTGTCCGATAAATAGTCAGATGGGATGGTAATACAACACGACATAGATCAGACGCAGGACCGAACGTTTTACTCTTTACACCTTTTTTTACTGTAAAACCCAGTAACTGATTTTTTACCCGACCCGGGATTTGAACGGAAGTGGTTCCGGCCACTTGATAAGGAATCGCTTTATAAATTGATCAAGGAGGCGGACATTTCAAAATATATATAAATAATTGCATAAGTATTTCTCACTTTTTAAAAAGCAGGTAGAGTAGTACACATTCAAATGTTATGGATAAATCTGCAAGACCCGCCGCAGAAGAACACAAAAACTCTCCGATCACACTCATGGCTGTTAGACGGGAGATGAGGCTGCAATCGTCAACAGATTTGACAGCATACAGGCAACTGAACAGACAGATCTCCAAATGCATGCGGCGAGACTTACGCAACTTTAATACTGCTCGTATTAAAGAAGCGATCGAGCGGAACCAGGGCTCCAAAGTCTTTGCCAGAGATCTGTCTGCCAGTAAGAGCCAACTGTCAAAGCTGAAGACTGAGTGTGGCAGCATTGTTTCCGGGACACCTGAGATTTTGAGTGAGATTGAGAGGTTCTATGGGTAGCTGTACACATCATCGTTGGAGCCACACGCAAGTGTGAGTAACGATCCAAGAGCAAGTCTTATCCGACACTATTCCGATGATATCCCGGACGTCAGTCTGAGCGAGATTAGAATGGCTCGCCAGCACCTTAAAAACGGCAGGGCCCCAGGCAAGGATGGAATTACAGCGGAGCTTCTGAAAGCGGGTGGAACACCGGTACTTGAAGTCCTTCAGAAGCTCTTCAATTCCGTCCTACATGGTGGCACTACTCCAGAGGCGTGGAGCAGAAGTGCTGGTGGTCTTGTTCTTTAAAAAAGGCGACAATGCTCTCTTGAAGAACTACAGACCGATTTCCCTTCTGAGCCGCGTCTACGTGCTGTTTTCGAGAGTCATTACGAATCGTCTCGCACGCAGACTCGACGACTTCCAGCCTCCCGAACAAGCCGGTTTTCGAAAAGGCTTCAGTACCATAGACCACATACATACCCTGCGGCAGATTGTACAGAAGACTGAAGAGTACAATCTGCCACTTTGTCTGGCGTATGTGGACTATGGGAAAGCCTTTGATTCCGTCGAAATTTGGGCAGTGCTACAGTCCCTTCAGCGGTGCCAAGTTGACTGTCGGTATATCGAAGTGCTGAAGTGTTTGTACAGCAGGGCTACGATGGCTATCCGAGTACAGAAGCAGAGCTCGAAACCTATCCAACTGCAGAAAAGTGTAAGACAGGGTGATGTTATATCCCCGAAACTCTTCACCGCTGCGTTGGAAGACGTTTTCAAGCTACTGGACTGGAAAGGATACGGTATTAACATCAATGGCGAGTACATCACTCACCTTCGATTTGCCGACGATATAGTCCTTATGGCAGAATCGCTAGAGGACCTTAGCACTATGCTCAATGACCTCAATGGTGTCTCCCAACGGATGGGTCTTAAGATGAACATGGACAAAACAAAGATCATGTTTAATGTCCATGTCACACCTACCATGTCATACTACCACATGCCGGTAGTTGTTGGGAGCACTATGCTCGAAGTTGTTGACAAATACGTTTACCTAGGACAAATAGTCCGAGTAGGTAAGTCCAACTTCGACCGAGAGGTCAATCGACGGATTCAACTCGGCTGGGCAGCGTTCGGGAAATTACGACACATCTTCTCGTCAGGTCACCAAAAAACATATACAACCAGTGCGTTTTGCCAGTGATGACTTACGGATCTGAGACGTGGTCCTTCACTGCTGGCCGTATGAGGACGCTCAAGGTCGCTCAGCGAGCTATGGAGAGGGCTATGCTCGGAGTTTCTCTGCGTGATAGACTCAGAAATGAGTATATCCGCAGTAAAACCAGAGTGACCGACATAGCCCAACGGATTAGTAAGCTGAAGTGGCAATGGGTCGGCCATATAGCTCGAAGAACCGATAACCGATGGGGAAGAAAGGTTCTCGAGTGGCAGCCTCGTACCGGTAGGCGTAGTGTAGGGCGACCCCCCACTAGATGGAGTGACGACCTGGTAAGACATGCAGGAAGTCGATGGATGCAGGTGGCTCAGGACCGTGCTTTGTGGCATTACTTGGGGGAGGCCTATGTTCAGCAGTGCACTTGTGAAGGGCTGTAATGATGATGATGAATTACGATATGTATACGGTATTGCTATCACGAAGTACAGTCGAGCACATCCCAAAATCAAATGTTAGTTTATTATAAATTAACCATCAACTTTTGATTTACGTAAAAGTAGAATTGTGCCTCAAGGCCGAAACAAAATAGATTCAATTCAATCGTTTGTTTGGATAACATTAAATAAATTCAATTATTTGGTTGGATTACAAAGATTAGTGTAGGCAGTAACAGCTGCAAGAGTTTTTAAGTGTTAAAATTCTAAAAACTTTTTTAATTATAAACCAATTTTAATGATTTTTTGCTAAATAGAATATGTAACATATAATACATATACGCATAAAATTTAAAAAAAAAAGGTATTTTAACGTAACTATTTAGACGACGTTGTAGTTGATACTTGAGCCTGTGATATTTTTAGACCACTCAAAAGAGTAAATAATTAACTATATGCTCTGTCTCTGCCATGGAATAGGGAATGGAACTTTTTATTCCATCATCTGTGGTACCTATCGGAGGCAGAACCCAGGCTTGGTTTGGTCGCTCCTGCAAAATTGCACTACGTCATAAGGAGGAGTACTACCAGGCCTGGGCTCGCGCATCGACGTCTCGGGATGCAAACACCAGCACCCTTAAAAAGAAGTACAATTCTGCCTCCAGGTCCTTCAAAAGTGTCATTATCAAGGCAAAGTCAACGTTATGTTGACTTTGCCAATAAAAAGAAATAATTTTTTTGTTAATAAAAAGAAAACCCAAACGCAAAACCTAAAACAAATGAACAAACCTTTGAAACAATATGTTTTAGCTACCGTTACAGCTGTTAAAGTCCACTGCTGAAAACAGGCCTGCCCTATAGATTACCTCATTGGAGGGATATTTGCCATAGATGCCACGCTTGGCAAGCGGGTTGGCAATCGAATTTTTATTGTTATTAGGGAGATCCTGTCTGTCTGATTTGTTTATCTCAGTCGCCTCTTACGTCACCCACGGGATGATATGGGATAGTGGATATCCTTACACCGCCACTACAGCGGTATATTTTAGTACTAAGTTCAAAAGCTATTATTTTGCAATAATTTGATTCTTTCTAGTTCTACTAAGAGATATCCACTACTCCACATCATTTAATATGTGTCGTAAAAGGTGGCAGAGGAAAACTTTACAGGAGTTGGGCTGCAGCATCTGCTTGACAACAGCTCAAAATAACTGCGATTTCCAGTCCGTCTGCTAAGTGTGTCGACTATGGCAAGAAATCTATGGGTGACATTTTTTTTTTAGAAGTGAACCTCCGATAGGTTGTAATGAATAGTATTTTAAATCCATTGCTAAATATAGACATTTTCAAGAACACTCGAGCTGGTGTGAATTTTTTGGAAGTATTATGTGAGAATGCTACCACCCTGAGCTGACAGCTTGTTTGGGTATTGTTAAACACGTTATAGTCATAAAAATAAAAATATTAACAAAAAAAAGGAATATATAAAGCGGTCTTATCGCTAAGAGCGAACTCTTCCAGACAACCTTTAACTTGGTGGATTATAATATGTTTCCTAATTATTGAGAAGTGACCATTCGCGCGTTTTTCTTTCGTTTAACAACATATATGTTTTCATAAAAAAAGTCTAACAATACTTAACCACCTAGATTGTTTCATGATTTTAGTCGATTTTTTATAGCAATATAAATTAATAACATTAGCAATATTTCAAGGAATCAGCAGCAGATTTTAATAATCTCAAAATTGGATCCATTTGAAGGAACAAGTGCCGTATTAATTAACTTCTTTGATTTCAAAGTTAAAATGATTTTGGTATGATTATATTTGACATGAATTATTTATAATAGTCTGAAATTGTATTTTTTTCATAAAATAAATTGAATAACATGTCTATAAAATTTATTAATAACCGTTTAATAAAATGTGTTTGAAGTACTCGATTATGTTAAAGAAATTAAAAAAAAATTATACAATTTAGTGTTTTAGGTAAGTGACAATTAAATACTATTATACTAATTTAGCCAGTGGCATGTGTGCATTATGTTGCATCGCTGAGGGCCGCGGGTTTGGATTCCCGCACGGAACCACTAATTGTATGGCCTACGAATAACTGTTTCGTGTCTGGGTGTTTGGCCTTATGCATTTTAAATATGTAAACCTTCACGATACAGAAGAAAAGCCTATTGTGGGATTACGTAAAATCAGTTGTTTTAAAAAGGCAAATTGAAGATGAATACCCGACCGCTGAAATGCATATATTTATAATCAATTCCGAACGTAGTGGTAATTACCCAAGTACCAGGCTATACTCAAACTCAGACTCAGAAGTGCTCGTCGGTGACGGAAAACATTGTAAAGAAATCTTAATATCTACGGAACGAAAAAAACTACGAGGATGCGTGAAATCCGCCAATAACATCTGGCAAAATTTAAACGGGAGCTACGCAGGAAGTTCTGAAAAAAGTTTTTTTGGTATATTAAATGCTCAGTTTATACAAAAAAAAAAAAATATTCGAACATGAGACGCAGTTAAAATATCAATGCAATTTCAAATTTCTCTCCACACTTTTTTACAAGCTAAATTTTTATATTCAAAAATTATTGTTCTGCGTGGTTCGCGCAATATTTTTTACGATTCAAAAATGTGACCTAAAACGACGACGATCTGTTGTGTACTGCTGTTATAAGAAATTTCAGCAGAGTCGGCTAACTTTGAGAGATGAAGAAAGGAGTAGTCGCACTTTGACCGCCAACTGTGCAAACAGTGAACAATTTAATTGAAGAGAACGACTAACTGCTTAAAATTTTAATTCAACTAAAATTAAAGGTTGAAGCAGGTTCGCCTGGGTCTATCTTCGTTTCATTATTACGGCTATTCTCATGTATTTGATTTATCAATACAATCCAAAATGTAGCGTCAGTCGATGGTGTGTTTTTTTTTTCAAAATGAAACGAAATTGGAGTGCAGCACAGAGAAGATTTTGATCAACAGACTTGAACGAACTATCTAGTGTCAATTTCTTTACGAAATCGAAATTAGGCTTATTACGATTGTGCATGGTACTTACTTACTTACTTATCTTCACGCACAATCCCTAACGGGGTAGTCAGAGACAACAGATCGCCAAGTGTCACGATCCTTACATACCTCTTTCGCTTCTTTCAGGTTCATTAACTTCTTCATACATGCACGTCTAGGTATCCGAGTACTCTTGACCTTCCCCTTCTTCGAGCAATTTGCTCACATGGTCTTCAAAAGTTAGTCTCGGTCCACCTCGACACCTTTTAATATTTACTTTCGCTCTATATATTTTCTTCACCATTCGGTCTTCACTCATTCGCTCAACGTGCCCAAACCATTGGAGTACGCCCCTATCAATTTTTGTGATAAGGTCATCTTTCAATCCTGCCATATTGCGAATCTCTTCGTTTCGCTTTCGATCGGCTATGGTAACGCCACACATTTTACGAAGAGATCGCATCTCCACTGCATTCAACTTGCTTTTATGCTTCTTCTGGCATACCCAGGTTTCGCTGCCATATAACAAAGTCGGTACCAACACTGCGTTATGTATTGCAAGGCGTGCACTCTTCACCACGCCTTGCCTTTTGACTAATGCATTCAGGGCACCATTGACTTTGTTTCCGGCAGCGACACCCCTATCCACATCTAAATCACATCTTCCATCCCGGCTGAAAGCACTCCCCAAGTATACAATTTCATTTACCTGTTCTAGACATTCCTGATTTACCCATATTTCACATTTCGTTCTCTCTTCGTCCTTTTCAAATACCAGAACCTTAGTTTTATTAGCATTCAAACGGAGACCTTTAATTTGACATTCCTCTTTCATAAACGTGACTAATGCCTGCAGTTCTGCTTCTGATGGTACAATAAGCACTGCATCATCAGCATACAGTAGACAATTTACTTTAATGTCACCCAATTTCACACCCAAACAGCTATTTTTCAGCTTCTGTAAACAGCTGTCGAGATACAGTATGAACAGCCAGGAAGACATGACACAACCCTGTTTTACGCCCGCTTGGACGCGAAACATGGGTGACAGGTTATGCGCTACCCGCACACAGGCTTTACAGTCATAGTAAAGTGACTACACAGCCCTTAACTATCGACCATCAGCACCATATCCCGGCAACAGTTCCCACATTTTCTTCCTTATAACCTTATCAAATGCTTTCTCCAGATCCACAAAAGCATAGAAAATCCTCTGGTTAACACTCAGAAGCTTTTCCGTGATCATGCGGAGAGAAAACATTTGATCCGTGCATCCTCTTCCAGGTCTCCATCCACAATCCGCATTGTGCCTCCCATAAGAATCTTCCCGATTTCTCTTGCATCCTACGTGTCAAAACTTTCGAGTAAACTTTACTTGGTAAACTGGTCAAGCTGATCGCCCAATAGCACCCACAGTCAAAATGTGAACCTTTACCTTTATATAAAGGCACAATGACCGCAGATCGCCAATCATCCGGGATATCTCCCGTCCGCCAGCACAAATTGCACAGCAGACGAAAGCTGTCCCAGACGCGAGGCCCACCGTACTTGACCATTTCAGCAGTAACTCTGTCTAGTCCCGCTGCCTTACCACATTTCAAACTTCGAATCGCACGTTCAATCTCTGTCATGCTGATGACCTCAGTGTCATCGAGGTCCGTGTCTGGCGTGCCAGTCATGGCGTCACCCCCGGATCCTTCACTAAGATCATGACACGCATACATTTCTCTATAAAATTCACTCCATCGCTGCATGACGTCCGATTTTTCTGAGAGGACGTCATTGGTTCTCGAAAGCACTTTGTTCATTCTTAAGGCTGTCACACCACCCCGGGACCCTCCAACCTCTTTCCAGAAGAGTTTGGAGTTTTCCTTAAAATTGTGCGACAACCTCTCGTCCGCTTCTATTCTACACCTTTCACGTACTTCCTCAACCAATGTTTTCGCATGAACTTTTTGCAGCTTGTATCTTTCTTTCATCTTCTCTCTCATATGCTTATCGTTACTGGAGGCCAAGTAGTCTAACCATGCTTTTTTCTTCTTTTTTTACAGCTTCTCTCACTACATCATTCCACCATGCATCTCTTCTTTTACTACTACCTCTTTTTGTCGTTCCACATACTTCTTCCGCTGCACTTACCATTCCATCCCTAAGGTTCTGCCATGTTCTCTCCACACATGCTTTCCTGCCATCGATGGTGTCAAGCTTTTCGGCAACCCTGGTGATTGCCGTATCCGCTTCCTGAAGCTTCCAGCTTCGGATGCGACAGTGACAGATTGTGGATGGTAATTTTAGTGTGATTAGAAAGGTAGGTACTGTTCACTATCCCCTGTTTCATTTGTATCTATCGACTCCTACGTCACACCACTTGGATGAAATGATGTAATGAGTTATCGTCTAATATTTATATTATACCTTTATATTAACAATATATTAACTTAATTAAAATTAAAATAATATATTAACTTGGACTCTTACACCGCCACTAAAAGACGAAGTGCGAAAGTTGGCGATTAACTGAAGGGAGGATTTCCCTAATGTGCCCACGTCAAGTAGAGGACTGTTACTGGCTGATAAAATAAAAGTTGTTTAAAAAGTTAATATAAGTACTTGTCTTATTTTTCTTTTATATTTTCTATTCATAAACATTTTTATTAAAGAAACATAAGATGAAATTGACGGAAGTCTAAACGAGGGACTGTAATAAAAATTTGTCCTAAAATTAGCTTTATTATTTTTTCAGATAAACGATATTACGAACCCTCAAAATTACAAGAGAATATTTCTCGTAAGTCGGACGAATAAATATGAAATATTACGCACTTCATGAAAGAACATTTTGGTAATATACTTTAATAAGAAACACTTATTAAAGTATGACACGGCAATCCTCGAGTCCGGCAACTTGTTCTATCACCGGGAGGGCGACCATCTGTCCCAAGGAGGTGTCGGATTTATCGTCCACAAATCTCTCGTCAACAACGTTGTAAAGATTGGGAGTGTGTCGACGAGGGTCGCGTACCTGATACTCAGAATCACCAAACGGTATTCGCTGAAGGTCATTCAGGTTTACGCACCAACCTCGGCACATCCCGATGAGGAGGTGGAGGAAATGTATGAGGATATTTCCAGAGCCATACATTCCTCCAAAACCTACTACACGGTGTTGATGGGAGACTTCAACGCAAAACTGGGCACAAGAGAAAGCGGTGAGCTGAAGGTAGGGAAATTTGGAGTAGGGCAACGGAACCGAAGGGGCCAGCAGCTGGCCGACTTTATGGAGAAAGAGGGACTCTTTATGATGAACTCTTTCTTCCAGAAGCGGCCCCACAGGAAGTGGACCTGGTCGAGCCCCGACGGTTCGACAAAAAATGAGATTGACTTCATTATGACGACCAGACGCCAACTGTTCAGTGATGTCTCAGTGATCGCAAGGGTGAAAACTGGCAGCGATCATCGAATGGTTAGAGGCACACTGAACCTAAACGTTAAGTTGGAGAGGTCTCGTCTAATGAAGTCATCGCTCCGTCCCCCCTCGTGCTCTAATCCAGAATCCCGAAACCTTTCAGCTCGAGTTACGTAACCGCTTCCAGTGCCTAGAAGATTGCAATGCAGTGGACGATATGAACGACAAGCTCGTGGAAACTGTCCATGCGGTCGGAGCTAAGTTCTGCAAAACCCGCCGCAGAAGAACACAAAAACTCTCCGATCACACTCTTAATCTCATGGCTGTTAGACGGGAGATGAGGCTGCAATCGTCAACAGATTTGACAGCATACAGGCAACTGAACAGACAGATCTCCAAATGCATACGGCGAGACTTACGCAACTTTAATACTTCTCGTATTAAAGAAGCGGTCGAGCGGAACCAGGGCTCCAAAGTCTTTGCCAGAGATCTGTCTGCCAGAAAGAGCCAACTGTCAAGGCTGAAGACTGAGTGTGGCAACATCGTTTCCGGGACACCTGAGATTTTGAGTGAGATTGAGAGGTTCTATGGGCAGCTGTACACATCATCGTTGGAGCCACACGCAAGTGTGAGTAACGATCCAAGAGCAAGTCTTATCCGACACTATTCCGATGATATCCCGGACGTCAGTCTAAGCGAGATTAGAATGGCTCTCCAGCACCTTAAAAACGGCAGGGCCCCAGGCGAGGATGGAATTACAGCGGAGCTTCTGAAAGCGGGTGGAACACCGGTACTTGAAGTCCTTCAGAAGCTCTTCAATTCCGTCCTCCATGGTGGCACTACTCCAGAGGCGTGGAGCAGAAGTGCGGTGGTCTTGTTCTTTAAGAAAGGCGACAACGCTCTCTTAAAGAACTACAGACCGATTTCCCTTCTGAGCCGCGTCTACGTGCTGTTTTCGAGAGTCATTACGAATCGTCTCGCACGCAGACTTGACGACTTCCAGCCTCCCGAACAAGCCGGTTTCCGAAAAGGCTTCAGTACCATAGACCACATACATACCCTGCGGCAGATTGTACAGAAGACTGAAGAGTACAATCTGCCACTTTGCCTGGCGTATGTGGACTATGAGAAAGCCTTTGATTCCGTCGAAATTTGGGCGGTGCTACAGTCCCTTCAGCGGTGCCAAGTTGACTGTCGGTATATCGAAGTGCTGAAGTGTTTGTACAGTAGGGCTACGATGGCTATCCGAGTACAGAACCAGAGCTCGAAACCTATCCAACTGCAGAGAGGTGTAAGACAGGGGTGACGTTATATCCCCGAAACTCTTCACCGCTGCATTGGAAGACGTTTTCAAGCTACTGGACTGGAAAGGATACGGTATTGACATCAATGGCGAGTACATCACTCACCTTCGATTTGCCGACGATATAGTCCTTATGGCAGAATCGCTGGAGGACTTAAGCACTATGCTCAATGACCTCAATAGTGCCTCCCAACGGATAGGTCTTAAGATGAACATGGACAAAACAAAGATCATGTTCAATGTCCATGTCACACCTATGCCGGTAGTTGTTGGGAGCACTATGCTCGAAGTTGTTGACGAATACGTTTACCTGGGACAAATAGTCCGACTAGGTAAGTCCAACTTCGACCGAGAGGTCAATCGACGGATTCAACTCGGCTGGGCAGCGTTCGGGAAATTACGGCATATCTTTTCGTCAGGTATACCTCAATCTCTAAAAACTAGATTGTACAACCAGTGCGTGTTGCCAGTGATGACTTACGGATCTGTGACGTGGTCCTTCACTGCTGGCCGTATGAGGACGCTTAAGGTCGCTCAGCGAGCTATGGAGAGGGCTATGCTCGGAGTTTCTCTGCGTGATAGACTCAGAAATGAGGATATCCGCAGTAAAACCAGAGTGACCGACATAGCCCAACGGATTAGTAAGCTGAAGTGGCAATGGGCCGGCCATATAGCTCGAAGAACCGATAACCGATGGGGAAGAAAGGTTCTCGAGTGGCAGCCTCGTACCGGTAGGCGTAGTGTAGGGCGACCCCCACTAGATGGAGTGACGACCTGGTAAGACATGCAGGAAGTCGATGGATGCAGGTGGCTCAGGACCGTGCTTTGTGGCATTACTTGGGGGAGGCCTATGTTTAGCAGTGGACTTGTGAAGGGCTGTAATGATGATGATGATGAAGAAACACTTAATTAAAAAATATATTTGTATCATAAATTATATGAGAAAGCTCAAGGTCGCTCAGCAAGATATGGAGAGGACTTTTCGCGGCGTTACTTTGCGTGATAGACTTACAAAATGATGAAATCCGCAGTAGAACCAGAATAACCGACTTAGCCAACTGATTAGTAAGCTGAAGTAGTAATGGATCGGCTTTATAGCTTTAAGAATGAAGATGAGAAAGAAGGAGTGTTTTGTGGCATACCTTGGACTTGTGAAGGGCTGTAATGGTGATGATGATGAAACGCTTTACACTTAAGTTTTACCCTTACACTGTACTTAATTTTAATAGTGTGTCGTAAGTGTAATTCAGACTAAAGTAATTTTAAAAATACAATCTAAAATAATGATAAAAGGGGGCACGCCGGCTCGTTTCTGCTTCCGGCATCGTTAAGGGTCAGCTGTAACCGCAGTTTTTTGAAATGAGGCTGCGTAATTAATGCCGCCATTTAAGCTTTAGTGTAAGACGCTTGTAATTTTAATGGAGCACTCAAGATAACTCCAAGAGCTGGTTAGTACGTTAGAATGCTAAAACCCTTTACTGAATCACTATTTGGTTTAACTCACAGATAAAAGAAAAATAAATTGATTAATTTAAATTCTGGGCACAAAATAAGAACTTATTGTATCTATTTTTATAATAAAATACCCTATGAGGAAATCTATGAAGGAAGCTTGTGTTTAACTGTGAACTTTTTTCGTAGGTTGCAATGAATGGATTTATGATTATAGATTAAGAACAAAAATGTATGGTCGCGCTGCCACAAATATATTTTAATGTGCAGTAAGGGTAACCAACAAGCACACAATCCACTTAATGGTAAGTGGATGCTGTAGTACATAGATAATATCTGACAGTATGCACAACTGGAAAGATATATATCACTGGGCAATATGTTTCTTAATTCGACTATATTATCCTTTTGTTTTACATACAAAAGGTATTAATATAATCATAATATGTTACACGATATCTTCGTCAATTAGAAATCGATTTTTATGTTCCTTTTTGTAAAATAAGTTAGTTAACAACTATAGCAGATACGTACACACAGCAAAAAGTTTTATGTCTTTACGAGTAGCTAAATTCATTTAAGAAGAAAGTTAATAAGTTTATATCAATTCCTTTGTAAAATGTGTTTTTTTATAAAATAATATATCATGATATTAATTGTTGTTCCTATAAATTATAAGTCAAGCTTGGCTCTTTTGTGACATTTAAACAAATTAATTCTTTGTGAATCTGTGAGTGAATGAAACATGTTGATGTTTAACTCAAGCGAAATAGATCTGATAATAGAATTCACTTCTAAAATAATCATTTATCTTCTTTACAGTTCAACTAGAGCAAGAAAACCAGCAGCGAAGAAATATTCTTAAATGTTTAAGATTATTTCTTAAAATTAATTTAAGTAAGCCGTTTTTGGCTTAAACTTTGCTTTGTTACTTTAAAAATCTGCTGAAGGAAATCAAGTGGTTAAGAATAATTCTGAGTAAATCGTATAAATTATTCAAAATGTTTAGTCGTTAAAATATCGTATTTGCTTAGAAGAAATTTATATTCAAACTCTTTCTTTATGCAGCATACTCACATACGCATAAAAGTACAAAATAACAAGTGTAGGAAAATGTGCTCAGTTTTAATTTGCAAAATATGTAGTTTTTTTTATAAACCGCACGCGAACGTGTCCCACACATTGACGGTATCAGCAAACAATAATGTTTTAGAATATACTCACATCTTGATTTCGATATATCTGACGAGAAGTAATCTCTCAAATGCTGCGTAGCGGAGTTGAATCCGTCTATTGACCTCTCGCTTAAAGTTGGACTTACCCAGTCGGACTATTTCTCCCAGGTAAACATTCTCGTCGACAATTTGTAAATGTAAGTTTTCGACCAGTTTAAAACATGGATGCCACGACGGATACTTGATTTCGCAATATAAATACAGATCTGTCTGGAGGTAACTTACGCGGATGACAACAGCTATCAATATCAGTGCTAGCTGCTAGTGCACTATTGGTGCTTTTGTTCGTTGTACGTGGACATAGCAAAGCGACATCATAATTTTGATATTTTCTGAATCGCGGAAATTTGTTGTGATTTTTGACGTAATTTTTTATAATAGTTTGTAGCGCGCCGATACTTACCTATGTCCCCCGATGTCTCTATCCCCTCTCGTACGGTGCCCCACCTGCGCCACGGGATCGCGCCACTCGTCCGAACCTTTGACTGCCGATACAAGCAGTATGCTAGCCGACTAGCTCTGAGCTATACATATGTGTATTATTGTTTGATCCCGCGCTCGCGCTGCGTTCGCGAGACGCCGTTTATGTACTTACGTGTCAAATATTGCCTATACTGTTACTATTTAAGTGAATAAACTGTGCTTTCGGATTATTTGTAACGTTTCCTTTATCATGCGTGACCAGTGAACGTTATATTGGCTCCCAACGGTGGGCCACGAACGAACCTACCGTGGCTCTCGAAGTTTCTAGTGCACAAGTACGTACGCGAGTGTATGCCTAGTGTACCCACGCGTTTTTCCTTGATATTGAGACGTGAACTACAAGGACACAGTCATAATGCCACCGCGAAAACCGCGTAATAATGACTCCAGTTCGGATGAGGAACCGGTGAAGCCGACACCTGTAAACCCGACACCTGCGGCACCTGTGCTTATGTCCGAGAACCAGCTTTCGTCGCTTCTGGCCGCCTTCTCTGCGGCACAAGCCGAGGCAAACCAGAAGCTCGTCCAGTCTCTTCTGACATCGCACTTAGGGGCGCCGCCGAATGTCGATTCAAGCGCTGCCGGCGCGGCCACTGTCACGTCACCGCGGTCGTCATCTATCCCAGGAACATTCGTAAAATGCACTACACGGTTCGACGGTTCATCTCAACACCCGGAAGCAGTGGAAGCATTCATTGACGCGGTGGAAATGTATAAGGATTGTGCATCAGTTAGTGATGAGATGGCACTTCGCGGTATCCCTATGTTACTTCAAGGAGATGCTGCAGTGTGGTGGCGTGGAATCCGAAACGAAATACACTCGTGGTCGGATGCTGTGAAACGCTTGCGCTCGATGTACGGAGTTCCACGACCTGCATATAAGTTGTACCGAGACGTTTTTGCCGCCGAACAAGGATCGGAGCGTGCCGATATTTTCGTCGTAAGGATAAGGGCTTTGTTAGCGAAACTACCCTATGAATTACCAGAGGAAGCGAGATTAGATATGATTTATGGGCTTCTACATAAGAGAATCAGAAAACGATTGTCGAGAGATACTGTGAATGACATCGAATCTCTCATTGAAAGATCTCGAGCTATAGAAGAGTCGCTGACGGAGAACGCTGCGCTGCCACCGCTCGCGCCGCCACAACCGCTGGCGTCGCCGCTGAGTGTGCCCGCGAGACCTAGCCGCAGGCATGGCGAGGGACTTCAACATAGTACTTCGGGTTCGAATTCGACGGCGCCGCAACTGCGCGCCCCCGACTCCGCTTCGCAGTCATCACGCGACCGTGTGCCTGTGCCGCGTAGTGATCATTGTGTGAGCAAAAATAGTGATGGTGAGAGAAAGCTATTCTGTGTTTACTGCAAAACGCGAGGACACGTCCGTGACTCCTGTGATAAGTTAAGTAAAAGATCTCATTCTTCTAACTCAGGTATTGTTTGTTATAATTGTGGCGAGAAAGGTCATATTAGAGTAAATTGCCCTAAATGTTTACAAAGTATACCTTCTAATGATGACATTAAAGTTGAAAATGTATTTTCGTCCATCTTTGTTAATAATTGCATCTCGAATTCGAAATCCGATTGTAAGGAGCAAGGTCGGCCTATCGTACGAGTGAGTATAGGGGGATACTCGGGTACCGCGTTGTTAGATACCGCCGCGCGTCGTAGTGTTGCGAGTTGTTCACTTTATGCGTTAATGAAACGTATCGGTTTAAATTTTCGTACCGAAATGATGTCGGTAAAGCTTGCGGACGGTACTATTAGGAATAGTGAGGTGCTACTCACGGAGGTCAATGTTCAACTTGCTTCCTTAAGTATACCTATCGAGTTCATTATTTTACCGAATGCCGTCAATAACGATACTTTGTTAGGTATTGACTTTATAACAAAGGCTAGAATGATTATTGATTTTGATAAATGGAATTGGCGTACAGTTGATCAGCCCCGGACATTTCACGCCTTGTCATGGGAGACTCGTCGCGAACCTGTTGAGTGCGCCGCCGCATTGAACGTGTTGCGAGAGGACGAGGCCACCGTGCTATCGGAGTCGGAGAGGTCTAGACTGGCGAATCTATTAGGTGAGTATTCTGACGTTTTTGATGTTGTCGGAGAACCGACACCATTCGCCGAACACCATATAGATACCGGTGACCACCCGCCGATTGCTGTGCCCCCGTATCGGGTCACGCCTGCGAAGAAGGAAATCATGCGCGCCGAGTTAGACAAGATGCTGGCTGATGGTGTGATTGAGGAGTGCGAATCCGCCTGGGCCGCACCATGCGTCCTGGTACCGAAGTCTAATGGTACCTATAGGTTTTGTGTAGACTATCGCAAGCTAAATGCGGTTACCAAGACAGATGCATACCCCATGCCGCGTATCGACGAGCTGTTACAGTCGACCAAGAAGGGCTGTGTGATGAGCTCGCTAGACCTCCGTAGTGGGTACTGGCAGGTCAGTACGGCGGATAGGGATAAAACGGCCTTCGTTACACCTTTTGGGACCTACCGCTTCACGCGTATGCCGTTCGGCCTGAAGGGGTCTCCGGCAACGTTCCAGCGTCTCATAGATCGCTTCCGGTCAGGACCTTCACTTGGTGGTAGGCATATTCTAGGTTATCTTGATGACCTATTAGTAATTTCAGAGGACTTTGAGTCCCATTTGTCTGATTTACGTGCGGTATTTGAGCGTCTTCGGATGTTCAAGTTAAGAGCCAACCGTGAAAAATGCGTGTTCGCTAGGGACCGGCTCAAATACCTAGGTCACGTAATATCCAACGACGGTATATCTCCAGACGAAGATAAGGTGCGTGCTGTCCTAGAGATGAGAGAACCGACTAATCTCCAGCAACTTCGTACCTTCCTGCAAACTTGCTCTTGGTTTAGGAAGTTCATACCAGAGTTTGCGAAGGTAGCTGAACCGCTTACGCGCCTTACCAAAAAGTCACAGATCTGGCAATGGGGGAGATGATCAGGCCAAAGCCTTCGTACATCTTAAGTCCCTTCTGGCTTCACCACCCATTCTTGTTCAGCCAGACTACTCGAAGCCATTTATCCTTAGGACGGATGCCAGCGATTTTGCCCTAGGAGCAGCTTTACTCCAGGGGGAGTCTCCACAGGATGAACACCCAATCGAGTACGCGAGCCGTCTCCTCACATCAGCCGAGAAAAATTATACCACTACGGAGCGGGAGGCGCTAGCAGTTGTGTGGGCCGTGGAAAGATTCCGTGGCTATATTGATGGTCACCAGGTAGTGGTCAGAAGTGATCATCAACCCCTGAAGTGGCTTTTTTCTGTCAAATCGCCTAGTGGTAGGCTTGTTCGTTGGGCTTTAAAGCTACAATCATTTGGTCTCCAAATGGAATACACCCCTGGGAAGGTTAACGTGCTAGCTGACGCACTCAGCCGTCCAGTCATCGATAGCACTTTGACGGAATGTGGTGCCTGCCCCGTGTCTGTGGATGTTCCACGTTGGGATGCTACATCAACCCGTGAAGCCCAGCTGGCTGATCCAGAAGTAGCCAAAATCCTTAAGGACTTGGAAAGTTCTGATGAGCTGTCAGTTCATCGGTGGTCGGAGAGGGGGTACCTGATAAACCAAGGTGTATTGTACCGGTACGTGGACAACACCGATACTGAGGAGCCTCAGCTGGTAGTACCTGAGAGTTTGCGGGGCAAAGTTATGTTTGAGTGTCATGACTCGCCAACCGCCGCTCATGGAGGTATTCAACGGACTTTGCATCGTATATCCCAGCAGTTCTATTTCCCTGGTATGAGACGCTATATCACCGATTACCTGAAGACCTGCACTGAGTGTCAGCGGTATAAGTCTTCCAACTTGAAACCGCCCGGCTTACTCCAGACTCCGGTACCGGCTCAACGATTCGAGGTCATCGCCGTCGATCTCTTTGGACCGTTACCCAAAGGACCTCAGGGTGAAAGGTGGATTTTGATAGTGGAGGACACTGCTAGTAAGTGGGTCGAACTGTTTGCTCTAACCGAGGCCACAGCCGAAAACTGTGCGAAAACTCTTGTTGGTGAAATCTTTATGAGGTATGGACTTCCTAGGCGGATGATCTCCGATAACGGTGTCCAGTTTGTGGCTGATGTTATGCAGAAGGCTCTGTTTGTCCTAGGCGTAAAACAGAACCTGGTGCCTTTGTATCACCCAGAAGCGAATCCTGTGGAACGGAAGAATCGGGACCTCAAATCTCACCTCGCCATTCTCGTGGAGGGTAACCATAAGCAATGGTCTGAGATATTGCCTTTCGTCCGATTTGCTCTTAATAGCTCAGTCACCGTTTCTACGGGTACCACTCCGGCTTTCTTGACATTTGGACGTGAGCTCCGGTCTCCTTTGTCGGTTCAGGCTGATCTACGAGCGGTCACCGAGTCTGAAAACTTTGTCCCTCAGATTACGCCTTACCTCTTGAAGCTTGCTGACTCTCTCTCGGAAGCTAAGGAGAACATTGAACATCAACAGGATCTTCGTAAGCTCCAAGCCGATTCCGATCGCCGTGGTTCGGATCCGTTACAAGAAGGTGATCTCGTACTCATGAAGACACATGTCCTGAGTAATGCTGCTAAGGGTGTTACTTCTAAATTCATCCCGAAGCAGGATGGTCCGTATGTGATCTCCAAACAGGTCAGTCCAACTACCTACCTTCTAACTTCGCAGAAGACTGGTGAAGGCGTTGATAAGTATCATGTGTCGGATCTGCGTAAATACCATGACAGGGGTGGTGAAGAATGTCCGGAGCCGGTTGCTCCTAAGCGTCGTAGGGGTCGTCCGCGTAAGGATCGCAGCTAGGCGCTAACTAATAGTTTGACCATTCGTGATGTTCCCTCTTGGTCAAAAGGGGGAGTATGTAGCGCGCCGATACTTACCTATGTCACCCGATGTCTCTATCCCCTCTCGTACGGTGCCCCACCTGCGCCACGGGATCGCGCCACTCGTCCGAACCTTTGACTGCCGATACAAGCAGTATGCTAGCCGACTAGCTCTGAGCTATACATATGTGTATTATTGTTTGATCCCGCGCTCGCGCTGCGTTCGCGAGACGCCGTTTATGTACTTACGTGTCAAATATTGCCTATACTGTTACTATTTAAGTGAATAAACTGTGCATTCGGATTATTTGTAACGTTTCATTTATCATGCGTGACCAGTGAACGTTATAAGTTATTATTTATATATTTTCTTCAGGCAGAACCCGTAAGTGTTATTAACAAATTAAGTTAGGTATAGCTAAGATTAGTAAAAATACATTAAAACACTACAATAACATGAAATTTTTTAAAAATTATGGGATAAATCTACACAATTACATATTATACTTACTGTTTTTCTGCTGTCTTTTTCAAATTCTACTAATTAGCATTTTTTATCGAACGTCGATAAACAATAATTATTTTTATTTCTATTATTGATTACTGAATTGTGACAAAATTTTATGTTTATCAAGCTTTCCTTGTTTTTAAATATTACTACTAAATATTAGCACAGAATAAATATTAGATATAAGGAGGATCAAAATAAGTTATAAGTTATAGTCGGCATATACATAGAGGACAATACTTTTGATCACTCGAAGAGTGGGTTTTTTGGGTTTTACCTATACCTAAGCCCTTCGTCAGCTTACGGCACAGAAATAATAATAATAAGACAATAAAAATGAATAAGCGCTCGATTACTTCCAAAACCGATGTCGCCACATCTTAGCACATACGCATTAAGTGACCAATGCCTGCAGCCTTATTATAAAGAAACGCAGTGCACAATGATATCTAATGTTTCACATGACGTTGCTTGGTGAGTTTGTCAACGTCGCGTTCGTCACGTATTACGATAGAACAAAAGCAGCAATGGTAATTGTACAGTACGAAAAGTAATAAATGAAAGTTTACAAAGGTAAACATCATAGTAAAATATTCATCTAGATTTAAATTAAAGTAGTAGTAGTAAAATATTCATCTAGATTTAAGTTAAAACAATGATAATTAGTAAATAATCAAGTTACCGATAAAATGTTATGCCTTTATTAGTTGAATTACACATTCTTCATGAGTTTTTTTTTACAACTGATTATGCTGCAGTTTACCATTATAATAACATAAATTCACGTACGACGTTTCCCGCGCAACTAAATCACAAAATGGTGAATGATGTCTGTCAACACATCATAGCAGCGACAAGGTCTCGTGTCTATGCCACTTTTATTGTCTATTACGATTTCTGTAGCTTAGGGTTTTAAGTTTGAGGAGCCTGTGAAACGCCACGTATTTTATAATAATTTTGTTTTGTTTATTACATTTTAGTAATAAACAATAATAAGAGTTTATTTAAAAAATAATTCCCGTTACAATTCTTTATCGAATAAAATACCTACTAAATTTCTCCTACAAATTGCTGCAAATTTGGAATTAATCCCAATGTTTTATGCTTGAAATAACCTTTTTTAAATATTTTTCTCAGATCTTTTTAGTAATAAAGCGGAAATTCATAAGTTATAAATGCAATGTGTACTGGGGTGGAAAGAATAGCTGCTAACCCAGCACGTCCCATAGGTGTTTCACAGCATCTTCTTAAGGGGAAACCTACGGACTGCTCCCAGCCATTCTCCCGCAAGATGGCGCTGAAGTCAACATTTTTAGTTTATTTAGGTTTTTGTGTAATTGGAAAATTATTAAGTCGTAGTAGTAGTTTGCGGTTATCGGATATTACATTTTATCGGAATAGGTCATATCATTGCCTCAAAATCCACCTAATTCGACACAAAGTTTGATTATAACATCTGTCATTGAATATATTGTCGTTTACACACACAGACGTATCCCTACGTTTACGAAGCTTGAACGTGTATATAAAAAAACAAGTTTTTAATTTTTCTGTATGTGTAGATTGAGTAGGCAGAACTACAAAACGCTATGTACGATTGTTATAAAAATAAATTTGTTGTTTGTTATGTTTTTGTTATATTTGTTGGCGTAAACTATTTAATTGATTTATAACTTTGGGAAATAAATTATGTCAACATTGATTACAATATAACGCAGTTTTATTTTATTACATTACACTATTGAATTTTTTATCAAAACAGAAGTACCTATTTGAAGCAACATAATTATGCTGATACATGCCTATTCACTCAAAACTATAATTCGTAAACAAGAAATAACAACAAATCTATAACACGATTTATTTTGTGATAGTAACCAGGAAGGTGAAAATAATATTTCCTAATTTAGAGGCACTAACAAAAGATTTTAGTAAAACAAAAATATAAATATACAAATCTTCCTTCAATTCTATATGAACTGGGTTGCGTTCGGAACACAAGATCTAGAACACTAAAATGTATAAGAATTTACTTATCTTTTTATTTCAATGTTATCTTTATATTCCTGGTATAATTGGCCGACGAATAAGAAAAATATAACTCAGATTAGAATAAGCTATTTATTTATAAACAATAAAGCACGGAACAGAAAAAAGGATTTTATGTAACTGAATTATATTTGTTTTTGAACGCACCATAACCGTAAACTAATTACGTTAGCTGCAGCCGCAGGACTTAAAAAAAACAATTCTTAAAATATAAATTTAATAAAGAAACATTACAATCATTCTATAACTAAATTAAAATGATTAGCTTGGTCGAAGTGTGACCGAAGAATGACGAAATCCGATGCTAACTTGCACGGGCATCGGATTGTCGGCGCCTGCTGACTCGGCGCCTCGTGACGCGCGGCTCCATCGTGTGCGTGTCTAAATAGGTCTTACATACTCGGCGATTTTCGTGTAGTGGAACTACGTAATTCCTCCCCCCACAGTTCAGCGACTATTTTCCGACTTTGAGGGAAAATGTTGCTGGATATGCTTTTGCGTTTTTAGGATCTTCATAGGAATGCTTTCCAGGTGCTGGCGGCTGGGTGCTCTGCTGTTGCGGCTTACTGCATCTCCACAAATTGTAAAGTCGACAGATTATTACAATTGCTATTGTGATAAGCATGCCACTTATCATTACATAAATGGGAATAGTTGTTTGGTACAAAGTGTTGCTAGTTATGGTGTCTTATACCATTATCGGCTCCCTCATGACTTGATTGTAGGCTTCATGTAGTTTTCTCAGGTCGATGGATTGCAGCGAGATTCTAGAGTGTGGTATATCGGTAATTATTAGTGGCTGTCCGGATACTTGGTTGTTCTCGTTGACTATTGTAAATTCTGACGTCATCATTGTGCAATTTAAGGGTATGGTTACCAAATAGCTTCCTTGAAGCTGCTTGTATTCTTCTCTTCCGCATCATAGATGGATTCTTGTAGTGCGAGGGAACGTGACAACATAGTTCCCAGCGTCCAGTTGCTCCATGGCTTCCTTTTCCAGTGTTATAGTGGTCAGGTTGCAGTTATCTCCTAGGGCGTGGTTTGTGACGAGCTCTCGTATGCAGCCATGATGATTCTTGACTCTGTTTATGGTATCGTCTTCGCAGAGGTCTGCTTTCGGGCATTCAGCCTCCATATACGCATATGCTTCCCTGTTGGTTGCTAGGAAAGGAAGGGGTGGAATAAGGATCTTGTTATATCTGTTCGGGGCTATCGAAAGTTTATACAGATCGAATATGTTCGCACTAACTATTGGAACTTTAAAAACTATAACTATCTATTTTTCGACGTAATATGAACCTGGTTTTATATTACTATAATAGTCGCGTAAGTCTAAATTTAATATTCTATCGTCCCCATATATCATTTTTACTCTCTCTATCATTACCCTTAAAGTATCGATATCTATCATTGAATGATGCGTACTTAAGGCACGCACAAGAGCTAGCATATTTTCTATTCTAACTAATTCTTCCAACAAATCATCGACGTTTTCCGTTATGATGGTCAAAAACTGAGCGAAATGAGCATATTTTATTAAACTATTTTCCTTATAAGCAGTACTATTCAACAAAAGTTCTAACGTGCTACGTTAGAACTTTTGTTGAATAGTACTTAATTGATTGCTGATTTTTAACTAACTGATCTACGACGCCGTTATGTTGCGTCATCCATTCCTTGCTGAGACTTATGTGCGAGTTAAACTCCGATATAATTTTAACTTGGTTATTTTCGAGATTTTTTATTGCGTTATCAAATTTCCGGTTAAGCTTTTAACAGCAGATCCTAAGCCATTAATTAAACCTCTCTTCGCTCGACTAGGTTCGAGTCCTTTTAAATGATTTAAAATTTTATGAGATAAATAGTTGATTTGAAGAGAATATAGGGAAAATGTATCATTATTTAATCTTAATTCAAAGTCGGATAACTGCTGTCTCACTGCAATAGTTTTCTCTTCTATATCATTGATGCGAATATACTGCAAAAAGCTATGGTAATGTGACACTAGACGAGTTCGACCTAATTTATAAGGGAGAAGGGCAGGACCATCGTTGAGACTTTCAAGTCTTATCTCCTGTGTTTGAGCGAGATGTGCCATCATCACCAACAGGATTCTGTAACAATTTAGCGCTATTAGGGACTCGCTTAATGCGAGCTTTAGCAACGGGACCACGTTTCCGTGAAGTATAAATATGTATAGGAAGGTTAGCCAGAACGATAACGTTAGTGTATCTGGGTGCTAATTTCTGTCGGCTAGCGAGCGGGTTTTTTATGAAAATCTGCTGTTGTGGTTCATACTGAATTTCGGGTTCTATTCTCAATTAAAACCGTGCGATCATGTAAAGTCGACTGATTTATAATTTCATAAACAAATTTCATTTATTCTCTATGATTTTGAGTGTACTGTTGAAGTAGATGCTGGGTAAGGTCTACACCTACTGGGTCTCTGGGGTCAAAGTGACCTGTTATTATATCGAAGGGCCTGCATTTCGTGAAACTGTGTACCGAACTATTGTAAGCGATAATCGCGTATGGTACTAGGTTTACAGCTGGCTCATCTTTACGCTGAAGTTTTAGTAACCTAAGATGTTCGAGAAGGGTTGAATGAAAACGTTCTACAACTCCATTGTCGTTTGGTGAATGGGGAAGTATTTTATAATGGTTAATATTGTGCATTCTTAAAAATTCGGAAAATAGTTGGTTAGTGAATTCAGTGCCGTTATCCGTTACTATCGTTAAAGGTAAACCAAGGTGCGTGCAATATTTTAGTAAGGCCCGTAAAACGCTGATGGCTGTACCGTCGTGTAGATGATAGGCTTGTCCGTACTTGGAGAATACGTCGACGAACGTTTTCGCTATCTACCGTGAACAAGTCCATATGAACTAATTCTAGAGGCTTGCTCGGAGGCGGAACAACGTTGAATCTTGGTTGGATAGGATTACGATCGTATTTACCTTGGCTACATACAATACATTCATTAATGAATTTTGTTATTTGTTCTTTCATTTTCGGCCAGTAGTATTTTTACGAAAGAGACAAATAACACTCATTAATGCCTCTATGGTTAGTTTTGCCCTCGTGATAGTGTTTTATAATTTCTTGTTGCCTAATATAAGGTTTAACGTTTTTAAGTTCACTTTTGGTAAGTACGAGATAAATTGCGGAGCTTTTAAAGTTATTCTGTATGACAGGTATAATTGAATAAAGTCCTAACGGGGGGGAAGATTAAAAGTCCGGTTTTAATTTTTGGGTTCACGAACTCCTTTATTACGTTTATAACGTGCAAGTAACGGAATCAAATTTAGAGACCGATACTCTAAATTTGATTCCGTTACTTGCACTGAAATGCAGGTATGTGGCTGTGTGGTCGAAGGGCTTCGAAACCGCGGGTCGCTTTTTTACGTCGCCTACGATAGTGATAACCAATTGGCGATGAAATTTGTCTAGTGGTTCATCGGTTATTGGAACTTCCAATATGGGATTTTCGTGACTCGTATGAATAGTAGCGGTTGTAGAACCATGACTGCGCTCTAGTTGTACCGAGGGATTCGCTAGAAGAGAATTAGTCTCTTCGTTATGAATCTCAATGCGACTGAGGGCATTTGCGTTCGTATTTGATTTCCCTTTCTTGTAAATTACAGTGAAGTCGTATTCGCTAAGCTTTAAGCGCCATCAAGTAAGGCGTCTTTTAAACTCATAATCCACTGTAGAGGTTTGTGGTCAGTAAGTATTTTAAATGTCCTGCCGATTAGGTAGGGCCTAAAATATTTAGTGGCCCATACTATTGCCAGGAGCTCTTTCTCAATGGTACTGTAATTTTGTTCACTATCATTGATTGTCCGCGAAGCATATGAGATGGGTTTATCTGAGTCTATCGGCCCTTGAGATAAAACAGCACCGATGGCATAGTTCGACGCATCGGTTGTAAGGATAAATTCCTTACTAAAGTCCGAGTATTTAAGGATTGGATCATTTGTCAAAAGGGTTTTACACTTCTCAAAACTGTTAACATAATCGGGGTCAAAAGTGATCTTTTTACCCTTTTTTAGACATTGTGTTAGTGTTTTTGTTATTTTTGCAAAATCTGAAAATCTGGGATGAATTTCCGGTAATATCCTAATAGTCCTAAGAACTGCTTTATTTCCTTGGGAGATTTAGGCATAGGGTATTTTTCTATCGCTGCTATTTTGTCTGGGTTAGGCTTCACGCCCTCGCTGCTGATGATGTGGCCTAAATAAGCCGTTGAAATTAGAGTTCCTAAGTCTCTGAAAGACTTGTTCTAAGTTGACCATATGTTCTTGCAGCGAAGTGCTGAATACTATTATATTGTCTAGGTACACCAAACAGATCTCGTTCTGGAGACCTTGGAGGATGTTATCCATCACTCTTTGGAATGTGGAGGGCGAGTTCTACAGGCCCATGGGCATCCGAAGGAATTCGTAGTGGCCGTGTTCGACATTGAATCCCGTCTTTGGAATGTCAGCGGGGTCCATTTCTACTTGATGAATACCACTGGCGAGATCTAGGGTAGTAAAATATTGGCATTTACCCAGTTTATCCAGAACGTCTGAGATATTCGGGATAGGCTATTTGTTATTTATGGTTTTTTCATTAAGTTTACAAAAATCTACCACTAGACGCCATTTCTTTTTCCCCGAGGCGTCTGCCTTTTTTGGCACAATCCAAATCGGAGAGGACCACGCGGACTCGGAGGGACGTATAATGCCTTGAGTTAACATTTTATTTATTTGATCGCGTACCTCTTGTCGATGAACTTTGTGTATATAGGAATTTCATCGATCGTACGGATGCGGTGTTTTATTTGAATTGTAAATGTTAAGTTTTCACCTTCGATATAATGTGGCGGCGCTGTCGTCACGCTGCAAGCGAAACACACCGAAGCTTAAATCACGCTATTAACATTCCGAATCATAAACAGCATATATAGAACATCTCCGAACTATCACATGGAGTGTTGGCCGCTCCCCGGGCAGAACACCTTGCCCGGCGGGAGATCTCCCCTTTTCCTTCCACGGCCACAGTGGTGGCTACCCTGATCTGAACACGCAACCAACAACCTTCGGAAACTACAACTTTCAAGCCTTCATTATCCTCAAGAACCCCTACCATTCACTACTGAGAATCGTCTTCTGCAATCTTCAGTTCCTGCAAACCAGTCCAACTTGTCTTCATCTTGACTCACCGCAGATTTATAAGGCAGACTTCTGGCACTTGCTCCGGCACATCGTTCTCACCGGCATCACTTGCCAGTGCCGTAGTACGGCATGCATTACACATCGGCATATTATTCGCACCGGTGTCACTTGCCCTTACGCACACAACATGCATTCCCCACCGGCATTAAAAGGACACACCGGCAATCAGACTGCACTATCGACCTCCGGTCTGAGCAGGGGGTGATGTGGCGGCGCTGTCGTCGCGCCGCAAGCGTAACAACATTCCGAATCATAAACAGCATATATAGAACATCTCCGAACTATCACATGGAGTGTTGGCCGCTCCCCGGGCAGAACACCTTGCCCGGCGGGAGATCTCCTCTTTTCTTTCTACGGCCACAATAAAATATGTCATTATATATATATTTGGCACAAAGAGTCATCAAATTAGCCTTTTCTTCTTCGTTAAGGTGGTCAGTGCGGAGTCGCGATAAAACGTCTTTAGCGCGTTCGGTTATAGGCTGGGTGCGCGTGCACTCAACGTTAAACAACTGTGCGTGAGCGGGGCGGTCCAGGGAAAAAACAACATCATTATCGCTAGTATTCTCGATCTCTAAAATAGCTCTATTATGGGAAACGCTGGTTATGCTTCCTGAATGACACAATTACATAAAATTTGTTCGGGAATATAGACTTCACCATCACTACTGTCAACAGGAATTCTAACTAACTTTGAAGTATTCGCAGGAATTATATCCTCGTACAGGTTCGCTTTTCGTGAATTATATAACAATATTGGGTTCACTGCAGACCGAGTAGTTAAATATAATGCTTTTAAATCGATCTTTGCTTCCCACTTATTTAACAGATCGAGCCCAATTAACCCGTCGAAATGGTTGTGAAATTTATACACGAAAAACTTTATCGGTTCGCTATCGTTAATTTCCGGAAAACAGGGCACCGTAATTTAATAATCATTTCTACTAACAGCGTGAACATTAGTAATTTCGAAAGGATCATAGTCAAGTTGATAATGAAGGAAAAATTTTTCTACAGCATCCGGACTTAAAAATGAATGATTCGCTCCGGTATCGATGAGAAGATTCAACGGAGTGTCTAAGATCCGGATAAATGGTAGCTGACGCTGGGTCTGCAAATTGATTTCTATCTTGGCTTGTTTGAAGGGGAATCCTCGTGAAAATTTTCCTGTTGCTTAGTGGAGGGCTGAGGATCGTTTTCTGTATCATCGACGCTTGGATAATCGTTTACCGGAACGAACTCGGGACCGTAATTCTCGTGGTTTATATAATCATTATAGCTACTCGCGTAAGATGGACATTCGTAGTAATCCGCGTAATAGTTGTTATAGTCAGGCTCATAGTAATAGTTATCATAGCCGTCACACTCGTTAAAATTCATTTCACGGCTTTTAAAATAATTCGTAGGCGGTGGGTTACCATGCTGGTTCCAATCATGGCCAGTTAATCGTCCTGTAGGAGGTAAGGCTTTAGGCGTGAAATGTTGAACACCACTCATAGGCTTAGGGCCAAAATTCTGAGGCTGCTGATAACGAGGCTGAATACGGAATACGTTACTACGTGGGTTATAATTCGGTGGTGGCGCACTGAACATTTGTTGAGTACGTGTTGGCATGCGGTACTGAGGCTGATGTTGAGGGCCCGCATTGAACTTAAATTGATTTTGCGGTTGAGTAAATTTAAATGGTTGAGGTTGAGGTGGCATCCACATCGGTCTCAGGTGCAGGTAGCAGGTGCTAACATCATAGGTGGAAATTTTGCTTAGATTGAGAAGGCATTGGAATTGGTATTTGTGCTCTTGGAGGCGGCTGGAGAGTTTTAGGGTGTACATCATTATTACGCTGTTGCAAATATAAAATATTTAATTCCTCCTGAACAACTTTCAATGCCTGCTCTATTGTAGAAGGGCGCATACATCTTATTCTAGACCCTAAGGGTTCATGTAAGCCACGAACGAAAGCCTGCACAGTGAGCTTTTTATACAATGTCCGCTTAGACTCGATAGTGGTCGGGATAGTTTCGTGTAACCATATATCTGTCATGATGGTACTAAAAAGAGTCAGACAGTGATCGTAAAACTTCTGAGGGCTTTTGTGGCCTTGCGAAGCTAAGGAAAGGTCATTGTATAGTGCAGTTTCGTCCCTTTGATCTGCGAAGTTATTAATAAGAGATTCGCGAATCCCTAGCCAATTATCAGGGATGCCATTAGAATTTATGATTGAAGCCGCAGGTCCGGTGATTTTATTCAAAATTCCGTTCAGTAAGCACAAATTAGATAATTCACAACCGGCTTCAGAGCTCATATAAGTTAATACGACCTGATCACATATTTTAATAAATCTCGTGAGAATATTTGGATTGCCGTCGAAATCTGGCACGGGGTATAAGGCCTTATATATTACATCGGGATCATAAGACATTTTGGAATTTAGTGAATTTTAATTTAATTCCTCCTCAATATTCCTTAAATTATCTAAATCTATATTTCGGCGAGACTGTCGAAAACCAGCCTCGCTAGGCCCCCTATTCTTTGGGTGAAAAATTTTGGACAATAAGGATAAAATTTAAAGGATAAAAGGAAAGCAACACAAAAAGAAAGTTTTGCGTACTCACAATATCATTCTGATTTCCTCCGCGTATCGATTTTCGGATACTCGTCCACGGTGCTGCTGCCACGTGGTTCGGATATTAGATGAAGGCATGAGAGCCAAATCAGCGTCTTTCAGTGCCAACCGAAATCTACCGATTTTTGGAGATTTTAACGCGGCGTACTGACTCTAATATCCTACCAACTGCGCCAATTACTTTAGCTGCAGCCGCAGGACTTAAAAAAAAAACAATTCTTAAAACATAAATTTAATAAAGAAACGTTACAATAATTCTATAACTAAATTAAAATGATTAGCTTGGTCGAAGTGTGACCGAAGAATGACGAAATCCGATGCTAACTTGCACGGGCATCGGATTGTCGGCGCTTGCTGACTCGGCGCCTCGTGACACGCGGCTCCGTCGTGTGCATCTTTAAGTAGGTCTTACATACTCGGGGATTTTCGTGTAGTGGAACTACGTAATTAACTTGAGCTGTACAAAATATAACAAACTAATAATGTGTGTCTGTCTGAAACTGTTTGCAAAATGCGTAAAAGCATTTAGCGTAAGAGTATTTAGCAAATGTTTGCAAGTTTAATTTTGTGACTACTTTGGTAGTTTATCGATTTATAATAATTGTATTTATTGTTGATATATGAAACACTGACACGTATGACGTAGGTAATCAGTATTGTGACGTTGTTTCAGAAAAATCACGGGCCAGCCTGCTGTTTGTAATACCACCGAAAACATAATTGCGTTTTTAGAATAATTAATTACTATAACTACGATAAATTACAATATAGTCTCAAATATATACTAGATATATTGCAATTCGAATCAATGAAAACATGCATACAAAATATGTATAATACACAAGAAATTCCGCGCGCAAATCATAGCGCGTGACAAACAAAATCAGAATGTATTTTATAACAAGTCAATAAGTGAACGAAGTTTGGCAACGCCCTTTTTTCGTCAATTCAAGGTCAGTAAGGACGGCAACGTCGCTCTACCTACGACTTTTGGTATTTATGTTGCCACACAACAATAATAAATAATAAAATTGTTTACAAAAAAAACATAGGTGTCTAAGGTCATTAGTTTTATGTTATTTTATACTGTTTTTTAACGGTTGGAAAGGAAATTAACCAATTATTGAACTTAAGATATTGATTTATCAGAATTATTTAAGATCACTTGCATGCCACCTAGCGTGCCAATTTTTAAACGTTGCCTTTCGTTTGCTTGTCAAAAGTCACGCACACTACTAAAGAAGTGTGAAATTTTTCCGGGATTTCACTATTGTTTTTCTCAGTATATAATATACGATATGGCCTATAAAGGTTAAACGCGTACACATTTCATTGTAGAGAAGTGATAAAATGATTAGTTTTAAAGAAAGAGTGCCTGTGTTTAGTGTATATTTTGATTAAAAAATGTATGGACGGACGGCCGGCGCTTTCACCTTAACAACAACTAGATCCAAAGTAAAAAACCTCTGGTTGCCAACCCGCGTGCCAAAAGAGGAAAGTATGGCAAATACCCCCCCTTATGAGATTATCTGTGGGGAAGCCAGTATATTCAATGTTATTCAGTAGTTGACTTCACTTGATTTTAATGATATATTCATTACAGAAAATTTTAGATCTCATCAAATTATCGTCATCTACTTAGCGGGGCTAAGAATCGTTCTCGTTAATTAGTCACTTCGTAAAATGTAATTTGTAAAATATTATAAAATATAAAATAAATTTTAACATATTAAATATTATTAGGTATTCAAGAAGGGAAGCGGAATATTCATAAACTGCCAGCACATTATTAAAAAATATATTTCATTATAATTTCTATTATTTTTAAATTTAAATTTTCGGAGAATGACTGTTTCTATATAGACATAACGATTTACATAAAAACCTTGAGAAATCTCGCGCCACATTAGGAGAGATATCGACCAGAGGGGAAGCTAGATACAAACGGCTCGCTGCGATTATACCCATACATAGCGCAGCGATGTGTGCGTGAGCTCTCATCGACAGGTTCACCATCTGATTCTTTGTACTAATGAGTACGTCTTACGAAAATGATCTTGATAGAAATATATAATATGAAACTTATGTGAGAACACCTAATTCCTTAAAATCGAAGGGATTCGAGCGATTTTTATTTGTAAATTGTACGTATTTACTCAATATTCGTCGCTTTACCCTACAGCAAGATTCAATTAGACATAATACGATGATTGTTAGCAAAATATACTATTTTTGCGGCTTGAATTTAAGTTACAATAAATAGACATGTTGTTATATTAATTTGAGTTACAATGAAATCACATTTTTATTTATGCTAAATAATATTGTCTTTTTTTCCCTTAAATTTTTCACATTCATCAACCCTATCAAAATAGGTAAACATTTTTGACGTTGTTAGGAAGCTTCCCCTGTGGTCTTTACTCTGTGCTCGCGCCGCGCAGCGGCTGCTCTGTGACGGCCGTGTCAGTGACCTTACAGCGGCCGAGATAATATGTTGGCAAGTGTCGGTAAGTTCTGAAGCAAATAACATTTTTATAAATATTAAATTTAGTAAGTTATCTGATTAGAATCTCTAAAACCCCATTAAAAGCAACCAAAAAAAATTTCATCATCATAATTGCCATGTATATGTGTACACCTATACGTCCCTGAAACGACTGACAGGTTTTGTGTTACATACTGTATATTTATTATAAAGCGATTATATTTTCAGTTATATAATGCGTTAAGTTACAAAATCCTTTCGAGCCAAATATAAGTAGGTGATGAAAGATTTAAGAAGCGTCAGAATTCCCTTTAAAGTCTTAAGTATCTTTCAAAGTGATTTCTTATGTCTACTAATAATACACGTTTAAATAAACTAAGTTTTACGGATTTTAAGGCATATAATAACTTATTTTCAATTCTAAAGTTTTAGTTAATTACAGCCTACCATCTGTTTGGGATCCTATAATTAATAATATTAAATCTAAATCCACACATATAACTGCAAGACTTCAAGATACTACGAGTATAAGCTCATTCTGGGTAGATCGAAACAAAATATAAAAAGTCAAACCGAAGATAGCCGTGGTTAATTATGACATTAGGACGTCAAACACTTCAGTAACCCACTCAACCCCCTCCCCCACGTGATCACTGTAGATTACTCAAAACGTCCGTAATATAAAATAAGTTAATATATGCGATAATATCCGTAAAATTTGAATATAAAAATTGAAATAACTTTCAGTGTTTGTGGAAATCGAATTTTGATAATACGATTATCGGGTTGGCTATAGACATCCGGTACTTGATTTTGATAATGTTTTTACTCTGGGAGACTTTTTATGGTTAAGTTTGAACCTATTGCACTGTTTTTAGATGTCGGAAATGCGTTTTGAATTAATTACGACAAAAACAAATTTCACTAAAAATTGTGTAATAACGAAACGCAAATATGTCAATTTGTTCTCGTATCATGAAGTAGATGTCCAGTACTTGATTTTTTAATTTTGTTTTCAATTTAGGAGGATTGTCATGGTTAAGCTTGAACTATTTACACTGTTTTTGGATTCCGGAAATGCCTTTTGAATTAATTACGATAGGAATAAATTTCACTAAAAATTGCAATAAAGAAACGCAAATATGACCATTTGCTTTTTTAACACAGATACACTCATAAAAAGTTAATTATTTGGACCTAAACAATCTAATTGTGGCTGGAGATGGGACTTATATACAATAAATTGAGTCACAGTGGAGAGCAGTCAAGAGGTTTTTCAGAAAACAAAATTATAGCAATTCACATTACATTATATCATTTACCACTATCATAGCAGAGTTTAGGGCAACTTTATACATAAGATTGGTCGAATCGGTTCTAAAACCGAATTAGCACACCCCTACTCCACGTAGTCTTGTCTGCCCTACCCCTAGAGTGTGTTTGTAAAGGCGTAGGCACGGAGGGAGAGCAGCCCCCACTTGCTGTAGCAAATCGCAGGCACCTAAGTGAGCCGTAGCTTCTGAAGCTGCGGAGGTGAGCATGGGTGCCTTTGATTTGCTATGCAAGGGCGAAGGGGCTGCACTTTCCGCAGTGCCAAAGCCGTTGCAGAAGTAACTTTGTGTCAATATTCCTGTATAAAAAGTGAGGTTATGATTTCACAAAAAAATATTACTCATAAACTATACATTTCCGCAACGGGGAAAGGGTAAGAGGGGTCTTCCCATGGCTCCCTCCCCCCTCCCAACACTGTACGACCGTTGCAGAAGTAACTTTGTGTCAATATTCCTGTATAAAAAGTGAGGTTATAATTTTACAAAAAAAATTATTACTCATAAACATTACATTTCCGCAACGGGGGAAGGGTAGGGGGGGGCTTCTCGTGACCCCCTTTCCTCACCATCCCCTCACCCCTCCCCTCACCCATCCCCTCAGTAGTAATTAGAATAAATAATAATTTTGAATTCATTATTATCACCCTAGAACCAAATGTTACAATACCTGAATACTTAATGTATGCCATACAGTTACAAAAACAACACCCGTCACGCACTTATAGTCCGTACGGATAAAGAATGGGATTAGAAACCGTTAACACGCACAATGTCAATAGCGAAAACCCGCTTGTAACGGTATATTGTTATAACATTATATTATTCCGTTAATTGGAGATTTTCTACTAATGAGAAAATATTCGAAAAGATTTGTACACTTAAGTAGGTATATTAATTTTGAAATGACATTTATACGTCTCTATTGACCGGCTCTGGCTTCGTGAGGGTGGGATTTATTAAAGAGGCGTTATTTAGACTTAAGATATTAATTAAAGACCACTTATTTTATCATATTAATATTTTTATTTCAGTAAAATCTCAAAATTTTTTGGATAATATTTAGTCTAGGTCACTTCTGATACTCTCTAATTATTTGTAAAGTTTTGTTACAATCGATTTAGCTGTTTCGAAGTTTAGTTCGGACAGACAGGCAAATGAAATTTTAAAAATGGTTACTTGTATCTCAATGGCAATATTAAAAAAAAATATTAACAAAGAGAATCAACAATAGTTATGAAGAAAATTCTCAGAACGCGTCGTAGTTCACAAATAAGTAAAACCGAACTGATATTTTTTGTGGTTAATGAGAATTTGTTATCTTTTATTCCAATGACAAGTTGAAATGAAGTTATAAAACACATCGAAAAACACGCATATCGCAACGTATTTTTTAGCAATCTTTACCGGCGGGTATGAGTATATAGATAGATAAGGACAGTCTGCGAGCGAGAAGTGAATAGAGGCGACGCTATTTTCAATCCCATTTTTTTAACCGCACGGGTAGTACTAACACACATACATGCTGTTAGTGTAAGCACCGATATCCTTGAAACAAGTGGTTTGGTTTCACTTATAGAACGTAAATTCAATGAAGTTACAAAAAAACGCTTTTTTCTTTCATAAAATTTAAAAAGTTTCTGTCCGACACTGTCCGTAAATTCATGGATAACCTATGCCCCCGAGTGACGTAATCACTGTAAAGATCACCACCCGCGCTAGCTACCTACACAAAAATCCAATAAAAACACAATAGGTACACATAACCTGTGATGTAACTTTTCCTACATACTTTCATCCTGGCTTAGGACAGGCAAAAATTGAGGAATTAAGGAAAAATTGAGATTTTACTAAAAAATGTTGTTGTTTTTCATTGAATTTACGTTTTATAAGTGAAATCAAACCACTGGTTTCAAGGATAACGGTGTTTACACTAACACTCTGTATGTGTATACGAGCGCGCTTGTAACATCAATTCTTACTATATTTTTTAACCTTAGCAGTGAAATGTAATTCTGTCTTTAATAATGCCTTTAAAAAGAAATTCCCAATTCGTGCTCGTTGCAATAAAAATATCTTAGTTATCTGTCTTAAATAGACCAATCATCGAAAATACGTACTTTATGATTTATGAGACAAAAAAGTACGTGAAAATACTTTATTTTACCTATTTAACGAGTTTCAAAATTTTGTTTTAAAGTTTATTAAAATAATGAATTATATATAGGTGAAATATTTTTCTACATATTACCAAATTATTTTGTAAATTTATAAACAAAATTGTTTATCATATCTATTATTCATTTCCGTTCCTTAGCGTTATTTACAGAGTCAATTCTTTGATGAATGGATGAAAGAAACAGAGTAGTCTTAACGTAGTCATATAAGACAGATAGAGAAGAAGATTTTTGTGCGTATAAAATAGCATGTCGAATAAATAATGCATTTTTGTGTCACAGCAACGCTTAAGTAACTGCAACGGTTACGTACAGCTAGTACAAAATAAACCCACCAACTCATTATATACTGAATGAGTATATTTATTTTATATAACAGTGGGCTTCAAGTGGGCCTTATTAATTATATCAAAGGAATTTATGACTGAAGTTTAAACATAACTCTGCAATTTATGCTGACTAAGCATTACATTCTCTACCAACGTATTCAACTCATTACTAAAAAATTGATATTACTTGAAAACAATCGCCTTTGCCAATGAATTTAATACTCAGCCTGATGCAGTCAATCTAACGTTTAAAATCCCTTTCTCAATGAAACTAAGCAGAATCACAAAAACAAAAACGGTTTTTTAAACATGAGTGCTATGAACTTGTACATGAAAGCAAAAGCAATCCTCAAATATAGTTTAAGATATTCAATTTAAGACATATATGTCTATTTCAGACACAGACTCTGAGAAAGCTATCGTTATAGAGGATACAGCTTCAGATAAAACGCTATCAATTAATTCCGATTATTCCATACCGTACACTTCTAGTAGCACCTTAACAGCCTCTGAAAAACTCTCTAGTATAGAAACCACGCATTTAGGACAAAAAAATGAATCACAGGGAATTCTAATCTTACAGGAAGCGATCGACACCAAACCCAAGCAAATTTTAGTGTTCGGCTGGAACATAGACAAATTATCTGTAAAAAACTTTTCTAGGGAAAAACAAAGAATCCAAGAAGTACACTTACCTTTAAACCGAATAGATTTAATTAAACAATTTCAAATTTTCTAATTTTAGAAGTTACGAAGGGGGGGGGGGGACACACATTTTACCACTTTTCTCGAGCAAACTATTCAGTTTAGAAAAAAATTATGTAAGATACCTTAATATTATTTTTGAAGACCTATCCATAGATACCCCACACGTATGGGTTTGATGAAAAAAAATTTTGAGTTTCAGTTCTAAGTATAGGGAACCCCAAAATTTATAGTTTTTCTTCTATTTTTGTATGAAAATCTTAATGCGGTTCACAGAATACATTTACTTACCAAGTTTCAACAGCATAGTTTTTATAGTTTCGGAAAAAAGTGGCTGCGACATACGACATGCGACAGACAGACTGACATGATGAATCCGTAAGGGTTCCGTTTTTGCCATTTGGCTACGGAACCCTAAAAAGTGGCTTTCAATAAGTATTATTATAGTGTATACTGATATAAAGTTTCTGTTTATGTTTCTGCCCATATACCATTTTATATGTTCATAGTCATCTGTTCACTCACTCACTCACTCATTTGAAAGTATACTTGCTTTTAATAAATATTTTATATATGTGAGAATTTAATATGTAATATGTAATTGCTTTCTTGAAAATGGCTCTAACGATTTCAATGAAATGTACTGAGATATGGTTTTATCCATGAGAGTAATTTTATCCCTGATTTTAATTGAAACCGAGTACGGCTTATTTAAACTTCAAGTTTATGTAGTGAGTGTGTGGGTTTATTTTATATTAGCTGTGATAGTTTTTTTTTAATTTACATTTTTTGAGGCTCACATGATTGTTGAGTTTATTTTATTCAGACTGATAATTATTTTCTAAATTATTAATGGCATGGTATAAGAAAATAAAGACATTATAATATTATTTCTTGGATTGCGTAAAAATATCTGGGTAGACCTGACACCAATACAGGTAAGGCAAAATGTGGAAATCATCACAGTATATGAACTGGGGTTTTAAATGACAGCTTTCGTTTTGCTACATGATGATCATTGTAAAAGACCGAAATATTGTAATTTAATGATGTTATTTAGTGCTAGGCATAGTCAACTGATTTTATTTTATTTTGTTTTAAGGAAAAGAAACTGGTGTGTAAATCAACTTACGCAAGTACCTTTCGCACTAGATAGTCACGAAGTCATAATATATTTAGGTTCATTATAAAAAATATTCTTATGATAATTGCTGTAAATATTATTTGGTCATTTGTTTTTGTTGCAAATAAATATTAAATTTATAACTAAAAATTGCTTCATTTTGTACGACAGCGCGTTTTTTTTAAAGTAACTAAGTAATGTCAAGTCGATTGATAAAGATAAATAATTGACTATGACATATTATGTACTTATAATTTGATGTATATGAATAAACTGTCAGAGCTGGAAGACAATATAAGTAACCGAAATATAACAACATAATGTATTTATATATGTGGCTATAGTTCTATATGCTATGTCTTAGCATTCAAAGACGAGTGGCTGTGACACAAAAAAAAATTCAAAAATTATCCAAAACACCACCAGAGAACATTCGAATGCAACGTTGTGTCAAATTTCAAAGCAATCGGTGAAGGAACGTTTCTCTCGCTTTCTTACAATCTGTTGCAGTGACTTCGTGAAAAGGGACGGATGTGTGAACAGAAAGCCGCTTCGCGTGCTATTTGATTTAACAAATGAGTGCACGCCTGGAAGCTGGGGAAGCGCGCGCTTCTTGATTTAACAAATGAGTGCGCGCCTGGAAGCTGGGGAAGCGCGCGCTTCTTGATTTAACAAATGAGTGCACGCGGGGAAGCTGGGGAAGCGCGCGCTTCTTGATTTAACAAATGAGTGCGCGCGGGGAAGCTGAGGAAGCGCGTGCTTCTTGATTTAACAAAGGAGTGCGCGCGGGGGAAGCTGGGGAAGCGCGCGCTTCTTGATTTAAGAAATGAGTGCGTGCGGGGAAGCTGGGGAAGCGCGCACTTCTTGATTTAACAAATGAGTGTGCGCGGGTAAGCTGGGGAAGCGCGCACTTCTTGATTTAACAAATGAGTACGCGCGGGGGAAGCTGCGGAAGCGCGCGCTTCTTGATTTAACAAATGGGTGCGCGCGTGGAAGCTGTGGAATCGCGCGCTATTGTTTTAACAAAAAGAACAGTTGTTCCAAGTTGGCCATCAGATTTACTGATCTATTTTCCGAGAGATTGGTATTGTCAGTCAATAGTGTGTGCGTATATGTGATGATAAATAGAAAGGGAAATGGCGAAATAGAGAAGGAAAACGCATCATCTGTGCGCTTAATTTACATTACTTGATACATTTATTTTTTGTATGGTATTATATTATGATACGTAATTATAGACTGGACGTTACTTGTAAGCCTGGTGTAACGCTTCCCCCCTCTCTCATAAAATTAATATATTAAATACTAAATATATTATATTCCCCTTTATATTAAAAATTATATATATGTGACCAGTATAAATGTGTTTTGATCTTTCTAAATGATCATTCTAAAGGTTGTAGTGTTATGCTTACATACATACTTACATATCATTTTACACTATTTTATTTTTATTTTTCCATTCTGTTTTTGATTTTCTACATTCACCTCAAAACTGGATATTTTGCATCACCTTTATTTCCATAGGATCCTGTAATATTTTTAATTCATAAGAACACAATAACAAATCATTTTCACTTCGTATTTTCACGTTATCAGCACTTTTTAAATCGGTGTCAATGGAGTCTACCTTTTTCGATCTTTTATTTAGTTCTCCGTAACTCTACAATTTCGGGTTTCGTGCGCGCTCTTGCGCTACCTTTTTTTCCTATATAAATAATATCTCATTTTTCACTTAAATCTTGCCGTTTCTGTATTACGAGCTTAAAACCAAAATTTGACATGTTTTGACATCGTTGTTTATCTGGTTGTCGTGGCAATTTTTATTCAAATATTGTTACCGGCCTGATGTTTTTACTTCAAAAATACTCTTTTCTTCTTGGCCATTTACAAAAATTTGCTTTTAATTTAAATAATTTCAAATAATTTCTCGTTCTTATCCCAGATCCGTCAAAAAGTATAAAAGCCGAAGAATCGGCCGATAGAGGTCCTCACTTCAGCTTTGATACGAGAAGCACCTCTTAAAGGCTTTATCCGCACTGCCTCGGGATCTTGCAAGCCTTCTCCTGAAGTCGTCGCCTAGCCACGCCTACGCCTCCACCTATTAGTGCCCGCGCTATCTTCGGCCGCTGAGCGTGCTTGTCTCAAGCGCTGCGTGTTCCTACTCCAGACGCTGCGTGTCTACTCCGGACGCTGTGTGTGTCTACTCCGGACGTTGTGTTTGCCTACTACAAGCGCCACGTGTACCTACTCCAGACGCTGCGTGTCTACTCCGGGTGCTGCGTGTATCTGCTCCGGGCGTTGCGTGTGCCTACTCCAAGCGCTGCGTGTACCTTCTCCAGACGCTGCATGTGCTTTCTCCAGATTCTGCGTGTACCTAGAGCAGGCGCTGTGCACCTATCATAGGCATAGCCTGTGCATACTTCGTTGCAGTATCTTTATTTTTGTTATTTTTTTTAATAATATTGTAAATCACTATCATCATTACAGCCCATCATCACCTTCATACCTTTTTTTTATAAAACAAAACTTCATCTAGTTTTTCAACTTATCTGTATTATATTTAGACCTACATATAACACTTCACTTACATTCATCACCTTAATATCTTTATTCTAGATAACTTAAAGAGGTACTATCTTCCAAATTCCAAAACAAAACTTCATCTAGTTTTTCAACTTATCTGGATTATATTTAGACCTACATATAACACTTACATTCATCACCTTAATATTTTTATTCTAGAGAACTTAAAGAGGTACTATCTTCCAAATTCTAAAACAAAACTTCATCTAGTTTTTCAACTTATCTGGATTATATTTAGACCTACATATAACACTTACATTCATCACCTTAATATTTTTATTCTAGAGAACTTAAAGAGGTACTATCTTCCAAATTCTAAAACAAAACTTCATCTAGTTTTTCAACTTATCTGGATTATATTTAGACCTACATATAACACTTCACTTACATTCATCACTTTAATATTTTTATTCTAGATAACTTAAAGAGGTACAATTTTTTAATTAAAATTTTATTTCTTAAACTTAACTTTGCACTTAATTATAACAATGAAAAGGGTTATTAAGTACGAATTCCTTAACAAGGCCGAACTCGAATACGAAGTGAAGATTAGATGTGAGGAACCAGCTAATACTGTTTTGCATGACACTACATTTGTATATATGTTTGTATATTTGTATATAAGTTTGTATATATGTATAAATATCTATTTCAGACACATCTCGTTAGTGATGTTGCTGATCTCTGGCTTTGAGCCCTACCGCTCTGGCCGTTCTTAATCTTTACTTAAGTCATAGCGACTAAAGCTTGCTTAAGATTAATTTCTTTAACTTTATCTTCACTCAGGAGCGGATGACAACTCCTTAAATAAGCCTGGATGTCCTTTCGAATTTTTTTTTCCACGCAGGAGCGGATGACAACTCCTTAAATAAGCCTGAATGTCCTTTCGAAAACACACTTTTAGAGTGGTAGTCATTGAATGTGAACTCCACCCTTACCTGAATGCAGATGATGAATGTAAGAGATAGTATATCTGATTTTGCCTGGTGATGTCTGTTACTGCAAAGATGTGTTTTTATGGTTTATTTTGGAATGTACATCTCAAAATTTTTGCTGAATCAAAAATTTTCCAGGGTCGGGGGGAAAATGTAGTGTTATACTTACATACATACTTACATATCATTTTACACTATTTTATTTTTATTTTTCCATTCTGTTTTTGATTTTCTACATTCACCTCAAAACTGGATATTTTGCATCACCTTTATTTCCATAGGATCCTGTAATATTTTTAATTCATAAGAACACAATAACAAATAATTTTCACTTCGTATTTTCACGTTATCAGCACTTTTTAAATCGGTGTCAATGGAGTCTACCTTTTTTCGATCTTTTATTTAGTTCTCCGTAACTCTACAATTTCGGGTTTCGTGCGCGCTCTTGCGCTACCTTTTTTCCTATATAAATAATATCTCATTTTTCACTTAAATCTTGCCGTTTCTGTATTACGAGCTTAAAACCAAAATTTGACATGTTTTGACATCGTTGTTTATCTGGTTGTCGTGGCAATTTTTATTCAAATATTGTTACCGGCCTGATGTTTTTACTTCAAAAATACTCTTTTCTTCTTGGCCATTTACAAAAATTTGCTTTTAATTTAAATAATTTCAAATAATTTCTCGTTCTTATCCCAGATCCGTCAAAAAGTATAAAAGCCGAAGAATCGGCCGATAGAGGTCCTCACTTCAGCTTTGATACGAGAAGCACCTCTTAAAGGCTTTATCCGCACTGCCTCGGGATCTTGCAAGCCTTCTCCTGAAGTCGTCGCCTAGCCACGCCTACGCCTCCACCTATTAGTGCCCGCGCTATCTTCGGCCGCTGAGCGTGCTTGTCTCAAGCGCTGCGTGTTCCTACTCCAGACGCTGCGTGTCTACTCCGGACGCTGTGTGTGTCTCCTCCGGACGTTGTGTTTGCCTACTACAAGCGCCACGTGTACCTACTCCAGACGCTGCGTGTCTACTCCGGGTGCTGCGTGTATCTGCTCCGGGCGTTGCGTGTGCCTACTCCAAGCGCTGCGTGTACCTTCTCCAGACGCTGCATGTGCTTTCTCCAGATTCTGCGTGTACCTAGAGCAGGCGCTGTGCACCTATCATAGGCATAGCCTGTGCATACTTCGTTGCAGTATCTTTATTTTTGTTATTTTTTTTAATAATATTGTAAATCACTATCATCATTACAGCCCATCATCACCTTCATACCTTTTTTTTATAAAAGAAACTGTAAATCTTTTCAAATTTTTAAATAATTTATTTTATTTTTGGTTGTTTTGTTGTAGTTAGGTTAGGTTATTTAGTTTTTAATTGTCGCTTTACGACAAGGTTTAATAATAGGCCGTTTGTAATATTTTGGCGTGATTGTCTTAGTTAGGACCCTTATTTACGTTGTGATTGTTTAGTAACTTAGTTCTTTTAGGTGTCTTTTGGAAGAATGAATATTCACTAGAGCAATTGAGAGCTGTTGGTAGTGCCTTATAAGCTAAGTGAACCCCGTTCACGAAGACAGGGCCCGAGAAAGGTTAAGAACATAAAACGTCCCAATTCCACTTGTATCAGGTTTACATTATTAACTTAATATTATTTATCCCTTCCCGCTCGGAAAAGGCTCAAAATATATTTATACAAAATACCCGATACAAGGGCTTCGCTCTCCTACATTTATTAAAAAATATAGGGGAAGCACACGGCTCCACACACGCCATGCACGGTGAGCGCCAACCATTTTGATGCACTCCCCCCGTAGGGAAAGCTAATTCGGGAACTGGACCGTAGTCCACAGCAAAATAACTGGCGAACCAGTAAAAGAGGCTTGGCCCTTTGTTAGTGCGTAAGCACAAACATCGACCGAATTTGCGCATATCAATGCGTGTAAACGCCGTACAGAATACGAACGAATCCAGCCACAGTGAATGTACGTCACACGGTTAAGGCAAATAGGCACACTGGCCGTAAACCCTCCGTGAGCGCCACCACCTGCCAGACCGCCGCTCCTGCAGACGTGATGTAAGTGTATGGCGTCACCACCAATTGCATGATCAGCACGGCTACTAGCCGCAGAGCGTGTCATGAGTCTACCGATCACCTCAAGGGAATGGGGTCCCACGTTGTGAGGCTTTCGGCCGCAGCCTTGAGAGTCCCCTTAGATCCTCCCGCCAGCTACTACCCGCATGAGGTCGACACATATGCTCCACCAACCAATACAACGGCAGATATAGCCAAAAGGCAGTTATAAGATAAGAGTAATAATTCGCCAACAGAAAGGGTTTGTGTCACTGACGTTGAGTAAATGCATTTTCGATCATGTTTATCTCACCCACCAACAAGTCGCCTTCAATCATTCAAAGGTGGGAAAGTTACAGAGGTATATTATTATGTTGTTATATAAAACATCATGGAGGGCAGACAGTCTGCAGCCCCGTAATGAAGGGACCCGACTTGGGCAAAGCTACTCAGGCGTGAGTCAAACCAAGACGCAGAGAGCGCCATTGAGAATAGCGTCCCACCAAACAACCATCGCAAAGACGCAACGCTGCAGAACGCAACAAGCATCAATACGACTATCGTCGGGCTTACACCATCCCAAGGTCCCCCATACATCCCAGCAGACATCACCACCTGCATACCTCCATCGACCAGAACCACAAAAGTGCGTCGAATCAGGCGCAGCACACCCGCAGATCCATCACAAGACGCAATACCGTAAGTAGCAATAAGCATCAATGCAACTATCATACGGATGGCGCCCCTTCACAACACACCCACATGACCCCTATCGACTTTGGTAACAAAGTTTGTATTGTTGTTATATAAAAAATATCACCAACGTATCATAGTAGCACGCTACCAAGACGCCAATGAACAAAACTCCACGTATCATAGCGCTAATGCACTAAGACATGAAGTTGAGTATGCCTGTTACACTTAAAAGTGCTAACAAACACACTCATCATCCCAATTCGAAATATAGACGACGCATCGCTATGCGCTACTACGCCGCCCACAAACGTTATGGGTGTGTGATGTCCACGGAAAAGCCGTATTGCTACAACAAACCCGCTTACCACCGGCACTAAGAGGTTATTTGTTTACCTCCATCGACCAGAACCACAAGAATGCGTCGAATCATGCGCAGCACACCCGCAGATCCATCACAAGACGCAATACCGCAAGTATCAGTAAGCATCAATGCAACTATCATAAGGATGGCGCCCCCCTCACAACACACCCACATGACCCCTATCGATTTTGGTAACAAAGTTTTTATTGTTGTTATATAAAAAATATCACCAACGTATCATAGTAGCACGCTACTAAGACGCCAGTGGACAAAACTCCACGTATCATAGCGCTAATGCACTAAGACATGAAGTTGAGTATGCCTGTTACACTTAAAAGTACTACCAAACACACTCATCATCCCAATTCGAAATATAGACGACGCATCGCTATGCGCTACGTCGCCCACAAACGGTATGGGTGTGCGATGTCCACGGGAAAGCCGTATTGCTACAACAAACCCGCTTACCACCGGCACTAAGATGTTATTTGTTTACCTCCATCGACCAGAACCGCAAGAATGCGTCGAATCAGGCGCAGCACACCCGCAGATCCATCACAAGACGCAATACCGTAAGTAGCAATAAGCATCAATGCAACTATCATACGGATGGCGCCCCCTCACAACACACCCACATGACCCCTATCGACTTTGGTAAAAAAGTTTGTATTGTTGTTATATAAAAAATATCACCAACGTATCATAGTAGCACGCTACCAAGACACCAATGAACAAAACTCCACGTATCATAGCGCTAATGCACTAAGACATGAAGTTGAGTATGCCTGTTACACTTAAAAGTGCTAACAAACACACTCATCATCCCAATTCGAAATATAGACGACGCATCGCTATGCGCTACCACGCCGCCCACAAACGTTATGGGTGTGTGATGTCCACGGAAAAGCCGTATTGCTACAAAAAAACCCGCTTACCACCGGCACTACGAGGTTATTTGTTTACCTCCATCGACCAGAACCACAAGAATGCGTCGAATCAGGCGCAGCACACCCGCAGATCCATCACAAGACGCAATACCGCAAGTAGCAGTAAGCATCAATGCAACTATCATACGGATGGCGCCCCCTCACAACACACCCACATGACCCCTATCGATTTTGGTAACAAAGTTTTTATTGTTGTTATATAAAAAATATCACCAACGTATCATAGTAGCACGCTACCAAGACGCCAATGAACAAAACTCCACGTATCATAGCGCTAATGCACTAAGACATGAAGTTGAGTATGCCTGTTACACTTAAAAGTGCTAACAAACACACTCATCATCCCAATTCGAAATATAGACGACGCATCGCTGTGCGCTACTACGCCGCCCACAAACGTTATGGGTGTGTGATGTCCACGGAAAAGCCGTATTGCTACAACAAACCCGCTTACCACCGGCACTACGAGGTTATTTGTATACCTCCATCGACCAGAACCACAAGAATGCGTCGAATCAGGCGCAGCACACCCGCAGATCCATCACAAGACGCAATACCGCAAGTAGCAGTAAGCATCAATGCAACTATCATACGGATGGCGCCCCTCACAACACACCCACATGACCCCTATCGACTTTGGTAACAAAGTTTGTATTGTTGTTATATAAAAAATATCACCAACGTATCATAGTAGCACGCTACTAAGACGCCAGTGGACAAAACTCCACGTATCATAGCGCTAATGCACTAAGACATGAAGTTGAGTATGCCTGTTACACTTAAAAGTGCTACCAAACACACTCATCACCCCAATCCGAAAGATAGACGACGCATCGCTATGCGCTACGACGTCGCCCACAAACGGTATGGGTGTGCGATGTCCACGGGAAAGCCGTATTGCTACAACAAACCCGCTTACCACCGGGACTAAGAGGTTATTTGTTTACCTCCATCGACCAGAACCACAAGAATGCGTCGAATCAGGCGCAGCACACCCGCAGATCCATCACAAGACGCAATACCGCAAGTAGCAGTAAGCATCAATGCAACTATCATACGGATGGCGCCCCCTCACAACACACCCACATGACCCCTATCGATTTTGGTAACAAAGTTTTTATTGTTGTTATATAAAAAATATCACCAACGTATCATAGTAGCACGCTACCAAGACGCCAATGAACAAAACTCCACGTATCATAGCGCTAATGCACTAAGACATGAAGTTGAGTATGCCTGTTACACTTAAAAGTGCTAACAAACACACTCATCATCCCAATTCGAAATATAGACGACGCATCGCTATGCGCTACTACGCCGCCCACAAACGTTATGGGTGTGTGATGTCCACGGAAAAGCGGTATTGCTACAACAAACCCGCTTACCACCGGCACTACGAGGTTATTTGTTTACCTCCATCGACCAGAACCACAAGAATGCGTCGAATCAGGCGCAGCACACCCGCAGATCCATCTCAAGACGCAATACCGCAAGTAGCTGTAAGCATCAATGCAACTATCATAAGGATGGCGCCCCCTCACAACACACCCACATGACCCCTATCGATTTTGGTAACAAAGTTTTTATTGTTGTTATATAAAAAATATCACCAACGTATCATAGTAGCACGCTACTAAGACGCCAGTGGACAAAACTCCACGTATCATAGCGCTAATGCACTAAGACATGAAGTTGAGTATGCCTGTTACACTTAAAAGTGCTACCAAACACACTCATCATCCCAATTCGAAATATAGACGACGCATCGCTATGCGCTACGTCGCCCACAAACGGTATGGGTGTGCGATGTCCACGGGAAAGCCGTATTGCTACAACAAACCCGCTTACCACCGGCACTAAGAGGTTATTTGTTTACCTCCATCGACCAGAACCGCAAGAATGCGTCGAATCAGGCGCAGCACACCTGCAGATCCATCACAAGACGCAATACCGTAAGTAGCAATAAGCATCAATGCAACTATCATACGGATGGCGCCCCCTCACAACACACCCACATGACCCCTATCGACTTTGGTAACAAAGTTTGTATTGTTGTTATATAAAAAATATCACCAACGTATCATAGTAGCACGCTACCAAGACACCAATGAACAAAACTCCACGTATCATAGCGCTAATGCACTAAGACATGAAGTTGAGTATGCCTGTTACACTTAAAAGTGCTAACAAACACACTCATCATCCCAATTCGAAATATAGACGACGCATCGCTATGCGCTACCACGCCGCCCACAAACGTTATGGGTGTGTGATGTCCACGGAAAAGCCGTATTGCTACAAAAAACCCGCTTACCACCGGCACTACGAGGTTATTTGTTTACCTCCATCGACCAGAACCACAAGAATGCGTCGAATCAGGCGCAGCACACCCGCAGATCCATCACAAGACGCAATACCGCAAGTAGCAATAAGCATCAATGCAACTATCATACGGATGGCGCCCCCCTCACAACACACCCACATGACCCCTATCGATTTTGGTAACAAAGTTTTTATTGTTGTTATATAAAAAATATCACCAACGTATCATAGTAGCACGCTACCAAGACGCCAATGAACAAAACTCCACGTATCATAGCGCTAATGCACTAAGACATGAAGTTGAGTATGCCTGTTACACTTAAAAGTGCTAACAAACACACTCATCATCCCAATTCGAAATATAGACGACGCATCGCTATGCGCTACTACGCCGCCCACAAACGTTATGGGTGTGTGATGTCCACGGAAAAGCCGTATTGCTACAACAAACCCGCTTACCACCGGCACTACGAGGTTAATTGTATACCTCCATCGACCAGAACCACAAGAATGCGTCGAATCAGGCGCAGCACACCCGCAGATCCATCACAAGACGCAATACCGCAAGTAGCAGTAAGCATCAATGCAACTATCATACGGATGGCGCCCCTCACAACACACCCACATGACCCCTATCGACTTTGGTAACAAAGTTTGTATTGTTGTTATATAAAAAATATCACCAACGTATCATAGTAGCACGCTACCAAGACGCCAATGAACAAAACTCCACGTATCATAGCGCTAATGCACTAAGACATGAAGTTGAGTATGCCTGTTACACTTAAAAGTGCTAACAAACACACTCATCATCCCAATTCGAAATATAGACGACGCATCGCTATGCGCTACTACGCCGCCCACAAACGTTATGGGTGTGTGATGTCCACGGAAAAGCCGTATTGCTACAACAAACCCGCTTACCACCGGCACTACGAGGTTATTTGTTTACCTCCATCGACCAGAACCACAAGAATGCGTCGAATCAGGCGCAGCACACCCGCAGATCCATCACAAGACGCAATACCGCAAGTAGCAGTAAGCATCAATGCAACTATCATAAGGATGGCGCCCCCTCACAACACACCCATACGACCCCTATCGATTTTGGTAACAAAGTTTTTATTGTTGTTATATAAAAAATATCACCAACGTGTCATAGTAGCACGCTACTAAGACGCCAGTGGACAAAACTCCACGTATCATAGCGCTAATGCACTAAGACATGAAGTTGAGTATGCCTGTTACACTTAAAAGTGCTACCAAACACACTCATCATCCCAATTCGAAATATAGACGACGCATCGCTATGCGCTACTACGCCGCCCACAAACGGTATGGGTGTGCGATGTCCACGGGAAAGCCGTATTGCTACAACAAACCCGCTTACCACCGGCACTACGAGGTTATTTGTTTACCTCCATCGACCAGAACCACAAGAATGCGTCGAATCAGGCGCAGCACACCCGCAAATCCATCACAAGACGCAATACCGCAAGTAGCAGTAAGCATCAATGCAACTATCATAAGGATGGCGCCCCCTCACAACACACCCACATGACCCCTATCGATTTTGGTAACAAAGTTTTTATTGTTGTTATATAAAAAATATCACCAACGTATCATAGTAGCACGCTACCAAGACGCCAATGAACAAAACTCCACGTATCATAGCGCTAATGCACTAAGACATGAAGTTGAGTATGCCTGTTACACTTAAAAGTGCTAACAAACACACTCATCATCCCAATTCGAAATATAGACGACGCATCGCTATGCGCTACTACGCCGCCCACAAACGTTATGGGTGTGTGATGTCCACGGAAAAGCGGTATTGCTACAACAAACCCGCTTACCACCGGCACTACGAGGTTATTTGTTTACCTCCATCGACCAGAACCACAAGAATGCGTCGAATCAGGCGCAGCACACCCGCAGATCCATCTCAAGACGCAATACCGCAAGTAGCTGTAAGCATCAATGCAACTATCATAAGGATGGCGCCCCCTCACAACACACCCACATGACCCCTATCGATTTTGGTAACAAAGTTTTTATTGTTGTTATATAAAAAATATCACCAACGTATCATAGTAGCACGCTACCAAGACGCCAATGAACAAAATTACAAAACTCCACGTATCATAGCGCTAATGCACTAAGACATGAAGTTGAGTATGCCTGTTACACTTAAAAGTGCTAACAAACACACTCATCATCCCAATTCGAAATATAGACGACGCATCGCTATGCGCTACTACGCCGCCCACAAACGTTATGGGTGTGTGATGTCCACGGAAAAGCGGTATTGCTACAACAAACCCGCTTACCACCGGCACTACGAGGTTATTTGTTTACCTCCATCGACCAGAACCACAAGAATGCGTCGAATCAGGCGCAGCACACCCGCAGATCCATCACAAGACGCAATACCGCAAGTAGCTGTAAGCATCAATGCAACTATCATAAGGATGGCGCCCCCCTCACAACACACCCACATGACCCCTATCGATTTTGGTAACAAAGTTTTTATTGTTGTTATATAAAATATATCACCAACGTGTCATAGTAGCACGCTACTAAGACGCCAGTGGACAAAACTCCACGTATCATAGCGCTAATGCACTAAGACATGAAGTTGAGTATGCCTGTTACACTTAAAAGTGCTACCAAACACACTCATCATCCCAATTCGACATATAGACGACGCATCGCTATGCGCTACTATGCCGCCCACAAACGGTATGGTTGTGCGATGTCCACGGGAAAGCCGTATTGCTACAACAAACCCGCTTACCACCGGCACTACGAGGTTATTTGTTTACCTCCATCGACCAGAACCACAAGAATGCGTCGAATCAGGCGCAGCACACCCGCAGATCCATCACAAGACGCAATACCGCAAGTAGCAGTAAGCATCAATGCAACTATCATACGGATGGCGCCCCCCTCACAACACACCCACATGACCCCTATCGATTTTGGTAACAAAGTTTTTATTGTTGTTATATAAAAAATATCACCAACGTATCATAGTAGCACGCTACTAAGACGCCAGTGGACAAAACTCCACGTATCATAGCGCTAATGCACTAAGACATGAAGTTGAGTATGCCTGTTACACTTAAAAGTGCTACCAAACACACTCATCACCCCAATCCGAAAGATAGACGACGCATCGCTATGCGCTACTACGCCGCCCACAAACGGTATGGGTGTGCGATATCCACGGGAAAGCCGTATTGCTACAACAAACCCGCTTACCACCGGCACTAAGAGGTTATTTGTTTACCTCCATCGACCAGAACCGCAAGAATGCGTCGAATCAGGCGCAGCACACCCGCAGATCCATCACAAGACGCAATACCGCAAGTAACAGTAAGCATCAATGCAACTATCATAAGGATGGCGCCCCCTCACAACAGACCCACATGACCCCTATCGACTTTGGTAACAAAGTTTTTATTGTTGTTATATAAAAAATATCACCAACGTATCATAGTAGCACGCTACTAAGACGCCAATGAACAAAACTCCACGTATCATAGCGCTAATGCACTAAGACATGAAGTTGAGTATGCCTGTTACACTTAAAAGTGCTACCAAACACACTCATCATCCCAATTCGAAATATAGACGACGCATCGCTATGCGCTACTACGCCGCCCACAAACGGTATGGGTGTGCGATGTCCACGGGAAAGCCGTATTGCTACAACAAACCCGCTTACCACCGGCACTAAGAGGTTATTTGTTTACCTCCATCGACCAGAACCACAAGAATGCGTCGAATCAGGCGCAGCACACCCGCAGATCCATCACAAGACGCAATACCGCAAGTAGCAGTAAGCATCAATGCAACTATCATACGGATGGCGCCCCCCTCACAACACACCCACATGACCCCTATCGATTTTGGTAACAAAGTTTTTATTGTTGTTATATAAAAAATATCACCAACGTATCATAGTAGCACGCTACTAAGACGCCAGTGGACAAAACTCCACGTATCATAGCGCTAATGCACTAAGACATGAAGTTGAGTATGCCTGTTACACTTAAAAGTGCTACCAAACACACTCATCACCCCAATCCGAAAGATAGACGACGCATCGCTATGCGCTACGACGTCGCCCACAAACGGTATGGGTGTGCGATGTCCACGGGAAAGCCATATTGCTACAACAAACCCGCTTACCACCAGCACTAAGATATATGTCTAGGACACATCGGTTAGCGAGTCCAAGTTTACCTCGAACCAATTGCTCGTGAAGCAGCATACGCGCCACCATAATATTCCTTTTCAAGTCCCTAATAAGGACTAGTCATTTTGCTACAGTACTAGGAGCAGTCGGTCACCCGACCACTCCATACAATGCTTATGCATCAAGGAGACCTCCTATAATATTGCTTTTGTATCATAGACCTTACTTTCATAAGTCATGCATATATAGGATTAGAACCCACGACCCTACTATTGTAATGCAAATTCATCATGGAGACATTCTATAGTATTGCTTTTATATCATATACCTTACTTTCATAAGTCATTCATATATAGGATTCGAACCCACGACCCCACTATTGTAATACATATTAATCATAGAGACCTTCTATAGTATTGCTTTTGTATCATGTGAGTTTAATATCATAAGTCCCTAATATAGGACTAGTCATTGTGCTACAGTACTTCAGGCAGTCGGGCTCCCGACCACCCCATATATATGTACAACTGCAGGTATGTATCTCCGGCAGCTCCTCTATACAAGACATCTATACATGAACACCTTCCATACTTAGGAACTTTTCTTTTATACGTACTCCTTCCACAACTTAGGAAAATTTTCTTTTATTCATGAACTCCTTCCACGACTTAGACAATTTTCAACAAATTTTCTAATTATCTTATAAATGTTATTTATCTATTATATATATTTTTATAATATTTTCGACTTGTATTTCTATTAATTATCTTATTTTAAATATTTTTTTCAAGTTTTTAATAAATTTATTTATTATGGAAGACAATATTTTGCCCTTAATTTACTATGTTATTGATCTAATGTCTGAAATGTATTTATATTAACTTTATGGTTGTTAATGTAATTTTATTGTTAAATATATATCTTTTAAGACTATTTTTGACGCCCCCTTTATATTGAATTTAATTATTAATAATAATATTGGGCCGTCACACTGGGTATAGTATATTTACCGATATATTTTGTCACACTGTCCTATCTCTATTATTATTTCCATGGGCGCTCATCACTGCTAATGCCAAAATTCAACAAATCGCCTCATTATGTCATGGTGTATAGCAAGTCCAGCGTACTCGTATACATAAAGATCAGTGGCAAGACTCACTGAGACTCACTCTTTTTTATAGAATAAGGGTGACAAACGAACACACAGTCCAACTGAAGGTAGGTAGTTGCGGTAATCCATAAAAATCTACATTTATCCTTAATTAAGAATCAAAATGCATATGCATTGTCACCCATGAGGACTAAAATTGAATTCCTCGTTACCATTAAAAGGGTCTCCGGTTCTCTACACTCGCCATACGAAATACAGCAGCATTAAACCACTATTTTATGCTAGTGTTCAGTTAGAGCGTGGTCCTATCTCAGTCGAGTCGACTCATTGCTGATTTTTTTAAATTTGTTATTCACGTCATAATAGCATGCGAATAAACTCCTCAGTTCAAAAATCAAGTTGTTTCAATATTAAAGACAGATACATCAATTTAATTTATACACATGTAAAGATAAAACAAGAAAACTGCTTCACTGCAATAACTGCGTTGTTCTATACCTATTTCTTTGGCACTGGTCAGTCAAACAACCTTTACAACTGAGAGACTGCTGTAAGGAGGATTTGAGGGATGGTTTAATAGTCATGTTTGGCAAGCAGAATGATATTTGTAGTACCACGTGTATCGAATGTTTTACGCTGTCTGTTGCCAGCCTAAAAAAGGAGTGTGAAAGATTTTGCAACTACTCCAATTTGCGGACAGATTGAAAAGAGCAATACCAGACCCTCCACGACCACTCCGGACCTTGACGTTGCTGCTCTTCATCGTGGTTATTTTTCAACTTGGCAGAGCCAAGCTGTAGCTATGTAATTGTTGTAGCACGAATGGGTTGGCTCGACCGTGGAAGGGCTCTCAGAGAATACTAGATAAAATAGCAGCTTAATGCTTCTCTAACCCGTATGATGAGTATAGAGAACCTGAGATACTTTTTACTGGAAACGAGGAATTCCACCTTAGTTCTTAGGGGTGACAACGCATCTACATTTGATTTTCAATTGAGGACAAAGTTAGATGCCTATGGGTCAACACCTCAACTTACCATTAGGTGGACCATGTGCTCGCTTTTTACGCTTATTCTTTAAAAAATGCCCTTGCACCTTGACACAGCTGCCCGTCACTAAGCTGAGTATTTTGCGTCTGTTATAAACTAGATGGTTTTGTAGCCATCTATCAGAAGCCATAAAACCTCACTGGCATGTCCCGTAATCACCTCTCACGACACCCGGGTAACGAAATGGGGTGACGGATTATCTTAAGCCACCATATCTTCTCAACCACGAAGTTCTCAACAACCAAGAAAAAAAGTGCTTTATTACTACTCTGTTCTTGTTATACTTATTGGCTTGACACTGGCAAGTCAAAAATCCTTTGGAAAGATTTGTCTTTATAAACAAGCTTGGCAGGTGGATTGAGGATGGCAATGCCGGACCCTCGCACCTTGAAGCTGCTGCTCGTCATTAGTCTGGGTATTTTACGTCTGCTATAAAAGAGATAGTTATTGACGTTTATCGGATGCCACAAGATCTCACTGGCATATCTCGTAGTCGCTTCTCACGATACCCAAATGGGGTGATGAGTTGATAGTTTCTCTTAAGCAATCACATCTTCTCTACTTTAAAGAAGTACCAAATTCGACGATAGACAGTTCGTCTTAAACAGCCGGTAAAAGTTTATTGCTGGGAATAGGTTTCTTCCTTTTAGGGTAGATTTGATTTAACCTGTTAACCAAGCCTAGCTCACATTAGATCGCGCAATACCAACCTTACGCCCGCCAAGTAGTGATCGAATTAGATCAGAATTATGTAAACATGTCTACCTATGAAAAAACTATTTTTTCGTTTTAAACAAAACCAAAGACACTATGCAATAGATATTAGTATCAAAGACAAAGATATGCTCTTTTATTTTAAACCATAACCTGGCAATGTTTCTTAGAAAAAAAAAAAAAAGAAATAACTCTGAACTTTCGGCGTTCAACGTGCCGTTTTGATAAAGGTGTTCCGTCTTTTTTATAGAATTTTATATTTGTGTCTGGACTAAAAACGAAAGTATTATACTTTTTTATATTCCTTGTAATATAGTGAACATATATATATATATATAATTTGTGGTATAAAAAGTGAAAAGTAAATTGCCAAAAGTGCTTCAAAATCTGGAAGGCCAATTATGGCGGCTGGGTCATAAATGTGGTATTTTTCACATTCTCATTTATTTTTAGTGTAAAATGTAAGTAAAAATAGTTTTCTTACATATTTCAAATAACTTGACGTTGTATTTATTTCAAATTCACACAAAATTATTTTAGAAATATTGTTCTAAATGTCACACAGATAAAATATTAATATTTAATTTTTTTAATTTCTTTATATTTTATATTTTGGTATGAGTAACGAATGGAAACACATAAAACATGAAAATATACATATTTCCAAACAATTTGATATAAATTTCTCAAAAACAAAAGTGTAGAATTCAAATTAGTAGTAATTTTGACACTAAAATTGAAGTACATACTACTACTGTGCTATACAGGGTAATTTACGTATTTTATTACAATTTCTAGCAACCAAAAATAATTTTATTCGATAGTTTATACATTCAACAAGAATTCCTGTAAGTTTTATCCATAAATATTGTCTCAAAGTGAAAATATAGCAAAATTTGCAATATAGCAAAAAATTTGCTAATTTTCAAATTTTGCCGCCATTACGGTCCCGAGCGAACGGGAGTATAACATGTCGCGCGCTGTCAGAGCTTACAGGAACACATGCACATGACCAGCATTGTCGATCACAGTAATACGTCTCAGATCTTTGACATTGCCGCTCGTCGCCAGTCCGTGTACTTTATAATACCGTTAGTAGTACAGCCTATTAAAACTCCACTGCTGAAGAAAGGTCTCCCATAGACTGCCATATAGGGAGAATATTTGCCATAGTTGCCATGCTTTGTATGCACGTTCGCAACGTCAGTAATTTTTTAGTTATTAGAAAAACACTGCTGCCAGTCTCCTGGTTCGATTTACGGGATGATGTAGAGTAGTAAATATTCTTATATTACCACTACAACACCACCACGAAAAGTTTATATTGGACGAAATAGGGTATTGGAATTAAAGCAACACGGGCCGATGACGTACCGGAGGGTAGTAGCCATAGCGTTTATTTCCGATAAATAAATGTCTGTTATTTTTTGCAGAGGGCGACCTGCGCACACAAATACAATCGTCAGTCACTAGGAAACTCACATACAACAATTAAAACAATAAACTAATAACTGTGACCCGTGTTGCTCTAGTGTAATGGATAAACGGATGAATCACCAGAATAATCCGAGTATCGTCAAATGTGTTTTTATATTGTATATTATATACAAAGTGTGCGCAGGAAGGAGATTATAATGGTTAAGTCCTCCCTTTCCTTGCACAATCATCGGACAACCAGATACTGTGACCTATTCCTACTAAACATTTTTGCTTCGATTTTTTTAATGGTGTACAGCAAAGGAAATAAAAATGAAATAATTTTACGGCTTCTGTCTTGCTATCGGACTATTAGGATCTCTTAAAGGTAAAGGCTTTTGTTACGCTAAGTCAGTGCGATTTACCAACTAAGGCAGGGATTCCCAAACCATTATGAACAAGAGAACCCTTGTCCAAAATGGACTGATACCTAAGACCTCCATAACTAAATTACTTTAAAAATCCTATCCCTATTTTTTTCTTATTGAATCAAAATTCTTACCAATTTAAAAACTTTGCGGTTGGTTGAGTGAGTAAACTTGACATCATTTTGTCATCAAAATTTAACAAAATAATTAGACATAAAATTCAGTAAATATCTAAAATAACTAATAATTATTAATTCAAATTATAGTTATAAATTATCACTTTTCGTTTATGTCGACCCCTGGGAAACCGATTTCAAACCCAAGGGGTCGATATCGCCCAGTTTGGGAATCCCTGATCTAGGGTTTCATTATCGCTTACGACCAGGTTGGATTGTAGTCAGGAACTGACTATCAATTAAAAAAATACGATTCCTCTACGAAAATTGCGGTTCGGTAGATATCATCCTCAGTTCATTAATCAATAGAACAGAATGACAAGCGCAATCAAAGAAACATTTAGTCTAACAATATAAGAAAATATGAAAGAAAAATACTATTTGGTACTTCAGTAATATATCTATTTTATGTTTAACTATCGATTCGCCCCGACTTCGCACGGGTGATTTCATATTGTGAGTGGCGCTGTTTCCTGGATCTCAAAAACAGCGCCATCTACCGGGTCCAATTGTAGATCTTAGTCATCCAGGGACCCACTCAAACGTACACAAAAAATTTCATCAAAGTCAGTTGAACAGTTTAGAAGGAGTTCAGTGAAAAACACACATAAAAAGGAATTATATATATTAAGATGAATCCCAAATTTGGTTTTTTATTGAACAGTTACGTGGTAGAGCCAAGCTGTAACTATATTAGTAGTATTGTTACGAGCTTAGGGTTAGTGACAATAAAAACTGCCGATTGAATTACCAAAATTGACACTTTAATTACCGCACACCAATTAAAACTTAAAACATACTAATAATTAATCACATTTAACACTTTAGTTCGCAGGTATCTATCATAGAAGTCTTCGCTTGAATCGCCGATTCAATACTGACTCGGTCGCGCTCTTTACCGACTCTATAAAGGACCTTTTCCACCGAAAACATCTAGAATGTTCTAGTAAAATGGCGAAAGTTCTAGCAAATAATCCTCCAGAAAGCTCTCGCCACTCGACTCTAGATGGCGCTAGTGGGAAGGTTCTAGAAAGATTTTGAGGCCCCTATTTCTGCTACTTGATACTAGATGGCGCTAATAATCACCTGTCATATATCGGGCATTAATTATGGCGCGCAACAGTATAGTTGTAGCACAAACGGATCGGCTCGGCCGGGGAAGGACCACGCTCTCACACATTACCAGCGTAGCACAGCAGCTGTTTCGTATGGTGAGTGTAAAGAGACCCATTTTCCTGGAAACGACGCATTCTATCTTAGTCTTCACGAATGACAATCTGTGTTATGATTCCTAGTCGAGTATAGATGTAGATGTATATGAACTAAAGCAACTACTTACCATCATTTGGCCTGTGTGCTCATTTGTCACCCTTATACTATATTTTAAAAATACAATAAATTGAGTTCAGAAACGTTATTTGAAACAGTTGTTATTTTGGCAGATAGAAACCATGAAGAATAAAAGAAAGTTTACAAAAAATTCAATTTTTTGTAAACTTTCTTTTAGCCCCGTTATTTTTCGTAGAAAATGCATTTGCAACGCTGCTGTTCAATGAAATATACAACAATACAGCCAACAGAAAATGCATGCGGTAGGTATAAGAGTCCGTTTATCTTTGCTTATACCACCTTTATATTTGCTTGCACCAGTAGTAGCAATAATGAATTTTTATGAAAACGAAAAGGAGTATAGAAGAGATTTTCGAAGAAACCAATACTGCATGATTCGGAATTTTATGAATAGTATATAAATAATTAGGAATTTTATGAATAAAGTGTTTTTGTCAAGTCAATCACATACTATGTTGGAACTGGTGATTGGTTCTACTGATCGGTTTATTGGAACCTGACTAATTGTGGGCAGAGGTGAGCGGGTCGCGTCCCCTTTACAGGGCGTCACTCTAGAGTAAATTACAACCTCTCCGGTTCGCGTTCAAGGTGAGTAATTTTGTGTTACAGTATACTTTTAAATATGGCTTTCTATTTAGAGTTATGCAGTAACCTTATCTTAGAAGTTTTTCTTCAGACGGGTATTAGTTATTGTTCTGCGAAAAGTTTTAGGAAGATATAAAGCAAAAGCTTTCGCTGTGTAAGGCCCATAGATATGTTATCTTCTTGTACCTATAAATAAATAAAGGAACATAATTGATTGTTTAGCTTTAAATGAATAGCCATTCACAGAAGTTTTTAATCGTGTCTTAAGTTGGAGATTAATGGTCTATTTATATATTAACAGAATATTATGTCTCATGATAAAAATTATTATAACTTTTTTTCATCCTTTAATATCAACCATTTGTCATTACAACCTTTGAAAATTTAGTTTATAAGCTTTAGCTGGGCTGGAGTTTGTTAGGGGTGGCATTTTGGAATTTAAAATCAATCCTAGCCATACCTTTTTCACGAACACCCAGGAAAGAGCACTGCGCAAATACCGCGTGCATTTTTTGAGATTCAGCCTGTAGAACCGCGAGGTTGGTGGTTATATATTTTTATTGTGATTATTGAATAACCACAATAAAAATATATAAAAATCTGGAAAGAAGCTGTTGTAAAATACTTCTACTTTTAGATACATGATAATACAAAAGACTAATGACTACAAAATACTTTTACCAATTTTTAATTTTTTAAGGTACCTTGAAAATAATGGGAAGGTAAGGGGCGACATTATTGGCTCAAACGGCCCCAGGCGGTATTACGCTAGTGAGGTGTTTAAAAAAAAATTTTAAAAAAAAAAACATCATCCTTTTTTCTAAAAAAAAATTATAATTTAAAAAAACAAAACACCCCCAAACACAAAATTATTTTTATTTATTATAAAAAATAATAATATTTTTAACCCAAATTATTTTTATAAATAAAAAAAAAAAAATATTCCAGGACAACCCCCCCAAAAAAAATTTTTTTATAAAAAAAACAAACCAAAACACTTAAATCTTTTTATAAAATAAAAAAATAAAATAATTTTTAAAAAAAACCTTATGAGGCAATATATGAGGGCGGCCTATGTTCACTAGTGGACGTTGGATAGGCTGTAATGAATGTATAAATTATTAGTATATTAAAAAAAAAAACTTTTTAACATTCAAACTTCTTTTGGGATAGGGATTCGGGTATAGTGATTCACCATCATCAGTATCATCGTCGTTATCACTGCTTCACTATAAATGGTTGAAATGTCAATAATCGAAATACTTGAGATTGGATTTGATTTCAATTATAATTTTTATTTTATTACATAAACTAAAAAAACTTTGTTAATCGTTTGGTAACAGTTATTCATATGATAAACGAGATGTTACTGTGTCACGTTGTTATTATTCGTTCAACTAATAAATTGTACCATCAATATTGTTTTAAGGCGTTTAATAATTTTACTAATTGACTACACAAATATATATACTTGACGAAAAAAACAAACTAAATCTATATAAGGAAGAAAAAAAAGAGTCGCGCCTTCACAGTCATTGAGGTGACTGAGCAGCTGCGCCGTCTATCATGCACCTCCCCTTGTCTCCACGCGCAGTCTTATATAGGACCTTTTCTACTGAAACATCTAGAATGTACGTACCAGTCCCGACAGACTAGGTGTAGAAAGTTTTCTCCTAGTTCTGCCACTCGATACTAGATGGCGCTAGTTGGAATGTTCTAGTATGGAATTTTCTAGTAAGGTCTCCTAGTTCTGATTAAAACTACTTTTACGGATTTTATCGCGGATTATTTATATTAATTTTAATACCCGACGTTTTGGTCTTTCCAGCACCCCACGGTCACGGGGGACTGAGGTGACTGACGTCCCGATGTCAAAGTTAACCCGGAGTACCTTCAGCTTTTTAATTATTGTCTTTGGTGGCTACCGGCAATCTTCTTGGCCGCTGTGAGCAAAAGATCCACTATACTTTAGTAACAACTTCTTTGCCTTGACCATTTTATTCGGGAGATAACGCTGCGATAGTCTTCTAAAAGTGTGGTCACTCTCGTTTGTGCATCCTTGCCGGTGGTACTCGATAGATATTGGCACTGACGCAACCAATCCACTTCCTCACAAGTACCAACCAGTGTGCTTTTTTCTATTATCTGTTCCTGATCACAAAGTTTCAGCACACGTAATCCTGAGATGTCAGTGGTTCTGATGGATAAACCCAGGGTTCAAGCCATTTTCCATGGAAGATCATTGTCTACCTTTTCCACGAATGTACAACGATGAGCTGGGCCAGGATTTCGACGAAGACTAACCGGCACAGTAGTTTCAGATCTTGGCGGAAGAACAATCTTCTGAAGTCTGTACACATTCCCTGGTAAAAGTTCACATCATCTGTCCACATTTCAAAACAAAAATATATTAAAAGTTAATTTTAGAGAACTATTCGTCGAATGTAGAATTTTACTGGATTATTATTCGGTATTCAACGAATAACAAGAGCCGTGGTAGCTCAGATAGTTAACGCTCGTTGTAAATATAACAGAATTTTTTACGTGGTAGAGCCATGCTGCAATTATATTAGTAGTATAGTTGTAGCACGAATGGGTCGGCTCGACCGGGGAAGGACCACGCTCTCACAGAATACCAGCGTGAAATAGTAGCTTAATGCTGCTGTATTTCGTATGGTGAGTGTAGAGAACCGGAGACCCTTTTTACTGGAAATGAGGCATTCCATCTCAGTCCTCACGGGTGACAACGCATCTGCATTTTGATTTGTAATGGAAGCTAGATGTAGATGTCGATGGGCCGCCGCACCCCCTTACCATCAGGTGGACTGTGTGCTCGTTTGTCACCCTATCCTATAAAAAAAAAAGAATGCGAGTAACCCGGGTTCGATCCCCGCTGGCACCAATGAAATTGTTAGTTACAATTTTAAGTGCTGATTTACCACGTGCTCGGCGGTGAAGGAAAACATCATGAGGAAACCTGCATGTCTGAGGAATAAGAAAAAAAAAACTATTTCGAAGACATGTGAAATTCTTTTTTATTAAATATATGTTTATTAAATCTATTTAACTACGGGAAATCATTTCGTTTTGCCAAGAAACGGCACCACAAGAATTAAAATAAGTCTTAAATTTATCTCTTATACAGATAGCATTTTCTCGGGAAAAATCCGCTTGAAGATTTTGTAATATACTATTTATTGGCACTGTTTCAATTATGTTTTCAAATATTTCATCATTTCTTAGGTAATTATGTAAACAAGTGCACGCTAGTATCATAATGTCCAGGTATTTGGGTTGCGTTCTAATTCTCTTTTGGAAAACCTCAAATTTTTGTGTTAGTATTCCGAAACTGCTCTCTAAATACATCTCGCACGGCTTAGGCGATAATTAAATATTTTCTTCTCGACATCTGTCGACATTTGGCTTCCAGAGAAAAAGTCTCATTATGTGTTCATGTAGCGGGAAAGCCTCATCTCCAACAAATACATGTGGCAATGCTTCTGTCGTACCTGGCAAACATTTATTAGGTGGTATATCCAGTGTATTATTATTCAATAATTGTCCTAATCTGGAGCTGCTTAAAATACCACTATCACTATTGCGACCGTATGCTCCAATATCGACTACAACGAATCGGTAATTTGCATCAGCTATGGCTAATAAAACTACACTGAAACATTTTTTGTAGTTATAAAATTGACTGCCGCTGTTCCAAGGTGCTCTTATATTAACATGTTTGCCATCTATGGCTCCTATACAGTTAGGAAAATTCCATTGAGTTTCAAACTCTTTTGCTAGTTTGGTCCATAGCTGAGCTGTCGGTTTTGGCATAACACGCGGCCGTAAACACTTCCATATCGCGGAGCAAGTTTCGTGAACAATTAGAAGTACAGTACTGTATCCCATTCGATACTCGTGAGCTAGCGCTTTGAAACTGATCATCACTAGATATAGTTACACATATCGATAAATCAAGAGTAACAGCCCCGGTAGTTTGTCTACTTTTATCCGTGTGTTTATATTGTTATCTAGATTATTGTTACCATCATGAAAAATTAAAATCCATAAAAACATAACAAGATTGTTATATTAATAATTATATTACTACCATTTTCAGTGGAGAATTGCCAAAAGTCTTGGAAGACATTACGATATAGTTATAGAAAGGGCATTTCATTAAGAGAGAGTAGAAGTGGGTCAGCTAGAATAGTAGAACGCCAGGTGACAACGCATCTGCATTTTGATTCGTAATCGAGGATGGATGTAGATGTCTGTGGGCCACAGTAACCACTTACCATCAGGTGAACTGTGTGCTCGTTTGTCACACTATCCTATAAAAAAAACGACTATTTATTATAAATTAATCGTGCAAGATTTCGAATCATCATCATCATTACAGCTGTTCACAAGTCTACTACTGAACATCCTCCTCCACAGACTGCCGCAAAGCATGGTCCTGAGCTACTTTGCTCGTCATGAGTTTTTCATTTATGTTCTAAGTTATAATTAGTACCTATTATTAAGTGAATGTTAATTATATTTATTGCTATTGTTTTTGTCTTTCTCAAAAAATAATTAAATTACCAAATAAGTTATATGGTGTTTTTTATATACATTAAATGTCTGATAGAAATGCAAGTAGGTACATATTTTGCTAAACTTTAAAATCAAAACCCAATTTAAAAACATAGACTAACCGATTATAACTCCTTTAACTTTAAAATAAGTTAAGTTCTTATTAATGGTATTTATTCCAGTTTATGATGCATGTAAAAAATAAATAAAGCTAATTGTATATCGTATATCTATTTACAGCCCCATTAATAACCACTATTATTTTATAATTCTTTTATAAAAACGTTAACCCCACACTAGGATTTTCTCTCGTATTGCGCAGGCAGTTTACGAACATAAATTGTACAAGGACACACATCCAGACCCGAAACAATTATTTGTAGGACATAAAAATACTTGTTCCGTGCGGGATCAAACCCGCGGCGCTCGGCGCAGCCACTCATTGCTGAGCCACTGCGCCACGGTGCTTATAAATTCGTCCGTACATTGGCCCGAACCGCTAACAAGTTCACCGCATTGTGGAATATATCCTCAGCGGTTTCTATCCTCGTCGTCATAAGACCATCGCGGTCTTTTTCGATATAGCCAAAGCTTTCGATAGAGTCTGGCACACAGGCCTCATCTACAAGCTCTATAAAATAGGTCTCCCCGATCGTCTAGTTCGTCTCGTGGCCTCCTATTTAAAACATCGTACCTTTCGTTTCAGACAAGAAGGCACGCTTTCTTCACAGCGAACTATCAAGGCAGGTGTCCCTCAGGGCTCAGTACTTGCTCCTCTGCTGTACATCCTGTTCACCAACGACATTCCCATCCCGTCGAAAGGTGTTCAACTCTCCCTCTTTGCAGATGACACTGCCATCTACTGCAAAGGTGTCTCACTACCCCTTATACGGAACAAGATCCAAAAGTCAGTTGATGACCTAGGAGCTTGGTTCAAAAAATGGCGCATCGATGTGAACCCGGAGAAGAGCTCCGCCGTCCACTTCGATTATAAACGACGCCGTCTCAAAAACACTCCACCAATACGTATCCTAGGGACCCCTGTCCCCTGGCATACGACCGCCAAATATTTAGGTGTCGTTCTAGACACAGGGCTCACTTTCAAGCCCCACGTCAAAAGAGTAACCCGTCACGCACGGTTTTATCTGAGTAGGCTCAACAGTATGTTGGGCCGACACAGTAAAATGTCCCTTCGAAACAAGCGTACCCTCTACAAGGTATGTATACGACCAGTCATGTCCTACGCGGGCCCCGTCTTTGCCCACGCAAACCCTAACATTTTAAATGAACTCCAAATAGTTCAGAACCTCTTCTGTCGTCGAGCTGCGAACGCACCGTGGTACGTCCGTAATGCCGACCTTCATCGGGACTTAGAGCTCCCAACAATTCAACAATTTTTTAAAAAACTCTCTGAGAACTTCTTCAAAGCCTCAGAGTCGCACCCAAACCATTTAATTCGTGAGGCAGCTTCTTATGCAGCCCCACCCCCCACTCGCTATCGTGTCCGCAGGCCGAGAAACTCTCTCTCGGACCCGCCTAATAAACTTTCAAACGACCTGAACTGTCTCCTGGCGGCTCAGGCCAACTCTAATTAAATAAAATTATTGTAATATCTAACATTAATTTGCCTTCGTAGGCACTCCCTCAGCGGCACTTAGCCGCCTGCGCCCTCTTTTCCCAAAAGAGGGTCGCTCATGATAAGGCACAATAGAGCTTAATCAGCCGGTTGCCTGTCCCCAAAGGCGGTTTTTAGAGGGTATCACTTAGGGTCCCCGGTAGGACAGTGAGCCCCTCATAACCACGATAGACCGGCTATCGTGGTATGCGTAATGCATTTTCCGCCTCCCTACGTATAGGGTAGCCCCTTAATTGCTTCGGGCGCAAAAAAAAAAAAAAAAAAAGCCCGAACCGAAGTAAACTGAACGACCTTCCAACGTGTGGACGCCGTCACCAACTCTCGGCCAATATATTCGCCACTCCATTCGCCACTGTGTTGGCCAACGTGTAGAGGCGACATTATATACCACACGCTATGTCGAAATCACAACAAAGATCCTCTGATTCTGTATTGCGTGAAGAGGATTCCGAAACCAATATCGATACGACATTGAAATTTTCTTTCAAACTATTTTATTTTTTTGTTAGAATAGTGTATTTGAACAATAAATAACAATACAATTGAACCATATATTTTTTATTTATTTACTTACCTGAGGCAGACTGACAGTCTTTCTTCAGCGGAAATAGCCAATCTATAATTGGTATTTTGTTTTTGAATATGTGGCCTGAGTATTTCCAACAAACTTTCTCTTTCTCGAGCATTCCAGCGACTTCTCGAGCATTCCAGCGACTTCTCGAGCAGTCGCGGGAATCCGCGCGCCTTCTCTATCAAGCGGGTCGCTGCGCTTCGCTGCGCTGCTTCGCTGCCCTTCGCCGCTCTTTCGGTGTGAGTTGAGTCTTAAGCTTGTTTGTTTCCCTTTACGGCGCCTCTACACGTTGGCCAACACAGTGGCGAATGTAGTGGCCAATAGCATTGGCCAACGTGTAGAACGGGTGTTTGGGGTTTATTGGTATGTATTGGAACGATGGCCCGCAAGTTGGCGTGAGATCCGTGTGGTGTCGGTTTTTTACAAAAGATCAAAGGATTGTTGGCAGAGTTTGGCCGCTGCGTCCACACGTTGGCCGAGCATTTAATTTGCTACAAGCTCTCAAAATGATTACACGCATCCGATTTTATTTCAAGCTTTGTAGGGTGGATGCCCCCATTACCAGCCTTTTAGTGCCAATTTCAACTTTAAACATTCCTACTACTTTAATTAGCGCGATTTAATTATTATTAAACACTTGTTTTAATCAATGAGCTATGTATCTAAAAAAAAAACGTTTTATTACAATCAGATTATTACGAGAACAATTTTAAAATAAAAAAAAATGAAGCACGTCGTTTATCGAAAGACATCGTTTCTAAAGTGTAGAGAACCAGAGACCCTTTTTTAAAGGAAACGAGGCATTCCATCTTAGTTCTCAAGGGTGACAACGCATCTGCATTTTGATTCGTAATCGAGGATAGATGTAGATGTCTGTGGGCCACAGTAACCACTTACCATCAGGTGAACTGTGTGCTCGTTTGTCACACTATCCTATAAAAAAAAACGACGATTTCTTATAATTTAATCGTGCAAGATTTCGAATCATCATCATAATTACAGCTGTTCACAAGTCTACTACTGAGCATTCTCCTCCACAGACTGCCGCAAAGCATGGTCCTGAGCCACTTTGCTCGTCATGAGTTTTTCATTTATGTTCTAAGTTATAATTAGTACCTATTATTAAGTCAGTGTTAATTATATTTATTGCTATTGTTTTTGTCTTTCTCAAAAAAATAATTAAATTACCAAATAAATTATATGGTGTTTTTTATATACATCAAATGTCTGATAGAAAAGCAAGAGTACATGTTTTGCTAAACTTTAAAAAACCCAATTAAAAAAAAATATTATAACTCTTTAAGCTTAAAATAAGTTAAGTTCTTATTAATGGTATTTATTCCAGTTTATGATGCATGTAAAAATGAAAACCCAATTTTAAAACATAGACTAATCGATTATAACTCCTTTAACTTTAAAATAAGTTAAGAATAAATAACCCGGAACATTTATTTGTAGTACATACAAATACTTGTATGTCCTACAAATACGTGTAGAGCCGCCGAAGTGTTTATAATTGAGACTTTTATATGAGACCTATTAAATAAAACTTCGTTAACTAATTTCAATATCAAAGCGCTCCAAATTTTACTTATTCTACTATATATACGTTTCTGATTTCGAAGAGCTAAAATCTCATAATTTTGGATTTTTTTAAATTGAATATTTCACGAACAAATCAACCGATTTTAATGGAATTTACAGCAATCCATATGCCATACATAGATATCCATTTATCCACGGGACGAGATGGTTAAAGAATTCGTTTAAACCTCGACTTTTAACGTGGTAAAGCATCTGCATTATGATCTGCATGTTGATTCTTAATCGAAAATTGCGACCACACAGCTAAACGTACAATCAGAATGTAGTTAATTATCGATACATAAAGTAAGCCTGAGTCAATAGCACGGATCTCCTCTAATTTATGAGTGCATTGTAGAGTAAGGAAGAGTCCGCCACGCTACCTCAAGGCAAGTTAGCGAACTTCACAGGTCTTCGAAATCTGTGAAAACACTTAAACAGCGATTAAGAATTTAATGTAACTGGCGCGGGGATCTGACTCGGTTTGCTTGCATACTATCATATTTCAAAAGGAGAGCTTATCCTCTAAGCTAGCACGGCACTTCTGGATACCCAGTCGGATTTATCGCCGATATCATTAAGAATTAATGGCCCGTAATAATTATTCGTTCCAAATAAGCCATTAATTGTAATACGTTTTGTATTCTTAAAGCCGGAGATTATAGCTATATTTTGTATTTGTAAGCGAATAAGAATGTAAATGAAATTTCTGTTACAGATTACAACAGATCTCTGTCAACTTTCAAAACTCTATATCTATATATCTTTGCCATCTAAGTCATATTATATAATTATTAATAATTTATTATAACTCTTTTGTATTTATTTAAATTGTTCATATTCTAGAATATTATAAAAGAGTTGAAAAGGTTTATCAAATTTTCGGGAAAATATCTTATTTTTGTTGGACTATTATTAGTAATAGTATTTTAGTCTTCCAATTATTATATATCATGAAAAATTACCAATAAATTAAAATTCTGGAAGTAAATGAACACAGAATATTTAAGTTTCTCATCCAGCATATCCAGGTGTAGAGTTTTATAGTCTTATGATTATGAAGAAGAAAATAATTATACAATACGATCAACATTAATGCCTCCCTTGATTTTACAATAAATATGAGAAATAATTTTATATAATATTTAACGGTGCTTTCACTTTATTCTATTTATTACTAAAAAAATCGAATTACTTATGATTCAGCGAATCTGCCGACGGTCCCAAACGTTATGACGCTACAACATCCTTTGGTTATAAGCTGTACCTACTATGGATTTGATAGTTATCGCAAAACATTGAAAACATAGATAGATGAATTTATAGACTAATAAACTTTAATATTAAAATTTATTGTTCTAAATAAGTTCAAAAAATAATTAATAAAGAAATTAGAATTAATAAAGTTAAGTAATAACTTAATTGCTCATTTACCTACATATTTACACATACGTAGGTATAAAGTAATAACTATATATGTTAATTATATATAATGATGCAGGCCAGGATTATGGATTACGAGAAACGCGCTAGCTCAAGTACACTTTTTATTCCCTTACTCTTATAGTCCCACTCCCATGGAACGATCATTCGACACAAATACCTATAGAGGGTTCGGACATACTTACTCATACTTTGATTCCGTCGAAATTTGGGCGGTGCTACAGTCTCCTCAGTGGTGCCTAGTTGACCGTCGGCATGTCGAAAAGCTAAAGTGTTTGTACAGTAGGGCAACGATGGCTTCCTGAATACAGAACCTGAGTACGAAACTTATCCTGCTGCAGAAGAGATGTAACACAAGGCGACGTTATATCTTCAAAACTTTTCACCGCTGCATTGGAAATCGTTTTCAAGCTACTGGACTGGAAAGGATACGGTATTAATATCAATGTTGAGTACATTTATCACCTTTGATTTGCCGACGGTATATTCTTTATAGCAGAATGGCTGAATGACCCAAGCTCAATGACCTCAATGGCTACACATTCTGTACATTTTCGTCTTAAGACATAGTACCTTAAGAGGAACATGAAATTAAAAAATCATGTGTAACGTCCATGTCACATCTATGCCAGCAATGGTTGGGAGCACTAAGCTCGAAGTTGTTGACAAGTGTGTTTACCTGGGACAAATAGTCCGACTCCAACTTTGACCGAGAGGTCAATCGACGGATTCGGCTGGGCAGTGTTCAGGAAATTACGACACATCTTCTCGTCAGGTATACCACAGAACTTGAAAACGAAACTGTCCAACCAGTGCATGTTGCCAGTAACTGGATCTGAGACGTGGTCCTTCACTACCGCCCATATGAGGAAGTTCAAGGTCGTTCAGCGAGCTAAGGAAAGGGCTATGCTTGGAGCTTCTCTGTGTGAAAAACTTAGAAATGAGCATATCCGCTGTAAAACCAGAGTAAAGGACAAAGCCCAACAGATTAGTAAGTTAAAGTAGCTATGGGCCGGCTATGTAGCTCAAAGAACTGACAACCGATGGGAAAAAAGGTCCTCGAGTGCCAGCCTTATACCTGTAGGTGAAGTGCTGGGCAACTTCCCACCAGATGGAGTGAAGACCTGGAAAGGCATGCAGGAAGTCGATGGATGTAGGTGACTCAGGACGGGGCTTTGTGGCATTTCATGGGAGAGGCCTGTGTTCAGCTGTGGACTTGTGAGGAGCTGTAATGATGATGATGATTACGAAATATCCACAATACAAGAGAAAGAAGCCAAAATTGAAGAAAAAGAAAGAAAAAATAAAACTGTCAATATAGAATATAAATTTTAGTACTTTCTTGCGGTATTTTTTATTCGTAATGCACAATAGTTTACTTTAGCTTCTTCCACAGCATTATATCGTATGGTATTTTGGGGACACGCGACTGACACTGAAATTATATTTGTCTTACTGAAGAGGGCCATTAGAGCAATATATGATTTAAAACCAAAAGAGTCGCTCATACAAAAATTTAAGGAAATTGATATATTAACTCTGACCTCTCAATACATTTATGAAAATTAAATGTACGTACACAAAAATAAAAATAGTTTTGCAAAAATAAGCGATATTCATTCTGTAAATGCTAGGAACAGACACAAGCTAGTAGTACCAGTTACTCGAACACAACGAGTCAGTAATTCATTCTTGGGGTGATGTATACGCTTATACAAAAAAATCCCAGAAAATACTATTGACATACACAAAGTTCAAAAAATTTGTTAAACTAAGTTTCTATAAAAAGGATTATTAAGGAACAAATATTAAAGAATTTATGGATGATAATAACCCCTGGGAAGGGTGATCGCTACCAAGCTATTTCTAATTTGGTTTGTGTTGTTAATTGTAACATACATGATTTTGAAAAAAATTTGAAAAAAAAAATAGTCCCACTGGTTTTCTTAATGGTTCTTCCCAGGACAGTGGTTTTTTTTTGTGAACCAGTGGTAAATTAAGAAAGTGACTTTCAATAAGTATTGTTTATAATCTATACTGAATATAAAAGTTTCTGTTTTTGTTTCTGTTTCACAATAATCAATACTCAATATTTATTTGCATTTCATAATGTACAAATTAATAAATATTAAATATCTCAATATAGGGTCCATATTCGTCGGGTATAGCAAATTAGAATAGAAGAGGACGCAAAATGTTTTATTATTCATTATTATTATTATTATCATTGAATGATCATTATTATATTATTCATTTATTATTATTACCTTTGTCATTCAGGTATTCATATAGAGTGTAATAACATTTATTAATTAGAAACACTTCTAACTGTCTTATAAAAATATTATCATTTGTTTAATTTTTTAATGAGTTTGGCAGTTTATAGACATTTACGGGCATTACTTAAGTGCCCGAAGAGAATAGCTTCATTTTGGAGGTAGGTAGCGATAATCTATTTTCATTTCTAAAACTATAAGCCGTATTTTTAGTTTTTCTTTTTACGTAGAAGTTTTGGTTTTTTCACACAAATTTGCATGGTTCCAATATATAAATACAAATTAAGGTAAGAAGATTAAGTTTTTTAAAATGCAGTCGACAACTTTCCGTTTTTTTTTATTTTACACATAACGCGAATAAGTTTTTTCTGTAAGATGAAGATAGTGGGTGCATCTGTACTGTCACCGCACAGGATAATGCCGTACCTTGACCACGGCTGTGCATAGGCATTGTAAGTATTTAAGGCAGTCTGGAGGTCAGTCGTCTTTTTTATTTTACTTAGGGCATACACAAAGCTAGACAATTTGTTTACCGAATTTTTCGAATGTGGGATTTCCAGTTAATGTAACAAAACTAAGCCGAGTGTGTTCATTTACTGTTTCGATTTTCGTATTTTTGTAAGAAAAATTTATTTTATTTGGCGTTTTTGACAGGGGTAAAAAGTGGGAAATTAACTATATAAAAATTTTTTAGTTAATTTCCAGGTTGTGCTCATTCAACCATTGGCTAGTATTTTCAAATACTTTATATAATATAACGTTTATGTTATTTACGTTACGACAAGGTGCTAAGAGAGAGATATCCTCAGCAAACATAACACATGGGTTAACCATGGTTTCACTGAGATTGTTGATATAAAGAACAATAAACATCCCAATACACTACCTTGGGGTATTGAAGCATTTACAATTATTTGATTTGATCTGACTTACTATTTTATTAATATCAAAGTAATATATTGCTACATATTGTTCTCTATCTTGTAAGTATGATTTGAACAATTCCAAACTAATCCTACGAACACCTATACTATATGATTTATTAATTAATATATTATATTGTAACTTATCGTATGCTTTGATCATAATATCTAATAATATTCCTATTGCATATTCTTTATTATTTAATATCTTTAGAATGTCTTGAATATATTTATATACCGCTAGTGTGGTGGACCGATTTTTTGGGAAAACGGTTCTGACATTCACTAATATTTTATATTTCTCATAGAAATTATACACACGTTCGAACATTATTTTTTCGAAAACTTTTGAGATTGTAGGAAGTTGAGCTATGGGGCGATAATAATCGATATAAGTTTTTGAATTTTTCTTATGAATGGGTATTATTATTGCCTTTTTTAACATGTCTGGGAAGATGCCCTAAGTGAAAGATTGGTTGATTGGTTTACAGTAGTGTTTACAGAGAGCTAACTCATCTGCCATTCATTCTAATCCATGGATAAGATTTTTTTCAGAAGTTGACCTTCGATAGATTGTAATTTATAGTATTTTAAATCCGGTGCTGAATATAGACATTCTCAAGAATGCATGAGCTGGTACGAATTTTCTGGAAATATTGTGTGGGACTGCTACCTCCTCGAGCTGACAGCTTGTTTGGGTAGATATGTGTTTCCTAATTATTAAGAAGTGACCACTCGCGCATTTTTCTTTCGTTTAATAACGTATACGTTTACATAAAAAAAAGTGTAACAATACTTAACCATCTAGACTGTTTTAATGGTTTAGTCGATCTTTTGTTACAATATAAATTCATAATATTAGCAACATTTTAAAGAATCTGAAGAAGTCTTTAATACTCTTAAAATTGAATCCAGTTGAAGGAACAAGTGCCGTAATAATTAAATTTTTTGCTTTCAAAGTTAAAATACTTCTAGTATGATTATATTTTACATGAAGTATTTATAAGGGTATGAAATTGTAATTTTTCATAATATACACTAAATAACATGTCGAAAAAATTTACTAATAACTGTTTCAATGAAATGTGTTTGACGTACTCTTTTTTATAGAAATTTAAAAAAAATTAAATATAATTTGTTTTAGGTATGTGACAATTAAATACCATAATACTAATTTGGCCAGTGGATTAGCATTACGTTGCGTCGCTGAGGGCCGCGGGTTTGGATTCCCCCATGGAACCACTAATTTTATGTACTACGAATAACTGTTCCGTCTCTGGATGTTTGTCCTTGTGAAGTTTATATATGTAATAGTCAACACGATACAGAACGAAAGCTTACTCTGGGATTAACGTTTTTAATGAATGATAAAGTTATAAAGTGTAATAAGAAATAAGTACCGGACCCCTGAAACGCATATACTCGTACCTATTATAAATACCGAACGTAGTGGTAACTACATAAGTTCTGGCCTTGGCTCAAACTCATACTCAGAAGTGCTTGTCAGTAAAGGAAAACATTGTAAAGATATCTTAATGTTTACGGAGTGAAAACAAAACACGAGAACGCGTGAAATCTGCCAATAAGCTAGGCAGGAAATTCCGAAAAAGGTTTTTTTTGCATATAGAATGGCCAGTTTATACAAAATAAGTCGAACGTGAGACACAGTTAAAATTCGAAAGCAAATTCAAATTTCTCTCCACACAAAAACCCTGTGGTTCCCGTTAAGTGGGTTATCAGAATCAGCATTCAAGCGTATAGAAATAACTTTACTTTAGTAAACTGAACATAAAAATGATCAATTTAAATGTCAATTATATTTGTAAATTTTATGTGGATTGATTACCTATGCCTGGAATTATCGAGAGCGGTGGCCGGCGGTGGCGTACATCAATGGCGGGGTGCGCGCGGGCGCACGTCACACCTACACTAACTGTACTAAGGTCGTGACCTCGTCGCAGCTGTTATCACTTTAGTAGTCAAACACTAATTCATCACTATGTCTACTTGACGACCACGAAGATGTTCTTCAATATGTCCACCTTGTACCAGTATACATTTGCGACACCAGCTTACAATATCTGAACGAACGCGTTGCATTACAGATATTTCGGACTTTATTTTTTCAAAGGATGCGACTATAAGTACGCATACGCATTTCCGCCACGGTATTGCATATTTTTGGAATACATACTGCTAATCGTAGCCCAGAGAAAAAAATCTAAAGGTGTGAGATCAAGTGATCGCGCCGGCCAGTTGACCGGTCCACCACGGCCAATTCATCTTTCACCAAATTCAAAAAAAATTCTTACACAATGGAAGAAATACGGTGGTGCGCCATCGTGTTGAAACCACATGCGACGAACGAGGTCTAAATTTATTTCGTCAAGTTCATCGCTTAGTTTTTTTCGCAAAAATCGTCCGTAGTTTTCACCGCTTATTGTGTGGTCAAGAAAATACAGATCATTAATTTTGTCACCCATAATTCCCGCCCACACATTGATTTTCCATCGGTGTTGAAAGTGGCTTGGTTTATAAAAATGCGGATTTGTCGTTGACCATACGTGTTCATTAAGAGCTTTAAATACACCTGTTCTAAAAAAGGAGCATTCATCCGTAAAAAGTACGCGGTTCAAAAACTCAGGATGTTCTTCAACCTTATCGAGTACCAACCATCTATAAAATAATCTTTTCTCGGATTGTAGTCGTTGGGAAGAAGACACTGAACTTGATGATAATGATACGTGTGCTGGCCTCTTGACGTGGTTCCTCGCCATTACCATTCAAAAAAATCATCTTTGAGGGCTCTCCAAACGCGCATATGATACACAACTAGCTCACGTGCCACCGAGCGCGTGCTCAGCGTCACATCTTCCTCAAACATGTCGAGAATGTGCTCCTCGATGTCGTCGTTGTACATTATCGAGCTTCCTGAATCTGTACGTTGTTGATTACGGCCATGCACACTGCCAGTATTGTACATACGAATATGAAGTCACTAGAACGTCATCGCCGATAATATACAATTGTATATTTCGTGGAATAGCAAAGCGCTCCTCGTAAAGTCTACGTGCTTCTGCATAATTGCAGTCACATGTCCCAACACACATCAACATATCAAAATATACCCCGTTTGAGTAAGAAATTAGTCAATCACGGCGGATAATTAATTTCGCAATATAAAAAACAACTGTCAATATCAGTGCTAGTACATTACTGGTGCTTGTTTGTTATGTGCGTGGACGTGAAAAAGCGACTGTACTCTACAACATAATTTTGATATTTTCTGAATTGAAGGAATCTTTTTAAGTCATTTTTTTTAATAATAGTTATTATTTATTTATTGACTTCAGGAAGAGTGCGTAAGTGCTATTAAGAAATTAAGTTATAGCTAGGATTAGTAAAAATACATTAAAACACTACAATAACATGAAACATTAAAAAGTGGTATAAATCCACACAATAACATATACTTAAACTGTTATGCTGCAGTGTTTTTCAAAATCTACTAATTAGCATTTTTTTTATCGACTGACGATAAACAAAACTTATTTTTATTTCTATTCTTGACCACTGAATTATGACAACATTTTATGTTTATAAAAGTTCCCATGTTTTTAATTATTACTTCTAAATATAAGCACAGAATAAATAATAGATATTGGTACAAATTAAGTTAGTCGGCATCATTGAGGTATTAATTACTACTACCACAGAATAAATAATAGTCTACTACGTATAAAGAAGACAATTTTGCACCACGCTTTACTGTACACTTACCCAACTATTTAGTGAGTGTACAACGTCTGCACAGACGAGTCGTGTCCGCTCCGCATAAACAACAACTTCAAAATGCCTGGTTGCGTTCTCAAAGACTGGAGTAAACACTCCAAAACATAAAAAAAAGTGAAGGGTTTAATATTTCATCGCTAAGTAAATTAAAACGATTAAAACTCTTTGATTTAAAATAAAAAGAAATACTGTCCCACTCTGCTGAGCACGCCAAGCTTTTTAGAGGCCAATTTAACCTTCTCTTCCAAGTGACCATGAAACTCCACGTCATTCGATATATCGACGCCGAGGATTCCGATACTGGCTGAGGCAACAAGGGGAGTGCCTTGAAACTGAGGGTATACGACAAAGGGGTTCCTTTTAGCGGTAAACGCGCAAAGTTGTGTCTTCTGGGGATTAAACTGGACTAGATTTAGTCGCTCCCAGTCCGAGATTTTGTTCAACAAAGTCTTTTCAGAATTTCTAAAAACGTTCAAGTTTATTTAATTGATCCTCAGTAAGATTAGAGGTGCATGCATCAGCATAATCAAGGATAGGAATAAACGTATCAGCTAAGTGCAGTTAATGGTTCATGTATTAACACTTATGGTTATGGTTATGTGTATTTAAATTTTAACAAGGACTGTGCCAGTAAAATTATAGTAGGAATGGGTAGCGAGTTAAGCAAACGTAAATGAAATGCTGCCGCCAACATCTTTCTAGTGGACTCCTTAATATGCAGGGACCAAAAAAGTTTCTAATAATTATATACTCCTAGCTCTTTTACAGATACCTTATAGTAAACTAAAAGGTATCACAACAACATCAACAACAATAGGTGAAATGTTATCCCAACAAATGCTAGAGATTAGAGTTCTGTTTCCAACAGTAATTGATTGGGTCTTATTGGGATTTAAGTTAAGCCCGAACGACCTAGTCCAATCATGTTTTGCAGGAAGATTCATATAAATGTCATTGATAGCATTAGTAAGATTTTGGACTAAAGTATGGTTGTAGCACAAATAGGTCGGCTGAACCGGGGAAGGACCACGTTCTCATAGAATACCAGCGTAAAATATCAGTTTATTGCTGCTGTGTTTCGCATGATGAGTGTCGAAAACTGGAGAGCTTTTTACTGGAAATGAAGCATTTATCTATCATCATCGAGAGATTATTAATCAAAAATAAATGTAAATGTCTATGGAGACAGCATCTACTTACCATCAGGTGGACTGTCAGGTGCACGTTTGTCACTCCCATTCTATAACAAAATATAAGTTAAAAAAATAAAAAAATATTTTATTAACTTTTTTTTTTACTGTTGACGTTTTTTAAAAGCAACCAATTTAAATTTAAATTGAATGATTTGTCCTATAAAAAGGAAATTCATAATTAGTTTTAGATTTAAACTATTATGTTGCAAAAAGGTATCTTCATTTCAATAAAGGGTCTCCAAAATGTGTTATATACTATATAAAATATGCAAACTAAAATGGTAAGTACGGAAATTGACAGCAAAAGTCCTCGAATCTTCGGTATTTAAACCACGTTTTGTAAAGGCATGAGACCCGTACGTTTTTCAAATGCAATATTCTTCATTTTAATTCATATATTTTTCACGGGCCGTTTTTCATTAAACAGACTCTCGTTTAAATATTTTTTTTTGTAATAACAGAAGTCAAGAACTGTCTGAGACTTAGTGCTACCACTAATCTCTATTGCTTTGTTTCCATACCCTGTGAACATCATGATCAGCGACGGAATTCTACAAACTTAGTTTCTCAAAGGATTTTTCAGTTCGCGTTAGTAACGAACGTATTCTTTCTGCTGCTAACTTAATCAAGAACAACATTTGTTTCCTAAATAAACTTTTATTATTTTTTGTTACCTTGTATTCTTTTACCTTGTATTTTTGAAAGGACGTCTTTTGTAGTATAGTATACACAAGTACAAATATTTTAATAAAATGTAATTATAATTTACTACATACGACTACTAATTTTGTTAAACGATCAAAGAATTTAATCAACACGGCATTTGCCTCTTCAATTTTACTCGAGATTCCATTTCTCATATTTCGTAAAACCTTCATCCCTAATGCTAAAGTGAAATATGATGTCGGACCGTGAACAATGCTAATACGACAGACCACGCAAAAATTTTGCAAAAAAAGTTTTTGAACGAGATAATGGTCACTTAAATGGAGAAATAATATCAAAGTTCCAATTTTGAATTTAGCTCTATATTTCTAAAGTCTATATTATTATTGAAATGTCGTGTTTAAATGAAAACAAACGAAATTACGATTTCAAATTTTGAAGCAAAATGGGAAGTATCGATTAAAAGACTTTGTGACGACCCTTTATTATTATATATAATTAATAATTAATTGTATATTAAGCCATCAAAAATTATCTTAGAAAAATATATTAAACAATAAAAATGCATTAATAAGCATAAAGTTAAAATAAATACATTTCAGACATTAAGTATTAAAGTAAAATAAAGCCTTAATAGTCTTTCAAAATCAATACATTCATTAAAAACTTTGTTAAAATATTCAAAATGTGATAAATAATAGAAATACAAGTCGAAAATATTATAAAAATAAAGATAAATGACATTTATAAAATAGTCAGTATAAAATAGGTCAGACTACTTTTTTTTAAAGAAGAGGGGGCAAACGAACATATGGTTTACCTGATGTTAAATGACCCATGAAAAACTGCAACACCAGGGGAATCGCAGATGCATTGCCGGCCATTTAGAAAGAAGTAAGCTCTTTTCTTGAAGGTTCCTAGGTCGTATCGGTCCGGAAAAAACGCCGGTGGTAAACTATTTCACAGAGAGGTCGTACGCGAAAGAAAACTCCTAGTGAAACGTACAGTAGTGGACCGCCAAGCATCCATATGGTCTGAATAGTATCCACTTGCCACGTAGTGCGTTTATGAAATTTGGCGGCTGGGATTAATCCGCACAATTCTTCAGAGCACTCCCCGAGGTATATGCGAAAGAAAATGCACAGAGATGCTACATCTCTACGCAGCGCCAGTGAATCGAGCCAATCGGAAAGCACACGGTCATCAACGATTCTAGCCGCTCTGCGCTGGATGCGGTCAAGTGGAAGGAGCTGACACTGGGGAGCCCCAGCCCAGAGATGAGAACAGTATTTCATGTGCGGTCGAACCTGCGCCTTGTAAAGTTACAGGCGGTTAATTTATAGTACTTTTGCACAATGTATAGTCCTATAATAGGGACTTATGATAGTAAGGTATATCATACTAAAGCATTATTACAGAAGGTCTCTATGATGTATTAGCATTACAATACTAGAGTTATGGGTTGAAGTTCCATATATTAAAGACATGATAGTAAGGTCTAATATACAAAAGCATTGTTATAGAAAGTCTCTATGATGAATAAAAAGCATTACAATGGTAGAGTTGTGGGTTGAAGTCCTACATATTAAAGACATATAAATCAAATCAAACCAAATAATTTATTTGTAAAACATAGGTAAAAAGTTACAAACTTGGTGGAAACGGTATGATAAGTAACACTAAGTAACACAACTACAAAGGCATACAAATATTTGTTTATCACTATCACCTGGCAATATGAAAATTAATTTTTAATAAAATAACAATTTGAATTATAATTAGTATGTTTATAAATAACATTAATTATTATCTTAATTATCAGTTACATAAATATAAACAATATATAATATATAATAAATAAATCGTCCATTAATTATTGTATGTACTAAAAACCATTCATTTTATCTTCAAAGTATTCGTTGATAGAGTAGTATGCTTTATATATTAAAAAAATCGAAAGCAATTTCTTAAATTTGTCTATTCAGTTTCTTTGATGATTTTTGGGAGTTTATTAAAAATTTTAGGAGCCATACCCAGGAAACTTTTTGAATACAGGGCTGTTTTATGAGGTTTTGTACGTAGTTTATTATTAGCGTTTTCAAATATGCTAAAATGTTTCCTTACAAACATAGCTACTTCAAATATATAGGGTCAGAATGTTAAGATCAATGAAATGCAGTTTGCAACTATCGGTAACCTGCAACTGACATACTGCTCGTAAACATTTCTTTTGCGCTTTAAATACTAGTTCGCGTTTTGGAGAATTTCCCCAAAATATTATATCATATCTCAATGTTGAAGAGACGTATGCATGGTAGGCGGTTATGACTGTTTCACGATTTGTAATTTTTATAAGGTTATGTAGTGCATAGTGGAATTGATTTATCTTTTTTATTATGTGTTCAATATGTTTACTCCATGTCATTTTTTTCGTCCAGCCAAATTCCCAGAAATTTTGTGTGTTCTTTTTCGTTTATGATTTTCGTTTTATAGTTAATATTAAGTTTTGGCTGTTTTTTTCTTTGTTTGAATGACATAATATGCGTTTTATCCATTTAATTTTAAGATTATTGTCATTTAGCCAGTCTATTATCATGTATAAATTCTGAGTTATGTCCGATTCAATTAAGACCTTGTCTCGTCCCGTGAATAAAACTGTGCTGTCATCAGCAAATAAGGTCATAGGGTGCTATGTCACCTGGGGCAAATTATTGATATATATTAGGAATAGTTATGGACCGAGTACGCTTCCTTGCGGCACACCGTAGGTTGTTTGCTTTTGTTGCGAAAGGTATGTTATTTCAATATTAGTACAAGGACAGATCTTTTTTATTTTAGTAGTTTGTTTCCTATCATTCAGGTATGAAATAATAAGTTTTAACACATTACCTCTGATTCCATATTTTTCCAGTTTAAGCGCTAAGATATTTAAATCAACGTAATCAAACGCCTTGGGCATATCCATGAACAAGGCGGTTGTTGGTGTACGATTATCCATACCGGTGATCACTTTTTCAATAAATCCATACATGGCCATATTTATGTTTTTAGATTTTCTAAAACCTTATTGTTCGTTTGCTAAGATTTTATTAACTTCCAAATAAGAATATAAGTTGTTATATATTACTTTTTCTATTATTTAGGAGAATGTTGGAAGCAAAGCGACAGGCCTGTAGTTTTTAGGGTCATGGCTGTCCTCCTTTTTATATAAAGGATTTATAACGGATATTTTTAAACCACTAGGAAAGTACCATTTTCTATACATAAATTCACTACGTAACTAGAACTGTGGAAATTTCAACGGTCACTAACTTAACTACTTTTGTAATTATATCATCATTACCAGCACTGTTAGTATTTTTTAATTTATTAATTATTTTATATAAATCGTGAGGAATACATGCAGGCATAAACATTGAGTTCAGTCTACTACTTATGGATGTGTAACTTTGGTGACTATTACTAAACTGGTTTATGGGCTGAACTTCATTGATAAAATAATTATTAAATTCCTCAGCAATTTTTTCGGGATCTATATATATATATATATATATATATATATATATATATATATATATATATATATTATTAAAATTAATTTTTGTAATATTATCTTTAGGTAAGTTGTATTTATTCTTATTTATCACTTTCCACGTGACTTTTGTTTTATTCTCCGCATTGTTGATATAATAACTATTGCGCGATTTTTGCGTCAAATTAATGATTTTTCTTAATCGTTTACTATAAACTTTATGCTTTATCTTATTTTCTAAAGCTTTGATAAAGACTTATTGAGTTTAAGAACGTTAATTTTAGCTCTGGGCTTAAAGTAACAGGTAACTTTAAATGAAGTACCTAAAAGTCTTTGCAAGATTTGACAAACATACCGTCCTTGTTGATCTGCAAGTATAACAACATTTCGTATCTATCTCGGTTCGTCCGGATTGGACCTAGTGTCTGGCGATGTATTTACCGTATTTTCATTTCGAATTGTGTTAATACTACCTTTTCGTTCTAAACTTTTATCGATGTAACATGGTAAAGGCGTTTCGCTATTTTGTGTTTTATTTCCTCGATCTTCTTGGCAGGTAAATAAATATTTGCTCTTAGGAGAAGATGAGATGGACGAAGACAGTTTTTGTCCACTATTTGGAATATTATCTGTGTTATATATATTTCTAGTCTTCAATTTAATTACAGAAGTAGGTCTAATTTCGGTGCATGCTATCTTTTTATACATGTTTATTACGTCGTAGCATTTTTGTAGATCATCTTTTAACTGTTTCATTTCACCGTGCAAGTTATCAATTTCGTTATTGGCGGATAATAGTTTGTTAGCCAGTTCTCCTATTTGTTCGCGCAATTCTTCGCAGCAACTGTTAGCGCCACCTAGCGATGTATTGGTTAAACTAAACATCGTTGTGTCAAGTACAGATGACTTGGAGATATCTTGCATCAACGCATATCGTCTATTTTTGCGAATTGTTATGTTATCCATATCTATATTGTAAATATACTAATTTTAATAATTCACAAAAATATGGTGAGGTGAGTAATAGTGAGGTCTTTGAAATAAAACAAATATGTGGAAGATTTCAAATATGTAAAAGCGTTATATTAATAGAAATGCTACATGAAAAGGATTATTATAGTAGCGTGGATACTGCATCACAAGCGAGCGAGACCGAGGTAAACTTGAACTCGCTTAACCGATGTGTCCTAGACATATCATATTAGTGCCAGTGGTAAGCGAATTTGTTGTAGCAATACGACTTTCCCGTGGACATCGTACACCCATACCGTTTGTGGGCGGCGTCGTAGCGTATAGCGATACGTCGTCTATCTTTCGGATTGAGGTGAGTGTGTTTGGTAGCACTTTTAGGTGTAACAAGCATACCCAACTTCATGTCTTAGTGTATTAACGCTACGACACGTGGAGTTTTCTCCACTGGAGTCTTAGTAGCGTGCTACTACGATACGTTGATGTTAATTTTAGTTATCAAAAATATAAATTTCGTTACCAAAGTCGGGATTATGTAGGTGTGCTGTAAGAGGGCGCCATCCGTATGATAGTTGCATTGATGCTTACTGTTACTTGCTTACTTCGTTTTTGTCTTGTGATAGATTTTCGTAGTTCTGATCGATGCAGGTATGCGGGTGGTGATGTCTGCTGGGATGTATAGGGGACCTTGGGATTGTGTAAGTCCGATGATTAGTCGTATTGATGCTTGTTGCATTCTGCAGCCTGGCGTTTCTTCCGTGGTTGTTTGGCGGGGGTCGCTATTCTCAATGGCGCTCTCTGCATCTTGGTTTGACTCACACCTAAGTAGCTTTGCCCAAGTCGGGTTCCTTCATTACGGAGCTTCGGACTGTCTGACCTCCATGATGTTTTATATATCAACATAATAATATATGTCTGTAACTTTCCCACCTTTGAATGATTGAAGGCAACTTGTTGGTGGGTGTAGACAAACATGATCGAAAATGCATTTACTTAACGTCAGTGACACAAAAAATCTTTCTGATGGCGGATTATTACGATTATCTTATAACTGCCTTTGTATTGCTTGGTGGAGCATATGTATCGACCTCACGCGGGTGGTAGATGGAGGGAGGATCTGAGGTCTCTCAAGGCTGCGGCCAAAAGCCACACTTTGTGGGACCCCAGTCTCTTGAGGTGAGCGGTAGACCCATGAAACGCTCTATGGATAGTAGCCGTGCTGATATATAAATAAGAAGTGGGGAGTGATACAACTGCGAATTGCAATTAAGGATGCAAATCGCAAAGCAACCGTGTACACAGCTGGTCAAACAAATTTCTGCATGGTCGAGTAACTTTGGCAGATGAAGGAGGAAGTGGTCGCCTCATGACGGCTTTAAGGGAGGTTTTGCTAGCTGTGAAAAATTAATTGAAGAGGTGAATTACGTATGAAGATATATGTTACCTATTGCAAATTAATTCAGGAAGCGTTTGTAAGTTTTTACATGATCAACCACTTACCGTAAGGTAGACTGTTTTTTTATAGAAGAGGGGGCAAACGAGCATGCGGCTCACCTGATGTTAAGTGACTACCGCCGCCCATGATCAACTGCAACACCAGGGGAATTGCAGGTGCGTTGCCGGCCTTTTAGAAAAGAGTAAGCTCTTTTCTTGAAGGTCCCCAGGTAGTATCGATCCGGAAAAATCGCCGGTGGTAAACTATTCCACAGAGAGGTCGTACGCGGAAGAAAACTCCTTGTGAAACGTACAGTGGTGGACTGCCAAGCATCCAGATGGTGTGGATGGTATCGGGACCTTTGCCGCGTAGTGCGTTCATGAAATTTGGCGACTGGGATTAATCCCAACAATTCCTCAGAGCACTCCCCATGGTATATGCGAAAGAAAATGCAAAGAGATGCAACATCTCTTCGCAGCGCCAGTGAATCGAGCCGGAAAGAGCTGGTACTGGGGAGCCCCAGCCCAGAGATGGGAACAGTATTCCATATGCTGCCGAACCTGCGCCTTGTAAAGTTGCAGGCGGTGTGCCGGCATGAAATACTGTCCCGCTCTGCTGAGCACGCCAAGTTTTTTAGCCTTCCCTTCCAAGTCACCACGAAACTGCACGTTACTCGATATGTCGACGCCGAGGATACCGATACTGGTATAACAAGGGGAGTGCCTTGAAACTGAGGAGATACGACAAAGGGGTTCTTTTTAGCGGTTGTAGTGTTATGCTATTTACATATCATTTTACACTATTTTAAATTTATTTTACCATTCTGTTTTTGATTTTCTGTATTCACCTCAAAACTGGATATTTTACATCACCTTTATTTCCATAGGATTCTGTAACGTTTTTAAACCATAAGAATACAATAACAAATCATTTACACTTCGTATTTTCACGCTATCAGCACTTTTAAAATCGGTGTCGATGGAGTTTACCTTTTTCGATCTTTTATTTAGTTCTCCGTAACTCTGCAATTTCGGGCTTCGTGCGCGCTGTTGCGCTACTTTTTTTCTATATCAATAATATCTCATTTTTCACTTAAATCTTGCCGTTTCTCTTGTTGTTTATCTGGTTGTCACGGCAATTTTTATTCAAATTCGTTACCGGTCTGATGTTTTTACTTCAAAACTTCCACAAAAATACTCTTTTCTTCTTGGCCATTTACAAAAATTTGTTTTTAATTTAAATAATTTCCCGTTCTTATCTCAGATCCGTCGTCGAGCGCGGAGCTCTCAAAAAAAAGTATAAAAGCCGAATAATTGGCCAATAAAGTCAGTCTCGCTTCAGCTTTCAAACTAGAAGCATCTCCTAAAGGCCTTATCTCGGGGCCGCACTGCCCCGGGATCCTGCAAGCCTTTGCCTTCACCTGAAGTCGTCGCCTAGCCACGCCTACGCCTCCACCTACTAGTGCCCGCGCTATCTTTAGCCGCTGTGCGTGCTTGCTCCAGGCGCTGCGAGCGCCTACTTCAGGTGCTGAGAGCATCTACCAAGGCGCTGTGGTGCCTACTCCAGACGCTGCGTGTGCCTACTCCAGGAGATGCGTGTACTACTCCAGGCGCTGCGTGTGCCTACTCCGGACGCTGCGTGTGCCTACTCCAAGCGCTGCGTGTGCCTTCTCCAGACGCTGCGTGTGCCTAGATCAGGCGCTGCGCACCTACCACTGGCATAGCCTGTGCATACTCCATGAGCGGTGAGCACCACTGCCAAGCGCGGTGTGCCACTTTGGTCTTCGGGCTCCGTTTCAGTACTCACTTATCTTTATTATTTAAAAAAAAACTGTAATTCACGTCACCCATCATCATCTTCATATTTTTTTATATAAAACTGTAAATATCTTTTAAAATTTTAAATAAATTATTCGTTTTTGTTCTATTTTTGTTGTTTCGTTGTTGTTAGGTTAGGTTCTTTAGTTTTTAATTGTCGCTTTACGACACGGTTAACGCGCAAACTTGTGTCTTCTGGGGGTTAAACTGTACTAGATTTAGTCGCCCCAATCCGAGACTCTGTTCAGCAAAGAATCGACTTCAGATACAAGTTTGTCCCGGTACTCGGAGATGTTTTCCCGAGAAATATTGGCACGGCCGGTGTACAGAGCATCACTAGTGCTGTCATCTGCATAGCAATGAATGTTACGGGTTTTCAACATATCATTGATATACAGAAGAAACAGCGTTGGCAATAGCACGCAGCCTTGTGGAACACCAGCATTAATAGGCTTGTAATCGGAGCTTGCACCGTCTACAACGACCTTGATGCTCCGATCTGCAAGAAAGTTGATGATCCAATCGCACAATTTCTCGGGAAGCCCATACGAAGGGAGCTTCGAAAGAAGCGCTTTGTGCCAAACCCGATCGAAGAATTCGCAATGCCCAAACTAACCGCCAATGCCTTTTTTCACACACACACAAACACACACACACACACACACACACACACAAACACACAAGCACACAAGCACACAAACACACAAGCAAACAAGCACACAAACACACAGGCACACAAGCACACAAACAAACAAACACACAAACACACAAACAAAAACACAAGCACACAAAAAAACAAACACACAAACAAACACACCAACAAACACACAAACAAACACACAAACAAATACACAAACAAACACACAAACAAACACACAAACAAACACACAAACAAACACACAAACAAACACACAAAAAAACACATAAACAAACACACAAACAAACACACAAACAAATACACAAACAAACACACAAACAAACACACAAATAAACATACACACAACTATATATAGTATAGTGGTGGCTTCATTGGTTTTGGTCCACCATACCAGTGAGCCGTATGTGATCATGGGCCGAATTACAGTTTTGTACAGCCACAGTATAATTTTTGGCGTTAAACCCCATCGTTTGCCAATCATGTTTCTGCATTGCCAGAAAGTTAAACTAGCTTTGCTGATTTTGTTTTCTATGTGTTTGTTCCAGTTAAGTTTACTGTCCAAGGTAAGACCTAGGTATTTTACCTCGGAGGAAAGCTGGAGTTTTATGCTGAAAAGACTTGGAAGATGATAGTTATTCAGCATTCGTTTTTGTGTGAACATTACTATAACCGTTTTAGTTGGATTAACGATTAGGTCATATTCCCTGCACTATCTCTCCACAATACGGAGAGCCGCTTGGGTCAGGTCGCACACAATGCTTGCTGTCTTACCAGATACCAGTATTGTCAGATCATCTGCATAACCGACTGTATAGAAATGGTTAGCGTTTAATTTGCTGATGAGTTCATTAATGACCTTATTCTACAGGAGAGGTGAAGGAACCCCACCCTGCGGGCATCCTTTCATGATCTGAATTGTTTGAGATTCACCAGCAATATTTATTGTTCGTGTACTGAGCATGTTTAATATCCAGTCAATCAGTGCCGGTTTAACATTATGTCTAATTAGGGCACCTTTTATGCTGGAGAAATTTGTTCTGTTAAAAAGCACCTTCTATGTCTATGAAGGAGCCTAGAAATATTGCTTTATTTTGGATGGCCTCTTCAATCTTTGTTATTACCTGGTGAAGTGCCGATTCTGTTGATTTACCTAAGCTATAGGTGTGTTGTTTTTCGTGTAGCGGTAAGTTAATTAGCGCCGACCCTCTCAACTGCCGTTCACAGATCCTCTCCATCGTCTTTAGGAGAAAGGACGTGAGGCTAGTGGGTCTGTAGGATTTAGGACAAGTCTGACTATTAGGACTTTACCCCCCTACTGTAGAAGTGCCGGGAATAAGCCGTCAAGTCCTGCTGCCTTATAGGGTTGGAAACTATGAATGGCCCAATGGATTTTGTCAATCGTCACCACTCTTTGTGCTAATTCCTAGTCTTTTTTTGTTGGTGTCAGTGCATCTTCATGTCGGTTCACCCTTTCAACTACACAGCAACCTAGCAAGTGAGTATCAATTAGGATGCGTTGGGTTTCATCCGGCGATGTTGAGTGGCTTCCGTCGGGTTTCTTTAAAGAGATAGATCCCGGCGTGTTCTGTTTAGCTAGGATTTTCCTTATCCGATTTGCTTGTTCACATGTTTCTATGCTACCACAGAATTTGCGCCACCCTGTTGAGCGTCGATACCTAATACATTTTTTGTATTCAGACCTAACTTTCTTATATAGAAGCCAGTCTTCATCCTTTGAGGTATTCATTGCCCTATTTAGGGCTTTTCTTACCTTCTTACGTTTCCTGTCTAGTTCTTCACCCCACCACTGTTGCTTTTGCTCAGCATGTTTTGGTGGAGTGATTACTGGACATGATTCATGGTAGCTATCGATCATGGCTTTAGTGACAGCTGCTACCTGTTCTTCTAGGAGCGATTGATCTGCTATGGTATTAGTTCCCCCCAACACCCGCGAGCGAAGACGTCAGCCTATTGAGGTATTTTGTTTTATCCGTCTTGCCGGGATTTCTCCATGGTGGTATAGCGGGGATATCGACCTGTAGTACGAAGCAGATCCATCTGTGGTCTGAGTATGAGGCCTCTTTCGACACATGCCATTCCGTTATTAGCTTAGCTGCTCCTTCTGTTGCAAGTGTGAGGTCGATTATTTTGCGACAGCGTTTATTTATGAAGGTTAGTTCAGAACCAGTGTTTAAAATGGTTAGGTTAGTGCTATATAAATATTCAACTAAAACCTTACCTCGTTCATTAAGTTTTTCCATTCCCCAAAGAGGATGATGCGCGTTGGAGTCCGTCCCGATCACAACCTCTAGTCCGGCCCTCTCACAGAAATTCACCAGCCTGACGAGGTCGTGAAGGGGAGGAGTGTCTTCCTCAGGCATGTAGACCGAAGCGATGTCTCTGGAACAGAAATCTGTTAATGGTTTTGCACAGATATATTTAGTAGTATAAATACACGCTCTAGGCTTGTCGTGCTCAGAGTTGTAGAATAACTTACCTTTTAGGTTGTTTAGGCCTTTAATTTTACCAGCATCAACCCATGGCTCTTGGATTAGGGCTATGACCGTCCTTTGTGCCTCCAACCACTTGCGTAATTGAGCCGACGTTTAGTTATATTTTCTCACAAAAGAAGGAACTTGAAAAAAAGGAAAAAAGAGTGAGACCGGAGACATTGAGAATCAAACTGACGTTTTATGCCCCGCCCGATATCCAATTTGAGCTGTTATAACCTTTTAGGCGCTGGCAAAATTTACTTACGTATTCTAATGATATTGTATCAGTTTTTCATTGCCTAAAAACATGGATAAAACGACATTTTCTAAAAATGAGTCCTAGCTAGATCGATTTATTGCCCCCGAAGCCCCCTGCAAACTAAATTTCATGGAAATCGTTGGAGCCGTTTCCGAGATTCTGATTATATATATACAACAATTGCTCGTTTAAAGGTATTGGATATGATGTTTTGACAGATGTTGCAAAGGAGATGGTCCATTTCAGGCCCAGTCATTGAGTTATATGTACTACGTACTAGAGAAGCTATTCCAAACAAAAAATTTGCACTACTCTGTATCCGCACATGCGCGGGAAACAGTAGAGTCGCGCATGCGCAGTTGATATAAACGTGCTAAAATTGTCATATGTATATACGACAATTGTCATAAATAATTGTTTATTTATATTGTTGTTGAGCGGCGGGCCTAAGGGTTCCCCAGTTCGATTCCCAGGTTGAGCCTTGACCCTGTCGTGCGAGATGTTACACTAGGTGGATTGTATACGCGATGGCTTCTTATGCCTCAACAAGATGGCGGATGTGGCACGCGACACCTTGGACAATGCACTCGCTCTTCCAAAATCTATTGCTTGCCAAGGTTAGGAGGGAGTTCTACTTGAGCACATTAGGAGAAACAAAATGGGGTGGGTTAATTAATAAACAAAATGCTCAAATAGGAACAAAAATTACGGGAAACACTAAGTGTGTATCTGATGCGGCAATCGACGCTTCCGTTGCGGTGATGCGACGTGAGGTGGGTTCTTCTGGGTCGCCCCGAAGATGTGATCAAGGCCAGTGGTGCGAAGGAAGAGAACGATGCGCGACGATATCTTACATTATGTGAGGCGGTTACTTCTGGAGCACGACTGCTCCAGGTGGAGTGGTTCAGACTAGCGGCGCGTGGCAAGAGGACGCTCGAGGGCAGCGCGCGAGTTTATTGCCTCGGCTTTCCCACCAAGCACCTCGGTCGGGCACGCTTCTCATTGGTCGAAAGAATCGCGTCACCTTCTAGACTCCTCCCTTTCCCCTTTCAGTGTGTACGGAAGGGATATTAGGTCAAAGGATGGGTAAACGCTTGGCAATATACCCTTGAATAAAATTAAAATACACGAATCGTTTCCCCGTAACCAGATTGTATTTTTAATCGAGTACATTTTTTTAATTTTCATTTATTTTACATATGTGCTAATTTAATATAAAATTATTATTAGCGCCGCTCCGCACTGCATGAATATCGAAGCCACAATAACAGGTGTACGGGTTGCAGTACAGTTCAGTTAAACATAGTTAGTGTTCGGAATGCCAAATCTAGTGCGTAGTACATATATATCGATGTGCTCAGTCTATGTACACTTTACTGTAGAAAAGCGAAAAAGTCAGGGATTTTATTACAAATAAATTAAAAGAATAAATCGAACTAAACGACTTGCTAGAAATAAAAATGCAATGTAAATTTTGGATGAGTTGAAAGATGGCGCCCTTTTAGTCATAAAATTATACGTCAAATGTCATGCCTAACATGTACGTATGTATGTAATTACTCTAAGAACTATACGCAACTTCTTTGAATATATTTGTCATTTTTGACTCATTTGAAAATTAATTTAGAAAAAGCAAGACTAGTATATTGACTCAATTTATGTAGAATTGTAGGTTCTCACTATGCATACGTAATATATATATATATATATATATATATATATATATATATATATATATATATATATATATATAATTACTTTAAGGACTTGAGTAATGAAATAATGTAAGTAGTGTGATATTTTTTTGACCAAAAGTTGTATAGTATATTATTTTAATTTATATCCTCAAAAACCATTTTGGACCGTCTCCTTTATTAATACTATGCATATTTTCCACGCTTTTTAATTTGCATTTTTATGCACATGTTAGTCATATATGCATGAAAATCCAAATTAAAGAATTCATAAAGAAATAGTGAAATATAAATTTATTATAAGCAGATACGACAGGCTAAACGTTTTAAATAATTTATACGATTTACTCAGAATTATCCCAAACAACTTGATTTCCTTTAGCAAATTTTTAAAGTATCCATTTGAAAGGAAAGTTTAATTCACGAAGCGGCTAACTTAAATAATTTTTGAAAAGAGTCTTAAACGTTTAATAATATTTCCTCTCAGCTGGTTTCGTTGTTCCAGTTGAACTGTAAAGAAGATAAATGATTCTTTTAGAAGTAAATTCTATTATAATCTGATTTTTATTTCCTTTAAGAATGAACTGATTTCATGATTTTTTTAGTTTCGCTTAGCACTACTAGGGTACTGTACGCCATATTGTTGAATTTACAATTACACACTCGCATATACTATAGTTAAATGGACGCTTGTTTTATTTAGATTGAACACGCTGTAGTTTTCTGTTTACTTATTCCGCAATTCGTAATATATATATATATTACTTAAACTTATTAGACAGTCTAATGCAGTCATTTTGAAAGCGTTGGAGAACGGAATATTTGCATATGTTGCAGTCGCGGCAGAACTAAAGCTGTACACACAACTGCACGGCAGCTAATCCATTAACAGTCAGAACTGTAGTTATTCTCACTAAAGAGAACGCGCCGCCTCTTCATTGGCCATGAGGGATCTTTGAAGAGGTTTTTTTGAAGTAACGAGGGTAGTTCGTGTTAATACCGCGGCCGTATTATATGTATATGCGTCCTATTGTACGTCTCTGTCCTTTACCTAATTAATAATTTTCGAATTATCTTTCTAGGTTAGGTTAGTAATTCAAATTAGGTCTTAGCTTTAGTTAGTTTTAAAAATAAAATTAAACATAATTAAATAATAAACGTATTCTTACGATGTATAAAGTAGGAATTGTATTTAATATCAGCCTTTGCCATTTCTCTTCGTCAACAAAACAATGTTTGGAGAAGTGATTTGAGCAAATATTTTTCAAAATGTAATCACGTTTTGTATATTAATATTATTCTATTATTATTCTTGTTTTCTTTTGTTAACAACCTGTGCTAGGTATAAAAAGATTTAAACAATAGAAGCTTTTGTGAGATTTAGTATTTCAAAAAAGACGACGAAGTCGACAGCTGTGTAGGTAGAATATATAATGATTTAATCTTAGCGAGGACATGTATAACTCCAATTATTTAAAGAAATTTTATCTCCAGAATTTTCCGGTATTATTTCTTCGATTTCATTCTACTGATGTCGTAAAAAGCGAGAATGTTATTACAGGAACATGTTTTAGCTTCTGGCAGATGACAGAATAATTATTTTCGATAATGTAACAAGTCTACAGAAAGGTGAATAAATCTATTCTTTAATTACAAGGTTGTTCACATTGCTTAATATCTAATAATGGTACATCAGGAAGTAATGTAGCATCTTCAAACCTGTATAAAAATTTCTCGGAAAATACTCCCACGAGAACTGGGTCACACAAGCCCAGAAGTCGTGATTTAATGATATGTTATTTAAGGAATTATATAGGGTAGCTACTGCTTTGGATATATTTGAAGTAACAAAACAAACCATGCTGGGTTATATACGTATATTAATTCCGGCTAAGATTCGAAGAAACTTTCGTAAATCAAATACAAAGTTTTTTTTTTAGATTAATAATGGTAACAAACGAGCACACAGTCCACTTGATAGTAAGTGTTTATATACGCGATAAAATACGTATAAACTAGTTTTAAATTATATTTTATCCTTAAATGTTTTAATTCGTTGATAATGGCCACCTGAACCATTATCAAATATGTTATTTCCTTTACATTACCAGGGTGGTCTGAAAAGTTTCCGACCTCAACGTGAAGATGGCACTACTCGTCAATAAAAACTAGTAAATGTAGTTATTCATCTCTTGACAGTAACGTACCAAAATTTTAACCATTTTGGACGCGTAGTTGCTATTTGAAAGTCGTTTAAGTGAATCGATGTTAGTGTTTTTGTGAAAATGGAAATAATTGAGTATCGTACTGTCACAAAATTTTTGTTTTTGAAAGGAAATACGCCTTCGCACATCCAAAATGAGTTGAACTCTGTTTTTGGGGACTCTAAACCATCATTTACCACAGTAAAATTTTAGGCAACTGAATTTAAACGTGGCTGTGAGACCTTGGGAGATGATGCACGTTCCGGACGTTCAAAAACTGCAACTTCTGACGACCGCTTAATTAAAATTAGAGAAATAGCAAAGGCTATGAAAATATCCAAAGAACGTGTCTGCCAAAGATTTAATCAAGATTTAGGCATGAGAAAGCTGTCAGCGCGTTGAGTGCCACGTTTACTCACGTTAGACAAAAACGTGTTCGAATAAACATTTCCAATGCTCTGTTGGCGCAGTTTGGGCGCAATTAATCCGATATCCGAGTTTTAGAACCGATTAATTACTGTAGATGACTTGGATATATCATTATACAAAACAGTAGTAAAACAGTGGACTGCAATAGGGAACCAGCTCCAAAAATGCAAAAACTGTTTTTTTTTACGGGATAGTCATGGAGTTATATTAATAGATTATCTTTAAAAAGGAAAAACTATTGAAAGAGCATACTATGCATCGTTACTTGAAAAGCTGAAGACAGAAATTGCGGTAAAACGGCCACATACGCAGAAAAAGAAAATCCTGTTTCACCATGACAATGCGCCGACTCATACCTCCGTGGTTGCCATGGTGAAAATCCACGAATTACGGTTTGAACTACTTGACCATTCACCTTACTTACCAGATCTAGCCCCAAGTGACTATTTATTGTTCCCTCATCTAAAAGATGCTCTTAGTGGACTGATATTTTCGTCAAATGAGGAAGCAATCACCTTCGTGAACAATTATTTTGCAGAGAGAAACGCCCAGTACTATTGGGACTGATTAGAGAGATAGGAACATCGCTGAGAGAAGTGTGTAGAGGTATAAGGAGACCATGCAGAAAAAAAAATTAAGAAAAATGTCTTGTATTGTTTTCACATTTTTTGTGCATTTCATATTAGGTCGGAAACTTTTCAGACCACCCACGTATGACCATTACGTAATAATTATCCCTATATCTTCCTCTTTCTTTAATTACGGAAGAGAAAAAAAAAAATTATTTTTATATGTAAGGTTAAGGCCGTAGCCATAAAATTTACAAATAGCGACGTCAATTTAAGAAATGATTAACGTTGCTCTCTCTCTCTCTCTCTTTTCACTAAATTTCACAAGAAAGAAATAGGTATAAAGATAATAAATACTTAATTTAAATAAGCGATAGCCAACGATTATAGGAAAGCCCGCTAATGTAATAAAGTTATAGATTAAATGAATTTGAATTTAAATGAACGGTAAAATGATCTTTATAAATACCTACCATTTTTTCCATGTACTCAATAATTAATAAACACAAAATAAAAAATAAATAGTGCTGAGACCTACTCCATTAATATTTTCCAATAATTCACCTTCCAGATATATTACAATATTACATCATGTCAACTGAAGTCAATATTTGTATTTTAAAATATATCAATTTCGATTTTACTAACGCGGAAGTGAAAAATTTTTCGTGCGATTTCATGTTTTAATTGCAATAAATGCGATCCGTGTAGCAGTGCGGAAAAAAATCTACTACTGCTAGAGCTGAAGCTACTGAACTGGAAAGAATACGGTATTAACGAAAAGGCGAGTGTACCTCACACCTTCCTAGTCCTTGTAGCAGAATCGCTGGAGGACTTTAGCACTATGCTCAATGACCAATAGTGCCTCATAACGGATAAGTCTTAAGATGAACATGGACATAACAAAGATCATGTGTAACGACCATGTCACACCTATACCGGTAGTTGTTGAGAGCACTAAGCTCGAAGTTGTTGACGAGTATGTTTACTTGGGACAAATAGTACCCATAGTAGTAGTCCATTCCCTGAATCACATGTCCCTGAAATACAGTTATTATGTCCTATTTTAGGGGCTAATGGCCACTGTAATATGTTTATCAATAAAGATTATTATTAAAGATTATTATTATCATTAACATTATCCAATAAAATTGAAATTCCTTTTTTCTGTCTGTTGAAAAATAAATGGTTGCTTATTAAGCGGCGTCGACGAGTTTGGACTTTTAGGAACTTACATGTAAGATGAGCACTGGTAGGTTGCTGTCGCGGTTACTCTGAATGATATTATCCAGCTCTTGTTTCTATATTCATTACTTTGGTTTAAATTGTCAAATATTTAGTGACGGCGGCAATTCCGAAGGTATGACTTTGATCGCTTGAAAAACAGGTAAAGACTGTGTGGAATGCTCGTAGTCACTTTGGCGGCTTCTTATCTCAAGAGTACGCTGTTAAAGGTGGCATCAGAAGCAAGTGAATTGATTAAATGGAATGAATACAGATCAATTAGAGATGACTTTATATTTGTGCCGTTTGCTGTAGAGATAATCAGTTTTGACGGCTTCAAATATCTTTACACAAATAAGATGTGTTGTCATCTCTGAAGACAAAGTTTAATTTCCAACAGCCATCAACCACACTGACCCTCTTACCCTTCTAGCCGAAACATCGTCACATATCTCCAAAAATATTTACGTTGAAAAAAAAATGTATATAATGGTAACGATAAATCAGATGTCGAGATATAACAACCCACTCAGAGTTGACCTTTGGATGGCTCGTCAACATATTACTTGAAAACAAAGTGCCTTTAATCTTATTTTTTTTCTATTATTAATAAGGCTCTACGATATTTCATAATTCCTTATAAGTTTCATCAATCAAAAAAATATGGTTTGTAATAAGACAGCCTTCATCATGTCCTTTTTCAGTTCTTAAAAGTTTAATGCTGGACATGAGGCTTTCCAGTTGTAGGGATAATTTGCCTCGTCACACATTTCAGGTCACATTTTTCAGGTGGACTGACGATCGCAGTGAACCAGAAGACGTGAGTACCTTTGACGCTGCTACACGTCATAGGTTTAGGTTCCTTACACCTAAAGTAAATTGAATGGTTCTACCGCCATCAAAAATCATAAAAGCTTTCTGGCTTACAAAATAATTTATAAAAATTTTGTAACATATTGCTTACTGAATAGTAAAAAAGTTTTAAATATATTTAAAAATCTGACAATATATTTGTTTTAAGTAAGTCGTCATTGTCATTAAACGTTACATCCCTTCACAAGTCCATTGCTGAACATAGGACTCCCCCAAAGAATGCCACAACGCTCAGTCATGGGCCACAGACATCCATCGTCTCCTGCATGTCTTACCAGGTCGTTACTCCATCCAGGGGAAGGCCACTGTAAATTTAATCTACCGGTACGAGGCTTCCAATCGAGAAACTTTCCTCCCCACGAGTTTTCGATTTTTCAAACCATTTATGGCGATAAGCAATCGAACCGAATAGATTAAAGCAACCCTCATGAATGATAATTTTAATCTTTGTATTCTACTTTTTATTATTTTACTATCTAATTATTACTTTTTTACATAAATTCGCTTGGATTAAAAGATTATCACATTGTCTGTCGTGCTGTTTGAATTAAGCTAACATTGTAAATATTTCTCATGTAAGTGAATTACAAATCTTTTTAGAAATATATACCTTCACACATATGGCCGGCTCATTGCCATTTCAGTTTACTAATCAGTTCAAATAGGTAAAATTTAAATTTAAAATAGAAACCCCAAATAGTTATTGAAGAACAATTAATATCAAATTCTCTTCATTTCTAAGAAGTAAATGAAAACCTGGAATCAATACGAATTTAACAAAAGTATTCCAATTTCGAATAACAACGATTAGGTAACTTCATTTATCAAACTGTCGATTGAATTGGCACGACACGCTTTTGCCGTTAAATTTAACAACAGATTTGTAACAAAAATTCCTTCACATAATAGTGAAGAAGTCTATAAGCTGTTGGGGAGTTATTGTTTCTCGTAATTTTTAGCGAGAATGTCAAAGGTAGATTTAATTTACATTATACATTTGCTGCGTAGGAAAAACAAAATTTTGTCTTGTTTTGTCCATTTTTATGGTTTCTTTTCTTTTTCCCACTGAGTTATCACATGATATTCAAATCAGAAGACGATCGTGCGTGCATATCAGTGCTTCATGTACGTAACTTGCAGGATGAAGAAAGATCAAATGAATTGTCAACTAATATCAGCACGTAGTTTGCTTGTCATTCGCATCAATCAATATAATTAAACGATCATGACATTAGACCAACGAGGCAGTCCACGTTTTGTACATACATATGAATATAATAATAATATATTCATAAAGAAGGTAGTCTCAACTCATAGAATATAATATGGTATTAAATTATTACGTGATATTTAATAATTAGTTTCGAAAATACCACTGGTTTGGAAAATACTTTTGTGGTATGAAGACATAATAATTTCGGTTGGATTTTTTAGATATTAAAATTAATATTCATTCATTAGTTTTAATTATTAGTTTTAATGTATTTATAATATAGTTTCTCAATTTTTAAAAATAAGTAATTCAGCGAACTGAAACCTCTATTTCTCTATGAATATGGCATTTTTAATAGTACGGTTATCTTATGGCCTGAATGATATTTTAAGTCCCTTATGTTACAAGGTCTGTGTCGTTGGTAAAGACGATGCAAGGCGTTTTACTATCCATACGTTCGATAGAAATATGCTTGTGATTCATCATCATTATCATCACAATCCTTCACAAGTCCAGTGCTGAATATAGACCTCCTCCAAGCAACAACACAAAGCACGGTCCTGAGCTACCTGCATCCATCGACTTCCCGCATGTCTTACCAAGTTGTCACTCCATCTAATGGGGGGTCACCCTACACTTCGCCTACCGGGATGAGGCTGCCACTCGAGTACCCTTTTTCCTCATCGGTTGTCGGTTTTACGAGCTATATGGCTGGCTAATTGCCACTACAGCTTACTAATCCATTAGGCTATGTCGGTTATGCTTGTAGTTAGTCGAGTTTAATTACACTAAGTACTCCGTGAAGAAATTTCTTGACTATAAAACAAAAGTAAAATATTTGTTTAGAATATTTATCTTAAAACATATTGTTCTAAAACGTTCAAACCGTGCACCACAATTTTGCATCACTAAATACGTAAGATACACGTAAATTAATAACAATTACATATTGTACTATGTACTTAAAAGCAAAAGATATTGCCACAACGCATCCCTTCATAGTACCAGTCTAAGAAGAACATTAATAAGATTGTGACAGTACTATGTAATAATTGGTAGGTAAAGCGAGGTTACAATATTTCGAGACTAAGGGTTTCTACTTCTAGAAAAAACGAAAAAGTGGGCACATTGAATAAAAGATATCTATATAGTTTAATTTTATCGTATTTGATAGTAAAAAATTAAGCCAATATTTTATCTTATTACATGCACTTATGATGGATCGCATTAGTTATGCGTACTTATGGAAGAAAAGGAAACGTTTCAATGAACAACCGAAGCATTATTCTTCCTTTTATCGAATTATAATATCAAAATGTTTGTTGGTATTTAGCGATTTGTCACGAATTGTGCGCTAGTAGTCATAGATCACTAATTATATACTAATACTAGAGAGCCGTCGTAGCTCAGATGGTTAACACTCACACAGTAAACACACACAGTAACAGTACATATAACATACATATACACACACACAGTAAATATAACAGAATGCGAGTAACCCGGGTTCGATCGCCGCCGGCACCAGTAAAATTGTATTTGAAATTTTACGTGCTGATTTACCACGTGCTCGTCGGTAAAGGAAAATATCGTGAGAAAACCTGCATGTCTGATGAATAAAAAAAAATATTTCGAAGACATGTGAAGTTCGCCAACACGCATTGGAGCAGTGCGGCGGACACTTCCTTGCCCTAAAACCCTCTCAGAAATGAGGGGAGGCCTGTGCCCAGCAGTGGGGACGTATATAGGCTGTAACTTTACTTTACTACTAGAGACTTGACTGTAACAAATAAATCTCCTTTTCCATGCTATTAGTTATACGACGTTCCGCTAGACAGATACTGGTCCTATATAGTGTAGGTATAGGGCGCATTTCTAGTAGTCTTACATAGTAGTCTGAATAGATAGACGATTAAGAATCTTTGTATGCATACATTCTGCCACTATAACTCTGTCCCGCACGGATCTAGTCTCTGTTGACAGTGGCCGTCGTGACTGAAATACGGTCTGAAGAACCATTTCACTGTTTCTATTTCACGTTTATGCTTGCCTAGTACTTTTCCAACTATAAAAAATCAGTCAAATAACGCCGACGTGAAAAACGTTGACGTGACATGGATTATTATGATAAAAATTAAATTAAATAATAGTTCGGTGCCGATAAAAACATTTTACTGGACTATTGAGTACTTTCTACCCTAGGAGTCTTGCCAGTTAGTTCTACTCTGTAAAAAAGCTCAGTAGTTTTATTAATAATAACAGTATTATAATAACATTATTTGGTAAGACTATTAACAAGTTCCTACTGGGAAATTCACATTAGTCTTACCACTAAGACTACAGGGAAGAAAATTCCCAGTAGTATTACTAGTAAGACTACTTGGTACGGCTATTGGCAATACCCAATAAGTCTCAATACCTATCTGAATCCATTACATGAATTCATATAATTATTTATATAATTCATATAAGAATTTTACCGAAAAGAGAAAAATATACCCTATATCACTTCCACAAATAGGCGAATCAAACGATAGCCTAAATATTTACATATAGAGTGTCGTTAGGCAAGGCGGCGGGATTCAAATTGTGAAATCCGTCACTGACGATCTAACGTATGATATTTCAGAGATGCCGTCTGTCAAGTTAATGTACTCATACACCTTAATAACAACAACATAACATGCAACGCTACGTGTGGTGCTATTTTTATCTGACACGGGAAGGTTTATCTGAAAATCTCGTCACGTTTTCCATTAAGTTAAGCCAACACAGACGTTTTGATTGGTTTTTTAAGTCAAATGTGATGATGAATTTGTTGCGTGCGTTTTACGCACTTTGATCAACAAATTTTTTATCAAATGTCAGATACAAACATTTTCAACTAATTTTCTTAACCTATATAATATAATTTCTCAACCTATCTTATAATTTAAGTAATAAATATGTCAAATTTAAAAGTAAATGTTAACTTTTGCTTAGAACTAACAAAAACTTAAGGTGATAATACCTCGAAAATTTGATGGTTTTCTATTTAACATATTTTTTTTTGAGCTTTATGGATTACAAACCAAAGTTTTGGTACATGATTTTTGACTATATGATTGCATAAAAAGAAAACACGATATTATGTAATTTTCTCTATAGAAAAAAATTGCAAAGTAGACTCTAATTATTTACATTTCTCGATGATATCACAATACTCTTACGAATAATTTCGTGGAATTATTTTTAAGGCACAGTAAATAATCATATCTAAGTTCTCATAAACCAGTTTATTAATACATAACGAAGTTTTGTTAAAATAAATAAAAATTATATTTGGCGCTTACTTAGTTTTTTCCGAGCGCTTGCTCGGTATGGCTATCTCATAATTTGCGTACTGTGAAGTTATTGCATCACTTTCATTTTGACACTCCCGCAGTCGTCCGTTAGCTTCACCGACAAAGGAATAAGCCACGCCCCCAAAATTTCGATTCATTTTCAAGGTATCCTCTTAATATAAAATTAAAAATAGAAGGAATCATATTAGGTACACATGACGCAATATATCGGCGGGTATTTCAGGTGTTCAGTGCGCTTCCGGTGCGGTCTATGATCTATGACGAATATACTCATCAGGTTTGCTTGTACACAGCACTCATACTAATCGTAATCGTACGTACGTAATCTATAGTTCCGGTAAATATCTTGCAGCTGATTTTAAGCTGTCCAAGAACATCCTATTTTGTATCTATAAATTACAAAATATAGAGATAGTTTTTGAAATATTAAAAAGACTGGTTTCGCTTCATTAAATTTCAACGGCAAATTCATTACCGTTCAATTTCATTTACCACTAAGGATATATTCTCAAGTGGTTATAGTGCAGCAAGCGAAAATTCACAACTTAAACTATTTCCAATGTAAAGATCTTTTTAAGGAAATTATGTAAAAAAGCCTAAACTAGATCAATATGTTGATATTTAAATGATGAGTGAAATCCATTTGAGTGCGCCAGGAATTGTTTATTGTTAAATTTAAAATTAAAAAAGTAATGTACATTTGAAATTATATTGAATTTAGGTAGGTAGGTAGGTAGCTCAGATGGTAAGGGCTCAATGTAAATTTCGCAGCACGCGAACAAACAGGCTTCGATTCCCGACGGCATCAATGAAATTGTTATATATATATATATAAACACTCACGCCTGTCACCCAGAGGGGTAGGCAGAGACTACGGACTTCCATTTGGCACGATCCTGACATACCTCTTTCGCCTCCTTTACATCCATATATCTACGCATACATGCTCGTCGGTTAAGGGTACTTCTAACGTGGCCCATTTTCAAAATATCGCCAATTCGGTCGATAAACTTTTTCCTAGGGCGTCCCTTCCCGACTCGGCCATTCACATCTGCCATATAAATTTGCTTTGTCACTCTTTCCTCATTCATTCTTTCTACGTGACCAAACCACCGAAGCATTCCTTTCTTAATCCTGGTCACAACATCATCTTGCATACCACATTTATCTCTTATCACGCAATTTCTCACCCTGTCATTCAGATTACACCCAAGCATATTCCTTAAAGACCGCATTTCTACAGCATTTATTTTACTTTCGTGCTTCTTCTGCCAAACCAAGCTTTCACTACCATACATTAAAGTAGGGACTAACACAGCATTATGAATTACCATACGTGCCTGTTTTGACAAATTCTGGTTCTTCATAATAGAGTGTAGTGCCCCATTCACTCTATTCCCTGCATTTACTCGTCGTTCTATATCCCTATCATATCTACCATCCCTGCTAAATACACATCCCAAATACACAAACTCATCCACTTGCTCAATCAACTCTCCTTCTATTCTTATTTCACATACCGTTTTGCTTTCTTCTCTTTCAAAAAACCATCACTTTCGTCTTACTTGCGTTCACTTTCATTCCCCTTTCTTTTAATTCCCAGTTCATTAATGTAACCATCATTTGCAACTCTGCCGCCGATGACGCAAGTATGACTTGATCATCGGCATACAAAAGGCATTTGACGGTTAACTCTCCCATTCTTAACCCACATTCTTCATCTTTCAAAGTTTGCAAACACCGGTCCATAAATAGGTTGAACAGCCAAGGGGAAGCCACACAGCCCTGTCTGACACCTTTTTGGATGCCAAACCAGTCCGAGTAGACCCCATTGATCCTGACACAAGCACTAGAGTCCCTATAAAGAGACCTTAATGCCTGTATCAAACCAGCGCTCAACCCATATGAGTTCAGTGTTTGCCATAACACATTCCTGTCCACTCTGTCATAAGCCTTTTCCAAGTCCATGAACGCACAAAAAACTTTCTTGTTTTTGGCCAAAAACTTCTCCGCAATCATGCGCATGGAAAAGACTTGATCTGTACACCCCATTCCCTTTCTAAAACCCAGTTTCTTTCATAACTCTTTCAATTAACACCTTAGCATACAGTTTACCCACAATACTAAGCAAGCTGAAATTATTAATTACAAATTTTATGTGCTGATTTACCACGTGCTCGGCGCTGAAGAAATGGTGAGGAAATCTGCATGGCTGAGAAATAAGAAAAAAATATTTGGAAGACATTTGTTCGCTAAAGCCCATTGGGTAGCGCGGTGGACATTTCCTTGCACTTAAAACCCTCTCAGAAATTAAAAGAGGCATGTGCCCAACAATAGAATGTATGTAGGTTGTAACTTTAACTTTATTATAAGTTGTAAGCGAAAGAAATAATAAAACAAACTACATAACTCAGAGTTTATTATCGGCTATTCTTTGGGTAGATGTTATTTTTGCTGACCGGTGTGAATTTAAGCGTTTATAAAAGCTTTAAACAAGAATGAAAAGTTTTCTAAGTGATAGAACTAATTTTCTGCCTAAGAGTTGGTCTGGGTAGGTAACATCCTCCTAGCTTTTTCTGCAGCAAAATGGAAGTGCTTGCACTCATGTGTTTCGATCTGAAGGTTATAGGAAAGGCAGTATAATTACAGGATGTGAGGTATTCCATCTTACTTTTTATAGGTGATAATGCAACTGTAGCGACTTAATCAGGTGAACTGTAAGTTCGTAAGTCACTTCTACATACTACTTAAACTTAAAACTAGGTTTAAATGTTAGTTAAAAGTAAAGGACTGCATAATTTTTCGTTTGAATTTTTGAGTTGTTGAGCGTTGAGTGTTGCAGAGCTGGTTATATTGCCTCTGTAACCTGATTATGGTGGCGTGGTGAGCTAAATTAGTTTTAGTGCCTTCAACTGAAAAGGGGACGTATCAGCTGACACGCACTAGCTTAAAAGGTACCTTGAAATTTATTGCACTTAGTAGGTATGGACAGTCTACGGTTCCATTGACGATTTTGTGTAGCAACATGAAATCTAGCAAAAGCCTCCGCTGTTGCAGGGTACTTAATTTAAAATACGTCAGTCGGTCTTCGTATGAGGGTAGATCCTTTATTTTGTAAGTTTGGTACGAAAGATACCACAAAAACGCTTCTGGATACGCTCTATGCGTTTCACGTAAAATGTCATAAAATGGAGACCAGACTTGACTACAGTATTCGAGACTGGAACGGACTAAAGACTTGTACAAGGATATTTTTGTAGAGATCCTCTTAAATTCTTTAGAGTTACGCAACACGAACCCCAACATTTGAAGACCCCTTGTAACAATTCCATCAACGTGCTTATGAAACCGCAACTTTTTGTCCAGAATCACACCCAGATCTCGAACAGAGTCCACTTCTACCAAAGGATGATCATCAATATTATAAATAGGTGTCGGAACATTTTCACACCTTAAATCTTATAATTTTACATTTATCGAGGTTCAAAAATAGTCTGATCTTAATGCACCACAAAGACATCCGGTCCAAATCCTCTTGCAATAGGAGTGAGTCGCTGTGGTCTTTGATTTTCAAGGACAATTTCATGTCATCTGCGTACATAAAGCAGGCCGCAAGTTTAAAAACAGACGCTAAGTCATTTATAAAAATATTGAAAAGGATCGGACCGAGATTGGAACCCTGAGGAATACCAGACGTAGGTAGAAATGGTTCTGAGGAGTAACCATTTACCACAACTCTCGATTTTCTCTGCCTGAGGTATGAAGAGAACCATTCGAGAAGATTGCCAGTGATGCCCAAAATTGAGAGTTTGTGAAGTAAGATGTTATGATCTACAATGTCAAACACCTTACTGAAGTCTGTGTAGATGGTGTCCACAGACAAGCGGGAATCGAGAGACTTGGAGACATAGTCCACAAACGAAACGAGATTTGTAGCTGTAGAGCGAGATGTTAAAAAGCCCGATTGTTGGGGTGAGATTATTTGTTTTATGTGCCAAGCCAAAACAGGACAAACTAATGATTCAAAAACTTTAGCGAAGACAGACAATATGGATATTGGTCTGTAATTTCTGACGGATCCTGTCTCCTGATTTATAAATTGGGACAATACGTGCCTCTTTCCAGACCGAAGGGAAAGTACCCGTTTTTAAAGACATATTGAAAATGGTGGTTAAGGGCAAGGACGCTTCGCGGCAGTTGATTACACACAAAGGGGGTATGTCGTCAGGTCCATCTCCCTTGGTCCGATCTAGACCAGTAAGAGTTTTGAGTACTTGATCTTGTGAGAAGTGAAGATTAGCAAGATAATTTGAGGTACAAATTTGGTCAACAGTGGTCACAGACAGTACTGAGCTATTGTTATACACCGATGCGAAAAATGAGGCAAAGAGATTGCATATGCCGTCACCATTATCTGCCTTGTCATTTCCGAAGGTCATGGATGTAGGGTAAGCATTGCTATTACGTTTTTTATTTTTTATGAACGTCCAGAATAACTTTGGATTTTTGGAATGTGCTCCCTCCAGATCCGCGACATAGTTTTTATGACAGGTGCTTATTAATTTCGTCCAAGTTCGTCCAGTGGATTTTTGTATTTTCGGTACCTCAAACGAAGTTTGTTTTTTTCCCTTGAGGAGATTTATGAGTTCCTTTGTGTACCATACTGGAAACTTTTTTGTGGAGGGTTTACATTTTCGAACGTACTTAGTAATCGTGTCTGTTAAAATAGCATAAAATTCTCTTACCATGACATCAACCGAACATGAATATTGTATACGGTCCCATGAAACTGCATTTAAATGTGATATGATTTTATCGTAGTCCGCCTTATGAAAGTTATATCTTTGGCTTTGAGCGTTAGGCAATAAACTTGGCGGATCACAACACGAAAATGTTAGAACTAAGCGAGAGTGTTGAGAGTCGGGGTTACTCAGAAGAGAGTCACCACGCACCACACTGACCTTCAGCGTCCTGGAGAGAACGAGATCAAGAATTCTACCTTTTTCATTTAAAATATAGTTATATTGAGTGAGATTATTAAGAGCAATAAAATCCAGTAGAGCATTACCTATCTAATGAGCTTTTGGTTATAAAACTGAGTGGAGAAGACGTATTACGTTTATCCCAGATAATGTTACCCAAATTGAAGTCTCCCATAATTAATGTTTTTGCATTTGATTCCAACACACAGTTTGTATTTTCAATATAACAATCAAGAATGTTTTTTTTTTGTAAAGGTGAAGGAAGATATACACAAAACAATAATATGTTTTCAGAGGAATTACCTCTTCCGCCTATCTCTAATTCCACCCATACATCCTCACAGTCGCTTTCCAGATGTGACATCCTACGAGAGCAGATATGTTTGGATACTGCAATGAGCACCCCGCCACCAGGACCAGGTTTATTACTATGGAAGCCACTAGTCTCCCGATCGCGCCTGTACACTATATATCGCTCACTAAAAAGTTCGCCATCGTATATAGTATTGTTAAGCCACGTTTCGCATAAGAAAATGACGTCGCAATTAGAACTTAATACACTATTATAAAACTGTGGTTTTTGTGCGGAGGCCGCGTACGTTTTGATAGTAAATGTTTAACGTATTGAATTTTAAGCCTTATATTCGGTACTAATAACAAAAAAAAAATTGAATTTTGTCTGTCTGTCATTAATAATGAAGTCGCGTGTCGCATGTTTGTAAATAACAAACAAATTTAAAGAGAATGTGGCCCATAGACATCTATATCTATCCTCGATTACTAATAAAAATTCAGATGCGTTGTCACACGTGAGCACTAAGATGGAATGCCTCATTTCCAGTAAAAGGAGTCTCCGGTTCTCTACACTCACCATACGAAACACATCAGCATTAAGTCGAGCCGACCCATTCGTGCTACAACTATACTATTAATGTAACAGCAGCATGGCTCTACCACATATCAAGTGAAAAGTTTTATGCCAAAAATTAAATCCTTTTGTTCGATTTATGTCAAAAGTACCCACAAATACTTTCATTATTTTTAACGTCCCTAAATATGTTTACTAATGTCGAAAGTAATTTTGGGAGCTTCCTAGATGAGTTTTAGTTTGCATTTGATGAAAACTCAACTTGTTAGAGTTTTGTTATAATTTGATAGTTCATACAAAATATGATTTACATGGGCTACATTTTGAAGTTCAAAATGTTTAGGCGATGAACCAAAATTAAAAAAAGACGTGCTATGATATGAAAATAATAAATGGCCCATGGTGTTGCAGATTACTCCGATTATTGTGTGGTCGACAAGATTGACGCTAGATGTCGAGGGATTCATAGAAGTCGCTGCAATAATTACCGATCAAGAGGATATCGTGAAGACGTGTCTACTACCATCAAGGTAGGAATGGTCGAGTGTTGTAATATTGAACGTGTCAATATCTGTTTGCTTACTAATAGACCGTATGCCGACGATTTACTTTTGGTTTGCATACTTTGGTGTGATTACGTGCCTCACGTTTATTGGGATAGCCTCAGAAGTGTTCCAGAAAATAAAATCCAGTAATATCTCCACAGCACTTTAATCACAAAATTCACCTGTTTCTTGTACAACGGCCACGCGATGATTGCCTATCGCAACGACTGTCCGATATGACATTTACTTCGATTATCAATACACTATCTAAAATTAATACAATAGTTATTAACAAACGATTATTCATCCACAATTAGTTGATAATTAATAATACATTTAATTATTATCATTTAGATTAACAATGTAATATATTTCATTATAAATCAAAACTGCTTACACTTTAACATCTGCCTACCTGTTGCTACTTATTACAATCAATACAGCATCTTTATATTAGATTTAGAGGTATAATAATTATCGAATAATATTAATCAGTCGTACATTAAACTAATTAGGCTTACAGTTCGGCCTTCCTGTGAAAGCGAGTCCCTTCGCGAAAAAAAAATGACGTTACTAATCGGGATAAACCTTCGATCAACAATTAGCAATGAAATAATTATTGTCATGGTAATAGAACACAAATCAAACAGAACCTGTAGCTTGTAAGCGCTACAGACTGATACTAAAACATTATTAATGTATAATGTTCTGACATAAACATCTATACGGATCTAGACACGAAACAAGTACATGTGATGATTGAGGCCTATAATTACACGAGACACTAATATCAATATAATCTAAATAATGTTATTTAATCATATTAGATTTAATAGTAATTTATTTATATTAGATTAATATAAATAAACACTTTAACGAGCAAGAACATAACTTTTATTTAGTTTTTATTTATAAATTTATTTTTACTCATTATCTGAACCACTTTCTTCACAACTACTTTCCAAGTTTCTATTAAAATTTAACCAGGGCTGCATTTTGTCGATTGCTACGACGGCTTCGTAACGACAATTATTTTTGCGCGATAAGGGAGTATCTTCGATGACATACCTATCGTTGGGAAGCACTTTTATTACCCGGTACGGACCCTGATATTTGACAACCAGTTTTTGTGATTTCCAGTTTTTGTTAGGAACCTGTCGCTCTACACGTACCAAGTCTCCTACTGAATAGGACTTCGCTAGTTTCCTACGACGGTTAAACCTTTCCCTATCTTTAATCTGAGTCTCACTTATTTTCTTCCCAGCTATGTCCCTTACTTCTACTAATTTCTCCGCCGATGTTACGGTCACGGTGTCGTCTAAAACCTCACTCAATATGCTTTCACTCCTACACTTAATGTTAAATCCGAAAAGTAACTCTGATGGGGTCTGTTGCGTCGTTTTATGAGTCGTAGTATTTAAACCTAATTGTATATCGAGAATTTGTTCATCCCAAGACTTTTCGTCTTTACCGTGGGCTGAAGTAGAAAGGGCGTCTAATATGGTCCTGTTGAATCTTTCAACTTGACCATTGGCCCTGGGAGTTGCCACGGCATTCATAATGTGCTTAATGCCGTATAACATTACAAACTCCCTAAAAACTCCGCTAGTGAAACTGGTGCCCCTGTCGGTGATAAGGCGTGTTGGCACACCAAAGTAGCTGATATGGTCTTTGAGTAATTTTATCGTAGTGGCCGATTTGGTGTCTCTAACCGGCTTTACGATAAGATATTTCGTAAAGCCGTCGACCAAAACGAGTAAATAACAATTGCCCTTTTCACTCCTTATAAATGGACCCAATTGGTCAGCATGAACCATATGAAACGGTACGCTTGGCCTTTCTGTAGGGTGCAATTCACCTTCACGCTTACCACCAGGTGTTTTGTGGTGTAAGCATTCGAGGCAGGATGAAACGTATTTCTTCACGAATTTGCGCATTTTGGCAAACCAGTAATTTTTACGAATTCGCTGTAAGGTTTTATCATAACCACAATGACCGACGTCGTCGTGATTCATTTTTAAAATCTGCCAGCGAACGCCTTTCGGTACCAGCCATTTTATTTCATCCCCGACTATTCTGTAGACCCTATTGTTTTTTTAATTTGTAATTTTTGTGAATATCCATCACCTGCTCTGAACCAGGATCCGATAACGTCTCTTTTATCTTCCTGACCTCTTCGTCAGCAGACTGTACAGTAGCAATCCAGTCTTGCTCGCAAGTTTCGATGGTTAGGACATCAAAACGCGTCGGCGGCTCTGGTTCGCTCCTATCGACTGAAGCAAAGCAAAGCAAAGCGCATGTCTCACGTCGACTCAGCGCGTCGACGTGAGACATGCGCAATCCCGAACGGTATTCGGTGGTGCAGTCATATTCTTGTAACTGTATCCACCATCGGGCTATTCGTGGGATCAAATCGCGTTTGATTAACGTTACGCGTAATGCGTTGCAGTCGGTGAGTATTTTAAAGGGAATTCCGATGAGATAGACGCGAAAACGATTGAGTGACGCAATTACCGCCAATGTCTCTAGATCGTACGAGTGAAGTTTTTGTTCATCTACGTTAGTTTTTCGACTAAAGTACGACACCGGCTGGAACACACCGTTTGAGTTAGCCTGTAATAAGATACCAGCTAGTCCGGCTTTGCTAGCGTCAGTATGCAATTGGGCTTCCGCACTAAGATTGTAGAGTGCAAGAATGGGTCTATCAACCAGGAAAGCTTTGATTTTGTTAAGTGCTGAATCCTGATCTTTGTCCCATGCCCATTTAATGTCCTTTTTTAATAAATCGGTTAGTGGGGCCGCTAATATAGCATAATTCGTAATAAATCGCCTAAAATATCCCGATAGCCCAAGGAATTGTCTCAATTCATGTTGATTCCTGGGTGTCGGAAATTTAGATACCGCCTCAGTTTTTCTCTGGCCGGGTCGTATACCTTCGGAACTAACCTCATAACCGAGAACTTACTTACTTACTTACTTATCTTTACGCACAATCCCTAACGGGGTAGCCAGAGAGAACATATCACCAAGTGACACGATCCTTACATACCTCTTTCGCTTCTTTCAGGTTCATTAACTTCTTCATACATGCACGTCTAGGTATCCGAGTACTCTTGACCCTCCCCTCTTCGAGCAATTTACTCACATGGTCTTCGAAAGTTAGTCTCGGTCTACCTCGACACCTTTTAATATTTACTTTCGCTCTATATATTTTCTTCACCATTCGGTCTTCACTCATTCGTTCAACGTGCCCTAACCATTGGAGTACGCCCCTATCAATTTTTGTGATAAGGTCATCTTTCAATCCTGCCATATTGCGAATCTCTTCGTTTCGCTTTCGGTCGGCTAAGGTGACGCCACACATTTTACGAAGAGATCGCATCTCCACTGCATTCAACTTGCTTTTATGCTTCTTCTGGCATACCCAGGTTTCGCTGCCATATAACAAAGTCGGTACCAACACTGCGTTATGTATTGCAAGGCGTGCACTCTTCACCACGCCTTTCCTTTTGACTAATGCATTCAGGGCACCATTGACCTTGTTTCCGGTAGCGACACGCCTATCCACATCTAAATCACATCATCCATCCCGGCTGAAAGCACTCCCCAAGTATACAATTTCTTTTACCTGTTCTAGACATTCCTGATTTACCCATATTTCACATTTCGTTCTCTCTTCGTCCTTTTAAAATACCAGTATTTGAAAAGGATAACCGAGAAAGTCTATTTTTTCAAGAAAAAAGTGGCATTTGTTTAATTTTAGTGTCAGACCGCCCTTTTGAAAAAGTATTAAAACTTCTTCCAATCGTTGTAACCCTTCGGTAACGTCCTTAGCTGGAATAAGGACGTCATCCATGTAGACTATTGCATATTTGATCTTAGCCTCGAGAAGAATTTTATTGATAGTGCGCTGGAAAACTGACGGCGCATTCACCAGACCAAACGGCATCCGATTATATTCATATTGGCCGTCTGGTGTCACAAAAGCGGTTTTGTGTCGTGACTCTTCAGCGATTGGTATCTGATAATACCCAGAGGCTAAATCAAGTGAAGTAAAAACTTTGTTACCTGACAGTTGATCCAATTGATCCTCAATCCGAGGAAGAGGGTAATGTTCCTTTTTAGTTTTGCGGTTCAAGGCACGGTAGTAAACGCACAAACGTTTATCCCCCGTTTTCTTTTGTACGAGGACAATAGGGCTTGCGTAAGATGAGGTAGATTCTCTAACAATACCGTGGTCGATCATTTCCTGCACCATATTTCTTACCAAAACGCGGTCCGCGTAAGACATGTGAACCCCAAATCGTCGAGTCCCTTTGAAAAGCAGTTACTATATTTAATAATTAGTTGTTTTAAATTTAATTTGTCTTCTTCACTTAGAGCATCGTTACAGTTCAAAACGTCATTGTTTTGGGATTCACAGATTGTGACATTGCACGAGTTTAAGATATTTTCCAAATTGTCTACATGCTTATATTGTACTCGCGTCAAAAGGGTCCCCTTCTCAAGTGTGATTGAACTGGATGATGCATTGTGAATCAGTAGCGCGCTACGGCCACCCTTTACCTCATATTCTCCAGGCAGGAGGTAGTATTCCTTCGCTTCTGGACCCCGCAAGGAACCATTAACATAAACTCGTGCATCTACGCTAGGGTCCGTAGAAACTTGCACAGCGCGTAAAGTATTCGACGGGATTTCGGCACCGTAGCTAGTTGAAAGACGCATTTTAACGCTCGGAATTTTGTTAAATATCACAGCGGTAGGGGTTTTCGTAATAACGATATTTGGTTTCTCGGTAAAGGAATGTCCTAATAGAACTGACTGGTTGATTACGAAATCGTTTACAACATATAAATTTATCGTCTCCTTTATGCCTTGAACTTCGACGGAAACAATCGTCATACCTACTGGAGAGATTAGGTTAGTGCCTATACCCCTAAGAACAGGTAAATCTTCCGGTACCACTATGTCTAAGTTGAGTTCCAGAGCTTTTGTTAGCTTTATAAGAGAACACTGACTCCATAAATCTAGATGACAATCTAAATTATGGTTATTGACTTTGATCTCAAGCATGTACTTAGCAGACAAGTCTTCAGATAAACATAATCGGGACACTTGTTTTTCGGTTCTGTTATTATTCAGACTAGTTTCCTTTTCGCGATCTTTATCTAAGCGTTTGTTTTTAAAGCAGTGAATTGACAGATGACCCGATTTATCGCAAGTGACGCACTTAGCTGGGGGTTTATCACAACGGAAACTTGGATGACCAATTTGATCGCAATTGTAGCATGTAATTTTCCAACCCGCTGGTTTTGATAAAAGAGTTGTACCCTGACGTTCGTTTCGGGTTTTAAAACTAGAATCAGGATTTTTCCGACCATGCCCTATTTTCACAGTTCTGAATATTTCAGCACTTGCTCTGGCTCAGAGAATTGTGCAGCCTGCGCACCTATTTTAACAGCCCTATCTTCAACGCCGTATAGCAAGCAATCGACAGCCTGACGCCCATAGATCTTACATCTATTTAGCAAATTAATTTTGGCGTAATAGTAATGTTCAAGCGACTCTCCATATTTAACCCTTTTGCCCAGTATTTCAGTCAAGAGTTCAGCATAGTCTTCGCGAACAGGAAAAGATTCAATCAACTTCTTTTTCCACTCCCTCCACGTATACATCATTGTCGGCGAACTCTGGTACCAATTCTTCGCTACCCCTGTCAACTTTGGCAGGGCGTAGTGAATTATTTCTCAATCTTCCCAGCCATAAATTTCTGAACATTCTTCCACCTTTGTCAACCAAGTCAAAATAGTTTGCTCCTTGGTCATAGGATCAAACTCGGGAACAATATTAGTATTAAAAGGCAACTTCGATTTATCTGAACTCTTAACTGATTGCAAAATTGACAAAATTTTATCTAAAATAATATCAGTGGAGTCTACACTCATAGGTTTCTTATAAGTAGGTGACATTTGTTGCTTACCCTCATCTCCTCGTTCAAGGTGATGGCTCCTCCTCCGGTCACGACTAAAACCCGACCTTGAATCCTTATCGTCCTCCGATCTCCTACCTCGTCGACTCGTACTTCTCTCTCTGGTACCCTCACGGCTATAGGATCCATCGTTCGACGAACGGCTACATCTTGACCTCGAAGGTGTGCGAAGAACTCTCTCCTTAACCCTTTGTGGACGAAGCACCCTTCGTCCTTGACGCTCTCCGTCAATATTGTCATAATTATTATCAACCTCAGTATCACGCACCCGTGACACCCCTGGTTGTTCCAAACATGCCCTTTGTGGACGAAGCACCCTTCGTCCTTGACGCTCTCCGTCAATATTGTCATAATTATTATCAACCTCAGTATCACGCACCCGTGATACCCCTGGTTGTTCCGAACATGTCCTCCTAGCTAGACCCTCATACATGGGTACTCTTGGCCAAGTTGCGTGGCTAGACTCACGCCTCGAATCTACCGCTTCTCGACTCTGACCCTCAAACCTGGGTACTCCTGGGCCCGGACTAAGAGTCCTATAATCTCGGGTTTGACTCTTTTCTCTCTCCATGTCGAGCACTGAAACTGACAGACGATAGCTTAGTAAACCAATTTTTAACATCATTAACATAGATTAAGTTTATGCAGCTATGTGTACTTATATTTCTTTAATATTTTACGGTAATAGTAACTGAATCACTCCTGATCAGGCTTGGTCTTTCTCACATAGTACTGCTACTACCACCGTAGCACACCACACAATGTTCATCTCGAAATACGCAATCATTTCAGACACAGGGAGAAAAAGAGAGGAAAAAAAAGAGAACATATTTACAATCTTCGATTGCAACAATCGACCCCAGTACCCTTACCAATCGCGAGCAACGATAAATAATGCTTTCCAAAATATTTTTATTACTTGCTTTGTACAGCAAGCACCGAAATTCTATTTATATATAAAAAAAAACAGTACTCGTTACTTTCGACAAGCGTGGGTACTTAAACAAGCGCCAAATAGTTAAATGATAATTAAATTTATTTATCTTATTGTGAATCAGTATGTTTGGTTGTTAAATACTCTTATTTACGGTAAACTTTCTAGCCAACTAGCAATTTGTTATAATCACAACTTCAAACAGGAGATAAATAACCTCAATTCGAATTCGTCGTAATTACGTAGTGGTAATATTTGATTTACATACTTTTTTTCACGCTACAAAAATTCAAATCAAACAATTACGTTGTTGGTACAATACAAATAAATGTAGGTACTTACGTTTTTCTCGTAGGCATAAGTCGAAAAGAGTAATACTTTTCGTTCATCCCACTTCTGAGATATTGGGATAGCCTCAGAAGTGTTCCAGAAAATAAAATCCAGTAATATCTCCACAGCACTTTAATCACAAAATTCACCTGTTTCTTGTACAACGGCCACGCGATGATTGCCTATCGCAACGACTGTCCGATATGACATTTACTTCGATTATCAATACACTATCTTAAATTAATATAATAGTTATTAACAAACGATTATTCATCCACAATTAGTTGATAATTAATAATACATTTAATTATTATCATTTAGATTAACAATGTAATATATTTCATTATAAATCAAAACTGTTTACACTTTAACATCTGCCTACCTTTTGCTATTTATTACAATCAATACAGCATCTTTATATTAGATTTAGAGGTATAATAATTCCAGGATATATAGAATAATATTAATCAGTCGTACATTAAACTAATTAGGCTTACATGTTGCACTACTGTGTAATTGTGACGGGTAAGTGTTGCGGTATGGTCAGGCTGTATTGCTCTATACTGAATTGAAAAAAAAATATACAGAAAAAAAAGTAAGAAAAAAAGTGGTTCTTACTATCACTGCAAAGCTTATGTCAGTACAATGATATAGCTACAGGAAGTTGTGATTCCAGACTAGCATTAACAGTATTTGAAAAAAAGGACAAAATAAAAAAAAGATTATATTAAAAAATCATTGTAAGGTTTGTGCCGGTCCAATGATGTAGCTACAGGAAATAATGATTCCGGTCTAGCATAAAGATGATTATAGTTTTATAGGGCTTACTGCCGGAAAAAACCTGTTTGCCACCAATTTGAAGAGTCATTATAGACCATACCATATGCAATTTTGTCAGGGTAATCGAGCGATGTATTTCTGTCTAATAAGAAGATAATTTAGATTATGATCTAGCACGTGCGAGGACAAGCGCACGTCAGCATGGTCATGACTGCGCTTTGGTCGTTGCACGTGCGGCGGCGCCTCTGTAGCTAGCCAGAATTCTTGTAAACAATATGTGCAACGCACACCTTTCGCTTTGCACTTGCAGTGGTACCCGTGTGACTACTTGTTTTGCTTGTATAAAACGGGCGGAGCAACCGCCGTTAAGGTAGTCTTAGCTCTGGCGTAACACGGTGCACTTATTGTATTCCGTTACTGACTCATCCTCTACTCATCGGATCATTTATTCATGGAAACGAATGAATTATTATTCTTAGCTGCTAAATTAGTCTAAGTACAATTTATTAAATTTACTTTATTTAAAAGAAATATGGGTGCTGCTGACACCGCACACACATACATTGCCCGTGTCTATGTAAATGTAATTCGCTTGAAATACGATAACGACCGTCACCAGCGGGACGGCAGTCTGTAAGTCGGTTAGCTACAGTGCATTAGGCAGTTCCTTTCTAAGTGTATCATGTGAACACGCATCTCTGATGTAGGAAATAAATCAATTACAACGTATGTGAACAATTACTTCATTTTCCTCCCTACACAAGCCCCTAAAATACACTAGCCACAAACCCATTCACAGCAGAAATATCCCGCTGGGTCAACTGATGGTTCTTTCCAGGACAGAGGTACCCTCCGAACCAGTGGTCGTGTATATATATATTTGAAACGCTCCCGAAAACGAAGACAGTGGATAATACTAACGATACCTTTGACGATAGGATCAGAGGAAAATCGATAAGGTAAAAAAATCATCTTTTCACAACGTTTTATTAGCTTTATTCACGCTCCATCATATTGTTACAGCTAACTCAAACAATAATTTCATAAAAGAATTCATGAAAATACTGAAAAATGAAACCAGCAATGAAAATTAGAATGGTACCAGCTGATTATATGATATATTATATGATTATACGCGCGGACACTGAACTCTTTTATTTAGCTACAAAATGCATAGGTTTTACTGTACTTCGCTCACTTTAATCTTCCCTTACACACACGCGCTGCCGCCGCCCGGCTGAACCGTAATGCCTCACGCTGTGAAATTTACACATGTTTATCTTTGCCACATGTGGGGAATTCCTCAAATTTTGGGGAATTTAAAATTGATTGGAGATTTTTTGGTGATTGGTATTATGCGGGAAAAATTGGGATTTTGAAAATCAATCGCTCCGGCCAAGTCAGAACCTTTTTGCAAGAAATCCAAATATTTATCTTAACATTTTTGTTAGGTTACGCATGAATATCGAATGACTCACTTTTTTAATTATCTTCATTGCATCGACGGATTTCAAACGAAAAGTCAATTAAAATAAACTAAAAGAATGACTTTTTACATTAATTATGATAGATTAATTTACTCTCGATCGCAATTGCACTTGATTTTGACTATAAAATTATTCAGTACTATTAAATTTCTGTTTTTCAGAACTCAGGCTGGGTTGATCCTTGAGCTACCTCAAAGCCGCAAACATTTATATAAGTATATTATTTAAATGTTCGCAATGAGACATAGAGTTATGTCGATTCTGTTAAAAATTCTGTTTCTGTTAAAAAATGCGCTATAGGCGCCGCTAGCGGTGAGCAGTGAAACTATTTTCCGATATAATTAGAATATTATGAAAAAGCAATGTTGGGTTTAGTTGTTAATTTCTTCAATGTTTATTCATAGATTTGGTTAAGCCTTATCATGATATCATGGTCAATAGACTGTCTGTTGACTGAAATTTCACAAAATACCACAATTTCATGTAATGATCGAATATTCATGATAAAATCAATTCTACGATCTGGCTACGACGTATACAAAAATATCTTTAAATAAAGTAATGCGTAATGAGAGTTTTGCAATAATCGCATGCAAACCAATATTAATCAGTTAATTATTATAATATATTAGTAATTAAACTAAAAACCATCTGAATTTTTATAGATTTCACTATAATCTATTTAAATTATTACCATTAAAACGAAAGAATGAAAAACTGAAAATAAATCTTAGAAGTTTCAAATCATTTAATAAATATAATTATTTAAACGTATTGTTACGAGCTTAGGGTTCGTGACAATAAAAATTGCCGACTGAATTACCGAAATTAACACTTTAATTCACTTTACACTAATTAAACTTAAAACACTAATAATTAATCACACTGATTCACTTTATTCCGCTCCGAAGCTTCGCTTGTCTCGCCAAATTCAATACTTCCCCGATCGCGTATTGCAGCGCCTTTATATAGGGCTCTTCCATGAAAACATCCAGAATATTCCAGAATATTCAAGTAAATACGCGCGCCAACCGACCAAGCGCAGAAAATTCGAGTGTGCGGCTTCCAGAAAGCTTAATTCTTCTGTTCGATACTAGATGGCGCTGTTGGTTGAAAGATTAGTCATGTATTTTTCAGCCAGATGTCAACTTAGCCGCGCAACAGTATATATGTAAGTTATTTATGTTATTTAATTTATTAGTAAGTCACTGATAACTGAAGGCTAAATATCCTACTTTAACTTTTTATGACAGATGGCGCTGTCTCGGAAACGTACAATGTAGATCGTTTGCGTAGTTTCAAATTATTACATAACAGTTAAAACAAAATTTAAACTTAAAAAACACTACGTTATCCCGCTTATATCTAACAGAATCGTACATGATAGGAAATTAACTTCTAAAGGAAGGAAAATATTTAACCCTCTTTTTTTAAGTTCCGTAATCGGATAAATAGTAGCCTATAAGTAGCCCCGGGTCACTAACTACCTGCATACAAAATTTCATGGAGGTCTGTCTAGTAGTTTTTGCGTGAATCTTTAGTACACAGACAGACAGACAGACAAACAGAAAGACAGAGAGACAGACAGACCAAAATTCTAAAAACCAGTATTTTGGTTTCAATACGCTTTATTTAGTCTCCTGGACTTGTTTTTTCCAGGAAATATTAGAATTACACACACGACTTTTCTACAGATTTATTATATGTATAGATGACAAATATTACTCTAAATGCCATATGAAGCCTTGTCGTAGGGAAAACTAAACTTATAAAATAAAAGTTTGGGATATCGTAACGGTTTAACGATATGTGGAAATTATCAGTGCTTCAAGGACACACGAACTACGCAGTATTTAGTTTTGGCGGGACTGCTTGTTAATTTTAGTGTTTGAGACATTTCCGTGTCGACGTGCGCGTGATCCACACTATAGTTCAGTCGTTTTATTTATTAAATTCTTGTTGTTATTACTTTTGTTGTTACGTTTTGTGTTTCTTGTTTTGTTTTAGTAATGCCTAACGCATACGTTTCTAGTGCTCGCGAATACGGCAAGATGTTAATGTACCTTGGAGAAGCTCGCGGAAATGCTTCGCGTGCATTACGAATTTACCGCGACAAATTCCCGACCGCTGACTCTCGTCTGATAACAGCATTTCAGCAATTGTTAGAAAATTGGCATATTGCTCCGGTAGGTCAAGTGGCTGCTTACTCCGAGGAGCGCATTTTAGATGTCGTTCGCCGGAATCCCAACTTAGGTACACAAAATATCACTTAATTGTTAAGACTTCGGGATGGAACAAGTGTGTCATACTGGACAGTTCACAAGGTGTAAAAGCGTAACCGAATGCGCCCATACAAAGTACCTACTCAAATTGCAAGCTTTAGTTTATGGCAAACATGACCGCCGGCGAGTTGTCCACCGTTGGTTATTAGATCAGCACAATTTGAGCCGCATCTCATAAGGCCATGGAGGATTTAGATTAGTAAGCTGTTTCATACTTATTTTTTTAATAACTTAGTACTAAACTTAACTGAATAGGTACATGACTGAATGCATCAGAATAATTAAAATACCTACAAGATGGATAAAAAAGCGTGACTGTATCCTTGGTAAAATTTCATTTGAGGAATTTTTTTATTAGCGGGGAATAGAACCAGCTATTTGGTTTATTTAAACTGTGAATTCGAATTAAAGTGGCTGAGCGGAGACTAGCACAGTGGCAAAATAGTGAGTTAAGTAAATAAGTTAGGCAATTAGAAAAGTTTTGTAAATTATTAGGTATTGGAACGGTCGCGGACTGTGGGCCGTGCGTATTCGGCGTCGTTCGTTTTGTTGACAATTGAATCCTTGGGTGACGTATTTGGATGGCCTGTAAGGCGACATCTTGTAGAATCTAGTGTACAGTTCTTAGAAACTGGTAATGGCTTGAAACTAGAAAAGGAGTATGATTTTGCAAGAGAAAGATTCAGACGCAAACAAATGAACTGTATGCTAGGTAATTGGTCAAAGATCGGATAGTTTAAACTCTAGTGAGCATAATGTAAGTCACAGAAAACAGTTTCTACGTAGTTAAATCATGCTACAACTATATTGTGATTGTAGATTGATGGATTGGCTCAGCAGGAAGAGGATAACGCTTTCACAGAATACCAGCGTAAAATAGCAGCTTAATACTGATATGTTTCGTATGGTGTGTGTAGAGAACCGAAGACCTATTTTACTTAGAATGAGGCATTTCATCTTAGTCCTCATGGACGACAACATATCTGCATTTTGTTTCTTAACTGAAGATGAAAATAGATATTTTTGGATACTGTTGTATACGATTACCACCATTATTCTATAAAAAATAGTATGTAGAATATCGAAAAAGCGGTATAATAAACCCTATATCAAAGAAAATATTCCATACAGCAAAAGCTTTATGTACGTGTAAAGCTAGTTATAAACCTAATAAGTTTTTTTTATCGTGAATAGTTCTCAATTTACTTACACACTGCGTGAACAAAATCGTTATGAAAAGACGTAATAAAATATTTCTTAAACCTAATTTCGCTCTCACACAATTGACGAAACATTTTCAGTAATAATTTTAACTAACTTTTTATTTGCAGCTTACTCAAGAACTAGAACGTAGATATTGATATTTGGCGTAGATATAATATGTCATAGGACTATATATGAATATATGAATATATGAATAAATAACTTTTTCATAACTGCATTAATATCTTATGTCTATATAGACCTACTTTTTATATTTATTTATTTATCAGGATTACCAACAGCAATTACAACAGTAATACAAAGATAATTTTCATAACAAATTAAGCACATTATAATTGTATTTCTGTTTAGGTAGGTAATCACAAAATGTACTGATTATTTAGTAAATAAAAGGATTATAAGAAAAAAAAAACCGAATTACATCATTGAATAAATAAATTATTAAAAAGAAATAGAATTATTTAACAATATTGTAGATAATTCATCGTCATAAATTACATTAATCATATTATAAAAAAACAAAAACAATTTTAATGTTATACTTATTAATTAATTAATTAATTATTTTTAAAGAAACTGCGCAATCAATAATATTAACTATGGTACGTTTATATTGATATACTGACGATATCATCGGGGTAGGCAATATTTTTTGTTTATGTTCATTTTTTATCCTTTATCATTACATACATCATCAGAGTGCAAGATAAGGGTGCCGAGTGCGAAGTTCTTTACAGGCCCTATGTATTATTATATAATAAAGGAAGAAGATTATCCTGTACCTAAATGAACTTAAAAGCAAATCAATATTAATTTAAGTTTATTATTTATAAATCGTGAGTTATTACAATTTTAATTATTACTTTAAAATTAAACATAACAACTTCTTGGCAGTTAGGTAAAAAGACGAACTTTTAATGCTAAGCATTCTTAAGCAGCCAACGTTGAAGCATGCATAAAACTTCTCATAATAAATTGTCAGAGGCACTTGACATACCATTCGTTCATTATTTCAGAATCATTTGAATCATTTTATGATGATGAAGACGTAGAAGAGTCCGTCACATTGATTATAAACTAAAATATCGGCAGTCTTCTTTTTCATATTCGTTTTGGATGGATATACGTCACTAGACCACGTTTCTTTTACATATTTATAGATGTTTACAATCATTACTTTTTTCGGTTTCCGAAATATGCGGCAAGTTCCGCTTCTTTCGTGGTGACGTAAAGTTTTTATAAGATTTTCATGTCGATGGACCCGATTTCATACTAGTGCTAATATACAAAACGTCACAAAAACAATAAAAAAAACTTTAATACAAAACGTAATAATACGACTAACAAAACAAACTTAATATAAATTAAAACAACTACTATAACCGAAAATTTTAAATCTCAAACTATCTAAACGCAAGCGCATCCCAAAGCAGAATGAGGAATGAGTTCTGCTCCATCCGCTTTCTCAAATACGCACGGCGTGAGACCTATCGCAAATCGCGTTGAAACAGGTTTATTATCTCTGAATAACCGCTTCCTTCACCCTAACCCGTACCATGAGACACGCTTAGCGCATAAAGATACGTACTAATCTATAAAGAAATGTATGGAAGATATAACTGTCGTTGTGTTTCGATGCTAAAATAATACTTGAGGTCAATGTACTTTTTTCCGCCTGCCATAGAAACGTACTATAATAAAATAACTTGTAAACTGTTTCAAACTATTTCAAATTTCTCGCACGCTCCTCTGTTCACATAGGTCATGACCTCGTAGCCTTATTATGTAACGTTAACACTTGGCAGATTGCTTTCAATTCGAAATACACTGATTCGTATTCTTTTTGTCTCAAAGCGAACACGTAATGTACTGTCAAAATTTATGAAAGCAAAGAAATATAAATGGACCCCAGTCGCGGATAAACTGCGCGATAATGTTGTCATAAAGGAGTTGAGTTGAGCAATTAGTCTTTAGTCCTCTTATTGTATTAATTTAGTAAGTGTAATAAAATAAGTGTCTGATTCTCCGATATTATTATGGAAACGATACTCATGACCGTTTTTGGGGGTATGTAGATGTGTCTGAATGTAGCACAGTAGACACACTTTGTAAAATCGTGTTGGAATTATTAAACAAACATAACTGCACCACAAAACTGGTTGCTCAAAGCTATAGTCATGTCTGGTGTCAGAAATGGAGTCCAACAAGAAGTTAAATATTATATATAATTTTTTAATAACAGAATAAAACAGTCCCCCTTTTATGATGCACGTTGCAGCAAAAAATTGCCTAATGCCTCCGTAACTCGTTTGATGTATACGTCACGAATCATGAATATAGTATTCGAACAAAAAGATAATCTGATTAATTTGTTTTCGGATATGTGCGACAATCCTCAGAACTGAGACGGCAATGCGATCTTAGCCGCCAAGAATTTTGAAAACAGGGAACTGCAACCTTTTGAATTGAAAAGGAAGATCTGTGGGAATTATAGGGATCCGTGGTATAATAAAATTTTCACCTTTTCCTACGCCTGTCAAAATTGTAGCACCGATTATGTTCCGTCCAAGATGTGTCACACGCAGCCTTGTCCCGTTACATAACCGAAGAGCATCTAAATTTCGCATTAGCATGACTGAAACGCCTAATTTTGAAGCTTATGTGAGGGCACACCTGACAACTCTAGAGAATTTAGAAATTCTACGGGATATGAAGTGCTCTGTTCCGTGTCCATAACTGTGTCTACTGGCAAATACTCTCTTATTTCTCCTGCTACTTCGCTTAATATATCTGAATTTATTCTGTAACGCTCTCATTTTTTGGTGCAAGAATTGCCCTTTCACATAACCATTTGTCTTCATGCATGTTGTTCGTTAAATCTGAATAAATCGGCTCGCAATTAATTCGGAATGACTCTGTACTAAATTACAAAAATCTCTCGACAATTTAACGCAGCCCTCAGCATCCGTTTCCAATCGCCCATCGCCAATTTTTAATAGTGTGTCAGCATAGTTTCCAGCATTGATATCATTATACAAATGCACTCTCATATTCGTAGTTAAACTGAATTTTGTTACCTTGTTCCATAAAATAGACGACTTGAGGCATGCTTTAATTTCATCTGCAGGTATGCCCTTTTGAATGACAGGTAAAGTTTGGCAAAAGTCACCAGCCAGTAAAACCACCATTCCTCCCATTAAATTGGTATTGCTGCGCAAATCCTGGAGCGTTGGATTTAGTGGTTCTACATCTTTTTTATGCGACATTATACTATTGTCCCACACTAAAAGTTTGCATTGTCGTAGCATTATACCTCGTGCACTATTTTTGCTAAAGTTGCAGATCGGCGATTCTTCCTGGGCTAGATTTAGAGGGAGTTTTAAAACAGAATGTGCAGTGCGGCCCCTGCTTAGCAGCGTGGTGGCTATACCGGAGAAAGCTACGGCCACAGCAATCTTTTTATCTTTCCGTACTTACGCTAATAATAAATTTAACAAAAATGTCTTCCCAGTTCCTCCAGGGGCATCTAAAAAGAAAAGTGCACCATTTCCAGATTCAATTTGTCCTAATACTTCGTCAAAAACTCGTTTTTGTTCGGGAAGCAAGCGGGGTACAAATTCGGCTACTTGCTGCTGCAAAGCTGGTATATCGTAGTTTGTTTCACGTATAATTTCATCACTTAGTTCATTTTCGGTTGTTCGCTGAGGGCTTATCATTCCAAAGTAGCTTAATTTTTTGCCTACCATTGCCATTACTTTATCTTCAATTTTTCCAAGTGCTTCATTATAAATGTGTTCATTGTATGTCATGTTCGCATGTGTCTGCTGTAACCTTCGTAAAATATCTTCCGCCATGTACTCTTTATATTTGTCCCACAATTCATGTGCATTAGATAGCCCGCAAGATGATATGAGAGTTGCATAAAGATCCCCAATTTTGGCTGGTGACTGGCAATGCACAGCTTCCTCCATGGTTTCATCCCAGTGATTATCGTTTTCTAAAAGATGCAGAGCTTCACATTCTTCTCTATAAGTTGCGCATTCCTGACCGTTGACAGTTTTAAGGTCTTTATATCCTGTAGGACCCCGAACATAGTGCAGCAGCAATCGTAAACAGAAACATTCAAAATTAGTTACATGGACGGTATACACACGACCAAGGGCATCTGATGACTTTACACTGGGCCAATTTGCAACAGGCGCGCCTTGAATACGGCGTTTCCACTCCTTCCTAGATGTGTTCCAAGTATAATAGCGGGGGACTTCAGAATATAACAACGTTTTTGCAAAAGGGTCGGTTTGACAAAGTTGAAAAAAGGCTGTTAGTGTAATTTTTGGCGGTGATGCAATTCTTTCTTGGAAATTTCTTTCGGTAAAATATACACGCTCTCCATTTTCGAAGTGCACAGCAAGGTCAGTAACTGTTGGGTGTATTTCGTGTAAAGGGAAGCCAAGGAGACGCCACGCTGTATCGTTACTGCTGACATAACGCCCGGCTTGAAAGGTCTGTACTACATTAACGGGATTTGCCTCCTGATGATTTGATAGGCTTTTCAGCCTATGTCACTCTACAGCCACCGAACTGTCCCCATACCAAAATACATGCCAAGCCGACGCTCTGTTGCGATGTGAAAGAAGGACAAACTTTTGCAACATATTCTATTTTCCCACGGGAATGAGATGTTTTTCCGCGGAAAAAAAGTAACCTATGTCACTCTAAAGCCACCGAACTATCCCCATTTTAGATTCAAATTAGAGTATGAGTATAAACAATTTGTTTTTTAATTTTGTATATATTTTTTTTGTACTTTGTTCATGCTTTTCTTTTGTTCATGTATTGTATTGTACGTAAATATCTTTTTCTTTCGCTCAAGCAAACCCAAACGGCTTGTTTCAAAGCCACCGAAGGTTTGCAATTGCTGATATGTCATAGAATCTATCTAACAGTAGTATGCCTTCTGTGTGCTTTGTTAAACACGTCCTCGATAGCACTGAATATGAAAATGAAGAGTGGAGACAGGTCAAAATCGGTGTATTTTTATAAAACTACTGAAAACAACAAAACCGTATCTTGACCTTGCCCTAGTTTGGAGCCCTAGTTTCGCCACTGAACAGAATTATTCTGAACTACTAAAACACATCTAGAAAAGCTAAAGAATTTTTTGCCCCTAGCTCCATTGTGAACTAAATTTTTAGAATTTATTAAGTTAAGATGATCTAAAAATGCAGTTTCTTTATCTAAAGGTAGAATTGTGAAAGTGTCATCTATGTACCGCTTGTAAAATCTTGTATTTATTGGAGAAGTAAGCAGGTCTATCTCCTCAAAGTCTTCCATGAACATGTCGGCGGTAATAGTAGATGCAGGTGAGCTCATCGCCACACCATTTACTTGCTTCTAGAAGTCCATCTTCCGCAATAGGTAGCCAGATGTATGGCAACGTCTAAGTAATACTGCATATTCTACGGGATTGTTGTTTTCTTCCAGCCTTTAAGTTACAATTTAGATGCATTCTTCAACAGGTAAGCATGGTCCAAACTATGGTCAGTTTTGATGTACAGTCAGTACATCAAAACTGACCATAGTTTTATTGCCTGCCAGATGTAACTCTTTAATCCCGCTGACAAAATAGTATGAATACTTCGTGTGTGCTCTCGTTGGTCTACTGAGCGGTGAGAGTTTTGTCAAGTTTTGAGACAATCTGTAAGTTGGTGAATCGATTTGGCTCACTACGAGACATAGTGTAGCATTGGGATTGTGTATTTTTGGTAATCCATACCAACCAACCACTGAAGTTTTGTGGACGTCTATGTGCAGTCACCGTTCACATACTGTTCGCATCACAGGTAGCAAAAAGACATGTTTGACTTGCTACTAAGGTAATAAATAATTTTCTAAAACGCTTCAATATGAGATTCAAGTATACTATGAAGCAGCGATTATAATTTTATTGAATATGAAAAAAAATCAGGATATTATAAACAAAAAGTTTAGCGAGTACATTTATCTGGGGTAGGTAAATCGATCGTGAGCTTCATTTGATTTCGTATTTATGCAATATTAAAACAAACAATACAATTTCATGCAAGGAGAGAGAAGCTTGACCAGATGTTGCTTGATTTATTACAGAGATTTAAGCAGATATGGTTTTGTACTTAAATTAAGATATTATTTAATCGCTCGTACGTTTTAATTTTATTTAATGTTCTTAAAGAAAAATAAGAAAATGAATACTTGATAAATTTAGTGTTTTTGTGTAAATCGAGTGTTATGAAACATTCATGAGTATTGGTTAAAATATGCATTAAGGATTCTCTCCCAAATTTTTTTTGCTATTTTTTTCAAAAACCTGCTTCAAAGTGACCAAATCAATAGTCCTTAGAGTTCACCATAGAATACTATAATACTTGTATACTATAATACATTGTGTATTATAGTATTCTATGGAGTTCACAACTGAACGAAGAACACATTGGTGGTGTTGTTAGCAACTGCTTTTATCGGTTAAAAATCTTGTACAAGATACGTGAATGTCTGAGTATCGAACTACGAAGGAGGTTATCTGACGCACTTGTATTATCAAAACTTAATTATACTGACACTGTCTACGGGCCATGTCTGTTGGCGCGCACCGCACAGCTTATTCAACGGGTTCAAAATGCTTGTGCAATGTTCTGTTTTCTATCCACAAAGTCATATACGCCCAATCCTTAATGATAATTTCACTCTTAAAATGGCCGGTAGACGCAACAATAGAAAAGTATAAACTATACCGGTGTCGGTAACAAATTAAGTATCTCACACGTGTTTCCCCGCGCATATTAAGTGTTCCTCGACATAGTTCCGTGGCCTTCAGAGGTAGTTACAAATATGAAATAACACTACACCATAAGGGTGTCCAGTGGCAGATTTCAAACTTTGAACAGACTTAATTTTCGAACGCAACGTAGGATAAGGGGGGCGGAGGGTGTTATTCGACGCGCAAGCGATGCGGATTTTTAGTTGCCATGGATCCGTGGAGTGGAGAGCACCGCGCTTTTGCCGTCGAGGTGTACTTTTCGAGTGGATTTTCGCTGTCTGAAGCCCGTCGTCGATTTAATAATCACTACGGTATTCGTCGAGTTCGTGATGGACCATCATTCAACCTGATTCAGTCTTGGATAGCAAGGTTTAGAGCAACGGGATCAACAATAAATAGACCCAGACCAGGACCAACACCAACGGTAGCCACTGAACGAAAATGTCGAACGTGTTATGGCTTCTGTGATTGAAAATCCTCGTTTATCACTTCGTGCACGTTCATCGATTTTGGGTATTAATAAATCAACTTTACAGGTAATAATGCGAAAAAACTTAAATTCCATCCTTATAAGATCCAAATCGTCCAAGATTTACTCGAATCTGACTTTGAATTAAGGAAAACTTACGCAGAGACGACGTTGTTGAGATTTAAAACTGCTACTCGGATGGGTAACATATTCTTCAGTGACGAAGCCCATTTCCATATCGGAGGATATGTAAATAAACAAAATTTTCGTTATTGGGATATTTCCAACCTGAGAAAACTGCACGAAGAGCCTTTACACAAACCAAAAGTCACAGTATGGTGTGCAATATCTGCGTCTGCCATAATAGGGCCTTATTTCTTCGAAAATGAACGTGGCCAAACTGTAACACTAAATTCCGAGAGATATGCTGAGATGATCAGTGATTTTTTTAGACTAGAATTACAGAATAGTCCATACTGTAACCGGAATACGTGGTTCCAGCAAGATGGGGCCACAGCTCACACTGCTAATGTGGCCATGAGTGCAGTGCGAGAGTTGTTTCCCGAAAAAATCATATCCCGGAACGGCACCATACCTTGGCCTCCCAGGTCACCAGACCTAAGTCCGTGTGACTTTTTCTTATGGGGATACTTAAAATCTATCGTTTACAAAACAAATCCGACCACTGTGACACAGCTGAAAGAAAACATTCGAGCAGAAATCAGCAAGATTCCCCAGTCGCTTTGTAAAAGAGTTTTCGAAAACATGCGTTCCAGACTCGAGGAGTGTGTTAGGGTCGATGGACGCCATTTAGGAAACGTTGTTTTCAAAAAATAAAATCTATGTTCTTTATATTTTAATAAAAATACTTTGCATAAAACGTGTCGTTCTTTTTTTTATAATTTTTCAAACTTTGAAATCTGCCACTGGACATCCTGTATAAATATTTGAACATGTATCTGTATTTAAAATTACCTATTTATTGTTAGATTTCCAATCATGGTTTTAATTTATTATACTTTTAAGGATTACGTACTAATTACAATATATTTATTTACTATATACCTAATATTTACTTGTTACTTTGTTAAATAATAAAATCAAGCATTCCTTTGAGGAAATCTATTTTACTAAAGTTGGTAAGAATTACTTCGCCCATATGCGCTCAATGAAATAAATGATGTGTCTTACCTAGTTTGAAGAGCACCTCCCGCTCTACCTCAATTAGGTGAACTATACCCTTCACAAATAATCCCATCACTACTCCTTACACCACTACGCTATGAAAGACACACCATCGACGACAATAGGACACGTGTTTTCCGTGCCAAGAAGTTAATGATTAGCCACCGTAAAGACATCACCTGAGTATGCCTCGTGTAGAAGCGAAACACGTGTCGTATTGTTGTAGATGGTGTGTCCTTTCTATTTCGTGGGAATAGTAAAATGCGGCTTGACTAGACTAGACTAGAAAAAGGTTTTAAGCTTCTAATAGATTATAACCTGAGGTGGAGATGCTGGGGTACAGAATGACACAGGATCGAGGCTTGCCTGGGGAGAAGAGTTGGGAGCGAAGTTTTGCCACTAGAGAAGGGGTGATCAAGAGGTGGTTGGTGTTGGTGAATCTACAGGTGTTAGCGAAATTATTCCTGTGTCATACGACGAAGGTGAAATACTTTGAAGTGCTACTCCGTTATTACCCGTCCTTGCCCCTCTGCACGGGATACGTATGCATTTCTTCTTGAAAATAAACATCTGGCACAGTTGAATTAAAATAATTCTGTACAAAATTAACATATTAAAAATAAATCCATTATAATATTAATTTTGCATTCAAATTCGGGAGAGAATCCTTAATGCATATTTTAACCAATACTCATGAATGTTTCATAACACTCGATTTACACAAAAATACTAAATTTATTAAGTATTCATTTACTTATTTTCCTTTAAGGACATTAAATAAAATTAAAACGTACGAGCGATTAAATAATATCTTAATTTAAGTACAAAACCATATCTGCTTAAATCTCTGTAATAAATCAAGCAACATCTGGTCAAGCTTATCTCTCCTTGCATGAAATTGTATTGTTTGTTTTAATATTGTATAAATACGAAATCAAATGAAGCTCACGATCGATTAACCTACCCAGATAAACGTACTCGATAAACTTTTTTTTTTAATAATCTGAATTTTTTCATATTCAATAAAATTATAATCGCTGCTTCATAGTATACATGAATCTCATATTGAAGCGTTTTAGAAAATTATCTATTACCTTAGTAGCAAGTCAAACATGTCTTTTTGCTACCTGTGATGCGAACAGTATGTGAACGGTGACTGCACATAGACGTCCATAAAACTTCAGTGGTTGGTTGGTATGGATTACCAAAAATACACAATCCCAATGCTCCACTACGTCTCGTAGGGAGCCAAATCGATTCGCCAACTTACAGATTGTCTCAAAACTTGACAAAACTCTCACCTCTCAGTAGACCAACGAGAGCACACACGAAGTATTCCTACCATTTTGTCAGCAAGATTAAAGACTTACATCTGGCAAGCAATAAAACTATGGTCAGTTTTGATGTACTGACTGTACATATGCTTACCTGTTGAAGAATGCATCTCAATTGTAACTTAAAGGCTGGAAGAAAAAACAATCCCGTAGAATATGCAGTATTACTTAGACGTTGCCATACATTTGGCTACCTATTGTGGAAGATGGAGTTCTAGAAGCAAGTAAATGGTGTGGCGATGAGCTCACCTGCATCTACTATTACCGCCGACATGTTCATGGAAGACTTTGAGGAGATAGATCTGCTTACTTCTCCAATAAATCCAAGATTCTACAAGCGGTACATAGATGACACTTTCACAATTCTACCTTTAGATAAAGAAACTGCATTTTTAGATCATCTTAACTTAATAAATTCTTAAAATTTAGTTCACAATGGAGCTAGGGGCAAACAATTCTTTAGCTTTTCTAGATGTGTTTTAGTAATTTAGAATAATTCTGTTATTATTAAGAATTAAATTTATTTTAAGAATAAAATTATCATTAAGGAATGGGCGTATATGACCTCTTGGTGGCACATGAAAACAGAACATTGCACAAGCATTTTGAACCCCTTGAATAAGGTGTGCGGTGCGCTCCAACAGACATGGCCCGTAGACAGTGTCAGTATAATTAAGTTTTGATAATACAAGTGCGTCAGATAACCTCTTTCGTAGTTCAATACTCAGACATTCACGTAGGTATCTTGTACAAGATTTTTAACCGATAAAAGCAGTTGCTAACAACACCACCAATGTGTTCTTCGTTCAGTTATGAACTCCATAGAATACTATAATACACAATGTATTATAGTATACAATGTTTTATAGTAGTCTATGGTGAACTCCAAGAACTATTGATTTGGTCACTCTGAAGCAGGTTTTTGAAAAAAATAGCAAAAAAAAACATTGCGAAAGGAGCACGTGCTTTCGAAAACCTAGCGATATTTATTTAATTTTGCATTAGATTTTAAACAAACAAGTTAATCTTATTAACAGGGACCTAAGCACCAGATGTTACGTGATTTATATTACGGTTTGCAGCAACGCTTCTTTTACAAAATGATTTCTAAGATAATAAATTGTTTTTAAGAATCAACATTAACACACACATCATGTCCCTTCTTATGTTCTTTAGGTTTGACGTTTTTTATATCGTCATAATTTATTAGAATAGAAAGAAACCAGAGGAAAATATACCTATATACTGTAAAATAATGATTTTTTATGTTTACGAGAATACTACACGTTGAATAAAATTAATTTTACGGATTTTATCACGTTCAATTTTGCTTTAGCGTAATATTTTTTATGACGGTGATCATCCCTACATTAGACAAAATAATATAGCTGACATTAAAGTCAAAGCTCCGGGAAGGCTGTTGACTGTGATCTAATCCTAGGCAGCCCCCGTCATCAGATTTCATATTTCACATATCCTCGTGAAGTTAATGAAATTAAGAAAAAACATCCTAATTTCAATAAAGAAGGCGCAAAGGCGAAGGGACATCAAGATACAGTAAGTTTATTCTACGTAGATTGTTCCAAAACAATAATTATAAGTTGAAAACATCTCGATACCTATGACACCAGGACGTCAAAAATTTCAGTCTTTATTCAACGTGACCTCGGCTGCTGAAAAGAACTCGAGAAGATAATATTATATCGATTATGAAATACAAAAACCCGCCCCGTCAGATCAAAGAAAAAGTGATTAAATTCACCAAAAAACCTTTTTATCTTACATAAATTATGAAATAAACCGCATCAAACAGTACGAGTATAGGTGTTTAATACAAAAAATATTTCGTCACAGCCTTCCATTGATTACACTAACATACTGTTGCAAGCCATAATGAATGTCACTAGCGCCATCTTATATCGAGTAGTAGAACTAGGAGAGCTTTTTAGAAAGTTCCAAACTAGAACTTTCCCACTAGCGCCATCTAGTATCGAGTGGCAGAACTAGGAGAGAACTTTCTACACCTAGTCGACCAGGACCGGTATGTACTCGAACATTCTAGATGTTTCAGTAGAAAAAGTCCTATATTAGACTGGTATTTACCGCGACCGAGTCAGTATTGAATTGGCGGTTCAAGCGGTATAACTGCGAATGGTAATTCAATCGGTAGTTTTTATTGTTATAATTATTATTAATAATTGGTGTCAATGGAATAAAATCATGCCGATTTTACCTAAGGATGACAAGGAGAGTATCCGTACCCAAAGTCAACGCCGGCAGGAGACCGACCAGAGACGATTTGGTTGTGCCACACCGCAGACGTCGGAGGTCCAGCTGCCGACCACAGAGGCTGGCCCGTCAAAAGCTTATGCATCGCCAGCACCTGACTTAGATGCTCTGATGATGATGATGCAGGAGCAGGCCTACCGACAGAAGGAACAGGCCCTTCGGTTAGAAGAGCAGCTGCAGTGCGGACAGGAGGAACAGGCCCGCCGACAGGAAGAACATGGTCCGCCGGTAGGAAGAGCAGACGTGTACCCAAATTAGTAATCGAGCGAACCTTACAAATGTGTGCGTGCGTAGTATAATATTGGGCGTTAGATATTTATGAACGAAAATTAATTAAAATAGTGCATTACCACGCGTTCTGAATTGAAAGATAAAAGGGCAATGTTAGCGATTATTTTTAATTAATATTATTTTCACTATACGCATATAATACTAAATTCTAAACCTTCTCAGCAAATTTTGGCGTATAAATAACCATGTATATTGCTGTGTTATATTTATATACATATATAAATAAGTTTCAGTACTTTTACACTTCGAAATGTCATGACAGTTAAAGACGTGGTCACATACACGCGATGGGATAACATACAAAGGTTTGTCCATTACAGGACAAACCTTTGTATTTTGTGTTGGTAACCAATTAGTTATGTCTATTTAGAATACACTGCGTTTCAAAATTACAAAAAACCTTTGAAGCTATCCATATATACCATCTCTTGCAAGGGAATTTTGAAATTGTTTCGAAACAGCATTGACCTTACGGTTAAAACTGGGCTGAAACACGAATCGACCATGTGAACAATCGGGTTGATAACATGATAGCTGACGTGAAGAAAACGCTGCAAAAGGGGCCATCTTCGATTCAGCTACCATAAGCAAACTATAAAAAGGGAAGATGAGCGGTCTCGAGAGGGTAGTACGGCTAACAGCACCGCCCAGCAGCGGCAGGATCGTCGTTACCATCGCGTTAATAATAAAATCGCGCGCAATAAATCATACAGCCCAAGGTAATACTTCTGTGGGGAAAAGGGCCATCTTTGATCCAACTGCCCTAAACAAACTGTAAAAAGGGAAGGTGATCGATCTCGAGGGGTTAGTGCGGCTAACAGCACTGCCCAGCAGCACAAAGAATACGACTTTGTGATTGATGATCGCGGCGTGAAATCTCTTGGCAACGCAGATGCATTGCCAGGAAGACCTTGGTCTGAAGATTTCAAGCATTGTACTAGGCAAGAGGATAAGGAAGTGGTAGCTGTAAGGATACTCAGGACATACCACCTCAGCAACGAGTGGAAAGACAGCCTACAATATGCACAGCAGGAAAAGTCGGACATCAAGCCGATTCTGAAATGGATGAAGGCTAGTGCTCCCAAGCCCCAGTAGAGCGGCGTCTCAGTAATGAGCTCGACCACGAAGAGCTATTGGGCCCAATGGGATAGTTTGATGATTCAAGATGGAATTATGTGCCGTAAATGGGAAAATGTTCGTGGAGACAGCTATCATTTGCAAATAGTTGTCTCTTAAGATAAAGTACCGAATGCCTACAGCAGTACCATAATGGTTGTTCAGGAGGCCATCTAGGAGTTAAACGAACTCTATTGAAGATCCGGAAACGATTTAACTGGGTTCACTGTCGAGACTATGTCGAGGACTGGTGTCGCAAATGTACGAATTGTGCGGCTGTAAAGGGACCTCCGACTCGTAGTAGAGGTGTATTGAAACTGTATAATATTGGTGCACCATGGGAGAAGATAGCCCTTGACGTTGCGGGGCCGTTTCCGGAAAGAGAACATGGTAACAAATATTTCATGGTTGTGATGGATTACTTCACTAAGTGGTCAGAAGTCTTCGCCATTTCAAATTAAGAAGCTTCAAGAGTTGCAGATAAACTTGTTCAGGAAGTTTTCTGTTTTTGAATTTCACACTTTTAGAGATTCACAGTGATCAAGGAAGGAATTTTGAGTCTCAAATATTCCAGGAATCTTGCCAAGTTATGGGTCAGTCAGACGCCAGACAATCGGGCCGGCAAATTTCAGAAAAGATCAAAACCCGGTATGTTCGCAAAATAAACAAAAAGTTCGACGAAGGTTCACATGTGTGGTTGCACAATCCAATCCGCAGCAAAGGGAAATCTCCTAAGTTTCAAGCTAAATGAGACGGGCCGTACCGGATTATGACAAGGATCAACCACGTAACCTATCGGATACAGAAAGGTGCAAGAAGTACTCCTAAGATCCATGTGGATCGACTGACGCGTTATTATGGGCCGATAATGCTCGGGACGAGCATATATTAGGAGGGGGCGGTGTTGCAAGCCATTAATTAATGTCACTAGCACCATCTAGTATCATGTAGCAGAACTAGGAGAGCTTTCTAGAAAATCCCATTCTAGAACTTGTCCACTAGCGCCATCTAGTATGTATACGATTAATCTAGATGTTTCAATAGAAAAGTCCTCTATAAGACTGGTATTGAACGTAACCGAGTCAGAATTGAATTGGGGATTCAAGCGCGTACTGCGAAGTGATATAACTGCGAATTGTGGTTGATTATTAGTGTGTTTAAAATTGTAATTGGTGTCTGGTAATTAAAGTGTAAATTTTGGTAATTCAATCGGCAGCTGTTATTGCCACGAACCCTAAGCTCGTAACAATACGCTCACGACTACTCATTGATGGGTGGAGGTAGTAGAGTCGAAAGGGGGAGGCGTTGGCCGTTATTTTGGTAATAGCGAAGGCCTTCGATCGGGTTTGGTACAAAGTGCTTCTTACGAAGCTTCCTTCTTTCCGAGAAATTGTGCGTTCGGATCACTTGCTTTCTTGCAGATCAGAGCATCACAGACGTAGCAGACGGCGGATGCTCCGATTACAAGCCCATAACGCTGGTGTTCCACAAGGCTGCGTGCTATCACTAACGCTACTTCTTCTTCATATTGTAACGCCTCCCCCCTTCTTATTTATTTATTTTACCTTTATACTAAATAGTTATATCTATATGTAACAATACGCTCACTACTTCAAAGCAATATAAGTGCGAATTGTGATTGCGAAGTGTCAATTTTGGTAATTCAATCGGCAGTTTTTATTGCCAAGAACCCTAAGCCCGTAACAATTGGTGTCAGAAGTGAGATAAAATCATGCCGATTCTACCTAAGGACGACAAGGAGGGTATCCGAGGGTATCCAGAGACGATTACGCTCACTTGTACGACACTCACATCTACAACTGTATACTATTTTAATCTTTGCTCAAAGCTACGATGAATGTCGACGAAAATCGTCCCAGCGTGCCTCGTATTAAGGACGCAATACGTAAAAGTGTTGCGGCCCATCACGTTAACGCCTTGTTAACAAATACATTACAATGTACAACTTAGTAACTTCAACAATTTCATAAATCTCCATCTTTAATAATGTAAAAAAACTTTTAGTATATCCAAATGTGCATGTCTTATGAGGGCATATGCGACTTGCGTCGAAAACTTCATGTTTTAGGGGTTTTTCAAGGGCAATGTCGTAAATATGTGAACAGATTATTTGCAGAAAATAACGGTTTTAGAAAGATGAAATTTTTATTTAGTGCATTGTGACGGAAAATCATAGTTTTTAATGACGGTTTTTTGGAGCGAAGACAATCCCTTTATAGAATTTTACAAAAATAATGTGTCAAAGTTATTTTTCAAGTCGAATACAACAATTATTATAATCTAAAATACTTTATTTTAAGTACTATTATAATAGAATCCATAGTCTATTAGTGCATAGCAAAGCCTAAATTATAAAAATATTTCGATTTAATGTTATAAAACAATACTATAAAATCACCAAAATTATCCACTTCAATGTCATTTTTTTCCATGTATTGGGATATAAACTAATCTATTTTACTTATTTTATCAAAATAGAGGTAATATTAAATATCTAAAAAACTTTCAGTTCGTTTTATATATTTAATCATTTTATATGATTATTTTAAAAATACCGTAAATCATCACGCGCATTCGCCGTCTGATTAAGTACGCTCCGGGTCTTCTCAAAGATAGGATGTATAATTTTTTCCCGCCACCGCTCGCGTTCGTATTAATTCACACGGATAGCGTAAACTAGTGATGCCAAGTGTCCTGATTTGTTCGGGACGTCCCGATTTTTAGGGGTACGTCCCGATTTCCTACGATTAATCGGGACGCCAAATATGCCAAATCTTCACTAACTTCCTTAGTCTATATTTCGATCGATCATTTTGACAGCAAAATTGAATATATCTGTAAGCTGCTACTATATTAAAATAGGTGTTTTTGCTTTGCTTATTTTACCACCAAACTCGGACTAAATAGGCAACATCAAAGTTTGCTTTGCGCGTAATGTGTTGACATGGCAATATACAGGTATCAATCATGTTGACTCGTTTTTTTCTCACTGCCTGATGCCTATCACCGTGTTGCGCTATGCATCGATGTCGTTAATTCGACGGTTATTTATTATTTCATTCTGTTACTAGTAATCAGTACAGTAACTAACTTAAATGCTGCTGTTTAAATAAGTACATTTAGTAAAATGCAAAAAAAGGCTTGTGGAAAAGTTCTTATACTAGTCAATTTGTTCAATCGCTTGCAGGTACTGTTTTTTTTCAATAAATAAAACAAAATTGTACGTCCAATGCAAGAATTTTATCTAGGCTATCAAGGTGTAAGGTAATCGTTTGAACTATGCCGTTTTTATAAAGGGCTTTCTGAAGTGCATGGGTTATCAGTTATTAACACACCGAAAATTTTGGAATTTCTCAGCTGAGAAAAATTAATTATAACTAAACAAAACAAAATTGAACTGTTATTTACATTCCATGACTTCTCACATGCGGACTTGATATATCTACGTCACTAAAACCACTTTTTAATGTAAAAATAGCAATTAATCGATATAAAAAAAATAAGTTTAATCATTTATCTTTCTCACAATGTGCTTTTTATATCATTTATATGTTCAATGTGATTGTTTCATACGATTTCATGCGACAAAACGTTGGATTCTTGATTTTAGACGCTAGTAGAACATATATATGCCCTTAAGGCATGCAATAAACAAAGGAAGGCGCTAGTAGGACATATCTATGCGCTTAAGGCCGAATACGAAGAGAACTGGCGAAAATTAATGTATTTCTCTTGACTAGAACTTTGACCTGAAGTAATTCTAAGCTTTAAAACATTTTTGTAGGCTTGTTCGGGTCCTTCACAAGGTGACCGTCATTTAAAAATTTTAAAATAAATGAATATACCAACAAATAAAAAAATGTTAAGAAATGATGTATAAAAATTATTGTTCTTCCAAAAATCTGTGAATTTTAATTTAGGAAAAATTCTTTTACGTAAAAATGTTTGTATTGTGATTCCGAAGGTACCTGCTATCTTTATTTTCGATACAAAATATTATTTATTAACATAATTCGTTTTAATTAAAAACACCTAATAATAATATCGTAAATTGCCAGATAAAAGTTTGCCGTAATAAATTACCAGGCGCTTCGACGTGTGACGTAAGGTAACAACAGTCGATGTGTGTAGCGAAAATCGTTAATTTAGTGTTTTATACGCGTTTAAGTGACTATAAATGTAAATATGGGTAGGAAAAGAAATAAATGTTACCTAAGTGGTAAAACAAAGAGAGTTTATCGCATGAACGCTGCTCGAATGTTGTATTTTGAGGTTAATACTTATATTTTTTACTACTTTGTAAGGTAATTTTTTGTTTGAGGCTGCCTAATAGGTTGCATTTTTACTCATTTACATTAGCCAAACTGATCATTTATACTTTTCTAGTTTAACACTAAAATTGTAAATATCAAGACCCAGTCGGAAAAGAATGTACAGAGTAGTGCAAGCACAGAGACCGCAAATAATGTCATAGTCAATGTATTTTCCGAAAGCATGGGGTAAGTACATAATTAAGAAAAACCGAAATACTTCGGATGTGAAGTGATTGACCAGTCGGAGTAGTCTTGTGAGAATTTACATACACAGTACTTATCCCGACTATGGGGCAATCACCGACTTTTTAGTTTTTTTCTTCTTTATTATTTATGCAATTTGCATTACGGCTTGTTTTGTTCTTTACGTACGATGCACCAATTAAGAAAAAAATCGTTATCAATTCAATAACTTTTCGAACAATATTTTATAACGAATAAAATACAGAATTTATAATCTGTAGGAACTAATATTATAAATAAGAAAAATTTATGTTACGAGCTTGAGGTTCGTGACAATAAAAATTGCCGATAAAATTACCTAAATTAACACTTTAATTTACTTTACACAAATTAAAACTTAAAACACTAATAATTAAACACACTAATTCACTTTATTCCGCTCCGAAGCTTCGCGTGTCTCGCCAACTTCAATACTTCCCCGATCGCGTATTGCAGCGCCTTCATATAGGGCTCTTCCACGAAAACATCCAGAATATTCAAGTAAATACGCGCGCCAACCGACCAAACGCAGAAAGATCGAGTGTAGAGCTTCTAGAAAGTTTAGTTCTTCGGATGGCGCTGTCGGTAAAGATTTGTGATGTCATTTTCTGCAAAGCTCCCCTCGCTCTCGTTCCTGACACTAGATGGTGCTAGTGTATGACGTTGAGCGCGTAACATTTATTTAAGAAGTAAGCAATGCTCTCTGTGTTGTTCATTACTCTGCATACTGAGCTAGCTCAGTCAAATATAATATAATCAAAGCCCGTACGGCTTTGATTAAAGGTATTATACATGTCTATATAAACAAAGCGTAGGTACTGGCGGCGCGTGGTTTGCTGCAAAACGAGCAAGGTCATTTGCGTCGTATTCGGCCTTAAGGCATGCAATAAACAAAGGATCAACGACTGATACAGTAGGCAGAGACAACGTTTCGTTAAGTGCTTGCCTGATACAAAAGTGTCGAGTGGACTTGTTATACTTTAAGTTGTTTCTAATCATCATGTACAATATGTTCCTTTTCTATCAGCCCTTAATTGGATGTTGTGAATAAATTATCAGTCATAGGTTAATTTTTTTTTATGAAAACGTATTTAAAAGTACAATGACGGCTTTTTATCCTATAGGGAGTATTTACCATAGCTGCCACGCTGAGCGGTGCATTTTCCATCGTAGATAGATGTCTCGCATCTTTGATGTTGCTCTCGGTGGCCGGTCTTTATTTTACGACTAGGGCAAGTGTGACAAGGCTGGTAGTAACTGGACTTTAGATGAAGAACGGGCTAATTGGCATCACCGTTAATGAGGTACGACAAGGTTACTCTGCCATACTTTAAAAGCCATAATATTCCTCTCATAGTCGCTTCTTATGATAACCATGGGATGAAAAATTAGGTGATAGATTCTTAAACGCTACTTACTACTCATGGCGTGTAAAGTTACGAAATTATAAAAATTTTAAAAACCTATCCCTAGTATAAATTCTTTTTTTATAGGATAGGGTGACAAACGAGCACACAGTCCACCTGATGTTAAGTAGTTGCTGTTGCTCATAGACATATGTAGATGTCTCTCTGTGATTTATATAACATAATTAAGTAAGATAAAAACAAGGAACAAAAAAGATTCTGGTCATAATGAAAACTTTATTACTAATTCAAAAGGTAATAAAATATTTATAAGGAAATCCAGTGTATAAATGACAAAACACACCAGTAGGAATTATCTTACTTATAAATAATTAATGTTAGTTGAAACGTAGAGATTCCTCCATCGTTATAGTTTTTATAGGATAGGGGTGACAAACGAGCACACAGTTCACCTGACGGTAAGTTGTTGCTGTGGCCCATAGACATCTACATCTATCCTCGATTAAGAATCAAAATCCAGATGCGTTGTCAACCGTGAAGACTAAGACGGAATGCCTCGTTTTCAGTAAAAAGGGTCTCCGGTTCTCAACACTCACCATATGAAACACAGCAGCATTAAGCTACTATTTAATGCTGGTAGAAACATTAGAACGTAAAACTATATTTGATTTACTACTTAATTTCTAATACTCTGCCGTACATGAAACTATATACGGCAAAGTATTAACGTTTAACAATAGGGTTCATTCATTCTCGTAAGCTGTTGATTGAGCGGGGAGACTTTTGCAACCCTCTATGTTGAATATCGACAAAGCATTCATGCCAGTAAATCCCATATTTAAAACAAACACAATGTTTTTATGGAGCACCAAAACTTTTTTCAATATTAAGAAGCACTAAATTAATATGGTATATAATTATTCATTCTACGTATACTACGACTAAGAGAATAAAAGTACACTTTCCATTAAAATGTTGTCAACTTAATAAAATGCGGTAGCAGTAGTGGGGCCCTCAAATAGGAGAGCGTAACTCGCTTCTCGATAACTTGCTCATTATTCTCGTCGCTTTGCGTTGCGTTGTGATGAATTCGCTCACGTAGGGCGCCGATTAACTCTTAATCAACATGGGGCTAAACCATGACGATGTAATTATGTAATGATGATGAATTATGTAAGTTAATCTGTTTACGAATTTTCCTTGGCATACGGTCTGATAAACTGGTTATTTCGTCTACGCGGATCCCACCTGTGGAGGATCATGTACCTTGCGTATACAATCTTCTACTGAACTCTCATCCGGACGGATATCAGATCACTGTTGATACCCCTCTTGGCTCTTCGGACCATTGTCTGATCCTGAGTACGGTGACACTTACGCTTCTTTCGTGGTTACGTTCTGCAGGTTGCCGCCATGTTTGGTACTATAAATCAACAAACGATTTCCAATTGGAATAGGATGCGGTATTTTTGCACCCTACCCTTAGCATCCTGAGGAGAAGCAAAATCGATCGGTACGCTTATCGCCGGTTGATCCCAACGTCGTTGTTGATTTTGTCGCTTATGTAGTACGTCAGGGGATGAAATGATTTATTCCATTATTTGTGTAGCTTATCGGAGGCAGAACTCAGCCATGGTTTGGTAATTCCTGTAAAATGGCATTACGCTGAAGAAGTGCTATCGCACCTGGGCTGACGAATTAACTTCTCGGGATGCAAGCACTCATATAAATAAATATAATTCCTACTTCATGTCCTTCAAAAGTGTCATTGCCAAGGCAAAGTCAGAGCAAATCCGCAGAATTGGCGAAAAGCTAGTTCCGACTTCCTTTGAGAACACGTGCATTCTAGTCTCTGCTCTCTTTTCATATAGGGTACTACTCACTGGACGTGCTGCAAAGGAGAAAGCTAATCTAGCAATAAAGCACGGTGCGCAAAGCAATCCTCTCCCTGGACGTCAAAAAGTCGAATGGGCCTGATGGAGTCTCACCTATTGTGCTGAAGACGTGTACTCCGTAGTTGGCACCAGTTTTAACGCGTCTTTTCTGGTACTCCTACTTCCCAGGTGTAGTCCCGAATGAATGGAAGACAGCTTTGGTGCACCCAATCCCTAAAAAATCACCTCTTTGTTCTTTTCTTTTTATATATATATCTTGTTCTTTCTTATATATATATATATATATATATATATATATATATATATATATATATATATATATATATATATATATATATATATATATATATAAGAAAGAAGCTGCATCACCCGGACTAGGATGGACCTGTCCGGACTGCATACAGGAGTCATCGATGCGTAACTCTTCTATCGTGATTCCTGAAGATGATGATGAGGAGGAAGATGACATCCAGAAAAGCGCAGCTAAAACTGACGCAAAAAAGCTGCTAAAAGATATCTCAAAGGAAGTGGAAAAAATCATCAAGAAAGAAATGACGCAGATAGACGATTCCCTTAAATTTCACACGAAGAAACTAGACGAGGTAATGCAATGTATGGAAAAATTTAAACAAACTATCAAAAATCTTGAAAAAAAAGAACGCCGAACTTACTAGCAAAAACAATAACCTAGAAATTAGAGTAGGCGCCTTAGAGCAACAAGTTCAAGCTTTGGAGCAAGAAAAGCTTTCAAGTTGTATAGAAATTGCTAACGTGCTCTGCCACGAAGATGAGAATTTACAAAATATAGTTGAAAACCTAGCTCAAAAACTAAGTCTTTCTACAACCGGCATCAAGCATTTGCGCAGACTGAAAGGAAAAGGAGATCGTGCAGGTAACCTAATCATCGAGCTTAAAGAAGAGAATATTCAGAACAAATGGCTAGCAGCAGCAAAAACAGCGTTCGTCACAATTGCGGACATCCACCCGCTAGAACCTGGTAACATTAACCCCATATACATAAGAGAAAACATGACTAAACTAAACAAACAAATACTGTGGCTTGCAAAACAAGAACTTAAAATAAAGCTTAATTATAAATATGTTTGGTTCAAAAAAGATTTTGTTAAAGCACGTAAGGACGATACGAGCAAAATACATTATCTTAGAACCTTAAATGATGTGCATGTATTAGCTAATCAGAAGCCGTAATTGCTTGACCCATATCTTTAGTTTGACTTTCTGCCATTTTTGCTAATTAATATTATTTAATCGACGTATATTCGTCTTAGGTCCTTATAATATGACGGAAGAACTAAATGATGAAATTACAGAATGTCTAGACTGTATAAATATTAACAGCTTCTTAAACAAAATTCCAAACAATATCAATTTATTATGCATGCACGTAAATATTAGGTCTTTGATAAAAAACTTTGCCTCACTTGAACAAATTGTCCTAACATCTAATGTATGTCTCGATCTCATTATTGTGACAGAGGTTAATATATAGGAATATATTAAATGCCTATTTCACATCCCTGGATATCAAATGTTAACTTCTCTGCGCGAAGCTCGAAGGGGAGGCGGCATTGTACTTTACATACACAACAAACATCATATTACAACTAAAAACATCACTACGGAACATTTTGAAAGTATTTTATGCACAATCGCCTCCCATTCGGGTTATTCCGCAGACATATGCGCCGTGTACCGCCCACCTAAAAATAGTAAAAACTTATTCATTAGCGAACTAGATAGCACTTTACGTAAACACTGCTCCAATGGTGAGTTGTTTTTAATAGGAGACATTAACATTGATCTTAACTCAGATAAACCTATAAAACATAGGTACAATAACACTTTGCACTGTATGGGCCTTGTGCGTGGGATCACCGACAACACGCGTATAGAAATATCAGCTGGTAAGTTGAACAAGTCCTGCATTGATCATATTTATGGTAGATCCCATACACAAGACCTTTACACGGCAGCAATTGATACGACACTGGCCGATCACCGAGTTATAGTGTTCGCCTGCGTTGGATTGAGTATACAAGCGGTTCCAAAAATAAGAACTTGTCTAAATAATATTGCACTTATTAAATCACTCAGTAAAATAGAATGGGAAAAATCCAGGGAATTATCTTGCCCTCATAGTATTTATAATTTCATACACGAAAATTTTAATAAGTGTTATACGGAATGTAGGAAAGAATCTAAAAGTATTCTTAAACCAAAACGTGTTGGTAATGAATGGATGAACAAAAAAATTCTGAAAATATGCCAACACAGGGACAAATTATTTAATCAATGGACAAAAGACTTTAGAAATAGTATTTTAAAGCAAGCTTACAATAAGGCACGAAATTATGCAAACACAGTGATTCAAAAAAGTAAAAATAAGTGGCTTAAATTAGAAATTAATAAGAACATACATAATCCTAGAAACCTATGGCAGATATTAAATAAATTAACGGGGCGAATTACAAAACCGATTGATGATGTATTGCTCGACAACTTTGGTAACAGTAATTATCCTCCATATAAGATTGCGTGTTCATTTGCTGAATCTTTCGACGTAAACGTCAAAAAAATCAATCCCTAAATGTAATCTGCCTTTATTAGATAAGTCATTGTATAGTGACAACACGAATGTCTCCTTACGCTTTGTACCTGCTAATGCTAATGCAGTAGAAAAAATAGTACGCAACCTAAACTGTAATAAAGCGCCAGGTATTGACGGGATACGACCTATAGACATAAAAAAAATATGCAACTTAGTCAGTGACGTAATTGCAAACCTTATTAATGCCTGTATAAAAAGTGGAAAGTATCCCCATATTTTAAAAACTGGCATAGTTAGACCTATCTATAAGAAGGGTAGCCCTATGGTGCATGACAACTATAGGCCAATTACTATCTTACCCGTTATAGATAAAATTGCTGAAAAATACATCTGCAGACAGGTTTATGACTTCTACGCTAAAAACAACATAATAACGGAAAAACAGTATGGATTTCAACCAAAGAAAAATACCACTCAACTGTTATCGACCTTCACTAACAGTGTTTACAAACATTTAGATAATAAAAGACACGTCTTGGTAATCTTTGTAGACTATACTAAAGCGTTTGATACACTTAATCATAACAAGCTAATAGACAGTCTTAATGATAGTGGTATCAGAGGACCTTTATTATCATGGTGCAGAGATTACCTTAATGACAGAAAATATGCGGTAAAAGTGGGATATGCCATTAGTTATTATGTTAACTCTTCGGTAGGCACTGCACAAGGCTCTGTAATTGGACCATTGCATTACATCACCTATGTTAATAGTCTGGCAAACATCATCAGACGTTGCGAAATATACCAGTATGCCGATGATACGTGCCTCGTTGCAGCAGGCGAAAATATTAACGAAACTGGCCGCATTCTGCAAGAAGAACTTAATATATTAACACAATGGTCTCACGATAAAGGATTAGTTATCAATGCTAACAAGACCAAGCTAATGTATATAAGTTCAAGTCACAATAGGAGTAAAGTAATACCTAGCATTATCATGCATGACCACCTATGCCTTCACAAAGGACAATTGACTCTCAATTGTCATTGTGCAGAATTAGAGCCGGTAGAAACTCAAACTTACTTAGGACTTATAATAGATAGTCGACTCAACTGGAAACATCATATTGAGAATGTGTGTAATAGACTTCGAAGCATATTAGCAAAATTCTCCATAATTAAGTATAAAGTCCCTTATAGAATTCTGTTACAATTATATAAATCACTGGCTGAATCTAAAATTTCATATAGCTTGTCTAGTTATGGGCGAACTTACAAATCACATTTAGATAACATTTATTCATTGCAACTTCGCATCTTAAAAACTATAGTCCCAGACCAAATTAAAAACTTACACAGGGATTCCGATTACCATAACCTATTCGATTACTGCAAAATTATACCGGTGCATAAAAAAGTAGAATATACTCTCTTAAATGAAGAATTTTTTAATGAAGATTTAAAAAAAATATGGCATTTCTAACTATTCTAAAACCCGCAGTGCGGCCAAACCAAAATTAGTTAAACCTAATTATAATAATTTATACGGAAAACATACTTTAGAATACATGGTTCCGAATTTAATTAATCATTTACCAATATCTTTTCAAAATGAAATTAATCATAAAAATATTAAACACAAATTAAAAAACTATTATACGAACTGTATATATCAGACTTCAGACTTAAAAAATAATAAAATTAAATACTATAATCCCCACTAACTATATTTCTTATATTTACCTATATGATATACAACCTAAGAATAATCATTATATTCGTTTACTATTAAATAATTTAATATTAAGTAACTAACTAATTGATACCCCCTGTATACGCAACGCAGGAACGGCCGGTTTTTGACGCAGTGAAGTGGGCGGTGGCAAGACTCACACCTTTCTTGTTCACTATGAGGTTACTACGTATGTATTGCCGATTTACCGCGTGTTGACCGTGCCAATTGCTGTTTAGTGTTCAATAGTGTTGCGTTAAACATATTTTTGTAGATTAAGGTGTAGCTCATATTTAAAAAAAAAATTATGTCGGTGCTCTGTGGTACACGGTAAAGTTTTTCATTAAGCTTATGTTGTACCATATTATATCCTTTTTATCATGTATAATATGTTAAATAAATAAATAAATAAAATATATATATATATATATATATATATATATATATATATATATATATATATATATATATATATATATATATATATATATATATATATATATATATGTATATAAGAACATACATTACTCAAGAAACACTTCAGAAAGTTCACAGTTACTCGGAATCATAACTAGATGGAATCCTAGGCAAAGGGGCACTCTTCCTAGAAATATAATATAAAAATACCTTAATTATCATAAACAAGTAATCGTTTTTTTTTTGATAATAGAGCTGTTGCTGAATTTCTATTTTTCTTAGTGTAAGTGTAAGATGGAGATCGAATTATAATCTTCAGATATTTCCTTAGACTAAGCTTGAGAAACAAATAGGCTCTATTATGTCGTTATTATCTATCTTTCTATGCAGCTTACTCAATCTCAATAATAAAATAGTATAAATTATGTACTATTTGATAAATATGTACCTATTTATTTTAAACAAACATAATATTATCTTCGGTAAACTATTGAAAGAAAACTGCTGACGAATCAGGAATAGTGAAAGTGGCACTAATGGCATCGTAAGATGATAGATAGTCTGTCATTTTTTTATAGGAGAGATGGTAAACGAGCATACGGTTCACCTGGTGTTAAGTGACTTCCACCGCCCATGAACAACTGCAACACCAGGGGAATTGCAGGTGCGTTGCCGGCCTTTTAAAAGGAGGAGTAAGCTCTTTTCATGAAGGTCCCTAGGTTGTATCGGTGCGGAGAAATCGCCGATGGTAAGCTATTCCACAGAGAGGTCGTACGCGGAAGAAAACTCCTAGTGAAACATACAGTGGTGAACCGTCAAGCATTCAGATGGTGTGGATGGTTTCGGGAGCTTTGCCGCATAGTGAGTTCATAAAATTTGGTGGCTGGGATTAATCCTAACAATTCCTCAGAGAACTCCCCGTGGTAGATTCGAAAGAAAATGCAAAAAGATGCAACATATTTTCGCAGTGCCAGTGAATCGAGCCGATAGGCAAGCACTCGATCGTCAACGATTCGAGCCGCTCTGCACTGGATACGGTCAAGTGGAAGGAGCTGATACTGGGGAGCCCCAGTCCAGAGATGGGAACAGTATTCCATGTGAAGTCGAACCTGCGGCTTGTAACGTTGCGGGCGGTGTGCCGGCATGAAATACTGTCCCGCTCTACTGAGCATGCCAAGCTTTTTAGAGGCCAATTTGGCCTTCTCTTCCAAGTGACCACAAAACTGCACGTCACTCAATATGTCAACACAGGAATTCCGATACTGGCTGAGGCAACAAATGATAGATACGACAAAGTGGTTCTTTTTAGTGGTTGAGACGCAAACTTGTGTCTTCTGAGGGTTAAACTGGACTAGATTTAGTTGCTCCCAATCAATTCAAGACACAAGTTTGCGCGTTAACCGCTAAAAAGAACCCCTTTGTCGTATCCCCCTCAGTTTCAAGGCACTCCCCTTGTTGCCTCAGCCAGTATCGGAATCCTCGGCGTCGACATATCGAGTGACGTGCAGTTTCGTGGTCACTTGGAAGGGAAGGCCAAATTAGCCTCTAAAAAGCTTGGCGTGCTCAGCAGAGCGGAACAGTATTTCATGCCGGCACACCGCCTGCAACTTTACAAGGCGCAGGTTCGGCCGCTCATGGAATACTGTTCCCATCTCTGGGCTGGGGCTCCCCAGTACCAGCTCCTTCCACTTGACCGCATCCAGCGCAGAGCGGCTCGAATCGTCGACGACCGAGTGCTTTCCGATCGGCTCGATTCACTGGCGCTGCGAAGAGATGTTGCATCTCTTTGCGTATTTTATCGCATCTATCACGGGGAGTGCTCTGAGGAATTGTTCGGATTAATCCCAGCCGCCAAATTTCGTGAACGCACTACACGGCAAACGTCCCGATACCATCCACACCATCTGGATGCTTGGCGGTCCACCACTGTACGTTTCAAAAGGAGTTTTCTTCCGCGTACAACCTCTCTGTGGAATAATTTACCACCGGTGATTTTTCCGGACCGATACGACCTGGGGACCTTCAAGAAAAGAGCTTACGCCTTTCTAAAGGGCCGGTAACGCACCTGCAATTCCCCTGGTGTTGCGGTTGATCATGGGCGGCGGTAGTCACTTAACATCAGGTGAGCCACATGCTCGTTTGCCCCCTCTTCTATGAAAAAAAAAAAAATTCAGACACAAGTTTGTCCCGGTAATTGGAGACGTTTTCCCGAGAAATATTGGCACGACCGTTGTAAAGGGCATCACCAGGGCTGTCATACGCATAGCAACGAATGTTACCGGTTTGTAACATATCATTAATATGCAGCAGAAACAGCGTTGTGGATAGCACGCAGCCTTGTGGAACGCCAGCATTAATAGGCTTGTAATCGGAGCATGCACCGTCCGCAGCGACCTTGATGATCCGATCTAAAAGAAAGCTGGTGATCCAATTGCACGATTTCTCGAGAAGCCGATAGGAAGGGAGCTTCAAAAGAAGCGCTTTGTGCCAAACCCGATCGAAGGCCTTCGCAATGTTTAAACTAACGGCCCTTGGACTCAACTGCCTCCATCCATTGATGAGTCAGGTAGAGCAGAAGATCACCAGCTGATCGACCCCGACGAAAACCGTATTGGCAGTCACTAATCAGTTGATGAACCTCAAGGTATCCTATGAGCTGGCAGTTTATAATTGATTCCATTATTTTGGAGAACTTTATTTTGGCAATAGGCCTGTAGTTTGACGGATCCGAGCGGTCGCCTTTTTAGGGATCGGGTGTATGAAAGCTGTTGTCCATGATTTTGGGACTACGCCTAGGGAGTAGGAGTACTGGAAAAGACACGATAGAACTGGTGCCAACTCTGGGGCACACGTCCTCAGTACAATTGGCGGGATTCCGTCAGGTCCACTCATATTGTTATTGTCCAGAGAGAGGAGTGCTTTGCGAACCGAGCGCTGTGTGAACCGCACATCTGGCATGGAGCACTCACACCGCGAAATGGTCGGCGGTGTGCTTCCCCCCGTCATCAAGAGTCGAATTGGACGCAAAGAAAGAGCCTGTCATCTGCTAGATTAAACGATAATTGATGGCTCCTAGATTATATATTTGTTGAAGTGGAGAATCAAGGTTCATTTCACTATGGCTAACCACACACTACGCTACACCACTTATTCAACATTTTATGGGTGGCAAGGGGCATTACATCTTAGTCCTTAGAGTTTGTGACGCATTTGAAATCTGTAGCGGTTTGTTGGCCTTTAGATCATAAATATCCATGGATCACAGTTTACTTGCCATCTGGTTGATTATAAGCTAATTTGACTTCTCTATTATATAAAAAAAGCTTACGGAACAAATTTAATACAGTGTGGTACTAAAATTAGCTTGTTGTCCTCGACCAATCACCTTCGTTAGTTCGCCAACACTTGAAAGCCAGAGGTCTGAAATTATCTGAGCAAATAACACTGTGCCTTATGAGCAATATGATCGAAGTTCACAGTTAATAATTTTTACATAGTATATTAACTCTTAAGTTTAATGTTAAATTATACTATAATAAAGCTCACAATATATATTAAATAACTCAGAAAATATAATCTCAAAAATGATGATGAAATGAAGATGAAAAATGATGAAGAAAGATGAAATGCACCTCAGATGAAGTAAAAAATGTAGATACAGCGCGGCCTTTGTTATTGGTGAAGCCATAAAACTCCGCTCTTTTATGTAAGCACACGCATTCACGCACACACATGCATCAAACTACGTTCATTTTCGCTCAGTACTTCCCGCGGCGCCTTGCAGTAAATTTGCCTACAAAATGCCGTCTTGTGTAGTTAAATGATGAAAAACAGATGCTAAAGTAAAGAAAAAGTCTGAAGCAATATCGCAAGTAAAAACTTGTAAACACTCATTAAACTATATTTTAATTTGTTATTCCAACACAATTTTGAAGGTTATTCGAAGCACGAATGTCAATGTTTCGAGATTACGTAACGGGAGAATGTTGCCAGTATTTCTTATTTCTAATGGTCCAAGATTTGGGTAATTAATTTTAGGCTAAGTTATAAAAATATATGTAGTCAGCATAATTTTTTTAATTAGTTGTTATTATGTTACATCAAATAGAAGTCAAGGTAAATATTTAATTTTTTAAGTCGCTGATGTTTCTGTTTTAATTATTGAGTACTTGCAAACTATTTTACTATCAAACAAATATTTATGATTTTAGGCTACCAACGAATATTTTAATATGACATGAATTTTTTACGTGGTGAGCCATGCTGCAGTTAAACTGTTAGTAGTATAGTTATAGCACGAATGAGTCGGCTCGACCGGAGAAGGACCACGCTCTCACAGAATACCAGCGTAAAATAGTAGCTTAATGTTGCTCTTTCGTATGGTGAGTGTAGAGAACCGGAGACCATTTTTACTGGAAACGAGGCATTCCATCTTAGTACTCACGTGTAACAACGCATCTGCATTTTGATTCATAATCGATGATATATGTAGATGTCTATGGGCCACAGCAAACAGTTACCATCAGTTGGACTGTATGCTCGTTTGTCATCCTATCCTATAAAAAAAGAAGAGTAGCTGCTATAAGATTGAGCTGAAATGAACCAAAATGGCAGCCATCCTCTTGACTTGACAGTGGTAGAGCCACGCAGCAGCTATTGATGTCGCATGGATGGGCCAGCTTGAATCGGGGCGGTAGGACAACCTCACAGAATACCTGCTTGAATTAGAGTTTTAGCTCCGCGCTTCGTTTGGGCTGGAAGACTAATTCCCCCTCCCTCTTAATATTGTAGCGGAATCAAATAAAAACTACCCCAAGAGGGTACCCTCACTCCTGGTGATAGAGAATCCCACGCTGAATATCCACGATTAAGCTACATTACTCTCCCTTCCCTGCGTGCGTGGATGCTTAGGCTGCTCCGCGTATTTCATTCCGGGGAGGGGAATTCTGCTCGCGACTAAAACTGCAAGCGCAGCAATATGACCAAGGCGACCCCTGTCACGGTATCCGTGAATTACCACCCGGAGATGGCGAAGCCGGCCTTGCTCTTTTTAACCGAGACTCAAGTGTCGTCTCCGGCTGATACTTCATACTCGTATCTCTCCTATCCACGGTACAAATTAGAACACTCCTTTGTGCCCCCGACTGGAGTTTGTTTTATTTTACATTTACTAAAATATACTTTTTTTCATTTCATCATCATCATCATCATTATAGCCCTTCACAAGTCCACTGCTGAACATAGGCCTCCCCCCAAGTAATGCCACAAACCACGGTCCTGAGCCACCTGCATCCATCGACTTCCTGCATATCTTACCAGGTCGTCACTCCATCTAGTGGGGGGTCGCCCTACACTACGCCTACCGGTACGAGGCTGCCACTCGAGAACCTTTCTTCCCCATCGGTTATCGGTTCTTCGAGCTATATGGCCGGCCCATTGCCACTTCAGCTTACTAATCCGTTGGGCTATGTCGGTCACTCTGGTTTTACTGCGGATATCCTCATTTCTGAGTCTATCACGCAGAGAAACCCCGAGCATAGCCCTCTCCACAGCTCGCTGAGCGACCTTGAGCGTCCTCATACGGCCAGCAGTGAAGGACCACGTCTCAGATCCGTAAGTCATCACTGGCAACACGCACTGGTTGTACAATTTAGTTTTTAGAGATTGAGGTATACCTGACGAGAAGATATGTCGTAATTTCCCGAACGCTGCCCAGCCGAGTTGCATCCGTCGATTGACCTCTCGGTCGAAGTTGGACTTACCTAGTCGGACTATTTGTCCCAGGTAAACATACTCGTCAACAACTTCGAGCATAGTGCTCCCAATAACTACCGGCATAGGTGTGACATGGATCTTTGTTTTGTCCATGTTCATCTTAAGACCTATCCGTTGGGAGGCACTATTGAGGTCATTGAGCATAGTGCTTAAGTCCTCCAGTGATTTTGCCATAAGGACTATATCGTCGGCAAATCGAAGGTGAGTGATGAACTCGCCATAGATGTTAATACCGTATCCTTTCCAGTCCAGTAGCTTGAAAACGTCTTCCAAAGCAGCGGTGAAGAGTTTCGGGGATATAACGTCACGCTGTCTTACACCTCTCTGCAGGTTTCGAGCTCTGGTTCTGTACTCGGATAGCCATCGTAGCCCTACTGTACAAACACTTCAGCACTTCGATATACCGACAGTCAACTTGGCACCGCTGAAGGGACTGCAGCACCGCCCAAATTTCGACGGCTTTCTCATAGTCCACATACGCCAGGCAAAGTGGCAAATTGTACTCTTCAATCTTCTGTACAATCTGCCGCAGGGTTTGTATGTGGTCTATGGTACTGAAGCCTTTTCGGCAACCGGCTTGTTCGGGAGGCTGGAAGTCGTCGAGTCTGCATGCGAGACGATTCGTAATGACTCTCGAAAACAGCACGTAGACGCGGCTCAGAAGGGAAATTGGTCTGTAGTTCTTCAAGAGAGCGTTGTCGCCTTTCTTAAGGAACAAGACCACCGCACTTCTGCTCCACGCCTCTGGAGTAGTGCCACCATGGAGGACGGAATTGAAGAGCTTCTGAAGGACTTCCAGTACCGGTGTTCCACCCGCTTTCAGAAGCTCCGCTGTAATTCCATCCTCGCCTGGGGCCCTGCCGTTTTTAAGGTGCTGGAGAGCCATTCTAATCTCGCTCAGACTGACGTCCGGGATATCATCGGAATAGTGTCGGATAAGACTTGCTCTTGGATCGTTACTCACACTTGCGTGTGGCTCCAACGATGATGTGTACAGCTGCCATAGAACCTCTCAATCTCACTCAACATCTCAGGTGTCCGGGAAACGATGTTGCCACATTCAGTCTTCAGCTTTGACAGTTGGCTCTTTCTGGCAGACAGATCTCTGGCAAATACTTTGGAGCCCTGGTTCCGCTCGATCGCTTCTTTAATACGAGCAGTATTAAAGTTGCGTAAGTCTCGCCGCATGCATTTGGAGATCTGTCTGTTCAGTTGCCTGTATGCTGTCAAATCTGTTGACGATTGCAGCCTCATCTCCCGTCTAACAGCCATGAGATTAAGAGTGTGATCGGAGAGTTTTTGTGTTCTTCTGCGGTAGGTCTTGCAGAACTTAGCTCCGACCGCATGGACAGTTTCCACGAGCTTGTCATTCATATCGTCCACTGCATTGCAATCTTGTAGGCACTGAAAGCGGTTGTGTAACTCGAGCTGAAAGTTTTCGGGATTCTGGATTAGAGCACGAGGGGGACGGAGCGTTGACTTCATTAGACGAGACCTCTCCAACTTAACGTTTAGGTTCAGTATGCCTCTAACCATTCGGTAATCGCTGTCAGTTTTCACCCTTGCGATCACTGAGACATCACTGAACAGTTGGCGTCTGGTCGTCATAATGAAGTCAATCTCATTTTTTGTCGAACCGTCTGGGCTCGACCAGGTCCACTTCCTGTGGGGCCGCTTTTGGAAGAAAGAGGTCATCATAAAGAGTCCCTCTTTCTCCATAAAGTCGGCCAGCTGCTGGCCCCTTCGGTTCCGTTGCCCTACTCCAAATTTCCCTAACTTCAGCTCACCGCTTTCTCTTGTGCCTAGTTTTGCGTTGAAGTCTCCCATCAACACCGTGCAGTGGGTTTTGGAGGAATGCATGGCTTTGGAAATATCCTCATATATTTCCTCTACCTCCTCATCGGGATGTGCCGAGGTTGGTGCGTAAACCTGTATGACCTTCAGCGAATACCGTTTGGTGATTCTGAGTATCAGGTACGCGACCCTCGTCGACACACTCCCAATCTTTACAACATTGTTGACGAGAGACTTGTGGACGATAAATCCGACACCTCCTTGGGACAGATGGTCGCCCTCCCGGTGATAGAACAAGTTGCCGGATTCGAGAATCACCGTGTCCTCCCCCTCTCTTCGGACCTCGGATAATCCTATAATACTCCAGCGCAACTTGTCTATCTCTTCTTCCAGCTCCAGGATCTTCTCGTCAGTCCTCAGTGTGCGTGCGTTAAATGTTGCCAGGTCGAGTCGTCGTAGGTGGCAACCGAACCTCCACCGGAGATTCTTAGCACCCCCTGCCCCGCCATTGCCATGGTCGCCCCCGTAGCCAGGAATAGCGGGGCCGCCGGGGACTGGGGGCCGTCTATTTGTGTAATTGTTCATGGGGGTGTATATTGCCATAGTTGCCACGCTTGGCGAGCGGGTTGGCAACCGCAGTTTTTTTTTGTCGTACAGTTGCTGTTATCAGGAAGATGCTGCTGCCCATCTCCTGCCTGTCTCCCTCTGTCGTCTTTTACGACACCCGCGGGAAGATGTGGGGTAGTGGATATTCTTAACCGCCACTACACGGCGAACTTTTTTCATTTAGAAAAATTTATTTTTAATTCCAAGGAAATTTATTTTTTATTCCAACTGTTTTTTTTTAGTATTAAGTTATTTTTTATAATAAACATGTTTTACATTACATATGATGTATATTTTATCGATGCTTACATGCTCAGTGGACATTGTATCAAGAAGACTTTTAAATGATCTACAGACGCCTCCTACGTGTTTCATCTTTTTTAAATTGTTAAATTGTTGAATTTTATTAAAACAGACAGATATACTTTCACATTCGCATTGCATATTACTCTTATAGTTGTAGTATTATATCTCGATTTTCAGGGACTTTTAAAAAAAGTGGCAACGCTTCTCTGACTCACACAAAGTTATAAAATTGGTTACAGTTTCTTGTTCTAGGTGCGATAACTACCTTTTTTACTTCATCTGAGATTTGCACGAGAGATACAGATGTATAAACCATATGTGTTTGCCATTTTATCGATAACTATTTGCAAAGCGATATAATATCAAGACTATCGCCAAAGAGAATATAATCAATACCTACGTTTAAGAGGCGGAACTTCCTTAGTAAAATCACAGAATAAATAATAGTACTACCTACAGAAAATGCAGTTCTTTGATGCTGACTCCTTGCCGACGTTTAATAGCCTACATAATTATTATTAATTAGATAAATCGCGCTTGCAAGCTAAATAAAACTCTATTACTGCGCAAGAGTTACTCTGCATCTTTTCCCCTTTCTACGTTACGGCGGACTTTCCGTTGTTACTAAGGGATGCAAAATACATTGCGAAATGTTAATTAAGTTACTTAGGTGAAATATCTATTCTGACTATGATCGACTGACCATATTTTCGCACCTATGTGAGTTCTACAATGCCTAACGCATGTAACTTGTAAGGCCATTCGTCGAGCATCGCGATGACTGACTCGGAAGGAAAAGGTAGATAGTGTAAACAACAAATAAACTTGAAATACGATTCCTAACAGAAATGTAATCGTATTCTACATAATTAAAATTTTTGTTAGTAAACAAAGTTTTAATTTCAGTGTTTTGTATTATTATAACTTAAAATATAAATACAAAAGACAAGTATATGTATGTAAGTAGATACTTGGATCGTGAAGTAAATTTCAACTAAGTTTTGTAATAAAGATCGTCGGTATTAGATAGATTATTACTTAATTTTTTTTGCTATAAATACCTATCTAACAATAAAAATTAAATAAATTCATGTTTCATAACCTCCCACTAAAATCCTTCTGTAACTTAAAGAATGATATATCTGAAACATTTTGTTGGTTATTTAGCGTCTATCCACGCAACAATTATAGTAGGAACGACGTTTTACCATTAAAATTTATCAAATAGATGGGTAATATACATATATATAATTTTTAAATTACATTAAAACTTTTTAACTATTTTATCCCAGAATTAAATATACTAAAGAATAAACGAAAACTATTTCAACAAGTATTTACAAAAAATTATTTACGTAACAGCTTTAAAAAACTTTAACATTCAATTGCCTACAACGCGCTAGCCCCGACTGCGTATTTTACCCTGGGTGCGTCGCGATTGTAGGTAATTATTTCACGCAGTTAGCAAGAGTGAAAGAGGCCTGGTAAAAGTAAATGTATGAAAGGGTGCCAAACTACTCTACCAACATCAAAACATGTCATTTATTTTTTGAAAAAAAAAAACAGTGCTTACAATATAAGCAAATTATATTAGTGCTGATAATGTCTATCCTCGAATGATTTCATCGATATAATGTTTATTGATATATTGGTTATAGATATTTTTATACAATAAAAGTTACATCTCTATATTGAATGATTTATGAGAAACAAAAAGTTTTACATGGGGATTGAGTAAAAATGCCGATGGGGATAAGAAATTAATATATTTTACACGCACATATCACATACACACAGCATTTTGTAATTATATCTCTACAATTATTAGGTACAAAAATATGTATAAAATAAACATATTAAAGACAACGCATAATTACACTAGTAATTAATTAAGTAAAAAATAAATGACGACTCCGTAGCCTAGTGGTTAGTCGTAAGGCTGCGACACTGCAGTATCGAAGATTCGTTCCCGCATTGAACAAGTGTGTCTATGCTTTAAAATAAATAGTCAGCGTCTAGAAGCTTGTTTTTAGCATTAGATTTTTTAAAGGGCTAAAATATTGGTTTACTTTTCATTTTTTTTGAAATAATTTTCTTTTAAGTGCAACAAATACTATGTACAAATCGCTAGGCTTCTTCACAGATATACCTACATATAGAGAGAAGATACATACAATGAGATCGTTTACTATAAAAGTCGCTTTCAAAATTAGTGCTCATTATTGCTAATGTTTGTAGGTGAGTCTATGAAAAAAAAACAGTAAATATTTATAAGTAGATAATTACAAACAACTTTTAGTCTAGTTAGTCTAGAAAGAGAAATTCATAAAAGTAAAAAATTTAAAAAGAGTTAAAATGTGCACAAAATTAAAGAACAAACCACTGAGACATTGATTCGTATATTAATATAATACACTCGAAACGGATAAACTTTTATTTAAAATAATTTTTCAAATAAATGCATTTGCGCACCAAAAAAACGTCACTTCAGTGTGAACTAGCGACATCTGGTTGCAATTCGTTCATAGCATAACGGTTATTACTTATTTACATTATATTATTGTGTTACTATTTTCTTAGACTGTTAGATCTAGTATTATACTAATTAGAGCAAGATATTATCTTTAACTTCATGTAAATAAAATCTAATTAACATACACATAATTGTGGAAGCTTTAGGTCCACTGATGGAATAACAGTACGTTTTAGTGGGTTTAAATCCTCGGATTTGCAATGTTTGCTGCAAATATGTTATAACCTTAGATTATAAGAGAGTAATCTAAGGATTGAACATGTGCAGCTTTTTAATTAAAACATCTGCCAGGTCACATTTTTATTGAACAAATTGAATGTAAGCAATAACAATTGCTGATATAGTTTCTAAGTATAGCTCGTTTCGGATTGCCATCTCATCGAGCTACCAGAGTTAGGAAATAGAGTACGTTTGTATTTGTGCACACAATCGTACACTATAAAATGTAGATGGCTATTCTCCAGTGTAACGAGCTTCCGTGATCGAAGTTCAGTTTGGAGGACGTTACTTCAATTATAGGTTCCAAAAATGTATTTGCGTTAAATACCATATTACAATCAAAGTTGAAATCACCACGTACCTTTCATCATCTACAACAAATATTGCTATGTAAAGAATTTTCTTTTTATTAGCTTTTTCGCTTCTTACACCATCTAATTAGCAAGTTTTGTAATGCATATTTGGTTTTTTAACAATTATATAAAAGGTCAAGGACTCCTTCAGCAAAATTAAAATATAATAATAATTAAAATAAATATAAATGTAACCGTTTCATTTGACATTTTAATTTATTTCATTTGACAATGTCATTGATAGATGTATTACGGAAAGTAAAAAGAAAGGATAACTACCATCAAAATTTGCTCACGTTTCATTCATACAATTTTTACGACGGTAAAAGCGACAACTCAGATAAAGACTCGGACCGAATGCCGAATGTGTTGAATCGCCCACATTCGGCATTCGGTCGAGCGACATGTGTTGGTAAACAAAACTAGGAACCATTATTATTATAATTTTTAAGATTAAAAATAAATAAATAGTACCAATGTCATTAAGAATTATTTACACATGAATGGTAACGCCATTCTTTTTGTAAATTTACGTGGCAGTTCTCTTTTTGCAGCAAAAAACTGAAGAATTTGACATTTTTGTGGGACTTTGATTCAGTTGTGCCAGACTTTGTGAGACAAACGCAAATATGTTTTAGCTTTCGCAAGGTCTTGATTGTGATTGCCAGTCGGAAAAGTTCTGAGGCAACATTCTGATTTTTTGATGTCGGTTAAAAATGGTAGAAAGGTAAATTGTCTGAGTTTTAAAGACGTTCACGTTGTTATAATCTTAATTTTTTCTCGATGTTGCATATTAACCTTCCTCACATTGAACAATAATATTCTTATTTATCAGCAAATTACTAATATATTGCATTGCAACATTGCAACACCTCGGTGAATTCTACTACCAACTCGTCAACCAATCAAAGGATTCAATTTGTTTTTTCACAACACCTAACCCTACACTAGGTGCGGCCTTAACAAAGGTGCGTAACAGGTTAAGTGATACCAACACTCGCACGTGAACGTAAGGTGAATTTTGATTTAACACACGCGCCGCTTTAAGTTTTTTTTTCGACGACATAATCGATAAGGTAATTTCACGAAGGTCGCTTCCGAGGTGTGCAAAGTATTTGGAACGTTAGCCACGTTGTAACTAGGCTTTTAAACTCGCAAGGTTGCTTTCAAAGAGTGATCCTCCTGTTCTTATTTTATTATTTATTCTGTGTTTGGAGTAAGAATATAAGGATAACGAAAATGAGACTAATTTGCACGGAGTTGCAGTTGCAGAAGCGCGGAGCGCTGCTGGAGCGCGAACATAATGGATGCCCACCTTTAAACTCATAAGTGGGAACACTTATTGTGACGGACGGAAAACTACGGAACCCTACACTGAGCGTGGCCCGACACGCTCTTGGCCGGTTTTTTATACAGAGTTTGTACTCCTTACCTCTACACTCCATACTAATTCGTCAGAGACAAGCGTAGCCAAATGGCAGAACGGGCATATATTATATCGTGCAACTTCAAGTTTATGGTTCAAATTTCCGACTTTATAGAAAAGTTAACATTTTGCCTTTTTATTTTTGGGGTATTCATAGAGTATTCTCATCTGGTTGAGCTGAATAAATATATAAAGGGATATGATAAATATACATAAATATATATTTAATATACTAACATAAATAAATTATACACAAATAAATAAAAGCCCAACAGATGGAAGCCCTTAGTGAGGGAGACCAAAAGACCGAGGGTTAGGGGGTCAGCGAAAGAAACCGGCGGACGATGCGGGCGGTATCGAGAAGCACCGCCTTCTGTAATTGAGCCCGGAGTGGTCCGTCACGGAGTCCCAGCCACCTGAGAAGACCCGAGAGGCTCACTGGGATTAGCCCGTTTGCAGAAACGACTACAGGAATAATTTTGGTAGTCAGACCACCTCACACGTCGGTCACCTTGTGAACTAGGTCCAGATGTTTTGTTTGCTTTTCTGTTTCGGCTTTCACGAGGTTATCGTCATACGGAATGGTAATCTCGACCAAAAATATCCTTGATTGTGCCCGGTTCATCAGCACATTGTCGGGCTTATTCGTAAGAATAGTCCTGTCTGTGAGGATGGCCCGGTCCCAGTAGAGCATGGCGCGATCATTTTCGAGTACGGCTTCCCTGCCGACAATAAGGTGGGAATTATGTATGCTAGTTGCTGCTGGGTGGTCGTGCAGCTCCTCGCGATCGGTTAGCGGCCCGCATGCTGTCGCGTCCAGCGCCAGCTTCAGACGCTCCCTGGTCATCTCCGGGTAGCGGCTCTATGCGCGTTACTTTGTGTGACATCATCAATTATTATTATTATAGGAAAAGTCAACTAAACTCTTTTAAAACGCGAGTGTAATCGTATCAGCATACAAAATAATAACAAAATACGCATTAATAATGTAAATTAATGAAATAATACGCAAGTAGATAAAATAATTTCAGTGTGAAAGCTATAATATTATCATTCAGGAATTATTAAAACTTTGAGCAACATTGTGATAAAAACTTTTTTCCTATTTTTTTATACCTAAGGTGAAATTTGTTGTTTTTTTAGGTTAATAATTTTTTAAGTTCATAATTTTAATAAATCATTGAAATATTAACGCTTTCAAAAATAATTTACTATATTGAAATATTAACTTCTTCATTTAATACAACGCAGGACACAATCCTTCATTATATATATATACACACACACACATACACACACATATATATATATATATATATATATATATATATATATATATATATATATATAATTCTAACATTTTGAGAACAGGTTTTGATAATAGATTGTATCTGAATAATAAAATATTAAGAATATTATGAGAACAAAGAATCGTATCACTCTCTATTTAGTCATAATGGACTTAAAATATTAAAGGTAGTTTTAGCAGAGTTAATATCAAATCGATTATCCAAAGGCCAAACTTGATTCAAATGAATTACTAATCGTTGTATTAAGATAATGAGTCTAAAGAGTTGATTGTTTCAATAGAAATTGTCTTATCGCCGTCACAAACGGTCAGTTGAATTTGATTGACCTCGACATAACCAGTCTGATTTCGTGATATCAAAAAACTGTACTTACTCAGGAGTTGATATGTTTAAATCGTAACACTACGTTAAACAATGGGTGCGTTTGGCAGAAAAAAGCGCTAGCAAGCGATTGTAAGCAAAATGGCGAAATTAAACAGTTTTCGGCCAGGACAGGTTTGCTAACTTCAGTAGCGCTGACACAATTCGCCATTTTGCTTATTTAATTTGTTTGTTTTGAAGTAGAGTTTATAAATTATTTTGTGCAATATTAGTTGTAAGTAATATAATGACATGAATAAACATATTATACATGTTATTAAAAATTCATGATAGGTAAGTTTTTAATATGAATACTTTACAAACATATATTAAAATTAAAACTAACTTCGCGTCCTAGAGGAAAATAGCTACTTATGATTTGAGAGCGCTTACCGCTTACGATCGCCATTTTGCTTACAAGCGCTTGCTAGCCCTTTTTTCTGCCAAACGCACCCAATGTGTGGCGAGTTTTGTCTCAGTCCGTCCTTTGTACGACATGAATGAACGAAGAGAATGGAATGTTAGCGTCAAATGGCGGCGTAACAGTTTTTTTTCCTAAGGTGATTGTTGTGAATTGGAGACACAAATACTGACAACGAGGTTTCATCTTAATGCTTAGAAAGGATAATATTATAGAATATTTAAAACAAGAAATTTAAGTATATTTATTTACTTTAAAAATAACGATATCACTGTTAAATAGAATAACGAATAGTAGTACCAAAATATGTATTGAATTTTTACTAATACAAAACAATGACCTAAGTGTAATCATGATTATTTTAAGAAAAGTTTTCATGATTATTATTAGTAGGTAGACAGAAGACGATGGTTGGACAATGGACAGTTCGCAGATACTTCTTAGCGTTCAAATGTTTTAGGCCCATTCCTTGTTTTGTCGTTTCATTCAGTAATGTTATTATTATAATCGCTTTGTATTGAAACGGAAACAGTACCTGGAAATAAAAATGTGTTGTTTACATTATGGCTTAAGGTAATATTTTTGAAATTTGCCTCACAATCTACACACACGTCTCGTATTTCAACAACCTGAACACACAATGCAATCGACGAGCTACGGAATACGAGTGATTTGGTCAAAGTTAATCACGCACTAATACTATTACTCCTACAACAACAAGCATAATTTCTAACTACTATTTATTTTCACACCAGTCAACATCGATAATATTGCAGGCCGCTAATTTTAAAAGAAAACGGATCTTGTATGAATTACCAAAAGAGATTCAGGAAATCATTAATTTACTATATAGTATTATTTTCGTTGAAAATGTTGTGAGCCGTCTGGATTTTTGCTGGTTTTTGTAGTTTTGCTTGAAACTTTTAATAAACCTAGGAAAGAAATGTTAAAATGTATTATTATGGCTCAAGTAATAACTTTGGTGTGTCTATACGGGCGGCACTGAAAATTTCGGGAATCAAGGAAGTGACACAACATTACTATTTAAAAATGTATTTATTACTTTTCGAAGTATTCTCCGCGAAATTTGACATATTTTTCCATACGATGGAACCAATCATTGAAGCAACCATTCCATTCGGAAGTTGGGGTCTCCAAAATGACCGTTTTGTAGGCGTCCACAGCTTCTTCAGGTGATGAAAATCTCTGTCCACGCAATTTATTCTTTATTTTAGGGAAAGTATAGAAATCATGGAGGATGATGATTAATAGTCGTAACATGGCAGGTTTTGGAGACAAACGTGGCCACCATTTTTTTTGCAACACTCCGTGAACGAACAATTTTTGTTGGCTTTAACTCATTTTCGAACACCCAAATTCGTGACTGGTTTTTTGTTTCTTACGCGTATATCCAGGATTCGTCACCTGGTACGATATTATATAAAGCATTTGAGGATCCTGCGTGGAATCTTTCGAGAGTTCTGACGCACCAAGTAACGCTAACCGCTTTTTGCTCTTCACAGAGCGAATGCGGTATCCATCGGGAAAACAAATTTTTTACACCTAATTGTTCATGCAAGATTATTTGTATTTGACTCATGCTAATGTCTAAAGTTGTCTGAATTTCGCGGTACATCACATATCGATCTTCCTCAATCAGCTTACGCACAGCATCAACGTTTTCTTGGGTGACTGCAGTTTTTGGACGACCTTGACGGGGATCATCACTGAGCTTGACACGTCCACGTTGTCATAATAAATCATCGCTCTTGAATTTTCTCGAGTCAATTCCATGTTCTCAACGACTAAACAAGTTTGATAAAACCTTGTGATTAGACCAAGAATCTTTTTTTAAGTAAATAAATGGTATTCGATTTTTAAAACCAAGGAGTTTTCAATTAAAAAGATTTTAATATGACAGGAACAGTGGAAATATTCCATTCCCGATACTTTTAGTGCAGCCTGTGTACTACCACTGTAAAATTGTACAGACATTTTAAGTTTTGGTAATAAAATTGACTCAGACAAGCTAAATTGGGGATGAATAAATATTAAAATCGATGATAGTATTCATACATTGACATCTTAAATACGAAAAAAGTATTAATCCTTTCTTTGTTGAAAACATTTATTATTATTAATTTAGTAGTATATTATAACAAAATTATGTTGGAAAATATAAAAATCTTACTTGTTCCATTCTTTTGCGTGGGCGAGTGAGAATGTAGCGATCTATCCAATTGCTGTAATTCAAATAGTCCATGCCCTTGCGAATCTTTATTCGCCAACGCACAACAACATCGTAAAAATTGTTTAAATCCACGCCGAAATCTAATGGAGTAAAATAAAAATAATAACACGATCAAACAAAACTTTTATAAAATTTGTTAGAGAAATAGTTATATATTTTGAAAAATTTAGCTATTTCATGAACTTAAAGAGGTCCATAAAATATGTGAGATTAAAAAGTTCCTTAACATATACACATTGATATCAATCTGGATTTAGGTAAGCTATTTTGAAAAGTATATACCTCCACTTTCTATTCAAAGTCTCTTTTGATTTCAGTGGGGTTACATGCAGTTGTGTTTAGAATATGGATAAAAAATTGTAGCACCTTCCTTATAACACTTATTATTCCGGTACTTACTTTAAATTCATCCAGTAGAGAATGATTGGGTTAATCATTGAATTACTCATTGCTAACCAGTAAATAGCTAAGTAAATTTCTTGGATTGGGGGGTATTTCGTGACTTCTGGATAATTTGACGTAATGATGAAGTAAACGTGGAAAGGTAGCCAACACACGCCAAATATAACAACTATCACAATCATCATCTTCACCACCTGTAAAGCAAAAACTTATCACTATAGAAATGAAATATGAATAACTTAACTAACTAAATGACAAATTTGTTTTATCATTTTTTTAGTTCAGCCAATAATTACCCGACGTTTGCTTTTGACGTTATCCACTTGACGTTGAATACTTTCTCCAATAGATTTTGAACCCCATAACTCTATACCGATTCTAGAGTAAGTATAAGTCATAGAAATAATAGGAATAAAGTACGTTATCATCATAAACATCACGTTATAACTGAAACCCAATAAAGATTTATAAAGAACTTATGTAAAATATGTCTAGCTATGTCTATACGATTGTAGCCTTACTTACATGTATTCTATTCCAGATCTAGTGGTTATTCCGTCCGGCCATTCAGAAAAGCATACTTGCCTTAAACAGAAAAAGTTAAATATTAAAAATTAATATTCTATTGTATTTTGTTATATTGCAATCATATATGGAATCAAATGATAATAAGTTTTCTGCATAAATATGGAATAAAATTTTGTAGGATTTAGGATTGATTAATTTATAAAGAGTTTGTTTAATTTTTAAAGAGGAATATAAAATATGTCTGTTCATACAAGCTTGTTTTTACCTGATGCTTCCATCATTCATTATATTAAAATCTGTAGTAAAAAATAAAAAGTTCGGTATTCCAATAACACAACCACTGGCCCATATAGCAGCAATTATGCCAAACGTTGCCCTCTTCCCAATTCTTGGCCGTAGAGGATTTACTATGGCCATGTACCTTGAAAATGTAAATGTAATTAAAAAAAAACAGGTCCATTTCCCTTTATCAGACAAGCAGTTTTACTCACTATAGACATAGTAGACGAGCACTTAAAATTTTATCATGAATATTTCTTATCATAATTATTATATTGATGTCGCCAAGCGTTAATGTGGCTATGCGAATTTAAATGTATTCCTATTAAGCGGCTTGAGCGATACACATAGAACAAGATGTGGTAAATTATCCTTAAATTGATATAATCTAAGAAATATACACAAATTACCTGTCTACGCTAATAGCCACCAATGTGAACACTGAAGCAGATATACTGACTACTGAAATAAATTGGTTGAACTTGCAATAAAAATCTCCAAAAGGCCAATTTAAATTCAACATATAAGTAAAGTTGAAAGTAACATTTAGTGTAGAAATCATAGCATCAGCTAGTGACAGATTAACTGAAAATAAAATAAAATCGATTATTATTGGTAAATTCTAAAACAAAAAATACAATTACAAGTCAAAATCATCATTGAAAAGTCATAAACCGGAAATTCATAATATTAGTTATCATATAAAATTAATATTAAAAACCAAAGAATCTAACTGCAGTGAACTATTAACAAAAATAATTAAGCAAAATGTTTATAAAGTGCAGGAAAACACCATATTGTGATTTTTGATTGTAATATCGCTATTGTTTTTCTTCCTCATCATCAGTCTGTAAAAGCCTACTGGCGGACTTGGGCCTCTTCGTTTGTAGGTAAATTATGCCTTATTTTTCACGCTTAAATTAATTAATATTACACAAATTCCTCATATCATACCGTGTCTGTTGTAAAACGCGACAGAGAAATACAAATCAAGAGATGGGCAGCAACGTCTTCCTAATAACGGCTAAAAATAAAAAAAAAACTACGGTTGCCATCCTGCTTGCGCCAAGCGTGGCAACTACAGCAAATATCCCAACTATGAGGAAATCTGTGGGGGAGGTTTACTTTCATTAGTCGACTTTAATATGTTGTAACTGCTTTAATGGTAACAATAACGGTACACAAATTCTTCAAATTAATATTAGCCTTTTTCTAACCTAATAAATAATTAGTGACGCTCCTCATCCGCTTATTTACAATGACTATCCAAATGACGATGAAATTTCCCACGGAAGCCGACACCACCATGATACTGAACAGCATCGTCCATAGCACGTGACGCCATAAAGGAAGTGCGAAAGGCTGGTACTCCTATAACGATAAAGTTATATTAAAAAAAAAAAACATTAACGATGTTTTCAAAACAATTTTTTCACTGTATCTAAATTCACAGACCGGTGATGGTAACTAAAATATTATGTTACCAAAGGCTAGTTCTAAGAAATATTTGCTAATATTTGCATCTGGTACAATTTTCGAAAAGTCTACGTCTAGTATAAGTAAATCAGATCTAAAAAATTTGATACTATAATTTTGTGTCACAATTTTTGATTTCATATGAACCGTTTACTATTAGTTTTTAATATAAAATAGCGATCCACCCCGGCTTCGTACGTATGATTTCTGGATCATGACACAGCGCCATCTACCGTGAACCAACTGTGAAAAACTGCATCAAAATTAAACCAACCGTTTTTGAGTTTTTGCGAAACTAACATACGGCAAATGATTTATATATATATATATATATATATATATATATATATATATATATATATATATATATATATGTGGGGAAAAAGTTTCTTCGTATTTGATGTACAAATTCAAGACATTTTTATAAAGTTTAATTACATTTAATTACAATAGATGTGCCATTTTGTTCGATAACTTCTTGCCATCTTGTAGGTAGTGACATAATTCCGTAGCTGTAGAAATCTTTAAATTTTTGATCAAAAAAATGAGATAAGTAGTTTTGATGTTAACCTAACAGTATCCAACGAATTCTAAAGCGACCGAAACAGGTGAAAATTTGAGGGTGCAAGGTCAGCATTATATGGTGGGTTCATTCATCATCATCACCATCATTACAGCTCTTCACAAGTCCACTGCTGAACATAGGAATACACCCAAGGAATGCCACAAAGCAAGGTCCTGATCCACCTGCATCCATCGACTTCCTGCATGTCTTACCAGGACGTCACTGCATCTAGTGGGGGGTCACCCTCCACCACGCTTATCGATACAAGGCTACCACTCGAGAACTTTTTTTCCATCGGTTGTATGTTTTTCGAGCCATATGGCCGGCCCATTGCCACTTCAGCTATTAATCCGTTGGGCTATGTCGGTCACACTGATTCTACTGCGGATATCCTCATTTCTGGGTTTATCACGCAGAGAAACCCCAAAAATGGCCTCTCTATAGCTCGCTGGGCGACCTAAAACGTCCTAATACATCCAGTAGTGAAGGACCACGTCTCAGATCTGTAAGTCATTCCTGGCAACAAGCACTGGTCGTACAATCTAGTTTTCAAGTTTTGTGGTTATACCTGACGAGAAGATGTGTCGTAATTTCCTGCACGCTAACCAGCTGAGTTGAAACCGTCGATTGACTTCTCGTTCGAAGTTGGGCTTACCTAGTCCGACTATTTGTCCCAGGTAAACCGGCATAGGTATGATCTTTGAGTGTCCAAACATGTGTAGTCTGGCGTTTTCACGATGAAAGACCATTCCTTTTCTTTTGATCATTTACGGCCGTTTTTTCCTCAATTAATTTCTTATCTCTGAGATTCTGTGAGAGGGTGATCCTTACCTTGTTGAGCCGACTTATTCGTACTACAACTATACTACTAATATATGAAAAGTTGACCACCCTGCTACACATGGTGATCTACTTTTCATCACCAGTGATCAATCCTTTCAAAAATGGTTCGATTTCATTACGTTTCAATAAAGAATCGCAAATGAAATAATATAAGGGTGAACCGAGCGAGCTGCATCTTTGATATGAAAATTCTCTGAAACTGAAGACGCTTGAACCAAGTTTGTGCTACTCTTACTGACACTGCAATCGGTCCTTACCGTCCCAAATTACGTCGCGGCTTGAGTCGGTTTTTTTGTAATAAAACTTCTCAACAACAACTGAAAAATGGCGGGAAATACTTTTTTCGTTTTCTTAATGTCCCATATGTATTGATATTAAAACCAATTAATTTTTTCTACTAATTTATTAATTCAATTTTATACAAACCAAACACGAAGAGAATTTTATATATATATATATATATATATATATATATATATATATATATATATATATATATATATATATATAGTACGAAACCTAGACAATTGCAGAGAGGAGTAAGACAAGGTGACGTTATATCGCCAAAACTCTTCAACGCTGCGTTAAAAGACGTTTTCAAGCTGCTGGACCTTCGATTTGCCGAAGACATAGTCCTTTAGGCAGAATCGTTGGAGAACCTAAGCACTAGTCTCAATGACCCAACGGATATATCAAGGTGAAAGTTACACACGATCCTTGTTTTGTCCATGTTCATCTTAACATGGACAAAACAAGGATCGTGTATAACTTCCACGTTACACCTATGTCGGTAATTGTTGGGAGCACTAAGCTCGAAGTTGTTGACGAGTACGTTTACCTGAGACAAATAGTCCGACTTAGTGAGTCCAACTTCCACCGAGAGGTCAATCGACGGATACAACTCGACTGGGCAGCGGTCCGAAGATTACGATACAACTTCTTGTCAGGTATACCAAAAAATTTAAAACGAGATAATACAACCAGTGCGTGTTGCCAGTGATGACTTATAAATCTGAGACGTGGTCTTTCACTGCTGACCGTATGAGGAAGTTCAAGGTTGCTAAACGAGCTATGGAGAGGACTATGATCGGAGTTTCTTAGCGTGATAAACTTAAAAAGGAAGATATCTGCAGTAAAACCAGAGTAACCGACATAGCCCAACAAATTAGTAAGCTGAAGTGACAATGGGCCAGCCATATAGCTGGTACAAGCGACAACCATGGTTCTCGAGTAGCAGCCTCGTACAGAGATGTCTCCCTACTAGATGCACTAAAGATCTGGTAAGCCATGCAAGAAGCCGATTAATGCAGGTGGCTCAGGACCGTTTTGTACCATCCTTTGGGGGAGGCCTACTACCTAGAGGACTTGTGGAGGGCTGCAATGATAATGATTTGACTGAAAGTACATTTGATAGTAAGCGGAATGTGAAAGGAATTGGTAGCCGTAATTTCACTTGAGATCGAGTTATGAATTTATTAAGGCGCTAATAGACCTGATTAGGCTCGTTTGAATCAAATTTATCAGATGAATAAATACAGTTTATGTTAGCGAAAAAAATATATAATGTGCACACTGTGTCGATTAAAGAAGTTGGTAAACTAATCTCTTAAAACGACCTTATAACAAAATATCTGCATTATTGTTATAGCAACGTGATTCAAAATAATATTTAAATTTAAATACGTGTTGTTTTATTTTTACTTTTTTCTTGTAACGTTTTACATTATTTCCAGTTCATTATTTTTTATTTTAGTTGCTTGAATAGTCTACACATAAGTTACTAAAATAGTTGTATTTATATTGTTCTAAGTGCTATAAATATCAGAGAAAACGTGTGTGTGTGTGGCTAGAAAATCGAAACAACTAATATCATGAGTTGTCGTCAGCGCCTTAAAAGCACGATAATAGAAAAAGGTGTCCTCGACTTCCACAGTGCATACTTGGATTCAGCAATCCGAGTCTTTGGCTTGACAACGACAATAAACAATAATAGGTACTTTTTAATTTTTACTTTTTATACTATTCTGTACAAAAATGTTATTTCATACCCTGGATGTTAAGAATAGAAATATAAGATATAATTTTTAAGAAATTACACCAGTCTTATTAATATTTCAGTTAAGGGTTACTATGGAACATCAATTTTTAATAGATCTAAATATGCTGGTACCTACCGTAACACATAATTTTATCATTGCCTATATGATATATAGCTGCATGAATTGTTGTATTTTTGCAACACTTAATTTTTATGAAATAAGGGTAACGAACGTGCCAACAGTCCACCTGATGGTAAGTGGATACTGTAGCCCTTAAACATCTAAATTTATCCTCGATTTAGAATCTGAATACAGATGCGTTGTCACCCCTATGTATTAAGATAAAATGCCTCGTATCCAGTAAAAAGGTTCTCCGCTTCTCTGCACTCACCATACGAAACACAGCATAATTAAGCTGCTTACGTTGGTATTTTTTGAGGCTGTGGTCCTTCCCCGGTTGAGCCCGGCCGAGCTGCATGACTACCACGTTTAACATAATAAAGTTACGTCAAAATACTTGCAATAGCCTACCTCCGTATAATTTCCAGTGTCATTTATGTATTCGTTGTTGTTCACATCGTAAAAAGTTACGAAAAAATTATGACAAGTGAAATTTGAAGCAGTTACAGAAGCATTACACGATGAGATTAGACTCGAGTCGTGGAAACTCATACCCTGTGGGAAATAAAGTATAATATATTAATAAAATACAACTTGTGACCAAAAATAAATAACATATTGTATATTTTGTTTTTGTGATACATTATTGCCGTATGTATTGATGTAACTCAATCTGAGAGCAAATATTTTGTGGCTATAGAAATATTTTAATAATAACAAAATATTATGAAATAACTTAAATAATAAATAATCTTGATTAAATAACTTAATCTAGAAATTTTCGAATACGATCAATCGGAATCAGCGTTTAGTCATCATCATCATTACAGCCTATCATTGTCAATTGATGAACATAGAAATATAAATATCAGCGAGTTTTGGCCTTCCCATAAATTACCTCATAGATATTTGCCATAGTATATCTATGAAGCAATTTATGAGAAGGCCTAAACCCGCTGATATTTATACTAATTAATTCATTAATAAGGAAATGTTATTTAACCACTTAGCTACCAAGCGTCCAAATTTGACCGCGGCGATATTCCGTCAAAATTCAAGAGGTCAAATTTAATGTAACCCATAAATACTTATACAACACGTAACATAATTAACGCACTTTGAGAAAGTAGTTTGTTCAGAATCGTTTACTGAATCGATTCCTATCATTTTTAATATAGGTAATTTTTTATCCCAAAAATAATTAAAACTACGTAAATTACAGTCACACTAAATCTGTACAGTCAAAACAAACTGAAATGGACCGTAACTTAAGGCAATAAGACTTTTAACTCTGCAGTTTTATTTGTATTATTACTAATTCTGTCATTCAATAAAAATAAAGAAAAATGAACTTTATTTCAAGCTCGTTAAAGTCTTTGCGTTTATGGTTTAGTACTGCGACCACAACGTTCTTCCGGAATTAGTATAGGTAACTAATGTGATAAATAATCAGTGCATAACAATGTTTAAGGGTACACTAGTCGCTTATTCTTCCATACAAACGTAGTCCGGCGATAACTCCACTGTTTGATGGTGTACGTTCAAAATAAAAAAGGATTTCAATTGGTCTTATCATTATCTAGCCCTGTATGGAAACAAAAAAGTAAAAAAAAGAGTATATTTAAAAGTTATAAGCGTCGAAATTCCGAATTTCAACACTATTTTTAACACATCTTTGGGCGGAAATAAATACCATAAGAAGAACGAAAATTGCAAAACAGTTACCATACAGGGATAGATTAGTTGTTCAAAAATGCAAATAATTTTATTTTAAACAGATACATTCAATAGATTTTTCGTGACATCCAGACTACCAAAGGTCTGTTTATAAAATTTCGCGCGCCCGTTTTTGTTATAAAACATCTTGCCTTTCGCTACAAATTAATTCCCCGATCAGTGGGACGGACGGAGGGGGACGCAGCGCGCACTCACACATACTCACTAGGTTAGCCGCTGCTATCTATTTATGGTTGTAATTATCTACATCTTTATTTAGAAAAATTGCTTCCTTTTTTTGTTCGTGTCCATTGCTGAAGCCGGTATGAATATAGCTGCTAAAATGTTCCCATAAGTTTGTTGAAGCACATTTAGTTAAAATTGAAAACAAGTTGGTACATAATAATGAACTTTCGATGCAGATAGTACATTAGGTACTTAACTACTTTAATTTGCTAACTAATGAAAACATCTCATAGATATTTAAATCTTGAAATCTCGGAAGCTCGGAAGTCCGATTCGCACTTGGCAAAATATTTGTTTATATTTAACCTTACCTCAGACATACTCATATTTTTTATATATAATTTACTATACTACTATATAAGCTACTACTAAAAAAATAGTAGTAGCTTTGCTATGGTATTATAGTACCTATATTTTGGATTAGATTTAATTTATTACAGAGCCGTGGTAGCTCAGTGGTTAAAGCTCGCTGTAAATATAACAGAACGCGAGTAACCCGGGTTCGATCCCCGCCGGCACCAATGAAATTGTTAATTGCAATTTTAAGTGCTGATTTACCACGTGCTCGGCGGTGAAGGAAAACATCGTGAGGAAACCTGCATGTCTGAGGAATAAGAAAAAAATATTTCGAAGACATGTGAAGTTCGTCAACACGCATTTGGGCAGCGCGGCGGACACTTCCTTGCCCTAAACCTTCTCAGAAATGAGGGGAGGCCTGAGCCCAGCAGTGGGACGTATATAGGCTTTAACTTTACTTTACTTTACTTTTTTTACAGAATAACCTACCTTAGATATTGGGTTATGAATACAGATAAGTACACATAGGATTTAGTTTCTAAGTTATACCTACATATTTATAGCCTTCGTTATGAATAGCATAAACAGGTCAAGCCCCGACCAAGTAACGAATTTCTTTCTACAATCGCGCCTTTTATTTGTTTGGACTGATCACCTGACTCGTTCAGTGATGCCATTCCCATACAGCGTGTAGTTTTCAACTAGCGTTATCTATCATAAAATAAATAAAAATTTTATTCATATTTCGCTAATTGTGTCTGTACTGTGAATTTGATTTACAATCGATCTCTAAATTGTAGTTTTCGAGTTATGTCCCTTTAGTGGGTACAGGCGTGATATTATATTGTGTGATTGCGTAAAGAATGCATAGATAGGCGATAGCAGCAATCGCGGTTGATTTGCTGTCATTTATTGAAGAGTGCCCCCGATTTCTCCAAGATCCCATCATCAGATCCTGATCTGATCATCGTCGATTACCGTGGGATTATCTGGAAAATATATCCAAATCGGTTCAGGCATATTCGAGAAATCGGGGGACAGAACATACATAAACAAAAACCAAGGAATTGAGAACCACCTCCTTTTTTTCGAAGTCGGTTAAAAAGTAGGTAAAAACAAATCAATGGAATTATTATATAATAACAACATCTACTTAAGTTCACATAAGAACTTTCATCATAACAACTAAGTACATAAATTGGGTTCATAATAATTACGTTTCACACAGCAGATTCTAAGTTACAATAACACCAATTTGCTTTCTCTCTCCTTTCTCTTTTTAAAATTTTCTCCAGTATCGTGGAGGCAGTTTACAAATATAAATTGCATAAGAACAAACATCCAGACCCGAAAAAACTATTTGTAGTCCATACAAAATATTTGTTCCGTGGGGGATTCGAACCCGCGGCACTCAGCGCAGCTACTCATTGCTAAGCTATTGCGGCACGAAGTTCACAACTGCCGTTTGAGTTTATGTTATTATTCTAAAATGAATCGCATAGGTACCTAGGTACGCGATGATGCCGTCGCGCATTGCGTCACTCGAGTGCGTATGTGTGTGCGCACTAGCTTCTTACTGCTCATCACAGCGTCTATCCCTTTCGCACGAGATGTCGGCTGAGATAGCATGAATTTTTGCCCCGCCCACCACTTAGTTCGTGCCATCGACTAGGGCAACCTTAACTAAAAATATAGTGTATGTATTATGATTATAACATAATATAATAATTGGGGTGTCTAAGGGTGTGCGTTAATTACGTTACATATTGTATTTAGAGACTATTTTTCATAAAGAGGTTTGGAATTATAGAATAAATATGAAATTTTCTATCCTCCTGTGGAATAAAAAGTCAGTTAGTCTATGGATATTTATTTTTAATCTACGCTCATTTCGTACGTCATTTTCGTGTGAATGTTATTGTGTTGATTTTTGGATTTTTCTAGTGTTTTATTAGTGTTTTAGTATAGTGTTTTATTATAAAATTGTAATAAAAGTTTTTCTGTGAATATAATTTATCTTTTTACGTAAATAATTTCGATGATTATATAGAAATAATTGTGATTTTCACGCTGCCGACATCCGCGTGGTATGTTTTTTTTTGTTATTAAAATACAATAAAATCTTTTTGTAATGAAGTTCAACCTGACTTTTGTTTAGACCACAAAATTTTTTTTGTATAAATTTTATAATGCCAAACTTCTTTATAGAAAAGTAGTCTCTAAATATAAGTTTTAACGGTTTAAAGTGCTGTGGGTGTGTGTGAATGAATGCGGTCAAATGCTACCGCTCGGGAATTGACGGACGCATGCGACTGCATGGGATTTTTATGGGGATTAAGGGATTAAACTTTTAAACTGCACTATTAGTTTAAAAGTTTAAATAGAATTTCTTTATTAATAGCTTAATTTGTGTAAATATCAACGGGTTTAGCCAAAAAGACCTTCTACTTTCGTTAAAATTATAGAAAACTATTAAAAAAAAATTATTTTATTTGTTTTTATAGTTTTCTATAGCATTTACGCTTGTAGAATGTTATCTTGGTTAGTGGTGTTAAATTCACTCAAAGCTACTCAGCAAAACCTTTATAGCATCTTTTTGTTTTATGTAATCTTTTGCGAGCTGAAAGAAAAAGTACATTGTGTAATTATTTTGAAACCCTGCAAATGGATGGTGTAAATTATTTCGATGTTGTAATTTTTTTGTATATCTAAGCTAAGTACTGGTATTACGAATACCGAATAGTACATCTCGATAGCTCGTAAACAGTAAACTCGTGAAAAGATTTAGTGGATCTTACAGACACGCATTGTTATATATATTCATCTGTTTTGCGTAAGATACAAGGCGGCCACTGCTAATGGTTTCAGTATGGTCATTTTTGTTTCTCACACTTATTATGCCACACATTCAATTAGCCACAATATTTCATAACATCATAGATTGACTGACAGATAATACCGTTAGAAATTAAGTTCCCCTTTTTGACGTGGTTGAGTCATGCTGCAGTTATATTAATACTATTATCATCGTCATCATCATCGTCATCGTCATCGTCATTATCGTCGCCATTGCCATCGTATTCATTGTCATCATCATCGTCATCGTCATCGTCATCGTTATCGTCATCATCTTCATCATCGTCATCATCGTCATCATCATCATCATCATCGTCATCGTCACCGTCATCGTCATCGTCATCATCGTCGTCATCGTCATCAGCATCGTCATCATTATCGTCATCGTCATAGTACTATCGTCATCTTCATCATCATAATCATTGTCGTCATTTCCGTCATCTTCATCGACATCGTCATCGTTATCGTCATCATCGTCGTCATCGTCATCATCATCGTCATCATCACCCTAATCGTCATCGTTATTGTCGTCGTCATTATCATCGTCATCATCGTCATCGTCATCATCATCATCATCATCATCATCGTCATCATCATTGTCTCAATAATCATCATATCGTCATCATCATCGTCATCGTCATCGCATCGTCATCATCGTCATCATCATCTTCATCATCATCGTCATCGTCATCATCATCTTCATCATCATCGTCATCGTAGTTGAAGCACAAATAGGTAGGCTCGACCGGGGAAGGACCAAGCTCTCAGAGAATACCAGCGTAAAATAGGAGCTTAATTCTGCTGTATTTTGTAAGGTGAGTGTAGAGAACCGGATAACTATTTTACTGGAAACGAGGCATACCATCTTAATACTCACGGGTGACAACGCATCTGCATTTTGATTCGTAATCGAATATAGCTGTAGATGTCTATGGGCCACAGCAACCATCAGGTGGACTGTGTGATCGTTTGTAATCCTTATCTTACCTCGTTTATAATGGTGATAACGATAAAGTTTAAATATATTTTTATAAATGTATAACAGCTATGAATTTTGTACAGCAAAGTATACCAGTTTACACCTTATTAAAGTTTAGTACTAATTTTACTATTTAATAATGAGTCGCTTAGGGTAGGCGCTAGCGTTGCCACAGTCAAATCAAATCTGTGAATTTTTTAATGTTTAAAAATATTTATACTTCCAATATGACTTTAAAATCAGCAGTGTTTTATAGTACTTAGTTTGATAAAGTGCCACAGATATTATTATAAGGAAACCATCAAGGATTATTGTGTGGTGCTTATGTGTATTTTGTGATAAATAGTGACCATAAACGTTGACGTTACGAGTAAATAAATGCAGTATGGGATATTAACTAGTTAACTAATGGATTATTCAAGCATTTTGACCTGGTGAGTGAAAGTAAATTACGTGAAAATTGGTGATAAACATAATTTTGTACGTTATATTTTCAAATGACATGTAAACACAATCAGCTGATGATTCATTAAGGTATGATAGGATAGTGGGTCACTACTACTCACAACTAGATGACACTAGTTGTCATACAAATATTGGTGACACTTATTGATAATAATGAAGAACAGATTTTTAGCACTGATTGCGATCAGGACAACCGCCTCTAATATTAGTACTGACCACAATCACTACTTGCCATACATCTGCCAACGACAGCGCGTCGTCTACCAATACATAAAGGTACTAGTTTCCACGATATAAGATAATTACATCTAATCTTGCTACTCATCACTTGACGTCGCTATTCGCCATACAACAACTGAAGCAACAGCGTGACATCTACCAAGATATAACGGTACTATTTCTGCAATTAAGTGTATACTGAGATATACTACAGAATGTCGAAACCCACTAAAAAAGGTGTTATCAGTGAGCGCAAGAGGGCGCTTACCGTTAAATGCCACAAATGCAAACTGATAGTTGACTCAAAAAATACAGTATTATGTTCATTGTGCTGCAACTATTTCGAATTCGATTGCATAGGCTACTCTGAAAAACTACACTGTCTCAAAAATGCAAAAACAAAAAAAGAATTGGAAATGTAAGTCGTGTTGCAAAACAGCGAAGGAGACTTCTACACCAAATCCCCCATTTTATGTGACTCAAAGGAAAAAGGACAATATCCCAAAATTAAGCGATACTTCTTCGTCCAATCTGACCCTAATAGCAAATGCGCCTGAGTTTTCGAAATCGACACCAGTGAGCATAGACTCAAATATAGACCACCTCCAAGGAACACCCTCAGGCATGTCATCACGCACTGATGAACAACAATCACAAACACCGAACACGAGTGTTGCATCGCATCTGTCATTAGACTCGCCGATCCCTGATCTGAGTAATGACTCAATAACGCAGGAGACTCTTGATTCCCTGGATATACGACTATCAAAAAGTTTGGACTGCACTGTGACCGACCCAATCCCAATTCAGGAAATGAAAGAGACTACCAGTCTGCTACGGTCAGAGTATGCAATCCTACAGAATGAATTTGATAATACTTCATTGGAAAATAACAACCTCCGTCAGCAACTTAGCAAATTGGCAAAGGAAAATGATATGCTAAAGGCCCTGTGCCAATCTCCACTAAACGACAGCCAAACAATTCATTGCTCCAAAAAAAGTAATAGGCGCTTAATACTACAACCCGAAGCTGTATCTCCCATGACATTTTCAAAACCTACATCAACCGTCAAAACAGCTCCCCTGGACTCTTCACTACAAACCCTCTACGATAAAATTAAGATCTTGCAGAAGCAACTAAAATCCGCAGAAAAGGAGATATTGAAGCTGAAAAAATATATTGATACATTGGAACAAAGACTATCATATGACTCACAAGAGATTCTTGAAAGGACGAACATTGAATGCTGTAGACATGCTGACGATAGTAAACGGATATTTGTCTTCGGAACGCAACGCTGTATTGGGCTGTCGGCAGCCTTAATGCGTACAAGACAGCACACACAATATGAAAAATACGTCGTTACTGCACAAACAAAGCCGTATGCACTGTCCCCAGATGTATTATGTAATGTAAACAATTTAAAAGTTAATTCTAGTGACAAAATAATAATTTGTATTGGAGAAAACGATTACGATAAGAAAATTACAGCTGCAAACCTACACAGATTAGTAAAACAGTTTATTAAACATGACATAATTGTAATAAATGTATTGTCGAATAAGTACTTGAATGTAATTGACTTGAACCACAGTATAAATCAAATTTGTAATAAATATCAAAACTGCCACTATATCAACTGCAACTCTAGTAATGTTTTTCAGTTAGCTAAGTCTATTAATTATGTGATTGACTGTGTCGATTATGAACGCAACTATCTCAACCCTAACCAGCTGAGAAAATTTATAGTGCGCGGTATGCCTAAAATGCAAAATATTCAGGTAGAACCCACAAAAGAAACCATTCCACATTTCTTTTCTCGAGCCCTACCAAGGAATAATAGCTCTAACGATACTGCTATTACCAAATCATCGCGACTAAATCAAACTACTTTACATCAGTTTTTCCCACGAATAAATAAAAACAATTCATTTCGCACCTCAAGGCAATAAAACCAAAAATCATTTCAATATAATGCACCAAAACATTGCCAGTATACTAGCAAAGCAAGATATCCTGGAAATCACTTTAGAGGAACTAAACAAGTCTGGTAATGAGCCGGATCTGATATGTCTCTCTGAAACCTTTTTGAAAACAGGCAACGAAAAATATATAAACCTTAATAATTATAAGTTGGCAACAGCCTTTTGTAGAGATAAGCAGAGGGGTGGCACATGTATCTTAGCAAAAAAAAAAGAACAGTACTTACCGGGAAATTACAAAACTAAAAGCGTATGCAACCCAAAACACTTTCGAGGTTTGTGGAATTCAAATACCTCTGCATAAATTAATAGTTATATGTATCTATCGTACACCCAAATCAGACCCTAAAGTCTTCCTACATAAACTAGACCAGCTATTATTTGACCTATTAAGAAAGCATAAACATGATACCAAAATTGTCTTGACTGGTGACTTTAACATCAACACTTTAAAAAAAGGTAATATTGCAATCTTTTTTTAGTGATTTATGTCGTAATTATAATTTGAATATACATATTAATGTACCAACTCGCAAAGATTCATGTATTGACCATGTCCTTAGCAATATCAAAGACGCTACTGCCAAAGTGATTCCCCTATATCTATCAGATCATGACACCGCACAGCTTTTAAGTTTTCCAGTTCGCCAATCTTTTAAACCAAGGTCATTTACTATATTGAGAAAGGACTACAGTTGTGAAAACATCCGCAAATTCAGGGAGTGTCTAGACAGTATGACTTGGAGCAAAATTTACTCGAACACTGATCTCAACACGGCATTCGCAGAGTTTCATCTTGAACTTTGTCTATTCTACAACCTATGTTTCCCAGTAAAAAAAATTCGGATCAATAATTCTATTACACATAAACCAAAATGGATAAGCAACGGGCTGAAAACTAGCTGTAAAACAAAGCGGTTATTACGTTTCAGATACTATAAAAGTAAAACAGAAAAAAATAAAAATGAATATTTAACGTACTCTAAAATTTTAAGAAAATGCATTGACAATTCAAAAAAGAATTCTAATATGAAATTTATTACTAATAGTAAAAATAAATGTAAAGCGACATGGACAATAATAAAAAATGAAACCTGTTATTCCAAAGTAGATAATAACATTTCCGAAATAAATTTTGACCATAAGATATTGACCAATCCTTCTGACATAGCTGCGGCTTTCAATAATTATTTCATAGAACTGACTAATTTTAAAGATACTACAATGATTAATACACAACGAAATCAAAATACCAAGATTATGCCAAATTCAATGTTTCTTCTTCCAATAAATGAAAATGAAGTTAAAAAAGAAATTATTAGCCTAAACAATACTAACTCTGAGGGTTTTGACGGAATCTGTACGAGAATTATTAAAGAATGTACTAAAGAGCTTGTGCCCATCTTAACACACCTTATAAACCTCTCATTCTCAATGGGTATTTTTCCTGAGTTGCTGAAGCAATCTATCGTCAAGCCTCTGCACAAAAAAGGTGCAAAAGATGAGGTCAGCAACTATCGTCCCATTACTTTAATTCCAATTCTATCTAAGATATTTGAGAAATGCATGCATCAAAGAATAATGAAATACTGTAACACGTATAATATTATTAATAAAGAACAGTTTGGATTTCAAAAGGAAAAGTCCACAACATTAGCAATCTTCACTCTAGTTAAAACAATATTAAATAATTTAAATGACGGATATTTGACCACAGGACTATTTTTTGACATGTCAAAGGCTTTTGATTTTGTTGATCACAAACTTTTATTAAATAAATTAGAATCAATAGGAATAAGAGGACCCACTTATCAGTGGCTAAAATCCTACTTAAACAATCGAAGTCAACGCGTAGTAGTCAGCAAGTTAGTAGGCGACGAAGTTTTATCTTACGCTTCTGAATCAAAAATTGTTGAGTGTGGTATCCCCCAGGGAAGTGTGCTAGGGCCTCTAATGTTTATTTTATATATCAACGATATAACGGTAGTGACAAATCATAAATGTGTTTTGTTCGCCGATGATCTATCTATTATTGTGACATCTGAAAAAAACTCTATACACGATCACGAAACTGATATAAATAAAACAATTGACAACGTTATTAAATGGCTAAACGTAAACAATTTAAAACTAAATCTAAATAAATCACATTTTATCCAATTTAATCAATCCAAACATAAACAATTAAATTTTAAGCTAAATATTAATAAATTAAAGGAAATAAGGTCTACCAAGTTTCTGGGAGTAGTCATAGACCAGGACCTAAACTGGAAATTACATATAGAGTCTTTGTGTAATCGTATTAATAGTTTTGTATATGCCCTTAACAAAATGAGAAAAGTGACAAACTTACAAACGGCTCTTATTACATACCACGCGTATATAGCTTCCATTTTGCGCTACGGGATAATAATGTGGGGAAATAGCACAAATATACAAAAGGCGTTTATAGCTCAAAAAAAGTGTATTAGAGCTATCTCTGGAATACCGCCTGGCATATCCTGTAGAACAGTTTTTGCAAATCTCAACATACTTCCGCTGCCGGCACTATATATTTTTGAAATAAGCTGTTTCGTGAAGAGAAATATCAATTTGTTTATGAAAGCAAGTGACATGAACACAAGATTGAAGCGAAATCCTAATAGACTTGTGTTAGACGTTATCCCAAGGTCAGCTAAATACCATAAAAGTTGCCTAAAAATGTGTTTAACGATATATAATATAATTCCTAATGACATCAAAAATTTAAATATTAATCAATTTAAATCAAAATTATTTAAGTGGCTCATTGACAGAAAAATATATGACATTAAAGACTTTATTGACATCAATCCCTAATACTATTCATGTTATATTATATATTTTAATTTATCTTTAATTCAATGTAATTTATTGTAATGAGACTTTGTGATATTATTTTTATGATTATACAAGATAATAATATTAATTTTGCATGCTATTTGTAATAGCGAGACATGTGCACCTTTTTAACATGTACCACCTTTATATACCATGTTCTTACGCAAATAAAAATTCTGATTCTGATTCTGATTCTGAATTCAAAGTATCATATACCACAATTGAAAGCTCAAAATTAGGGGTCTTAATTATTCTATATATTATATTAATATGTAGTCTTCACAGAGTGTAACTGTAAGATACCTTAACCGTTACAGCGACAGAAAGTTGACTAACTGTTACTTTTGAGCATATTTCGACTTACATTCGTAGATTTCGAAAAATATGTATTCTAGTACAATCATCACAGCCCATCAAAGTCCACTGCTGAACAAAGGCTACTTTCATAAGAAAAATACTTGCCATAGATGCCATGCTTTGCAGGCGGATTGGTACTCGCAGTGTTTTTCATTTTCTGGTTATTATTCGAACGACGTTTCTACGGGTAGCAGATCTACCTCTTGGTTTGTTTCACTCTATCGTCTTTAACGGCAACCAAGAGAGTCATTTACAAGAAAAATTATGATGTCAGTCAATTCAGTTTCTCATGAAGATCAAAAGCCTCTATCGAACTAAATAGGACTTTATTACTAGAAATACCAAAAACGCAAACTTGTCCCATACATTTAGTAGAAAATTGTGTTATAAAACTAACACAAGTGGTAAAAGTAAGAATTTTGTACAAATGACGTCACTATATAAATAAAATGGACATCATCAATGTAGTCGAAGTCGATTTAATACGCTTTATTAAGAATAAATCAAAAACTACCGGACAGATCTCAATAAAATTCTTATGAAACGACTTGAGAAGCACCTGTTTATAAATAGAAAAGAATGATCAAATTCGGTTCACCGAGAAAAAAGTTCTAACATAAATAAAAACTAAAATAAAAATACAGTCGAATTGAGAACCTCCTCCTTTTTTAAAGTCGGTTGAAATGTAAAACACTGAAATCGTATATTATATTTTTATAAACATTACACAAAAGTACATTAAGGCACCCTGGGATATGAGTTGTTCAAAATTAGTATTTCACGCATGCATAAATTCACTCGCTTTTGTACTGAGAGGATAGCAACCGATAATTTACTTGAATGAATTTCATACAAAACTCCTGTTAGTGCATCTTCCAGTTCCTAAAAACTATCAAATTTCTTTTTGTGTACTACAATTTTCTATGTAGCTCCACTTAAAGTAGTCAAGAATGGTTAGAGTAAAACTGTAAGGTGGTCATTTAATTACAAATTTTATGCCCTACTTACTGTGTACCCAATTTCCGATTTAAATTAGAACGCGTAAGACTCTATTCTGGTGCAGCACCATCTTATTAAAAACACACATTTTCCGATTTTGACACTGAAATTTATCTAACTTCGGAGATTCTCTAAAATGAATTAGTTGCTAAGTTCATAAAATTCCATAATAAAAACTCGGTTTGACATTGCCCCAAAACCGTATTATTTACTCGATACTTGACAGGATTTTTTCGAGGCGAAGGTAATTCTTTCAAGATTATCTCCAAATTATTGAACTATGCCCCCTGTTGACAACATTCATATTCGTATCTCTTACATGTCTTCAATATGTACCAGTTATTGGAACACCCACTTCGCAAGCGATTTCTCTCGACAATATCTCTGGATAGTGTCCATAAAGTGGTAAAATTACAATCACTATATTTACCCCTAGTGCATGTCTACAACCTCTATACAATTTTTTTTGAAAGCATTAGGGTTACAAACGAGCACACAGTCCACCTGATGGTAAGTGGATGCTGTGGACCTTAGACATCTACGTTTAACCTTGAATAAGAATGAAACTAATTTGTAATTATACAATATTATCCTTGCTTTGGAAGAGCTGCTACCACTCATCACACTGTCTACACAAAGTGAATTGTAATCATTGACACCTTTTAAATTAAGAACATACATATGATACTAACCATATCGGGACTATAATGCAAATTTAACGCTTTCATATTGCAAGTAAGGAACCCTAAAATCATATCAGTAGTTTTTCAAGTCACTATATTGCAAATAAATACGTCATATTAGAATTATTGCAAATAAAGAATAAATCGTTTACTCCCAAAATGTAAACACAGACAAATTCAAGGTCACATGTATTCGGAAGAAACTAAAGACGAAGAAGAAAGACGTAAGTGCCTACGAGAAAAACTCGCCAGTGATCGCGACGATCTCTTACTTTGTGTTTTATTTAGAGTAATTACATACACTTTTTAACAACTTTTTTGTTTTGAAGTGAACCTTCTTTAGAATTGTTGACACTTGATGAAACTAAAAAGCGACACTAAAAAGAGATACATCCAGATACAGCCATCCATAGAATTTAAGATAGAACACAGTACACGGTGTTTCCAATTATCACGGTCTCAATAAATTAATAATTTAATAGTAATCTTAGTTTAAGACCTTAATTGAGCTATTAATATATCAATGAGCGTTCTGCGGGATGGAGCGGCATCGTTCTTGGATTACAGTGTTCAGCGTGGTGGCCCCTGAAAATGTTTGCCGGCAAATGCTCTCAAATTTTTAGTATTTAGGATTTTTTATACAGTTGCTACCAGTAACACAGTTCATTTCAGAAAAGCAGGAACCTAAATGCATGTGATATGTGGTGAATGCATGTGATGAGGTTACAAAAAGGTCTTAATTAAATACAAATAAAGTTCAGTCTGATCAATCTCATGGGCATACAAATGTCAAATATTATTCGTAGTTCATAGATTACATATTCATAATAATAGATTAAATTATTCATCTTAAATATTAGTAGCATTGGATTAGATTATTCATGTTAGAATAGATTATTCATAAATGTTGTTATATGTACAATTTTTTTATATATCATGTAATACAGTCAACCGGACTTTAACTCTGAAAGCTCAAATAAATTCATCAGTAGAATAAAATTAATGTTCAATTAGAAAATGGAACAATTTATTTTTGAAAATCTGTATATCGTTACACTCTTTGATATTATTCGGTATCTTAATGTATATCTTTGGAGCCATATCTAAAACACTTTTTCCACGCAGGGTAGTTTTATATTTTCTAGCAAGGTTATTACATAATCTGCTTCTGATTTCTTATATTTACGCGAACACTAAACATTTAAATAATACTATAGTCCAGGATCCATCACCCATTTTTGCACGTGATTACTATCAAGCTAATTTTCCGTGAGTAGCTTTATTTTGATGAGACGCCCAATAATTTCCTGTACGAAACTCTCAATTGTGGTAGCTAACAGAAGTAGCAAGGATAAAATATTCTGATTTGATGATTCTCAAATATTTATTACTAACTGAATTTTTTTTGTTAAATCTCAAGATTTTCTAAATTATCCGAAAAAATATTTGTCCTACAAAATCTATGGTTTGATCAAAGAGTCCCCTATATCGATACATATATCCAATATGTATCGATAACGAGGTCATCATAAATGATTACTAACCAGCTGATTTTTTTTGTTTTTACTTAGTTAATATTTATATAATTTAACAGAAATATTGTCCTACAAATTGCGTGGTACGTTATCCCGGTCCTACGCTCAAAAGTAGTAGTACAGATCCTTGATGTAAAAATAATTACTATCTAGCTGAATCTTCGTGAATAGCTTCGTTTCGATGAGTCGCTCAACAATTTCCTATGCGAAAATTCTCAATTGTGGTAGCTAACAGAGGTAGTAAAAAAATTTGTGTCGCTTGGGTTTCTGTATTTTGCTACTACAGCTGAGTCACACCGGTACAGCGGTACGCATGCGCAGAGCATTGCTTACTCCGTATTAGGTATCCCACGTTAGTGTCGACCTTAAGCCTGCAAACATTTTCTTAGTCGACCACGTGTTTTATTTTGTCTTGAGAAATTATTTCAAGAAATGTTTTTTGTGCTGGAAAATAATTATGGAGTGTTTTTTGTATAATTTGTTTTCTGAAAACCCTACTTTTTGAAAGAAAAGAGAAAAAGAGAAAAAGGTGTCTTATGAAAGGTAAGTCGATCGAATATTTATTTACTGTATTTTTAAAATTATTGAAAAATAATTTATTAAGTTCATATTTTCACGTAATTATGTAAAATCGAGCATTAGCATTGTAACATTCTATTGTAGCATTGTATTATTGTTAAATTCTTTAAAAAATATTTTTTGATAGTATATTATATTTTACATATTTTCTTATGACTTACTTTACTTATATATTTTTGTATGACTATTTGACTAAATATTAATTTAATATGGAATAATTTTTTCATTATCAATGATGCTATGTGATATTTATGTAGATACTGTATTTATTTGCATTTTTCTGAAATAAACAATTTTTAATGTTTTTTTAATAATTTCTCATACACAGCACTGAGCCAGATTCAACATCATCAGCGTCTCAATCTACTGGAATCATTGATTCCTCGATATCTTTAACGTCTGCTGAAAATGTAAAACCGAACTCATTGCCATGCACTTCACGGTTAGTTAATTAAATATTTTTTTTATTTGTTAGTTATATAATTTATTTGTATTTTATAATTTACTTAATTTTTTCATGTTATTACAGAGTCAGATATACCGAGTGAGGAAAGTGAAATAGAAGATGACAGCGATGTTAGTAGCGAAGATTTATCAAATGAATCTGATGAAGATTACCTTCTTTTTTATATATATATAAATACATAAATTTTTGTACCAAGTTTATCAAAAAATAAAGTTATTTAAATTTTAAAAAAGCTTTTTTCACTTTATCTTATTTTACAGATAGAAAAACGAAAAAATGACAATTCTTGTCGGACTAATAATACATACCTGTTTTCTTGTAGGACGATGTTTCATTTGGGCAGAGAACACACTAACCTATCATGTAATATTTTTGTCCTACAGTTAGTAATGAAAAAAAATGGTCTTGTGGTATTAACAACTTCTGAGCGTAGGACCAGGATAACGTACCACGCAATTTGTAGGACAATATGTCTGTTAAATTATATAAATATTAACTAAGTAAAAACAAAAAAAATCTGCTGGTTAGTAATCATTTATGATGACCTCGTTATCGATACATATTGGATAGAGGGGACTCTTTGATCAAACCATAGATTTTGTAGGACAAATATTTTTTCGAATAATTTAGATAATTATCTTGAGATTTAATAAAAAAAAATCAGTTAGTAATAAATATTTGAGAATCATCAAATCAACATATTTAATCCTTGCTACTTCTGTTAGCTACCACAATCGAGAGTTTCGTATAGGAAATTATTGGGCGTCTCATCAAAATAAAGCTACTCACGGAAAATTAGCTTGATAGTAATCACGTGCAAAAATGGGCGATGGATCCTGGACTACTAGTTTTACGGATTTTATCGCGTATATTTAACTTTTGAAATGGGAACTCTGCAGTCTGTGAACATGTACAGGGTCGCCCCCGTCACTACATTAGATTTGATAGACCGCAAATCCTCACTAAAGGACACCAAATCCTTCCAACGATGATTCGCGAGGCTATTAAAATCAAAAAACATTCTAATTTCAATAGAGAAGATGGCTGGGTGCTACATCTGCTTGGGATCCTATAATTAATAAAATTAAAACCCAACTCAAGCATACAACTGCAAGACTTCAAGACACTTTAAGTTCGTGCTGCATAGATCGGAAAAAAACATTAATAATATTAATCTATGGTCAACTTAAGTGTGGTTTTACGGTGACGCTTACCGACAGATAACCCGCTCGAAACTATAAAACGAGCTAGGAGTCGCGCGGTTTGCTGCTGTTGAGAAGCGCAGCCGAATTGCCGCCAGCGCGGGCCATCCGCACGTGTGGAACTATGTAACGATCCAAGAGACGCAACGCTCATGGCCCGCGACGCTTACCAAACGCGCTGACGAAAGCGTCACCTTAAAACCACATGACGTTGACCATCTCAGTCTCCCCCGCGATCATGGGTGCTGTAAAGTTCTCGAAACGTCGGGTATTTAAAACGTTTAATATACACGATAAAATCCGTGAAAACTAGTATTATTTAATTTGCTTTTATTACGAAATCTCGAAATCTCTAGTTGTTGGTGATATCACTAGGAGCTGTCGTATTTTTAATATGTTAACGGAAGTCAAAGTTATAAATGATGCGCGAAATCATGAAATAGCCTAATTGTAACGATCGGACTACGAAATATACAAAAAATACATGTAAATTATTAGGTCATCATGTTGACGTGTAATCAATTTTGTAAGTTCCCAGTTGCGCAAGTGGGCGTCGATAAAATTATGTTTGGTGCAAAAATATATGTTCAATATTTTAGGTTAATGATATTTATTACCAAATGGTGGTGGGTTAGTTATGAGAACATAATATTCAGTCAACAATATAAAGATACTTTTACATAATGTAATATACTTGTTCCACCAAACATTTTGTAAGGATAATGGACCTCGTTAGATTGTTTGTAAAATCTTAGCACTTATTAATATAAAATTTAAGTTACAATTATATTTATTTAAATTAGAATAAAAGTCGTTCATAAATGCTGGGCGTGCGAGAGTTAAAAATGGACGAATTTATTCCACTTTGACTTTGATGTGGAAACCTAAAAAAAAAAATGAAAGATTAATAAGCAGATTTAAATATAAAAATTTAGCCTAATTAAGATAATTTATATATGTTTCTACAAAAAAAAATGTGTATAATAATATAATTGTCTTAAGTACCCACAGAAATGTCGCATCTGAACAAATTAATTTCATAATCTATATTCCATGACACGAGATGGCGTCTTAGGAATAATTTGTTTTATTACTAATATATAATACTTTTTTTATTGATTAAGTATTTTATTAACTGAGGAAAGAAATTCCTTGATTTTTACTGACATTTCTTGAACTATTTGTGCAATATCTAAGTACACACGATGGCATATTTTTATCAAGAGGTTTTTTTTAATCAAAACAACACGTGACAACTCTACAAGCGCATATCGAGTGGCTAATTAAAGTGAGGTGTAAGCACATTACAGCTTAATACAGATTTACCAAAGAGGTCTGCCAGTTGTACGTGTTTGGCGGATAGATATGCTAATGCATTAAGACGTTCAGGCACAGATTTATCGGCTACTTTCTGCCAGCTGAACGTGTTCGAAGCCAATGGGTCGGGCACGGCAAACAAATCTGAGAGATAACCGTGCGTGTGTGCGTAGAAAAACAGATGTGTCTATTAGATCACACCTCAGTTAGCAAATAATGCATTACGTATAATGTACGTATTCAAAAGATGGTTCATTCTTTCTTAAAAAAACGAAATAATCTCTTTCTTATTCTTATTCATTGTTCTGGATTAAAAAATCCTTGAGAAGATTCACACGGCTATATCAGGACCGCTTTTGTAATCGTTGTTTTTACCAAATACTTGTACATTTTCTTTCTTCAAAACTAACACACTTTCGTGCGACATAAAAAGCTGCCACGTGCCACTTTAAAAACGGCAGCTTAGGTGTCCCGAAGATGGGTTGGCACGAACCGGAGTGGTACCACGGCCTCACAGAATACCCAGCGTGAAGTAGAAGTTTATTCCTGCGTTTCGCTTGGTTAGTGAAGGTGGCCGGAGGCTCAATCTCCCCCCCCTCTTAACATGGTAGCGGACTCATATAAGAAACTACCACAGGAGGATACCAGCAACCCTGGTGACGGAGAATCCACGCCCAAGCTATCCTACTCTTCCTAAGCGTGGATGCTCAGGCTGCCCGCGTATTCTGGGGGGAGGGGGTGGCAAAATTCCTCTCAAGATGACAACTACTCGGAGCAAGCTAAGCAACAAGACCAAGGCGATACAATTTAGGACATTCCTTTGCGCCTCGGCCAGAAGTTTCCATATACGTAAGAGAGGACATCTGTTCTCGATGCTTCGGTAGTCTTAAAGGCTCAAACCTGTCCATCTTTTGGCCACTCGTAGACAGCGACTACCGTCCGTGCGTCTACTTGTGCCTCTATATCTATATCCCATAGCGGTAATGCTACAGACGAACTCGTTTAACACATTTAAATTGCTACAGATTCCTTGCTACAGCAGATCCCATCCGCAGAGATGGTGATCCTTGGCGATTTTTACGCCCACCACGCCAAATGGCTCGGTTCACATTTAACCAATCATGCGGGGAGATTTTGTTATGAATTTGACTTGGCATATGGCCTGACACAGCTGGTTACTTCGTTATCATCATCACCATTACAGCCCTTCACAAGTCCACTGCTGAACATAGGCCGCCCCCAAGTAATGCCACAAAGCACGGTCCTGAGCCACCTGCATCCATCGACTTCCTGCATATCCTACCAGATTGTCACTCCATTTAGTGGGGGGTCGCCCTACACTACACCTACCGGTATGAGGCTGCCATTCGAGGACCTTTCTTCCCCATCGGTTATCGGTTCTTCGAGCAATATGGCCGGCCTATTGCCACTTCAGCTTACTAATCTGTTGGGCTATGGCGGTCACTCTGGTTTTTCTGCGGATATCCTTATTTCTGAGTCTATCATGCAGAGAAACTCCGAGCATAGCCCTCTACATAGCTCGCTGAGCGACCTTGAGCGTCCTCATACGGCCAGCAGTGAAGGACCACGTCTCAGATCCGTAAGTCATCACTGGCAAAACGCACTGGATGTACATTCTAGTTTTCAGAGATTGAGGTATACCTGACGAGAGGAGGAAGAGGGGGAAAGGAGCATGCGACTCGCCTAGTGGTAAATGATTACCGCCGCCCATGAACGCAACACCAAGGGAATTATAGGTGCATTGCCGGCCTTTTAGAAAGGAGTAACCTCTTTTCTTGAAGGTCTCTAAGTCGTATCGATCCGGAAATGTCGCCGGTGGTAAACAATTCCACAGACAAGTTGTACGAGGCAGAAAACCCCTAGTAAAAACGCACAGTGGTGGACCGCCAAGCATCCAGATGGTGAGGATGGTATCGTGAATTTTGCCGCGGTGTGCGTTCGTGAAATTTGGCAAGTAGGATTAATGCGAACAATTCCTCAGAGCACTCCCCCGTGGTAGATGCGATAAAATACGCAAGAAGATGCAACATCTCTTTGCAGTGCCAGTGAATCGAGCCGATCAGAAAGAACTCGGTCGTCGACAATTCGAATCGATCTGTGCTGGATGCGATCAAGTAGAAGTAGCTGGCACAGGGGTGCCCCAGTCCAGAGATGAGAACAGTAATCCATGTGAAACCGAACTTGCGCTTTGTAAAGTGGCAAGCGATATGCCGGCATGAAATACTGTCTCGCTCTGCTGAGCTCGCCAAGCTTGCTGGGCAAGTCAATTTGGCCTTCCAAGTCATAGCGACCACGTGACTGCACACTATTCGGTAAGTCAACGCCGAGGATTGGACTAGATTTAGTCGCCCCCAATTTTCCAATTAATTTATAAGTGTTATTTATTTTTATTGTAATAATTTATTTCGACTTGTGTTTCTATTATTTATCACATTTTGTAAATTTTTACAAGTTTTTTAATAAATTTATTTATTTTGAAAGACAATATTTTGCCTTTAATTTACTATAATACTTAATATATTTATTTTAACTTTATGCTTATTAATGCAATTTTAAGACTGACACACCGTATGAATGCTTGGCTGCTCACCACTTTACGTTTCACTAGGAGTTTTCTTCAACGTACGATCTCTCTGTGGAATCGTTTACCACTGGTAATTTTTCTGGACCGATATGACTTAGGGACCTACAAGAAAAGAGCTTACTCCTTTCTAAAAGGCTGGCAACACACCTGCAATTCCCCTGGTGTGACAGTTGTTCATGAGCGGCGGTAGTCACTTACCATCAGGTAGGCCGTATGCTTGTTTATCCTCTTTCCTATATAAAAAAAATCCTCCTTTCCGGACGATCCCAGCGTTATTGCTGGTTCTGTCGCTGATGTGGTACTTCACGGTATGGAACTTTCTATTCCATCTTCTGTGGTGCCTGGCGCCTTCACAATTGAACACATTCAGCGCAAAGTGGTTCGAATTGTCAACGATCGAAATTAATTCAAGCTGCCAAATTTCACTAACGCAAATCGCATCAAAATTCACGGTATCATCCACAATATCTTGATGATTGGCGATCCACCACTGTGTTTTTTCGTTGTAAAACCTTTCTGTAGAATTGTTTACCACTGGCGATTTTTCCGTACCGATATGACTTAAAAATCTTCAAGAAAGGAGCACTCTTTATAAAAGCCCGAAAATATGCCTATAATTCCTCTGGTGTTGCCGTTGTTCATGGGCGGCGGTAGTGACTTATCATCAGGTGAGCCGCATGCTCGTTTTTCCCTTCTATTATTCCGTCATCCTTTTTGAGGAATCGGTGCCAGTGCGTTACTGTTAACAGAATCATAAATAATGAACTGGAAACATATTCTTCTACCCTAAAATATAACACATGCGGTATCCCTTAGGGAAGTGTTCTATATATATATATTATACATAAATGACATAACCAAAATGACTGGTCATAAATATATCTTGTTTACAGATGACATATCAATAATTGTGACATCAGATAAAAATAAATATAATTCTGTATATGGCCATCAAATTGAATTTAATAATACTATTGACAACATTATTAAATGGCTAGAGGAAAATAATCTAAAATTAAATTTAAATAAATCAAATTTCATACAATTCAATAAATCGAAACATGATAAATACAATTTTAACCTTAATATCGAAAAGATTAAGAAAATCACACATAGGTACTAAATTTTTAGGAGTAACTATAGACTGGGATCTAAACTGGAAATTACACATTGAGGTCTTATGCAAGCGTATCAATAGCTTTATTTATGCTCTTTACAAAACATGGAGCGTAACTAACTTACAAACAGCTATTACCACTAGTCATTTAATAACAAGCGTATGTAGCTTCGAATCCACGTTATGGGGGAATGATATGGGGCAATAGTACTGAGAAACAAAAAGACATTTGTAGCGCAAAAAATGCATCACAGCCATGTGGAATTCCACCAAGCGAGTCCTGTAGAGCATCTTTTTGGGACTTGGGATTACTTCCGTTGACAGCATTGTACGTTTTTTAAATGACTTGCTTTGTCGAACGTCATATTGAGCCATAAAGACAGAGATATAAACTTTCGAAGAAATTTGGATAGATTAGTGTTAAAGCGTCATCCCGAGATCTACTAAATTCAAAAAAAGTTATTTGGCAATGTATGTTAAGGTATATAATAAGATACCCAATGACATTAAAACCGTAAAATGTATTCACTTATATCGAGACTCTCTAAGTGACTTATTGATTTGTTGATATTGATTTTTATGAACGTATTTGACCCTTTTTGAAATAAATGTTACCTCAAATGTTTGGACCTAAACTTGCATGCTAATTATAAGCGAAATATTTGAACTTATTTTACTATACCGCCTACAAATACCATGTTTTATGCAAATGAATTAATTATTTTTATTATTAAAAAACAATAAAACCTGTTTCAAATCTATCTACCTTCTAAGGAAACCACCTTGGCTTATAACTAAATTTTGCTTTGAACAGCTGTCTGATTACAATGGAATACTGAGCACGTTTGTGGTAAAAGTCAAAGTGAAAATAGAGTTAAGATCTGTAAATTTGAAAAGTAATTACTTAGTACAAAAAGATAAAAAGATGTCATTCATTTTTTGCTAATAGTATTACAATAGCGAAAATATTTTCAATCAGTTCAAACTTCTCGCATGCTTTTAATACACAAATTGAAATGTACCATATGTTTATTATAAACAATTTCAAATACCCCTTACAATCTATCAGAATAATGGTAAATGTGTGCTTCGTAAAATGGCATGTGTTTTAAATGTAAAACGAATTGATTGTAGTGACTTAATTTAAAAAAAAATTTCGCTTATGCGTTGTATCGCTCACTCAGGCAATATTCAATAAACGGACATTTGTGTATATATGAACGAACTGAACTTGGATGGTAGCCAAGGCAATCCCAACGCCAAATTTTAATTATATTTATAAATGCCACAGATTAATAATAATTAATGCGGAGCAACTTTGAATACACGCGTGATATTGTTGCATTTGAACTTTTTAGGTACTTTGTTTACATTAAAAGCAAGGAGATGATTCCCATTCCCTGTGGAGTGTAGTGTGGTTTTAACGATAATATAGAAATAGAAACAGCAATTTTTTATTTAATGGAGATTATTGAACTTTTTATTCTTATTAGAAGTAATTTTCTAATTGATCAATGTTTCGGAAAATAGTTAACCAATGAAGGTGCGAAACGTAACCCAGCACGACGCATTTCCTCAAATAAACAAATTCAATTTATATTATGCTGTAAAGTTAATAAAAATACAAAACATTTACGATACAACACGGTTTACCCTATTTTAATAGATTATTATCGTCCCAGTATTTCCTAATAGTGTAATAATTATTTTATCATTAGAGAAATTATGAATGTATTACTAACCTTGTGGAGTCGAGAAGCGGTAGAACTAGCTTTTGTTTATTTCTAGTATTTATACTTTACCGATTGTTATTATTTATTTTTAACATAATTTAATATATTACAATTTAAAAAAAAAACATATGGCCTCACGACGACACGCTAAAAAACGAATCTGGATAGTAATAATAATTACATTCACATCTTAAGAAATGTCTTTAATATGCAGAATAATATAGCACTGGCACATAACACCAACCACATCTTAGGAACTAAAAGTAACACATCGGAATATCCGCCTTTGATCCAGTGTAGGATGTAACAAACATAACATAAACACTCACGCCTGTCACCCAGAGGGGTAGGCAGAGACTACGGACTTCCATTTGGCACGATCCTGACATACCTCTTTCGCCTCCTTTACATCCATATATCTACGCATACATGCTCGTCGGTTAAGGGTACTTCTAACGTGGCCCCCTTTTCAAAATATCGCCAATTTGGTCGATAAACTTTTTTCTAGGGCGTCCCTTCCCGACTCGGCCGTTCACATCTGCCATATAAATTTGCTTTGTCACTCTTTCCTCATTCATTCTTTCTACATGACCAAACCACCGAAGCATTCCTTTCTTAATCCTGGTCACAACATCATCTTGCATACCACATTTATGTAGGATGTATTTGTTTTAATTGCTTTGGGGAATCAATATTAATATTTAGAGCTAATAATAATGAATGATATCAATTAAGATTCAAATGTTTTATTTTTGACCACTTATTTTTTTTTAAAATTTAAATAAATATCATGGATATTTTAATTATTCTTAATGCTAAATTTTAATGTCTTTTAAACCATCCAAAAATTGTAATATTATAATACTAATGATTATTTATAAAAATGTTAATATTTTGAATGACAAATATTTTACTGAATATCAAAATATTAGTATCAAAGAATCCTAATCTATCAGTGATGTTATGGACCCAACGACGAGGAACGTCATAGATGCAAAAAATTCGTATGCCGGAATGTTATCACCCTCTAGGGCTGAGGTGGAATGTAAACCCGTTTAAAGTGACTCCAGTTCTAGTCATGCAAAATAATATGAAACACAGCAGTATTACGTAATCTTACGCTAGTATTCTCTTAAGGACGCGTTTACAAAATTGATAGGTATAGAATCGCACTACTACATTGACAAAAGTCACACACACACTAGTGTACGCACGGTTGGCTGTGGGAATCGTAGTCAAATGAAATTATTTTGATAATTTGAAAGATTGAATTTGTTTTTCATTTCTTATATCTACCTCAGAAATATACTTCGATACGAAATACGAATACCTGCTCCAGAGACTGCTTGGCACTGGAAGCCCTCTACTGGTAGTGAGATGTTAGCTCTGGACTTTGAACTGGTTTTGTCAGTTATAATAAGACCTTACATACCTGCGGACTTGATGGAGTGACCTGAAGGTGTAATTTGGTGATTACAACAGGAACTCCTAGACTAGTGGAACTAGGTGTGCCGAGTTTGGGTTCGTTTTGTTGGTTATGATGAGACCTTACCACCGGACTTGATGGAGTGACCTGAAGGTGTAATTCGGTGATTACAAGTGGAACTCCTAGACTAGTAGAACTAGGTGTGCCGAGTTTGGGTTCGTTTTGTTAGTTATGATGAGACCTTACCACCAGACTTGATGGAGTGACCTGAAGGGGTAATTCAGTAACTACTGCTGGAATTTCTGAACGAGTAGAACTAGGTGTGCCGAATTTGGGCTCCGTTTTGTTAGTTATGACGAGTCCATACCTCCGGACTTGATGGAGTGACCTGAAGGTGTAAATCGGTGATTGCAACTGGAACTCCTAGACTGGTAGAACTAGGTGTGCCGAGTTTGGGTTCGTTTTGTTAGTTATGATGAGACCTTACCACCAGACTTGATGGAGTGACCTGAAGGGGTAATTCAGTAACTACTGCTGGAATTTCTGAACGAGTAGAACTAGGTGTGCCGAATTTGGGCTCCGTTTTGTTAGTTATGACGAGTCCATACCTCCGGACTTGATGGAGTGACCTGAAGGTGTAAATCGGTGATGGCAACTGGAACTCCTAGACTGGTAGAACTAGGTGTGCCGAGTTTGGGTTCGTTTTGTTAGTTATGATGAGACCTTACCACCAGACTTGATGGAGTGACCTGAAGGGGTAATTCAGTAGCTACTGCTGGAATTTCTGAACGAGTAGAACTAGGTGTGCCGAATTTGGGCTCCGTTTTGTAGGTTATGATGAGACCTTACCACCGGACTTGATGGAGTGACCTGAAGGTGTAGTTCGGTGATTACAAGTGGAACTCCTAGACTTGTAGGACTAGGTGTGCCGAGTTTGGGTTCGTTTTGTTAGTTATGATGAGACCTTACCAACAGACTTGATGGAGTGACCTGAAGGGGTAATTCAGTAACTTTTTTTTTTTTTTTTTTTTTTTTTTATATACTAAATATGTTCTTAAAAATGTACTTGATTACTAAGTTATGGTAAACACTTTGTTTTATGTTAATCAAAGCTCTTCCCACTTACATAAAACCTTAAATAAGATACACAAAATATAATGAAATAATACAAGTGACACAAAAAGAGAAAAAAAAAGAAAAAAAATATAAATATAGATCCTTAGAATTTAAAAGACATGCACAGATGAAAAAAAAAATTTAGCAGAGAAGTAACAAATTGACATCTATGAACACTTATGCAAGTACTGTTAACAAATTCTCCGTTTCTTCATAAGACTTTAGTTGAAGCCATTTTCTGAGGGCAATGTTGCAGTCATGCTTATTCATATAGTATATATGAACAATTTTGTTTACTTTATTATATAAATATGGGCCAAGAAAACAAAAATATTTTTTTATAAATTTTGTGTTGGGCTTAAAACTGGACTTAATCACAATGTCTTTACGACGTTTACATTTGATTTTGTCAGGGTCATAGTTTATACACTGATGCTGTTTTTTTATAACATTTAGAACAAATAGTTGGCGAACAGTTAGTACTTGGCAGTTATTGTAGAGTAATATTGTAGGATATTGAAATGGTTTAAAAGTGGAGACCTTTAAAAGCGCTCTTTGAGCCCTTTCTAAAGAAACCATGTGCGTTTTTAGAGCCCCACCCCAACAAGAAATGCAATAAGTTAACAAGGATTCACACAGAGCAAGATACAGCTGTTTCAAAAGATATGGTTGCACTACATGTCTTAGATTTTTAAAAACATATATAAGTTTGCGGATACGATTTTTTAAATGTTGAATATGGTGTTCAAAAGATAGATTTTTGTCTAGAAGGATACCCAAATACCTGATAATCTCAACTCTTTCCAATAACGGACATCGGCAGGAAGTGAGAGAGCTAGGATTTTTTAAAATACAGCTATGTGCACGTAGAGAGAAATCGTTTCCTGGTTGCGTCACATCACGAATGGAAAAGGTCAGATATTTGGTTTTCCCCGCATTTAAAGTTAATTTATTAGAGCACAACCACCTTTGTACAGTATTAAATGAATTTTGGGCAGCTTCAAAAGTTTTTTTCCAATCACCCTCTGCAAAAAGTAGCACAGTATCATCTGCATAACAAATAGACTTTCCAGAGATGAGCTTCATTTGACAGAGATCATTAACATAAATTGTGTATAAGGTGGGCCCCAGTATACTGCCCTGAGGTACACCGTAGGTCACTGGTAAATCTGAACTTCTGTGATTACTAATTTTAACACTTTGCAATCTATTTTTCATGTAACTCTTAAATAAATTTAACTGCTTTCCACGTACACCAAGCCTTTTAAGCTTTTCCAGCAAGATAGGCACAGAGACCGTATCAAAAGCTTTCGCTAAATCTAGAAAGATCGCTAAACATCGTCTGCCTTTGTCCAAGTTTTCTGATATAAACTTAATTACGTCATGCATAGCACCATCTGTGTTTTTACCAGATCTAAAGCCATATTGGTTTTTAGCGAGTAGATTGTTCGTCTCTAAATAGTTGATAAGGCGTGTATTTATTATTTTTTCTAATAATTTGGACATAGCCGGGAGTAAAACTACTGCTGGTATTTCTGAACCAGTAGAACTAGGTGTGCCGAAATTCACTCCATCAAGTCCGGTGGTAAGGTCTTATCGTAACTAACAAAACGAAACCAAACTCGTCACACCTAGTTCTACTAGTCTAGGAGTTCCATTTGTAACCACCTGATTACACCTTCAGGTCACTCAATCAAGTCCGGTGGTAAGGTCTCATCGTAACTAACAAAACGAACCCAAACTCGGCACACCTAGTTCTACAAGGCTAAGAGTTCCACTTGTAATCACTGAACTACACCTTCAGGTCACTCCATCAAGTCCGGTGGTAAGGTCTCATCATAACCTACAAAACGAACCCAAACTCGGCACACCTAATTCTACCAGTCTAGGAGTTCCAGTTGCAATCACCGATTTACACCTTCAGGTCACTCCATCAAGTCCGGAGGTATGGACTCGTCATAACTAACAAAACGAAGCCCAAATTCGGCACACCTAGTTCTACTCGTTCAGAAATTCCAGCAGTAGTTACTGAATTACCCCTTCAGGTCACTCCATTAAGTCTGGTGGTAAGGTCTCATCATAACTAACAAAACGAACCCAAACTCGGCACACCTAGTCCTACAAGTCTAGGAGTTCCACTTGTAATCACCGAACTACACCTTCAGGTCACTCCATCAAGTCCGGTGGTAAAGTCTCATCATAACCTACAAAACGAACCCAAACTCGGCACACCTAGTTCTACCAGTCTAGGAGTTCCAGTTGCAATCACCGATTTACACCTTCAGGTCACTCCATCAAGTCCGGAGGTATGGACTCGTCATAACTAACAAAACGGAGCCCAAATTCGCCACCCCTAGTTTTACTCTGCAAGAAGTTCAAATAGCGGTCACGAAAGTACACCTTCAGGTCACGCCATCAAGTCCGGAGGTAAGGTCTCATCATAACCAACAAAACGAGCCCAAACTCGGCACACCTAGTTCCGCTCGTCCAGGAGTTGCAGTAGTAGGTAAGTTTATATATCCTACTTATTTTTAGCTAAATAAAAAACTGTGAGTATAAAAATAATAATTTTATCACTTGTCAAGTACTTATGTTTCCAATTTGTTTTTTTCTAATATTTTGTGTATGTACAGCGATCTTTTCAGAATGGGCCGCTGCAAACAGGCGATACAGTGTCCACTCACGACGGCGGCCAAGCGCGGACTGTGGTTTCATCGAAATCTTTGTACAATAAATCAAAGCAGGCACCAACAATAAAATAGCCCTTATTGCAATAGATTATGATTTATCCGTATTAGCAAAATATGTGAAAAAATGTGCATCAGTTTTTATTTTTTCTACGACTATTTGTGACATTTTGATAAAAATAAACACAGGGTTTTTTAATTGAATATGTCTGTTATCTTATAGTATTTTTTAAATTTTTTAAATACGTTGATAATAGACCAAAACATGTACCGAAACACAAGCCGGTATCGTTAATTTTGTAGAAAATGGCAACGAAAGTTCGTTTTTACAATATAAAAAACTACTATTTTCAACAAAAGAGTTACAGACGTTTGCAGATGAAGAACCAATCTATACATGGTAGTTTTTACTTATATTTGATTTGGTTTAGTTTTGTCACAAAATCTCCCGAAAAACACCCTAATTTTGGTTGATTTGTAAACGCGTCCTTAAGAGTCTGGTCCTATTATAAATACCTTTAAGACATCTCTATCTACCCGGTAGATTATGATTGTGGATCCAAATAGACGGAGCGCAAATATCTCTTTAACTATCAACTTTAAACTTAATATTGCTTTCAATTTTTTTTTCGAATAAAAAAATAATCATCAAAATTGGTTCTTCTAGAAAAAAGTTCTGAAGTAATACACATAAAAATACAGTCGAATTGAAAACCCCCTCTGTTTTTTAAGTTGGTTGAGAAGTAAAATAAAATTATTAATGTTAGATTGTGACCATGATATGTATATGATAAATATGAATTATTCAGCCCGACAATTAGGAGCAACGTTGAGGTTCGACACATCTGGTACTGCGAAAGCACAACTGCCTGCCAAACGTGGCGATTATGACAGATACTGGTCTGATGATAAAGAAGAAAACCTCATATTGCTTTGATGGAACTTGAAAAAATATGAGAACTAATGCTTGGAATGCCATTGTAGATGTTTTGAGTCCAAGAAAGGGAAAGGCAAGCTACATTTTGTTAAATAGCCTGTAATTCAGTGTATTCCAATATAATTTAAAAAAGAAACTCACAACTAAGGGTGTAAAATATGGGTGAAGTTTGTAATGTTTACGTTTGATGTCATTCCTTAGTTCACTAAAAAGAGTAAAATAATTAAATTTTTATTTAAAAGTAAAACCAACTTCAAAAACAAAACAAATACATGAAAACGCAGAGCTAGACAATCATTCTTCGATACTCAACGTCTTGTACAAGACAAAGCCCCGAATTCAGAAGCTATTAGTGGAAATTATTATTTTTTATTTTGGAGTCTGTTTTAATTTTCTTGTATAAGTTCAAATTAGTTGATTTATTTTCTGTATTGTTTTTCTTAACTTCCGTAGGTAAAACGGTCTGATGCATCACTTACCGGATACTGTACAGCCGTATAATCGTCTTACTGTACACAGCTTTAATGTATCTTCTTAAAATAATATGTTCTATATGAGCTAGCTGGGCTCTATGTGAAATAATTTATATTTTATAACGTTAAAAATTTAATTTTTCAAACAAGACTGGATACATAGTCATAAACATTTATTTTGATTTGATTTGGCCAATGAAATTAAGCTTAAAGATTTTAAAATAAACCAAGAATAATTTTAGATCTGCCAGTTACTGACTGCAAAGATTGAAAAAGTTTATAAAATATGTCCACAAGGATGCTTCGTTTATTTAAAATTTTAATATTTTGTACGTTCTTCCATTCCATAATTTTAGTGACGGTCATTCCATAATATTAAAATAAATAAAGGTGTTAACATCTTTCCTAATAAATACATTTAAATGTGAATGGAGATACATTCCCACAGGATATCTCTATCAGTGTGAAACAGCGAAATAACGTTATTGTTTCGTATAGTGAAATACGAAATTCCGCCACCCAATAATGGATTCAAAGGCACTCCATATTTTTCCTATTAGGATTATTACATACGTATTTTGTTTCATCTATTTAGGATAAAGTTGTTTATCGTTTATCGTAGGAAAAGAGAAAAGGCTTCCTTACACTGTGAACTGAGGTGCATACAATGCCGATTTACAAAAGTAAAGATATTTCTATGAAAATTGTTACTTGTCTTATCCTTTACGTCTTAACGTTGATTCGTTATTGATCCATCAGTGAAGAGGAGGGTCGAAAAGAGGTCACAGCGGCTGAGCCATAGACTAGAATCGTCACTAGAGCTGAAAATTCTAGTGCTTCCGAACTACATTAGTTAGGTGCCCGTGGTCTCCATTGTATCCGGTATCCTAGCAATATGCGGTAACCGTAGAGTGTGATTATAGTCTTTAAATGAAACTTATATAATATTTTTTACGGATTTCATAGCGTTCAATTTAACTTTTTAATTCGCGATGTTTCTGGGAGATGTTTACGTCACGATGTCATAGTTAGCCCGGCTACCTTCAGTTTTTGAATATTAATATTTTGATCCGATATTGATTTGACGCCACAATAAAAACTTTACAAAAAGGTATGAATTACTCCTTAATATCGCAAAAAAAAACTGTATGAGGACATTATCTTTAGTGTTGAAGATTGTCTGTATAAAAATAATATTGTTAATGAAAATTTAGAGGCCATACATTAAGACATTTCATCTATGTTACGTCGAAGTTCAGCACCGAAATTAAATCTTCCCAAAAATGAATTTAACATGTTGAAAAACTTACGCAACAGACCAGTGCTTACGATTCTTCGCGTAGATAAAAGTAGTGCTGCGGTTATAATGGATACGTCAGATTACAATTTTAAAATACTTTTGTCGGATGAAAGTACTAACCCAAAAGGTTAAAACAGACCCTACAAGTAATACCCTTAAAACAACCAGCGATCTTATTAAAAAATACTCAGAGAAATTGAATCTAGTTGTTAGTTCGACAATATATGCATGTGCCAAACCACCGAAATTGTATGGGTTACCAAAATACACAAACCTAACGTTTCATAACGTCCAATAGTGAGTCAGATCGATTCGCCAACTTACAGATTGGCTCAATACTTAACCAAAATATTATCATCACTCAGAGGACACACAAGAGCACATACTAAGGATTCATACCATTTTGTCAATGAGATATAAGACCTACATCTCACTGACAATGAAACCATGGTTAGTTTTGACGTTCAGTCTCTATCAACATGCCTACGTGTTGAAGACTGCATCTCAATTATAACTGGGAAACTAGATGAAAATAACATGTCACCAGAATATGCAGTACTACAACGACATTGCCTTACATCTATCTATTGTGGAAGGAAGAGTTTTACAAGCAAGAAGATGGTGTTGCGATGGGTTCATCTGTATCTTCCATTGTCATCGATATATTAATGGAAGAAGGTTAGTCAGTTCTTACCATAAGTCAAGTGTCATATTCCTCTACAAGATGCAGGATTAAAGGAAGAGTTAACTTTCCAGTGGAAAAAAGTTCTCCACTATGTAAGTGTCTCCATTACGATCGAGGCTAAAGAACATATAGCTTATGTGAAGCATCGTCGTTCCGGGAAGTCTGCAGTTTGTGATCATTTCCTAGGCGGCCCCAACTATTACATCAGATTTGATAAACCACATATACTAGCAAAAGAACATCGCTTCCAACCAAGGATGATAAGAGAACCTATTGAAATTAAAAAACATCCTAATTTCAATACAGAAGGAGGCTGGGTACTACCACCTGCTTGGGACCCTGTAATAAATAAAATTAAAACTAAACCCAAACCCAACCCCATACCACTGCAAGACTTCAAGACACAGTAAGTTCATTCTGCGAAGTTCGGACCGTAAATAATAATTAAAAAGCTGAAGGTATTCCGGGTTAACATTGAGATCGGGACGTCAGTTACCTCAGTCCCCCGTGACCATGGGTGCTGGAAAGCACCCGGAACGTTGTGTATTAAAAATAAAACGCGATAAAATCCGTAAAAGTAGTTTTAATCAATGTGTAGTATTCGCGTCAATATAAGAAATCAAAATGTATAAATTTATAAAAAAAATGAAAAAATGTATCAATAGACTTAAAGTGAGGTGTAAACAATTTTTTTTACATCACATTTTAAAAGGTATCATTTTAAAAACCTTGGTTGTTAGGAAATAATTAACGAAATATGGTTTATTTAAACTACAAAAACTTTCAATTAGCTGATTGCTTTTACTTTTTATAGATTTATTACGGTAAGGGGTGTTACGAGAAATGTACCCAGTTTATTCTTCAACCAAAATCAAGACCCTCCCGAGTTTAACATATCAATCGAAGAAAGTACTGGCGGTATTTTCATATCAGAAAATCAACTTAACATGAGGAATTCAAATCAAACGGAAAAAGAACCACGATTGCATAAATGACCATCGTAAAGTAGCAGCATAGTGCTGCTATCTAGAATGAGGAGTGACAAGAACCGTTGACTCTTTTTACTAAAAAAAAGGCACCAATGGAGTTTATTTACCGTTTCTTCTTAGAGTATCCTAATTCTGAAACTGTAGTAGATTAAATGAATTCAATCTAAAAAATGTAGAAGTCGACTTCAAAGAACTGAAAAAAAAATCACATTCTAAATTCGGTGCGAAAACTCAGAGAGTAATTACCACAGTACGCGAACGACCTGGCCTCGAAATCCGCCGGTATCAATGAAATTATTAAATATAATTTTAACTTCAGATTTATCAAGTATTCGGAGGTAAAAATATCGTAAGTCCTTAAGATGCGACTTGTATTTCAGAGAAATTAATATATATATATATATATATATATATATATATATATATATATATATATATATAAACCCTGTGGTTACCGTTAACTGCGTTATCAGAATCAGTACTCAAGCGTTTAGATATAATTTTTTTCAAGAAAAAGACATGCTCGTTTGCCCCCTCTTCTATAAAAAAATAAAAAAATTTAAAAAACTTAATTTGAATGAAAAAAAAACTTTAATTTGCATATTGTATGTGGTTTTATTATCTCTGCATTTCCAGAGGATTAAGAGGATTGTCAAAGACCCCGCAGTACCGATACTCGTGTGGGTTAGAGGAAATAAAAACAATACATTTTGCAAATTGATTGTTTTTGACTAAAATTATTTTTTTAATATGTTTTTTGAAAAAAAAAATATTTCTATACGCTTGGATACTGATTCTGATAACACACTTAACGGGAACCACAGGGTTTTTGTTACATATTATATATATATATATATATATATATATATATATATATATATATATAATCCCATAAGAGATTGGTCGTACAAACATGGTGTCTTAGTTTTTGGTCTTGCAGCAAGAGTCTCGTAAGTCTCGCAATTACCTATTAGCCTATTGTTATTTATTAAACGTTACTTTAGATCTTAGAACAACTTAACAGAGTAGGCACATTTTGAGCTTGAATTAACATAGCCATAGAAAGACTAACCAAATTAATAAATGTCTAAACATTTAATGAGAAATTCGAAAAAATCTACTAATACCGGGTGGGGTTTGAACCCACGACCTAAGCGATCCGTGTCGATGCTCTAACCAGAGGTGTCTACCAAGTCTCACGGCCACGGGAGTTAATCTGTTTCTTAATAAACGTTTACATTTAATAAGCTTACATGTGCTGAAACTTAGTCAAAACATATAAAAAACAAATTAATGACATTAACTTGACTGTATTATAAAGAACATTATCTGTCTAGAAAGAAATTGATAGACTCTTATATGAAATGAATAAAAGAGTTATACAATTTACCATTTATTTAAATAAAAAAATAAAATACAATACAAATTAAATTATATCATCATCATCATCATCACAGCCCTTCACAAGTCTACTGCTGAACATAGGCCTCCCCCCAAGCAATGCCACAAAGCACGGTCCTGAGCCACCTGCATCCATCGACCCCCTGCATATCTTACCAGGTCGTCACTCCATCTAGTGGGGGGTCGCCCTACACTACGCCTACCGGTACGAGGCTGCCACTCGAGAACCTTTCTTCCCCATCGGTTATCGGTTCTTCGAGCTATATGGCCGGCCCATTGCCACTTCAGCTTACTAATCCGTTGGGCTATGTCGGTCAATCTGGTTTTACTGCGGATATCCTCATTTCTGAGTCTATCACGCAGAGAAACTCCGAGCATAGCCCTCTCCATAGCTCGCTGAGCGACCTTGAGCGTCCTCATACGGCCAGCAGTGAAGGACCACGTCTCTGATCCGTAAGTCATCACTGGCAACACGCACTGGTTGTAGACTTTAGTTTTCAGAGATTGAGGTATACCTGACGAGAAGATATGTCGTAATTTCCCGAACGCTGCCCAGCCGAGTTGAATCCGTCGATTGACCTCTCGGTCGAAGTTGGACTTACCTAGTCGGACTATTTGTCCCAGGTAAACGTACTCGTCAACAACTTCGAGCATAGTGCTCCCAACAACTACCGGCATAGGTGTGACATGGACATTAAACATAATCTTTGTTTTGTCCATGTTCATCTTAAGACCTATCCGTTGGGAGGCACTATTGAGGTCATTGAGCATAGTGCTTAAGTCCACCAGCGATTCTGCCATAAGGACTATATCGTCGGCAAATCGAAGGTGAGTGATGTACTCGCCATTGATGTTAATACCGTATCCTTTCCAGTCCAGTAGCTTGAAAACGTCTTCCAAAGCAGCGGTGAAGAGTTTCGGGGATATAACGTCACCCTGTCTTACACCTCTCTGCAGTTGGATAGGTTTCGAGCTCTGGTTCTGTACTCGGATAGCCATCGTAGCCCTACTGTACAAACACTTCAGCACTTCGATATACCGACAGTCAACTTGGCACCGCTGAAGGGACTGCAGCACCGCCCAAATTTCGACGGAATCAAAGGCTTTCTCATAGTCCACATACGCCAGGCAAAGTGGCAAATTGTACTCTTCAGTCTTCTGTACAATCTGCCGCAGGGTATGTATGTGGTCTATGGTACTGAAGCCTTTTCGGAAACCGGCTTGTTCGGGAGGCTGGAAGTCGTCGAGTCTGCGTGCGAGACGATTCGTAATGACTCTCGAAAACAGCACGTAGACGCGGCTCAGAAGGGAAATCGGTCTGTAGTTCTTCAAGAGAGCGTTGTCGCCTTTCTTAAAGAACAAGACCACCGCACTTCTGCTCCACGCCTCTGGAGTAGTGCCACCATGGAGGACGGAATTGAAGAGCTTCTGAAGGACTTCAAGTACCGGTGTTCCACCCGCTTTCAGAAGCTCCGCTGTAATTCCATCCTCGCCTGGGGCCCTGCCGTTTTTAAGGTGCTGGAGAGCCATTCTAATCTCGCTTAGACTGACGTCCGGGATATCATCGGAATAGTGTCGGATAAGACTTGCTCTTGGATCGTTACTCACACTTGCGTGTGGCTCCAACGATGATGTGTACAGCTGCCCATAGAACCTCTCAATCTCACTCAAAATCTCAGGTGTCCCGGAAACGATGCTGCCACACTCAGTCTTCAGCCTTGACAGTTGGCTCTTTCTGGCAGACAGATCTCTGGCAAAGACTTTGGAGCCCTGGTTCCGCTCGATCGCTTCTTTAATACGAGCAGTATTAAAGTTGCGTAAGTCTCGCCGCATGCATTTGGAGATCTGTCTGTTCAGTTGCCTGTATGCTGTCAAATCTGTTGACGATTGCAGCCTCATCTCCCGTCTAACAGCCATGAGATTAAGAGTGTGATCGGAGAGTTTTTGTGTTCTTCTGCGGCGGGTCTTGCAGAACTTAGCTCCGACCGCATGGACAGTTTCCACGAGCTTGTCATTCATATCGTCGTATTATATAACAGTACACAACAGCTTTGACATTACTGTTACTTTGTATTAATTCTTTTGACCAAGAATTAATACAAAGTAACCATCTGGCTGACTCATCACTTAACCTATTTCTATGTTTTCTAATTACTAATGATGCTTTAGAAAATAATTTCTCAGCAGGTACTGAAGTTGCAGGTATTGAAAGAAAATCACGGGCCATCTTCGATATAGTCGGATATTCTGTCTCATGCGTCATCCACCACTCTAAAATGTCTTCCGAACTGGCGGCTCTGGGTTTACTTAGGTACTTCTCCAACTCGTCTATAACTAAGCCTTGATGATAAGATCCAGATCCAGATGACGTCGAGGGACATGCATACAATTTCTCAAAGTCTATTACGTCTTCATCTTCATAATATTCACATACTTTCTTTTCATTTCTTGGTGATCCTAGAGATGTATTCACTGAGTATAGACATTTATATTCTTTATAAAGTTCATTAAATTTGCGCAGGCTTTCTGTTTTAATTTGCTTCCCCCATAAAGTCATGTCAAAAGTCTGAGTCTTATGCCTGGGGACTAAAATTAAAGAGGTACAATAAATCCAGTTGCTCTTTTTATAATGTTTAAGAATTTTGTCTCGAGCTGCTTGAAAACCCAGAATGAGCCTTTCATCCACTTCGACTCGATTAGGTTTCTCATCTAATTGTTTTACAATGGATTCAATTTTATCGAGCAAGAGATTGAATGATACAATGACTAGCGGTAATGTAACATATTGTTCTCCACAAAGTTTCGTTGATAGAAGTTTAAAGTTTATTAGAAACTTATGTATTTTTTCGAGTATTTGCCATTCACTATCTGTGATTTGAAAATCATTCAATTCGGTGACAGAAGTGCACAATATGTTAATGCCAGTTCTCACTTTTAAACCAAATCCAATCATATCATGTGTGGAATTCCATCTCGTTGGACAGTCGAGTATGGGGTTCAGATTTGATGGAACGCCAGCTGCTTCACAAGCAGACTGAAACTTTCTCTTCAATATCTCACTTCTTTTTATTTTACTGGAAATACTGCGTAATTTTGTTATATCTATACTAGTTTCGTCTTCATTATCTTCATACTGCCGTTCTTGTCCCTTATTGTCAGTTTCACTGTGTAATGCTAAGGTCTTTAATAAATCTTGTACACCAAGGTTCAAAATGTGAGCAAAGCACCGGAAATGTTGATTGTCTGAATCAAAGTGTGGCAGCTGTTTGTCCAATTCATACATAAATTTGGTATTTGCAGTTGCGTTGTCGACCGTGATACCCTGTATTTTATCAATTATGTTATTCGTGGAAAATCGTTGCAATATCTTCCCCAGTATGTCGACCGCGTGATGGTATAAAATCAAGGACTACAGATCGATACTTCCATTCGTTGTCTATATAATGAGTAGTGACCCCGTAGTAACTCCTACCAGCAATTAACGTCCATCCATCAATGGTAAATAACATTTTAGATGAAAATTGTTGTATTCGCTTCTTAAGATTCAATTGAAGCTCTTCAAACCGTTCTTTGACCTTCCTTCTAAGTGTGGACCTTTTAGGAAACACCATATTTGGGCAAATTGATCGAAAATATACTTGTGTAGCTTCGTCATCGAAAAATGAGAAGGGAAGATATTTTTTAACCATCCAATCAACTATAGCTGTCGTGATGTTGTCACTGCTATTTTCAGACTGAAATAAAACAGTAAATCATGTGTCTCGCCGATTATAAATACAAATGAAAATATGAGTGAATTATAAATACATATTTAACACTATAATCTCTCTCTCTCTCTCTCCCTCTATATATATATATATATATATATATATATATATATATATATATATATATATATATATATATATATATATATATATATATATATTTATATATATATATAACTACCACTCACTGACTGGCTATAACGATATCTCAGGAACTATAAAATATACAAACTTGAAGTTTGTAAGGTAGGTTCCTTTTACGGCATAAAGATCAGTTAAGAAACGGTTTTAAGAAAATCTATCCCTAAGGGAGTGAAATGGGAGTTGGAAATTTGTATGAAAGTCCTACGTTTTTGAAGTTAGAGACAAGAAAATCGGCATTAAAGTTATGAGTTTTCAATAATAAAATCCTGAATAAGCTGTTAAAATAAAGCTGTTAAAGTAAAATGGTTACATGCAAGTCCTATATTTTTAAAGTATAGATATGAAGATCGACATTTACTTTATTAGTTTTAAATAATAAATACTTGCATAGTTAAGCTTTACCTATATAGCCTCTTTATACTTAGGTAAGACTTTTGCAGCGAGAAAACTTCAAAATCTCATAGGAAATCAGATATTGTACGCGGACGAAGTCGCAGACGGCCGCTAGTTACATAATATATGTGTTATGTAATTGTGTGATAAGTATATTGTTTCTTACCTGTCCACTTTTTCCGGTGGTTATTAAAAAGCTTGTGATATCTCCACTTAATTTTGGTTTTCAGGAAGAAATATTTGTGATTCCTTTTTGTGGAAAGATATTAGATGCTTCCTTAAACCTGAAGTGTTTCTATTTTTCATTTTTATTTCAACCTTTTTATGTTGACATAATTTACACAAAGCAATTTGGGATCCATAAATTATGTCGAAAAACTCATCAAATTTACTTTTAGGTCTTTTAGATCTATAAATCCAACTCTCACTACTACGACTAGAACTATTCGACTCTTCGTCACCCATGTCAAATTGTAAACTTATCACTCCGAGAACAACAAGGATTAGAGTAAAACAATTAATACATTAGACTCGAAGCAAAGCTCAATTGGGAATGACTGGAATTAAAATAAATACTACTATTTGTAAGTACACACCGAAAGACCGACAAAGGAAAGTTCGGCATCCTTTGATAAAATTAATGATTCTTCAGAAGATTCTTCAGACAATAATGTAGATGCGTTGCCAGATAGGTATAGTGTGCCTACGTAAAAATGAAATGTAAATATGTAAATAAAATTGTGTATATTATGTTCTTCTTGTTATTGAATTAATCTACGTTAATTAAATTAAATTTGCCTTCACTCGTTTGAAATTTAAAATTCAAATATGTTTTATTCAAGTAGGCATTAAAAATACACTTTTGAATAGTCATATAATCACTGTTTTCCCCAATTTTTTCTTTTCCATGTCCAGGGGTTCTGATTCTACTGAGAAGAATCATGGAAGAAAGTAAGAAACTCAGTAGTTGCTCTTTTCAAAATATTTTTACAATAGTTATATAATTATGTAAAGCGATAAGTCAAACATAAAATGTCAAATGTATATGTAGATAGCAAATCGGTTTAGAAATTTCTAGTTAGTCCTGTGTAGTACGAGAGGTCAGTTCCAAGCACTTTTGTCTGACTTAAATTGAAAATGTGAAAGATCCAACATTTCTTTTGGAATCTTATTATAAAAGCGTATATCGCTACCCAAGAACGCATTATATACTTTGTGTAACCGGAAAGCAGGTATTGTGATTTTATTTTTATTTCTACTATTAAAATTGTGCAAATCACTATTATTTACATCAATTCAATGCAATGAATTTCTTTAAACGGTTCTCTAAGAGATACTCGGGCTCCTAAAAAGTACATAGATCTTATTTTACGCTTTTTATTTAATATGCACACTTTTTATATTATTCGATTAGCATTGTACAAAATGTTTACACGTTTCAAGTGTGTTAAAAGTGTCTACAATATTTATCAAATGGGTGACGACATATTCGAACACTTTGTGTTCAAAAGTGTTTTTGAACACAAAGTGTTCCAAACTTCCACACTTCCAAAAATCGTGATTTGCAGTGAACTTATTGAGCATGTTTATCTATTAGGTAATAATAATAATAGTAAGTAATTATTATAAACCCATATAGTTAATATTATAATAATTACTTACTAGAGTAAATTATTATGGTATCTACCTATCCTTACCATTATCTAATTTCTAATTACAATATTCCTTGCGAGATCAGCATAATGTATTCGTGTCCATTCTGAGCACCCGGAAACTTATTTTATTTTTTGGAACATGTACTCTGTGGCGGCATTCAAACAGTGTTAAATGTAGTGCGTGCGGCGCGGCGGCGACGATTGAATGCGATATCAATAGAAGCCGTCGGCGCGTGTATCTTGACCTTGTACTTCCGAATAGCTGCAAAATTTCCTTGACAAGTCAGTATTCGACCTTTGATGATGCCGACAACAAGACGCTGCGCACTATCAAAGTGCCGATGGTCAAAACTAGGGATACACTGTTTTTTTTTCTTTTAATGGATATTTTCATCCGCTATGTATGTTTATGGTATTGTTCGTAATGCGCATAAGTCCAATTTCCCAAATTTTTTTTATATATTTTTTTGCATCTCATAGAGTCCCTAAGCGTATACCCGAACTCCTATACTCCCTGAAACGACACTCATTCCTAACTGCAAGACGCAAGAGTCTCGCAGGCTTAGTCTTGTTCTTGCTCAAATCTTGCACGGTCAGTCTTGTTCTTGGTCTTGCTAAAATTAGGCTGTCTTGTTCTTGGTCTTGGTCTTGCAAAAATGCAAGAACAAGACCAAGACTGCAAGATCAAGACCGATTTTGGGCAACACTAATCCAAATTCAAATCAATGGTTATAGGTAGTAGCAGAATATTAGATAGGAGGTATTTTACAATGGAACGTTGCTGCCATTTTGGAAGTTTAAAAAAAATCTTGGATGTATATGGACCATACGTTAAGCTGGGGAGTTTAAATTGTTGAAACATGCCGTAAAGTTACTGCCACCTTACGTTCTTTTTGTCGTTTCAAAAAATTTTCCACCTTTTAAAACTAAACTTCTGCTAATCCAGACTTTGATAATTATCCATTATTGATTATGCTGATGTATGTTACTCAGCTCTATCTCAATATGTTTTCGATAAGTTGGAGCGCCTTCTCAACAATTGTTTTCAACATTTTCGGCTTATGTAAGTACGACCATGTTTACCAGTACTGATCTAAGTTGAAATGGCTCTCTATTCGTCAAAAGCGTAGCTTTCGAACTTTGCAAGTACTATATTCAAGTTTAAATGACTCAAATTCTCCTTCTTATATCTAAGATAAATTTCAGTACTTGTATTCTACTCACGATAGAGTTCCCCGTTTCCAAAATAGTCTTAAAAATTCGTACTCCACCTACACACAGGAGTGGTTTCTTTAATTTCTCTTTTACTGTGGAATCAAAAGTGTCTAAATCAAAAATGCAAACAAAGACCATCTGAATTATTCGAATATTGTATTTGTTATTTTATTTTTGTCTCATAATATTTTATTTACTTATAGATTTGTACCCGTTTACATATTTGTTGTTGTCTGTATATATATATATATATATATATATATATATATATATATATATATATATATATATATATTTTAGATATTAAGTAAGTATGTATATTTTTGCTATGTCTATTATATCTATTTGCATTTTATTTTTTGTTATATCCTTATTACTTATATATTAAATATATGAAGTGATTGTTTACACCTGCCACAGTTTCTCAAATCATATAGGGTTGACGGCCCATAAGGCATTAAGTCCACCTTTTATATCTCTTAGTATAAGGTGTATAATAAAGATTTAATAAATAAATAAATAAACACCGAACATTCTCTAACGAAAGGCAAGTCGGATTAAAGGAAAAGTTAACTTTTAAGTGGAAAAAAGTTCTCCGCTATGTAAGTGGCTCCATCACGATCGAGCCTTCAGATGTAAATATAAGTATGTAATCACAAAAAAATATTTGATATTTTACATGACTGCGTGGTGAGTAAGAGGCTTAAAGTTCTAACTTCTCCAAGGAACCGTAGACCCTAGTATTTAGTATTAATGTGAACTTGATACATCTACCTGTTTCTTGAAAGAAGGGTCTTAACAGACGGACAGACAGAAGCATGGAGAGCACAGTGATCCTATAAGATAAAGGTTACGTATTTTTTCCTTTTTGAGGGTAGTTAAAAATACTTGGGACTACTACATACTACTACTAAATTCTTGGGATTTTATTTAGGCACATCAACTGTAAAGCAAGAATTTATGCTTTTGCAAAATGCAAATGTATGGATACGAAGCTTGCACGGCAAAAAGCGTCTCGGGTTAACTTATTAATTTTTAATATTGAACCACGCGACGCGAATGTGTTATATACTTAAAAGCAGGTAATTTTTTAAAATGATTGCTTATTTTACACTACAACTATTTTTACGAATTTTGTCGCGTTTAATTGAACTTTTTGAAAAAATATTTTAAGAACACACAGTCCTCTTGTATACGTGGGTGCTGCAAAGCACTCAATACGTCGGATGAAAAAATAAGTTGAATTAAACGCGATAAAATCCGTAAAATTAGTTTTATTCAAAGTAAACAACCCAGTCACTCCCGTCTATTAAGTATTTTGTGATCTCGTGACCATGGGTAGTACTATTCTTTATTCTGAGCCATAGCAGGCCTCTGTCACTCTTGCTACCTGCGTGTAATAATTACATAAAATCACGACGCACCTAGGATGAAAATACGCAGTCAGAGCTAGTGCGTTGTAGATGTTTTTTAACGCTGTTTACGTAAATATTTTTTTTGTGTTTTTGTTTAGTGTTTAGTATATTTAATTTTAGAATAAAATAGTTAAAAGTTTTAATGTAATTAAGTTAGTTAGTTTTAATTAATTAAATTATATATATAATATGTATATTACCTATTTGATATTTTTTTTAATTTATTTTAAAAGACGTTACCCCTACACTAGGATTTTCTCCTGTATCTTGGGGGCAGTTTACAAATATAAATTGCACAAGGATAAACATCCAGACCCGGAACAATTATTTGTAGGCCATACAAATACTTGATCCGTGCGGGATTCGACCCCGCGACCCCAGCGCAGCCACTCATAGCTAAGCCACTGCGCCACGGAGGATTATAATGGCAAAACATCGTTTCTACTATAATTGTTGCGTCGATAGACGCCAAATGACCAACAAAATGTTTCAGATATTCAATCATTAAGTTACCGAAGAATTTTAGTAGGAAGTTACGAAACGTTTAATTTTTATTGTTAGATAGGTAGGTACTTATAGCAAAAACAAATTAGGTAATAATTTACTACGAACTTTATTACAAATTTTTTTTGAAATTTACTTCACTATCCAAGTATTTACTTAGATACCTATACTTGTTTTTTGTATTTAAAATATTTTAAGTTGTAATAACACAAAACACTGAAATTAAAACTTTGTTTATTAACAAACTTTACTTAACTTAACTTAAAAAGTAGATTACGATTACATTTCTGTTAGGAATTTTTAAAGTTTATTTGTTGTTTACACTATCTACCTTTTTCTTCCGAGCCAAGCATCGCGATTCCCGACGAATGGCCTTGCAAGTTGCACGCGTTAGGCATCGCAGAACTCACATAGGTGCGAAATAGTCAGTCGATCATAGTCAGAATAGGTGTTTGATCTAAGTAATTGAATTAACATTTCGCATTTTATTTTGTTACTCTTTATTGACATCCCTTCGTAACAACGCAAAGTCCGCCGTAACGTGGGAAGGAGAAAAGATGCAAAGTAATACGGATACTCTCGCGTAGCGATAAAGTTTTATTTAGCTTGCGAGCGCGATTTATCTAATTAATAATAATTATGTACGCTATTAAACGTCTGCAAGCAATTAAAATCAAATGAGTGTAACTTCTGTACGTAGTACTATTATTTATTCTGTGACCATAGTACGTAGTACTATTATTTATTCGGTGGTCATAGGTGCATCAAAGCACTCGAAACATCGCGTGTTAATTAAATCAAACTGAACGCGATAAAATCCGTAAAAATTAATTTTATTAAGAGTTTTGATTACTAAATTTTACCATTAAAGATATATTTAAATTCTTCATATTTAAAGATATGACGAGAGTCCTAAGTTCACGTCCCGCTCGATTTTCGTTTATTTTTATAATAAATGCAATTTATTGTTAATTGAAAATGTTTACAAATTATTTTTTCTATATTTATTTACTTCTCTAAATATTGACCAGAAAGTATTTTACACAGACTTTATTGCATTTTCAAGCACGCATATGAAAATAATAACCTAAAACTCGTAAACCTGATTGTTTACTTGTTTTAGGGGGATGTTAGTTTTAACAGTTTTTATTGGCAGTATACACTAACCAAAATATAATAAAACCGTCAATAACTATCTAATGTTTAGATTATAATATATTTTTTAATTACATCAAATTTCGATTAATGTTTCACTTTCCTTTATTGTATTTTTTGTAATTTATTTTATGCTTTTAATTTGATATTTGTAAATTCAAAACACAACCTGGCTTCACTTTAAAAACTAATTTTACGGAGTTTATTGCGTTTCATTTTAATTTCTTAATTCTATATGTTTGTATGTTGTTGTGTACGTCAAAGGTTTGCGCCAAAATAATGTCTATTCTCTTAATGACACATTTTTAACCGCAAGCCGCGGTAGCTCAGATGGTTAACGCTCGCTGTAAATATAACAGAAAGCGAGTAACCCGTGTTCGATCCCCGCCGGCATTTTAAGTGCTGATTTTACCACGTGCTCGGCGGTGAAGGAAAACATCGTGAGGAAACCTGCATGTCTGAGGAATAAGAAAAAAAATATTTCGAAGACATATGAAGTTCGCCAACACGCATTGGGGCAGCGCGGCGGACACTTCCTTGCCCTAAAACCCTCTCAGAAATTAGTGGAGGCCTGTGCCCAGCAGCGGGACGTATATAGGCTGTAACTTTACTTTTTACTTACTTACATTTTCAACAATGGACTATTGGTAGACAAATAATATTAAGGGTCATAATATTTACATTGTGTAAGGCAAATTTACTCAATCCTAACTATTCATTATAAGTATATAAACCCAATATCTCATTAGTTGCCTTTGACGGTATACTAGGTAAGTACCGCAGTTAGCGTATTATTTCTTGTTATTAGTCTCACATAAGCAAGGGACCTATAAGTCCCGACTTCACTTCTTACCTTTTCATATCCTAAATATGGTTTTATCTATTTATTTTTTAATAATATATGTATTTGTCTCAAATACTAATATAAATACATAATATATAATGCAATAATCATTATCACCAAAAAAACACAGCCTCCTGCACTATACATTTATTATAGGCAAATACAGTTCGACCATATCGTAATATCTTCCCGTCCCACGTACACACTGGTGTAACGTGAGGGACATAATTACATGACAATACCAAACTATGCAAACCAGCAGCAACGAGTAGTATTCTCAATGTAACACAGGGCAGCCTTCCCATCTTTCTTGCCTGACCAATGATCTAACAACAGCATCTTTCTTGCCCGCTCTAGAAGAACTACCACAACAGACAGAACTATGATTACTATCTTAGCACTACTACCACTTAGTCCTTCGCACGGCGCCTACTGTGAGTTTTATACTGCACATACGAGTGGGGGTTTCTCGATGTACCCTCAATTCTACCACGCCCGTATCGCTATGACACTCCGCTAGAGAGATGCAACCTCTCCCTCACTCTTGATACAACCGACATTTATACAACGCGCCGATATTATATTCATTCCTTAAACATTTATATCGGAGATAGAGTCACGTTCTCGAATGGATTGGTTGGGCCGGAGAGAATGACCACGTTCGAACTGAATAACCACTTAATGCTGCTTACTGCTTATCGTATGGTGAGTGACTAAAACCATTGTGAACATAAACCGTTTTACTATTAACGACACAATTGATTTTAGTCCTCAGGGATGACAACTGACAACGCATTTGCATTTTGATTCTTAATCTAGGATACATATAGGATGCATATGTATCTATTGGCCGCAGATCCACTTACTGGATGTGTTTTGTCACTATCATATTAAAAATGGAATTGGATCCAACGTAGAAGACAAAACAGGAGACAGTAGTACTCACTAAAAGTTTTTATAGGATAAGGGTGACAAACGAGCACACAGTCCACCTGATGATAAGTAGTTGCTCTGGTCTATAGACGTCCACATCTATCCTCGACTACGAATCAAAATGCAGATGCGTTGTCACCAGTGAGGACTAATATGTAATGCCTCATTTTAATAAGTGGGGTCCCCGTTTTTCTACACTCACCATACAAACACAGCAGCGTTAAGCTGCTATTTTACGCCAAGGTTCTGTGAGAGCCTGGTCCTTCCCCATTCGTGCTACAACTATACTACTAATATAGCTGCAGCATGGCTCTACCAAGCGGTAAAAACACTTTCGGAGGTTATAACTTTTAATAGTGTTTATTATAAGCTACGTACACGGTGGTTATTTGGCCGGATGTGACAATGATTATCAAAACATATCCGCTGCTATTTATTTATAGAAATAACGTAATCGTATTTGTAAATGGATATCTAAAGTAGGAGTTCCTAATGAGGGTGCTGGTGCTCTATTTATCTTCTTTACAGGAGCCATTATTTCGAAGTTCTATTAACTATCAATTTTGGGTAGAAAATAAAATATTAAGAGTAATAATCTTTGGAATGGAAGTTATGCTAGATCAACATTAAATTAAAAGAAGTTAACATAACATAACATAAACACTCACGCCTGTCACCCAGAGGGGTAGGCAGAGACTACAGACTTCCATTTAGCACGATCCTGACATACCTTTCTCGCCTCTTCCACATCCATATACCTACGCATACATGCTCGTCGGTTAAGGGTACTCTTAATTTGGCCCATTTTTAGTATATCGCCAATTTGGTCGACAAACTTCCGCCTAGGACGTCCTTTTCCGACTCTTCCATACACTTCTGCAACATATATTTGCTTTGTCAGTCTTTCCGCATTCATTCTTTCTACATGACCAAACCACCGAAGCATTCCTTTCTTAATCCTGGTCACCGCATCATCTTGCAAACCACACTCTTCTTTTATCACACAGTTTCTCACCCTGTCACTCAGATTGAGCCCTAACATACTCCCTAGCGACCGCATTTCTACTGCATTTATTCTATTCTCGTGCTTCTTCTGCCACACCCAACTTTCACTACCATACGTTAAAGTAGGGACTAATACAGCACTGTGAATTGCCATACGTGCCTTTTTTGACACATTCTGACTTTTCACAATAGAGTGTAGAGCCCCATTTACTTTATTTCCTGCATTCACTCGTCGTTCAATATCCTTATCATAACTCCCATCCCTGCTGAATACACATCCCAAATATACGAACTCATCCACTTGCTCAATTAACTTTCCTTCTATTCTTATTTCACATACCGTTTTGATTTCATCTCTTTCAAAAACCATCACTTTCGTCTTACTTGCGTTCACTTTCATTCCCCTTTCTTTTAATGACCTGTTCATTAATGTAACCATCATTTGCAACTCGGCCTCCGACGACGCAAGTATGACTTGATCATCGGCGTACAAAAGGCATTTGATGGTTAACTCACCCATTCTTAACCCGCATTCTTCAACTTTCAAATTTTCCAAACAGCTGTCCATAAATAGGTTGAACAGCCACGGGGAAGCTACACAGCCCTGTCTGACACCTTTATGGATGCCAAACCAGTCCGAGTAGACCCCGTTGATTCTAACACAAGCACTCGAGTCCCTATACAGAGACTTTAATGCCTGTATCAAACCAGCGCTCAACCTAAATGCGTTCAGCGTTTGCCATAACACATCCCTGTCCACTCTGTCATAAGCCTTTTCCAAGTCCATGAACGCACAAAAAACTTTTTTGGTTTTTCGCCAAAAACTTCTCCGCGATCATGCGCATGGAAAATACTTGATCTGTACACCCCATTCCCTTTCTAAATCCCGCTTGCACATCCCAAATTTTTTCATCAGTTTCTTTCATAACTCTTTCAATTAGTACCTTAGCATACAGTTTTCCCACAATGCTAAGAAGGCTGATACCACGGTAGTTTTTACAGTCCTGCTGTGACCCTTTTCCCTTATATATTGGGACTATCACGGCTTTGCACCAGACTCCCGGTACCCGCTTTAGTTCCCAACATAAATTAAACAAGGTGTACAGCAGGCCTGCCACCACGTCCTCTCCAGCCCTTAGCATTTCGAGTGAAACTCTATCATATCCGTCTGTCTTACCTACTTTCATGCTTTTCATTACTTTCATTATTTCATCTATACTTATCTCCCTATCTCTTTCATCTTCTTTCGGAATTTCTATTTCATTTAGTTCACACTTCTCCTCACTCATAAATTCGCTTTCAAAATATTCCTTGCATCTCTTTAGACTCAACACTTCATCATTCAGGATACAGCCATTCTCGTCTCGTATCGCGTTCAATCTAGGCTGTTTTGAAAGTCCCCTGGTATTTCTTACGAGTTTCCAGAACATTTTAATATTTGCCTGGAAGTTATCCGATATTCTTCTATCATTCCTATCCGTTCTTTCTTGCTTTTTCCTTTCAACTAATTCTTTTACTCTCTTATTTAAACGTTTAAACTCTGCCTTTTTTCTTTCATTCTCATCATTCTTACCGCCAGAGTTACCAGCTTTGGTCGCTAGTAAATCTAGCCATGCTCTCTTCTTTGCTTCAACTTCCATACGTACCTCATCATCCCACCATAACGTATTGTCTTTCCTTTCATTCGTTCTCTTACTAACACCACATACTTTGGTAGCTGCATCCACTAAACCTTTCTTAACATTATGCCACACATTCTCCAAGTCTAACTCATTCACACACAACTCATCCAAATTACTTATATTTTCTCTCAGTCTGCATTTGTACTTGTCTTTCACATCTTCATCTTGTAACCTCTCAATTCTTATACGCTGTAACGCAGTGGTAAACACAGATGTCCTATGCCGCCAACGTCTGAATAAACCCCTAATTCGGCATAAGACCAGGTAGTGGTCCGTCCCTACGTTGGACCCCCGGTAAACGCTTGTATCCACCACTGCGCTCCTCATTCTTTCATCCACAGTTATGAAATCTATCATGCTTCTATCATCACCTCTTTCCCAAGTATACATGTGAATTTTCTTATGACGAAAGAAAGTGTTCGTCACTAAAAGATTTCTTTCCACACATACGGTGAGGAGGCTTTCACCATTCTCATTTTTACTTTCATCACCAAACGTTCCCAATATCCTTTCATAACCAAGCCTCCTCACCCCAACCCTTCCATTAAAATCTCCCAGCATAATAATATTTTCATTTCCCTTACACTTCATTAACACCATCCTTACCATTTCCCAAAACTGCTCCCGGATATAAGTGGGCTTAGACATGTCTGGAGCGTAGACCCCTAACACAAACAACTTCTTTAAGCCCACTTTCATTCGTATCCATAGCAGTCTTGGGCTTACACATTCATACTCTTTTACACATTGGCCCATTCTTTCTGAAAGGATGATACCTACTCCCTGGCATGCCCGCTCGATCTCGTCTACACCAGACCAGTATGCGGTATACATGCCATGTGCAGTGACATCCTTCCCCTTCCTTTTCGTCTCATTTACACATAATACATCTATTCCTCTATCATACATCATATCGCATACTTCATCCATTTTATCATTCATTGCCCCACATACATTCAACGTAGCCAGACGGGCCTCTGCAATCCACTTTTCGCCTCTCTGGGAGACAGAACGTGACGGGTGGCGAACCTCGTCGCCGGTTTTCCTCCTGGAGATTCTTCGCACCAAAAGAAGTTAATTCTAATATAAATAAAACTGTGTTTACGGAGATCCGTAATAAAGTAGAATCAAACGCGATAAGATTATCGCGTTTGATTCTACTTTATTTTAATTTTACAGCACTCATTGTCAAGATGGGACTGAGGTAATTGACGTCCCGTTGACATTGTTAACCCGAAATACCTTCAGCCTTTTAGTAATTACTTTTGGGTCGATTGACGCAAAATGAGACACAGTATGTCTTGATGTCTTGCAATGGTATGCTTCGGTTTAGTTTTGATTTTAATTTTAATGTGTTTTCTTTCTAATTTGTTCTAATAGAAAATTATGTTTTATGCATGTTAAGGTCACAAATGAGCACCTAATCCAGATTATTTGTGAACAGTGCGGCCTATTGGCTGGCACCCATTGCCCATCCCATTCCATCCCTCCCATCCTTCATTTAAGATAGAAATGTACTTGTCAGCCCTGAGGTATAAGATAGTACGTTTCCGTATTCCCTGATTGAGCTGAAAAATTAGTGTCTTTATTATGAGGCACTGGTTGCAACTGAACAGACAGATCTCCAAATGCATGCGGCGAGACTTACGCAACTTTAATACTGCTCGTATTAAAGAAGCGATCGAGCGGAACCAGGGCTCCAAAGTCTTTGCCAGAGATCTGTCTGCCAGTAAAAGCCAACTGTCAAAGCTAAAAACTGAGTGTGGCAGCATCGTTTCCGGGATACCTGAGATTTTGAGTGAGATTGAGAGGTTCTATGGGCAGCTGCACACATCATCGTTGGAGCCACACGCAAGTGTGAGTAACGATCCAAGAGCAAGTCTTATCCGACACTATTCCGATGATATTCCGGACGTCAGTCTAAGCGAGATTAGAATGGCTCTCCAGCACCTTAAAAACGGCAGGGCCCCAGGCGAGGATGGAATTACAGCGGAGCTTCTGAAAGCGGGTGGAACACCGGTACTTGAAGTCCTTCAGAAGCTCTTCAATTCCGTCCTCCATGTTGGCACTACTCCTGAGGTGTGGAGCAGAAGTGCGGTGGTCTTGTTCTTTAGGAAAGGCGACAACGCTCTCTTGAAGAACTACAGACCGATTTCCCTTCTGAGCCACGTCTACGTGCTGTTTTCGAGAGTCATTACAAATCGTCTCGCACGCAGACTCGACGACTTCCAGCCTCCCGAACAAGCCGGTTTCCGAAAAGGCTTCAGTACCATAGACCACCTACATACCCTGCGGCAGATTGTGCAGAAGACTGAAGAGTACAATCTGCCACTTTGCCTGGCGTATGTGGACTAAGAGAAAGCCTTTGATTACGTCGAAATTTGGGCGGTGCTACAGTCCTTTCAGCGGTGCCAAGTTGACTGTCGGTACCTATATCGAAGTGCTGAAGTGTTTGTACAGTAGGGCTACGATGGCTATCCGAGTACAGAACCAGAGCTCGAAACCTATCCAACTGCAGAGAGGTTTAAGACAGGGTGACGTTATATCCAACAAAACTCTTCACCGCTGCATTGGAAGACGTTTTCAAGCTACTGGACTGGAAAGGATACGGTATTAACATCAACGGCAAGTACATCACTCACCTTCGATTTGCCGACGATATAGTCCTTATGGCAGAATCGCTGGAGGACTTAAGCACTATGCTCAATGACCTCAATAGTGCCTCCCATCGGATAGGTCTTAAGATGAACATTGACAAAACAAAGATTATGTTTAATGTCCATGTCACACCTACGCCGGTAGTTGTTGGGAGCACTATGCTCGAAGTTGTTGTCGGGTACGTTTACCTGGGACAAATAGTCCGAATAGGTAAGTCCAACTTCGACCGAGAGGTCAATTGACGGATTCAATTCAGCTGGGCAGCGTTCGGGAAATTACGACATATCTTCTCGTCAGGTATACCTCAATCTCTAAAAACTAGATTATACAACCAGTGCGTGTTGCCAGTGATGACTTACGGATCTGAGACGTGGTCCTTCACTGCTGGCCGTATGAGGACGCTCAAGGTCGCTCAGCGAGCTATGGAGAGGGCTATGCTCGGAGTTTCTCTGCGTGATAGACTCAGAAATGAGGATATCCGCAGTAAAACCAGAGTGACCGACATAGCCCAACGGATTAGTAAGCTGAAGTGGTAATGGGCCGGCCATATAGCTCAAAGAACCGATAACCGATGGGGAAGAAAGGTTCTCAAGTGGCAGCCTCGTACCGGTAGGCATAGTGTAGGGCGACCCCCACTAGATGAAGTGACGACCTGGTAAGATATGCAGGAAGTCGATTGATGCAGGTGGCTCAGGACCGTGCTTTGTGGCATTACTTGGGGGAGACCTATGTTCAGCAGTGGACTTGTGAAGGGCTGTAATAATGATGATGATGGTGACTGGTTGCAACGTGGCTCCAGCACATGTTGCATGCATATGTCAATGCGTATTATGAGGCACTGGTTGCAACGTGGCTCCACCACATGTTGCATGCATGTGTCAATGCATATTATGAGGCACTGGTTGCAACGTGGCTCCACCACATGTTGCATGCATGTGTCAATGCATATTATGAGGCACTGGTTGCTACGTGTCTCCACCACATGTTGCATGCATGTGTCAATGAGTATTACGCCTGTGTAAGAAAGTACAATACTAGCGTCAAAAATAGAAATATTGTTTTTTAACATTTTTGATTATTTCCTTTTTAGCCGAAATTAAAAAAGGGAAAGGTTCTCAATTTATGTTAGGCGTATTCTTTGCCGATTAAAATAGATTTTTATTATTCCTTTTTTTTCTATTTTAATAAAATAATTACACCCCCAAGGGTGAAAAGCGGGATAAAATTTTTTAAAACATCTATTTAGACAGCATTCTAGTTGTTGGGTACCTTGAGTTCGTGATTCCGATATTCTTAAGTCCAGTCAATGGGGGTCGGGGCTTAGTACTTTGATACACTATGTTTAGTACTGACTTCAGAAGATATTGTGTAAAAAACATTTTATTCTTTCCAGTTGCGGTGTATCTTGTTTTTAACTACACAGTTGCACTTTTTGATATTAAATTTCTTATAAAATTTGTGGAAGCGTAATCAAAACACAAACTTTATAAACTTAATTAAATAATTCTGTAACCATCATTAATTTTACAATGGGCGACATTGCCTTGTAGCATTCTCTATAAATCTTTAGCGAGTTGGAAACTGTGGTATCTGTGGCAAAATCTCCCCAATGAGGCAATCTATGAGGGAGGCCTGTGTTCAGCAGTGAAATGCGATGCCTATTCTATGGCTGTATTGAAGAAAAACCAATTTTTATTTTTTGAAACAAACTTGCGAATGGAGAGTAATTATAGAGTGAAGGATATAAATATTTCTGCTTACTTACTCAAATTTTAAAGCAAGCGATCTTCGCAGGATAAACAATAAATATTTTCTATTATTTGTAAACTGAATATTCGCCGCAAGCAATTTATAACTCAATTTTCTTCCCTTAATTTAAATTTTGGTCGTAAGGAAGAGGTCTGGTATTAAGCGACAGATATAATGAAAGTAATTAAACATCGTACATATTGAATAGCATGAATAGTATTTTAAAACTAATTAGAAAACAGACACAGGTACGTTGGCAATAAATATGGTGATAATCATAGTAAAACTAGATATTTTTTTAAAATTTTTATCTATTTTATTTAACGAAATTATAAAAATAAATGAAATCAATGGACAGACTACACTAATGAAGTGCTGAGTTGCAACAACAAACCTGAAGCGTGTCACAAAAAATGTTTATTTAAGATTAAGTATTATATTTGAAGAGATATTTTTTCTTTACGAAAGAACAAATTGAGTAATATTTATTTTTATATTGACCATTTTATGTACAAAATAAATGTACTTACGTTATAAGTTCGGCTTCATGAGCACTGAAGACAGCTTTTATTTTCTTTTATAAAAACGTGAATATATTTTTAGTGTACGGGTACACATTAGTAAAAGAAAAAATATAATTATTCCGTTTCTTTTACAAAAACGCCACTAAAATGGTTAAGAAATAATCTTTCCGTGGAATCATACTACTTTCTTCATAACACTACGGGTTACATTAATACATATTAACACATCTTGCGCAATGTCGATACTTTAATGCAAGTTAATTTGATAGTCTTCCTTCGGCGATCTCCTATCGCGTAGTGAGCCTAAAATATATGCATGTATATTCTTTCGACATCTTATGCTGATTTAATAAATGTGTTATATTTAGGCATAGCTTGTCTGACAACACGTTTCTATAGTATAGTTGCACTTAAGTTATTCTTCTGCAAACAGTTTGTGACTAATTTTACTATAATTGTGAACATTTCGTTTTTTTTTTGGCAATGATCACTTTTACTATTAGTTCTCATTTAAACAATAATGTAACAGTTATCGTGTTTTATTATAAAGAACTAAGCAGAAATAATATTTTTACACTGTTACGTAAAATCGACAAATTTAAATATAACTCCGATAAAAAGATATCTTAATGCGTTTTATCTGATAAGTTATGTTAAAAGCGAGTTGGTTAAAAAAAATATCATATTCTTAAGTAAAATTGACATGATATGTATTTTTCTTCGTCTGCAATTATTCATAAGATACAACACTATTAATCAGTATGGAAATCTGACACTATTTACAATATAACGCAATAGGTGATATTAAAGCTCTGAAAGTATAAAAACGTTGTTATAGTTTTTGCAGTGGTAGAGCCTTACTGCAGCTGTATTTGTACGGTAGTAGCACAAATGGGTCGGCTCGACCGAGGAAGAACCACGCTCTCAAAGAATACCAGCGTACAATTACAGTTCAATGCTGCTGTTTTTCATATGGTGAGTGTAGAGAACCGGAGACCCTTTTTACTGGAAACAAGGCATTTCATGTTAGTCCTCAGAAGTGGCAACACATCCGCATTTTGATTCTTAATCGAGGATAGATGTAGATGTTTATGGACCACGGCATCCACTTACCATCAGTTGTACTGTGTGTTCATTTGTCACTCATATTCTTAAAAAAAAACTAAGGGTCACAAGCCAGCATACTGTTCACCTGATAATACGTTGATGTTGCGGCTCAGCTATCTTTGATCAAGAATTTAAAATGCAGATGCGTTTTTACCCACGAGTACTTAGCTAAAATGCCACGTTATCAAGTAAAATGATTTCGAACTAGCACCACTCATCATAATATAAAATATAGCAGCATTATGCCGCTATTTCACCCTGGTACTCTGTGCGTATGGGGCCCTTCTTTTGTCGCGCCCTACCCTTTTTTGTTGCAGCCATAATATACCTGTGGCGTGGCTGCAAATATCACATACAATAAAATGAGTGGCGGATCGAATGTAATGATATTTATTTTTCAGTTACAGCTTATCAGAAGTTCACAAGTCACTTGGCAGGCGGGTTGGCAACTGAAGCATTTTTATTTTTAGCCAACTTCAAAAAGAGGAGCTCCTCAATTCGAGTGTATGTTCTTTTTTTATGTATGCTACGCGATATCTTCGCAGATTGTGAATCGATTATAAATTCTTCTTTTATTAAATAGGCTTTACTTCAAGTGTGGTTGAATTAAATTTTGAAGAAAAAATCCCGCAATTGTCAATATATAATAGGGGGAAAAAGTTTCATATTACACTATAGTTTAAGTAATTTCATGTGGTATCTTCGCAGATAGAGAACTGATTTTAATGCTTTTTTCTTAAATAGGTGCAAATAAGTAACTTATTTTTTAGCAACTTGAAGTCGGTTTTTACCTTTTGGTAAAAGTTATAATTATTTAGTTGTTATAAAGAAAACAATGCTGTCCTCCCTGGTTTGTTTTTCTTTATCGCCTTTTACAACACCCGTGCGATGATATGTGATAGTGTATATTCATACACCGCCACTAATCAGTCGGTGGTGAATATTAATGACCTCAAAAATGTTATTAAAGGTTATTAGTTTTTAATTTAATCATTGCGCACGAAATCAAGTTATATGTTTTATAATAAAAATAAAATTAAAGTTAAGTCAGTTTATGGCCTATTTGACCCACGAATTGACACGGGCTCCCCGCTCATTTCTGAAAGAGTTTCATGATTGCAAGTGTCCGGTCGGCTGCCCCAATGTGTGTTAGCGCACTTTACATATCTTAAATTTTTTTTCAGAACCCTAAATTTATCGTGTAAAATTTTGTATATTTTAACTGGCCAGTGTCTCGTACAATATCGTATCCAGCGGTAAGACAGTACTGCAGTCCATGGGCTGCAGTACTGTCTTCACAATCTGATCACTTATCCATGAATAAGTAAATTTAAAATACGAGTGTTACATCTATCATATACGTTGGCATTAGGAACTAAGAAGTTTGTAAATACTAATGTTAGAAATAGTATGAAAAAATATAACGTCGGCAATTTAAGCCTAATTTAGTGTCACTTCATTGTAATGTTAGTAAAGTAAAGTTATATCCTATATACGCCCCACTGCTGGGCACAGGCCTCCGCTTATTTCTGAGAGGGTTTTAGGGCAAGGAATTGTCCGCCGCGCTGCCCCAATTCGTGTTGGCGAACTTCACATGTCTTCGAAATATTTTTTCTTATATCTCAGACATGCAGGTTTCCTCACGATGTTTTCCTTCACCGCCGAGCACGTGGTAAATCAACACTTAAAGTTGCAATTAACAATTTCCTCGGTGCCGGCGGGGATCGAACCCGGTTTGCTCGTGTACTGGGAAATTTACAGCGAGCGTTAACCATTCTGAGCTACCACGGCTCTTCATTGTACTGCTCAATATTATAGATGCTACAAAAATTCGATTAAGTTTTTTGCTTGCATAAAATCGTTAATACTATTGTGGCCGGAATTCGGTCTGGAGGCGTGGCTTCGCTCGGGTGATTTCTGGATCTAGACAACAACGCCACCTACCGGGTCCAATTATAGCTATTAAACCATCCAAGTGATCCCGTAAGTATCTCATAAAAATTCACTAAAATCGGTCAAATCGTTTAGGAGAAGAATTACGAATACACGCACATCGGAATTTTATATATAAAGACTAGCGACCAACCGTGGCTTCGACTAGGTTGGATCTATTAATGCAGCGTAATTAAAGACCTTAGAAGACGGATCTAAGACGTGGTCCTTCACTGCTGGCCGTATGAGGACGCTCAAGGTCGCTCAGCGAGCCATGGAGAGGGCTATGCTCGGAGTTTCTCTGCGTGATAGACTCAGAAATGAGGATATCCGCAGTAAAACCAGAGTGACCGGCATAGCCCAACGGATTAGTAAGCTGAAGTGAAGACATGCACGAAGTCGATGGATGCAGGTGGCTCAGGACCGTGCTTTGTGGCATTACTTGGGGGAGGCCTATGTTCAGCAGTGGACTTGTGAAGGGCTGTAATGATGGTGACGATGATGTGTGATCTTGAGAGACGATGAACGTTCGGGACGTACGTTCGGGTCATCTAGCACCAAATAGTTCTAGATGACCGCCAAATTAGTGAGAGAGATAGCAGAGGCAATAGCAATGTGCAAAAAATGTGTCACATATTAAATCAAGGTTTAGGCACGTGAATGCTGTCAGCGCGTTTGGTTCCATATTTGCTCACGTCATAATGATTTCTTATATTTACGCGAACTCTATACATTGATTAAAACTACTTTTACGGATTTTATAGCGTTTTATTTATATTAAATTTAATACCCGACGTTTCGGGTGCTTTCCAGCACCCATGGTCACGGGGGACTGAGGTGACTGACGTCCCGATGTCAAAGTTAACCCGGAGTACCTTCAGCTTTTTAATTATTGTCTTTGGTCCGATCTACGCAATATGAACTAACTGTATTTTGAAGTCTTGCAGTGGTATGCTTGGGTTTAGTTTTAATTTTATTAATTATAGGATCCCAAGCAGGTGGTAGTACCCAGCCTCCTTCTCTATTGAAATTAGGATGTTTTTTAATTTCAATAGCCTCACGTATCATCCTTGGTAGGAATCGATGTTCTTTCGCGAGGATTTGTGGTCTATCAAATCTGATGTAATGGTTGGGGCCATCTAGAATATGATCGCAAACTGCAGACTTCCCGGAACGTTGATGCTTCACGTCAGCTATGTGTTATTTTACGCGGGTTCTAATTGATCTCTTTGTTTGCCCTATATACGAGAGACCGCAATCACAATCAAGCTTGTACACTCCTGCATATTGTAGAGGAATATGACACTTGGTATATGGTAAGAACTGACTAATCTTCTTCGGCGGCTTGTAGAATGTTCTAATAGAAGCCCGCTTCAAGACGTAGCCAATCTTGTCTGTCATATGGTACCTCTGACATATGGTAGTAGTATAGCAGGCACACAGTCGACTGTGGCCGGCTTCACTCGGTCACTGTGACGGAGGCGCGGGACCCGAAGCTTGTTGTCGTGCAGAACCTGCTTGACGTGCTGAAGCTCGGTGGCCAGGTGTTTGCTGTCACAGATCCCTCGTGCTCTCTGAAACAAAGATTTGCCCACGGTAGCTAACTGTGAAGGATGATGGTGAGATTCACCATTTAAGTATCGGTTTGTATGGGTCTTTTTTCTATACACAGTATGATCTATGGTGTTGTTAGGATTTCGGATGACTAACACATCTAGGAAAGCTAAGGAATTATTTGCCTCTAACTCCATAGTAAATTGAATTTTAGGGTTTATGGAATTAAGATGTTCTAAAAAATGCAGTTACTTTGTCTGATGGTAAAATTGTGAAAGTATCGTCTACGTACCGCTTGTAGAACCTTGGGGTAACAGGTGCAGTAAGGAGGGCTTTCTCCTCAAAGTCTTTCATGAATATATCGGCGACAATGTTAGATACAGGTGAGCCCATCGCAACACCATCTACTTGCTTGTAAAACTCTTCCTTCCACAATAGATAGCCAGATGTAAGGCAATGTCTTAGTAGTACTGCATATTCTGGTGGCATGTTATTTTCATCTAGTTTCCTAGTTATAATTGAGATGCAGTCTTCAACAGGTAGGCATGTAAATAGAGACTGAACATCAAAACTGAACATGGTTTCATTGTCAGCAACACGTAGGTCTTTTATCTCACTGACAAAATGGTAAAAGTAGATTTAATGGTAAAAGTAGTTTTAATCAATTTATAGTGTTCGCGTAAATATAAGAAATCATTATGTAAACCAGTACGGACTGGAAATAGCAAATAAAATACGCCGATTAGAAGATCTAATGACCAAGCGCGCAAGATACATAACAGCTTTAAATTTCTTGAAGAGATGCAGAGATCATAATCTCATTCCTACGTGTGTCAAGATATCTACTAAAAAAGACATTCGAGGAAGCGCTGAGATCTTAAATCAGGCGAGTAAAAAGTTGTTAATAACGGTGATTCAGCAAAAAGTACCGATCTATGTTTCATAAACAAAACCATAGACAATTCGTCCAGTGAATTAAAGACAGTTTTTTCGACATTTGATTTTAAGAATTGCATGGAAACTTTAGATAAACGCGAAACAACTAAATACAATGAATGCAAAAATAAACATATTGATAAATACCAAAAATTAACAACTAAATCAAATGTCCAACATCAATGGCAACGTAAGAACGAAACGACCACAGACACGAATAGTAAACAAGGCGTGGTCTATAACCTGTCAAAACATACTCTGGACGACGCCACATTAAAAGTTTTAGGAAGAGGTTTTAATTGTGCGATTACACCGCGAAGAATCCCGTATGAAGACATTATCTGTAGTGTTGAGGATTGTCTGTATAAAAATAATATTGAAAATGAAGATTTTGAGGCCATACGCCAAGACATTTCGTCTATGTTACGTCGAAGTACAGCGCCGAAATTAAATCTTCCCAAAAACGAATTTAACGCGTTAAAAACCTTACGCAACAGACCAGACCTTACGATTCTCCGCGCAGATAAAGGAAATGCTACGGTTGTAATGGATACGTCGGATTACAATTTTAAAATACAACAACTTTTGTCGGATGAAAGTACGTACCGTAAGGTCAAAACAGACCCTACAACTAATACGCTTAAAACAACTAGCGATCTAATTAAGAAATACTCCGAGAAATTGAATCTAGACGTCAATTCGATGATACCTTCGTGTGCAAAACCTCCCAAGTTGTATGGGTTACCAAAAATACACAAACCTAACGCTCCATTACGTCCAATAGTGAGTCAAATCGATTCGCCAACGTACAGATTGGCTCAACACTTAGCCAAAATATTATCACCACTCAGAGGACACACAAGAGCACATACTAAGGATTCATACCATTTTGTCAGTGAGATAAAAGACCTACGTCTTGCTGACAATGAAACCATGGTCAGTTTTGATGTTCAGTCTCTATTTACATGCCTACCTGTTGAAGACTGCATCTCAATTATAACTGGGAAACTAGATGAAAATAACATGCCACCAGAATATGCAGTACTACTAAGACATTGCCTTACATCTGGCTATCTATTGTGGAAGGAAGAGTTTTACAAGCAAGTAGATGGTGTTGCGATGGGCTCACCTGTATCTCCCATTGTCGCCGATATATTCATGGAAGACTTTGAGGAGAAAGCCCTCCTTACTGCACCTGTTACCCCAAGGTTCTACAAGCGGTACGTAGACGATACTTTCACAATTTTACCATCAGACAAAGTAACTGCATTTTTAGAACATCTTAATTCCATAAACCCTAAAATTCAATTTACTATGGAGTTAGAGGCAAATAATTCCTTAGCTTTCCTAGATGTGTTAGTCATCCGAAATCCTAACAACACCATAGGTCATACTGTGTATAGAAAAAAGACCCATACAAACCGATACTTAAATGGTGAATCTCACCATCATCCTTCACAGTTAGCTACCGTGGGCAAATCTTTGTTTCAGAGAGCACGAGGGATCTGTGACAGCAAACACCTGGCCGCCGAGCTTCAGCACGTCAAGCAGGTTCTGCACGACAACAAGCTTCGGGTCCCGCGCCTCCGTCACAGTGACCGAGTGAAGCCGGCCACAGTCGAGCGTGTGCCTGCTATACTACCATATGTCAGAGGTGTCACAGACAAGATTAGCTACATCTTGAAGCGAGCTACTATTAGAACATTCCACAAGCCGCCGAAGAAGATTAGTCAGTTCTTACCATCCGTCAAGTGTCATATTCCTCTACAAGATGCAGGAGTGTACAAGCTTGATTGTGATTGTGGTCTCTCATATATAGGGCAAACAAAGAGATCAATTAGAACCCGCGTAAAAGAACACATAGCTGACGTGAAGCATCAACGTTCCGGGAAGTCTGCAGTTTGCGATCATATTCTAGATGGCCCCAACCATTACATCAGATTTGATAGACCACAAATCCTCGCGAAAGAACATCGATTCCTACCAAGGATGATACGTGAGGCTATTGAAATTAAAAAACATCCTAATTTCAATAGAGAAGGAGGCTGGGTACTACCACCTGCTTGGGATCCTATAATTAATAAAATTAAAACTAAACCCAAGCATACCACTGCAAGACTTCAAAATACAGTTAGTTCATTCTGCGTAGATCGGACCAAAGACAATAATTAAAAAGCTGAAGGTACTCCGGGTTAACTTTGACATCGGGACGTCAGTCACCTCAGTCCCCCGTGACCATGGGTGCTGGAAAGCACCCGAAACGTCGGGTATTAAAATTAATATAAATAAAACGCGATAAAATCCGTAAAAGTAGTTTTAATCAATTGCTCACGTTATCTTAACCAAAAACATGTGAAACCAAAAACGCTCTGTTGGAGCAGTTGAGGCGCAATAAATCTTTGTTTTGGCGCCGATTATTTATTGTTGATGAAACTTGGGTGCTTACACTCCCGAAATAAAAATACTGTTACAACAGTGGACTGCAACGTGGGAACCGACTCCAAAAAAAGAAAACTCTATTTTTCAGCTGGAAAAGTGATGGCGACCGTTTTTTAGGATAGTCATGGAGTGATCTTAATCATTTATCCTCAAAAATGAAAAATTATTACAGGACTACGCATCATTACCTGACAAACCGAAGGCAGAAATTGCGGACAAACGTCTACATTTGCAGAAAAAGAAAATCCTGTTTCACCATGACAACGCGCCATCTCACACCTCAGCGGTTGCTATGGCGAAAATTCACGAATCACGTTTTGAACTGCTTGACCAACCGCCTACTCACCAGATCAAGCCCCAAGCGACTTCTTTTTGTTCCCCCATCTGAAAATTGCGCTCAGAGGACAGAGATTTTCGTCAAATGAGGAGGCAATCACCTTCGTGAACAATTATTTTGCAGAGTAAAACGCCAAGTATTATTTGGACGGGTTAGAGAGATGGGAGCATCGCTAGAAGTACTTATAGTTACAAGCAGACTATGTAGAAAAACACAAATAAATTTTAAGAAAAAGTCTTGTGTCTTTGTTAGAATGGAAACTTTTCAGACCACTCACGTGTTTTGCTGTCCGTACTTTGCTTCGAACTAAAAATAATTTTACCTATTTAAATTATTTTTATATTATTATTTATTATATATATATTTATTATTTATTTTTTAATTATTTTTAACAATATATATATATATATATATATATATATATATATATATATATATATATATATATATATATATATATATATATTAATATATATATATATCATATACAAAAGACAATACACACATTTCAACAAACAATACGTGAGAAACGGTCTGAATAAAGTTTTGAATAAATGTCTAGCACCGTCCGGTTGATCCTACAAAGCGCCATGTGTTAAAAGGGATGTTACATCCTGTAGCCCATTTAGAAAAGGTTGACCCATTTTGAATATATGGAGTTGAATTGAAGGAATAAATTTTGGCTAATATGTTTATCACAAGGTTATGCCCTAATGGCAACCATCGTCTAAAATTTTATTAACTCGTTAATACAGTAGAACCTTGATAAATTAACCCTCGACAAAGTAATAACCCCTACAAGTTTATAAACATTTTGGGTTCCCTTCCACTCGGAGTCCAAAACATCCTTAACTTAAAATACAAGCCCTCTATAACTTAAACGAATAATTTGGGCATCGCACCTCAGTAACTCAAAGTTGTAACGAAGACGACATTTGCAACTTCAATCATCTATCAATGAGTCATTTTGTATGAATGTGCAAACAATAAAGCTTGCTCGTAGATCATTTTTATTCCTTACACGTGCTTACCAAATGTATTCAAATGTGAACAATACACTAAGGTCTAAGTACAGTTATTTATTTGTATTATTAGCTTTTTTATCTCTGCCGCCTCTTACGAACCCACGGGATAATACGAGGTAGTGAATATTCTTACACTAAGCATGGGCGTTTTCAGTTTTTATCTGTAATGATTACATAACCGATATCTAGTTTTCATATCGTTATTGAAAACCATTTTCAGATATCGATATCAATAGTAACGGTTTGCTACTGAATGCGCAAACGACAACCGAAACTTATCCGTAAACTGTACTAGCAGTGCAATCACAAATTAACTTACACTGCGATTACTCGGATAAGCACATTTTATTTAAATGGTCTTATTTATTTCCAGTTATTAACTTCTACTCTGGAAGTTATCGTAAAGGGTTACGTTTAAAACTCTATTGTCTGATTCTAATGTTTTTAAAATAATGATGTGTACCTGTTTGACGTTACTGAGCATATTTATCTCGCATATTTCAAGATGAACTATCATCACCATAACATTTTCCTACGATACACAATTTTTTGATGATTTGTATTTTAAAAGAAATTAAAGTTACAATTAGTCATAAAATAAAGAGTCGAAACCATTTCATTTTATTTTTTAGCTTATAATAATATGTCAAATAGCAATACCCCCCGAGATAAGACGATACGATCACAAGCACATTTGTTTTGATAAATCTGTATATGCAATCTAAGATATAAAATTCAACGGAATTCTTCTAAACAATCGTAAACGAAAATATTTTTCAATCGAAAATAAGATACGAGTTAACAACAAAAAATATAACAGAAGAAATACCTCATGCTTCAGTAATTGATACGTCAAAGCGAACACAAATATACGATGCAAATAAATCACGTTCCAAATCGGTTTAGCGCCAATACTTTTCTAGCAACCAATATAAACCAATCGAGGTGTTATTCAACTTGACTAACGGCGGGGATCGAACCACATTTCTGCAATATAGATATAAATATAAGAGAGCACTATTTACTATACTATTTTTAGCGTCTTTTTAATTCTGTGAGATCGTAGTACTTACCCGGTCGAGCCGACCCATTCCTGGTACAACTATACTACTAATATACCAGCAGCATGGCTCTACCACGTTTAAAATAATTATTCATGTTAATTTTTAGATCAAATATTACTTAAATTTGTCAATTAATGGCATTGAAAACTCAGAAATCGTAGACAAAATTTTGTGAACCATAAAGATCTGAAAAAGGATGTTAATTGGATAGGATATAAATTGGTTTTCTAAACATACTGACTTCGTTTCCAAAAGGCACCTTCAGTGAATTAATGTGTAAAATAGTTTAGCAAAGTATAAATTAGTTCTTCTACTAAGATGAGTTTGCATACGTGATATTCATCGTCAGTCACTGACTAGTTGACTGTTTACAACTTTAGCAATGGGCATATTAAGTGGCAATGAGTGAACGCATCTACATTTTGATCCTTAATCGGTGATAGATGTAAATGTCAATGGGCCTTAGTATTAACTTACCGTCAGGTGGACTATGTGCTCGTTTGTCAAGCTTGTTCTGTAATAGATAATAGATGTTTATCTAACATGACATCAAACGATCTCTATTCATTTATCGGGCTAATGCACAATATGGTGTAGACGTTAGACTGTGTATTATATCACTAATAAATATGTATTTAATTTTAGTTGAGGAACAACTTATTGTTTTTTCAGTTTTTTTTATAAAGTTATATGCATGCGGAGTTTACCTTTAAGAAACTGTAGCACTTGTGTTAATACTTTTAAGTAATTGTATTAATTTGATATGTTAGTGTTATTAATTGTTGGTAAACCTAATAAAGATATAAAAAGATATCATGAATGGTTGCGGTTGTTTTCATAAAATATGCGGCCGCTTAATGATGTGCGCCAATGTAATGATAGTGTTACGAAATACAGAAAAAAAATCTAAAATGACACTTACAATTGTGCCAGCGGTGATTGAACTCGTTTTGCTCATGTACAATGAAATTTTCTGGTGAGATTATCATCATTACTTGATGCTGTAGTTGGATGAGAGAAGAAATGCCCATAGACATCGACATTTATTCTCGACTAAGAATCAAAACGCGGATGTATTATTACCCCTGAGGACTAAGATGGAATGCCTGTCCATATTTCTATTCAGACATAAGTTTGTTCCAGCACTCAGCGACGTTTAACAGTGCTGTCATCTGCATAGCAATGAATGTTGCCGGCTTGCAACATATCATTCATTTGCAGAAGAAACAGCGTGGTAAACTATTTCATAGAGAGGTTGTACGCGGAAGAAAACTCCTTCTGAAATGTACAGTGATGGATCGCCAAGCATCCAGATGGTGTTGATGGTATCGGGACGTTTGGCGCGTAGTGCGTTAATGAAATATCGTGGCTGGGATTAATCCAAAAAAATCCTCAGAGCACTCCCCGTGGTATATGCGAAAGAAAATGCAAAGAGGTGCAACATCTCTTCATAGCGCCAGTGAATCGAGCCGATTGGAAAGCACTCGGTCGTCGACGATTCGAGCCACTCAGCGCTGAATGCGGTCAAGTGGAAGAAGCTGGCACCGGGGAGTCCCAGCACAGAGATGGGAACAGTATTCCATGTGCGGCCGAACCTGCGCATTGTAAAGTTGCAGGCGGTGTGCCAGCATGAAATACTGTCCCGCTCTGCTGAGCACACCAAGCTTTTTAGAGGCCAGTTTGGCCTTCTCTTCCAAGTGACCACGAAACTGCACGTCACTCGATATGTCGATGCCGAGGGTTCCGATACTGGCTGAGGCAACAAGGGGAGTGCCTTGAAACTGAGGAGATACGACAAAGGGATTTTTTTAGCGGTTAACGCGCAAAATTGTGTCTTCTGAGGGTTAAACTGGACTAGATTTAGTCGCCCCCAATCGGAGACTTTGTTCAGCAAAGACTCGACTACATACACAAGTTTGTCCCGATACTCGGAGACGTTTTTCCGAGAAATTTTGGCACGGCCGGTGTACAAAGCATCAACAGTGCTGTCATCTGCATAGCAATGATTTTTACGGGCTTGCAACATACCATTGATATGCAGAAGAAACACCGTTGGCGATAGCACGCAGGCTTGTGGAACACCGGAATTAATAGGCTTGTAATCGGAGCTTGCACCGTCTACAACGACTTTGATGGTCCGATCTGCAAGAAAGCTGCTGATCCAATTGCACAATTTTTCGGGAAGCCCTTAGGAAGGGGGCTTCGAAAGAAGCGCATTTTGCCAAATCCGATCGAAGGCCTTTGCAATGTACTACGACTTTGATGCTCCGATCAGCAAGGAAACTGGTTATCCAATTGCACAATTAAGAGAAGTCCATAAGAAGAAAGCTTCGAAAGAAGCGCTTTGTGTCAAACCCGATCGAAGGCCTTGGCTATGCCTTAACTAAAAGCCAATGAGTTCCCCTTGGACTCTACTGCCTCCGCACATTTACGAGTCAGGTAGTCTAGAAGATGACCAGTTAACCGACCCCGAAGAAAACCGTATTGGCGGTTACTAATCAGCTGTTGATCCTCAAGGTGTATCAGGAGTCGGCAGTTTATAATGGATTACATTATTTTGGAGAACAAGGAGGTGATTGCGATAGGCTTGTAGTTGAACGGGTCTGAGCGGTCACCTTTTTTAGGGATCCGGTGGACCAAAGCTGTCTTCCACGAATTCGGGACTCCGCCTTGAGAGTAGCTCATTTCCAGTGAAAAGGATATCGGGTTCACTAAGATTATTATAAGAAACAACAACAATCATCGAAAAATAGCAGCTTAATACTGCTGGTATTAGGCTGCTATTTTTCGATAGTATTTTGTAAGAGCGTGTTCCTTGTCCGGTCGAGTCACGGTTGGTTTCATCACCCTTCTACCAGGTGAGACTGTGGTCAAGATCTGGTTTTTTACTTATTATTATAAATTAAAAAAAAACTACAGTTTATATCCGAAACGATACAACGAACCACGTTTTGTTATAAGACAGATAAGGTTTTTGCTTCACGCTTTTGTATTGTCAAAGATATCTATACTAATTCATCTTCAGTCCTTTGTTTTCAGCTGCAATGGAGTTTAAAGAAGGTTAAAGATTATTTGTTTTATCTTATAGGAGCGGTTGATAAATTTAACAATACAATTTATATCAGCGCGTTAAAACCAGATTCGTGCATATCGTGGTCTGCAGATAAAACTTGTGATTTGCAGACTATAAAAAAGTGTACGTTCTTCACGTTTACTTCACTTCACTTCATTTAAAGTTACATACGACCTTAAAATATGACACAAATAAGGTTACAAAAAGAAGAAAACATGTAATATTTCCCACAGTTTACCGCAAAATAAAGTTTGCACTAAAACAACTCATCAATCAGGCACGATGTTTATGCAATTGAGTATGTAAAAAAGGGTTATATATTAAAGCTTAATGATGTATAATAACGGCAAGATCCATTTAACTCCCCTGTCAATAACCAAAAACTACAATAATATTAATTTATTTTTATATACTTTACTTAATACAAACGCACGCACAAACACACTCAATCATTCACGCACTCTTTCTCTCCCTATCTCTCTTTCTAACTCTCTTTCTCTCAAACACACTTACACATACAATGTGCGAGTATTCGAAAAGGTTATTTTTCATACATTTAATGAAAGAATTACCAGAGACACATAACTCTCATAGTCAGACATATAATATGTGTGGTTGTCAGGTGGCTGACTGCCGAAGTACTTTTGCACGATGTAATAGCCCCATATTAAGTACTTATGTATTTAGAAACCATTTATACCAGTAAGGTCTACAAAAGCAATAGTATAGAAGGTCTCTAAGATACATAAGAATTATAATCGCCGAGTTGTGGCTTGAAGTCCCATGTACATAATACATATGAAAGTAAGGTCTATGAAACAAATAAAATATGTGAAAGGTCCGAAATATGTAAAAGCACTTCATTGATGTAAATGGAGTTGTAGGCGGCGTCTTAGCGTATAGCGTTATGATACGTCGGCTATCTTTCGGATTAATAATAATATAATTTATTTATTTTCAAGCATACACACAAATTAAAATAATATAACAATTTAATGAAATAGAACTAAACAACTACTGATTTTCAGTATACGCCAGAGACATAGGTTGAATAAAATAAACACAAAACACACACTTATGACAATTTAAAAATAAAAATAAAACTGTTAACATTTAGAAAAAAAGCACAACAAAAAGCCAACACAACAAAACGCGCAACAAAAGGCATGTGCAAGACACAAGGCACAATATCAAAAAAAGAGAAAAAATAAGACACACCAAAATAAAAAATATTTCAAAAGCTACAGACGCTCTAATTAATGCTCAAAGAATAAAATGGAAATGAGCGGGGCATGTAACGCGATTACAAGATGAGAGATAAACCAAAAAAAATATTTCATGGAACAGCCCAACAGGGAAACGCTACAGAGCGATAGCGGGCCCTAATTACAAATAGCTAAAGACTAAGGGTTCTTGCAAATCAAATCATCTTGAAAAAAATTACTACAATCATAGATAAATAAACAAACAAAAGTAGATATAATTATAGGTTACATAAAAATATTAAAGGCCGTGTAGTGGCGGTTGAGAATATTCACTACCCCTGATCTTCCAGTGGGTGTCATAAGAGGCGACAGAGGGAGACAGGCAGGAGATGGGCAGCAGCATCTTCCTGATAACAACTGTGATATAATAAAAAACTGCGGTTGCTAACCCGTTCGCCAAGCGTGGCACCTATGGCAAATATCCCCCATGAATAACGACGCAAAAAAACGGCCCCCAGTCCCCGGCGGTCCCGCTATTCATGGCTACGGTGGCGACCATGGTACCGGCGGAGCAAGGGGTGCTAAGAATCTCCGGTGGAGGTTCGGATGCCACCTACGACGACTCGACCTGGCAACATATAACGCATGTACGCTGAGGACGGACGAGAAGATACTGGAGCTGGAAGAAGAGGTAGACAAGTTGCGCTGGCATATTATTGGATTATCCGAGGTCCGAAGAGAGGGGGAGGACACGGCAATCCTCGAGTCCGGCAACTTGTTCTACCACCGGGAGGGCGACCATCTGTTCCAAGGAGGTGTCGGATTTATCGTCCACAAGTCTCTCGTCAACAACGTTGTAAAGATTGGGAGTGTGTCGACGAGGGTCGCGTACCTGATACTCAGAATCACCAAACGGTATTCGCTGAAGGTCATACAGGTTTACGCACCAACCTCGACACATTCCGATGAGGAGGTGGAGGAAATGTATGAGGATATTTCCAGAGCCATGCATTCCTCCAAAACCCACTACACGGTGTTGATGGCAGACTTCGACGCAAAACTAGGCACAAGAGAAAGCGGTGAGCTGAAGGTAGGGAAATTTGGAGTAGGGCAACGGAACCGAAGGGGCCAGCAGCTGGTCGACTTTATGGAGAAAGAGGGACTCTTTATGGTGAACTCTTTCTTCCAGAAGCGGCCCCACAGGAAGTGGACCTGGTCGAGCTCCGTCCCCCTCGTGCTCTAATACAGAATCCCGAAACCTTTCAGCTCGAGTTACAAAACCGCTTTCAGTGCCTAGAGGGTTGCAATGCAGTGGACGATATGAATGACAAGCTCGTGGAAACTGTCCATGCGGTCGGAGCTAAGTTCTGCAAGACCCGCCGCAGAGGAACAAAAAAACTCTCCGATCACACTCTTAATCTCATGGATGTTAGACGGGAGATGAGGCTGCAATCGTCAACAGATTTGACAGCATACAGGCAACTGAACAGACAGATCTCCAAATGCATGCGGCAAGATTTACGCAACTTTAATACACTGCTCGTATTAAAGAAGCGATCGAGCGGAATCAGGGCTCCAAAGTCTTTGCCAGAGATCTGTCTGCCAGAAAGAGCCAACTGTCAAAGCTGAAGACTGAGTGTGGCAACATCGTTTCCGGGACACCTGAGATTCTGAGTGAGATTGAGAGGTTCTGTGGGCAGCTGTACACATCATCATTGGAGCCACACGCAAGTGTGAGTAACAATCCAAGAGCAAGTCTTATCCGACACTATTCCGATGATATCCCGGACGTTAGTCTGAGCGAGATTAGAATGGCTCTCCACCACCTTCAAAAGGGCAAGGCCCCGGGCGAGGATGGAATTACAGCGGAGCTTCTGAAAGCGGGTGGAACAACGGTACTTGAAGTCCTTCAGAAGCTCTTCAATTCCATCCTCCATGGTGGCACTACTCGACGACTTCCAGCCTCCCGAACAAGCCGGTTTCCGAAAAGGCTTCAGTACCATAGACCACATACATACCCTGCGGCAGATTGTACAGAAGACCGAAGAGTACAATCTGCCACTTTGCCTGGCGTATGTGGACTATGAGAAAGCCTTTGATTCCGTCGAAATTTGGGCGGTGCTACAGTCCTTTCAGCGATGCCAAGTTGACTGACGGTATATCGAAGTGCTGAAGTGTTTGTACAGTAGGGCTATGATGGCTATCCGAGTACAGAACCAGAGTTTGAAACCTGGATAGGACTGCAGAGAGGTGTAAGACAGGGTGACGTTATATCCCCGAAACTCTTCTCCGCTGCGTTGGAAGACGTTTTCAAGCTACTGGACTGGAAGGGATACGGTATTAACATCAATGGCGAGTATATCACTCACCTTCGATTTGCCGACGATATAGTCCTTATGGCAGAATCGCTGGAGGACCTTAGCACTATGCTCAATGACCATAATGGTGTCTCCCAACGGATAGGTCTTAAGATGAACATGGACAAAACAAAGATGACGTTTAATGTCCATGTCACACCTATGCCGGTAGTTGTTGGGAGCACTATGCTCGATGTTGTTGACGAGTACGTTTACCTGGAACAAATAGTCCGACTAGATAAGTCCAACTTCGACCGAGAGGTCAATCGACGGATTCAACTCGGTTGCGTAGCGTTGGGGAAATTACGATACATCTTCTCGTCAGGTATACCTCAATCTCTGAAAAATGTATAACCAGTGCGTGTTGCCAGTGATGACTTACGGATTTGAGAAGTGGTTCTTCACTGCTGGCCGTATGAGGACGCTCTAGGTCGCTCAGAGAGATTATAATACCATAATTGAATCTACATATGTTTTTCTAATCATCACTATAATAATACCAAATACTTAAACGTCAAATAACGAAAACAATATAAACAGTGATAGTCTTGGCGGCACGGAACCTAAGGAGATGGATTATTGTACAAGCAGGTTCAGAAAATGGATTTTTGAAGGGTGCTTACTTATCTTCACACACAATCCCTAACGGGGTAGCCAGAGAGAATAGATCGCCAAGTGTCACGATCCTTACATACCTCTTTCGCTTCTTTCAGATTCTTTATCTTCTTCATACGTGCACGTCTAGGTATCCGAATACTCCTGACCTTCCCCTCTTCGAGTAATTTGCTCACATGGTCTTCAAAAGTTAGTCTCGGTCTACCTCGACATCTTTTAATATTTACTTTCGCGCTATATATCTTCTTCGCCATTCGGTCTTCACTCATTCGCTCAACGTGCCCAAACCATCCAAGTACGCCCCTATCAATTTTTGTGATAAGGTCATCTTTCAATCCTGCCATATTGCGAATCTCCTCGTTTCGCTTTCGGTCGGCTATGGTAACGCCGCACATTTTACGAAGAGATCGCATCTCCACTGCATTCAACTTGCTTTTATGCTTCTTCTGGTATACCCAGGTTTTGCTGCCATATAACAAAGTCGGTACCAACACTTTTTTTTTAAATATTAACAATGCTATAAACGTTACTAATATTCCCCTTAACCACTAGTGGTAAGCTATTTAAGTAGCTAAGTAAGCTATTTAGGTAAGGTAGTAAGGTAGTTTAGCAATTTATGCTTGTGTTAAGAGTGGTTCACGCCAGTAGTCGAATGGCGGATTCGAACCCACGACCATTTTGAGTTCGCGGTCCGATGGCGGATTCGAACCCACGACCTTTTTGAGTTCGTGGTTCGCGCCCTGCCATTAGGCTACTGTCGCTTTGTTTGTCTTTTTGTTCGCACTGCGTTATGTATTGCAAGGCGTGCACTCTTCACTACGAATTGCCTTTTGACTAACGCATTCAGGGCACCATTGACTTGTTCCCGGCAGCGACACGCCTGTCTACATCTAAATCACATCTTACGTCTCGGCTGAAAGCACTCCCCAAGTATACAATTTCATTTACCTGTTCTAGACATTCCTGATTTACCCATATTTCATATTTCGTTCTCTCTTCGTCCTTTTCAAATACCAGAACCTTAGTTTTATTAGCATTCAAACGGAGACCTTTAATTTCACATTCGTCTTTCATACACGTGACTAATGCCTGCAGTTCTTCTTATGATGGTGCAATAAGCACTACATCATCAGCATACAGCAGACAATTTACTTTAATGTCAACCAATTTCATCTGCCATCCGGTAGCGCCAACCCGCGAACAAAACCCCTAAATCTAGTAATTACTAGATAGTGATCCGTTCCCAGGTCAGCACCCCCGAACACTCGTGTATCCATCACCTGTTTTCGCAGTCGGTCATTCACCAGGAACAAATCAATCATACTTCTCTCATTCTTTCTTTCTCTAGTGTACATATGGATTTTCCTGTGATTAAACATAGTGTTTGTCACAAGAAGACCCTTTTCCTTGCATACAGCCAGTATAAGCTTGCCAGCATCATTAACCTTTTTATCGCCAAACTTTCCAAGCACTGACTCGTACCCTGGTCGAGCGATACCTACCAATCCATTCAAATCACCACATACAACAGTTCTTTCGTTTCCCTTAACCAAATCTAGAACTTCTCTTACATTCTCCCAAAACTCATCCAGCTCAGCCCTGGACGATGAAGCTACCGGCGCATAAACAGCCAAAAGGAATAACTTCGTCAGTCCCAGTTTAAAGCGAACCCAGAGAAGTCTTGAGTTCACAACCTTATATTCAGTCATAAGATCGACCATCCGGGACGACAACAGCAACCCCACTCCCTGGCACTTGCGGGACTCCGGACCATATAGCAAACGTCCCGCCAGGGAGCTCTTCAGTACCACTGCCTTTCCGTTTGGTCTCCGACATACACACGACATCTAATTCTTTTTCTTTCATTATTTCGATCAACTCATTGGTCTTATCTCTCATGCCCCCTCTAATATTACACGTGCCAACTCCGCACTCCATCCTCGACCTTCCGCCGTGTCGGGCTGTGCGTGACGGGTGGCGGTCCCCATCGCCGCTTTGCGCGCTGCATTCCACACCAACGGGGACGAGCTGGTGTGCGTTGCCTTGGGGGGACGCCCTAACCCTCGATTGCATGGGTGCGCAGCTGTGTAGAATTGCAGCCCTGAAAAGGGCTGGCAGGGGTCACAACGAGCACGCTTCTACAATGAACCCTTTGAAGGGTGCTGAGTTGATTTATAAGGCCAAAACCAAAAAAGGCGATTACCATTATGAAATTAATAGGCAAAATTTTCTAAATATGCTGAAAATTAATCCCAAACTTACTTGCAAGTAACATCGTGCCTGAATAGTGATTGTGAAAGCGATAGCTGTTAACAGTGGTAATGAAGATAAAAATGGGATGTCCGGATTCAAAGTTTTTTCAGACGATTCTGGTGAAGGTTCAAGTAGCAGAATTTAATTTTCAAAGATTACTATATGTAAATAATAAATGTCTATAGGGTTATGTTTACGTTATACGTGGTAGAGCCATGCTGCAGCTATGTTAGTAGTACAGTTGTAGCACGAATGGGTTGGCTCGACCGGGGAAGGAGCACGCTCTCACAGAATACCAGCGTAAAATAGCAGCTTAAGGCTACTGTGTTTCGTATGGTGAGTGTAGAGAATCGAAGACTCATTTTTCTGTAAACGAGGTATTCCATCTTAGTCCTCACGGGTGACAACGCATCTACATTTTGATTCGTATCTGGGGACAGATGTGGATGTCTATGGGTCACAGCAACCACTTACCATCAGGTGAACTGTGTGCTCGTTTGTCACTCTATCCTATAAAAAAGAGTTTCTTGTTTGTCTGTCCTATTTGAAATAGATATTTTCTTGACTGTTATTTAAATAAATATAAACTTAATTTACTTATAAATACACTTATAAATAATTTAATTTTATTCAAGCAAAGTCAGTGCTGGTCACTGGTGATAAATGTTATTTTAAAATTAATGTGTCTACGTGTGTATATAATTCTATTCAAATATTTACCCATTAATTGAAAATTTCCAACTGGTCAAATAATATACCTAACGTTTTAATAATAACGATATCCAACCCGTTAATAAAGATTTACCCTTAGATAAATACGGTTTAAAGAACATCTAGCTGACGTGAAGAATCGACGCTCCGGGAAGTCTGCAGTCTGTGAACACAGGACCGCCCCCACACCACAAATCCTCGCTAAAGAACACTGATTCCTTCCAAGGATGATTTGCGAGGATATTGAAATCAAAAAACATCCCAATTTCAATAGAGAAAATTTCTGGGTGCTACCATCTGCTTGGGATCCTATAATTAATAAAATTAAAACCCAACCCAAGCATACAACTGTAAGACTTCAAGACTTCAAGATCGGAACAAAAATTATAAATTTTAATCTATGGTAACCGTGGTTGTACCTGGACATCTAGATGTTGAACGGGTCGGCATTCGGGTATTAAAAAAGTTAAATATATACGATAGGATCCGTAAAAACTAGTATTATTTAAATAAATATAAGAAATCATTAAGAAATAGTATTCTTATATAACATGCGGTTTATCCAACGAATGACATGTAATGTAACGTTCAACGTGATTGAGCGTGCTACAAAACTTTATTTGCTTGTCTGTTTCCCACACACTTGCTTATAAATAGCGCGCTTTAACATACCGTCTGTAGCGTGCTATGGATTTATAGCCTTTTTTAAACAACTCTAAAGTGAACATATTATGTGTCACACAAATTGTTACAAAGTGTCATCATTGAAAAGTTGCGATTTAATTATAAGTATTTCGGTTTCTAGTGTATGCATAATTATATATACAAAATAATGCCTCAGTAATGTATACTTTAAATTTTTATACTTTCTTAACATTTTTTTAATTCTTCTACTTTTAAAAATACCCGTAGTTTAGTTTATCCATTTCGAAAATAATACATATAAAATATAACTAATATTTCAGAAAGAAACCATAACTTTTACATTTTTCTAATAAATTGACTTACCCCGCTATGAAATAGTAGTTTACCTATTTTCTAAGTTGCGCTACCCTGGCGGCAAGAAAAGTAGTGGATTGTGTCAAAATATTGTTATCACATAATTGCAAGTGAGCAATAACAATAGTCCTTTAACATTCTTTTAAAAGGTTTTCCCTAATGTGCTATATGATGCCTTATTGCAATATGTTAAATATATATATCATTCATAAAATATGTATATATATATATATATATATATATATATATATATATATATATATATATATATATATATATATATATATATATATATATATATACAGTATAATATATACGTTTTACACTAAAAATATTGTATTCGTATTTTGTCTATGAAGAACAAATAAATAATAATGCAAGTCACAAATAGTTAAAAACTATCTTCCTAAGTTAAGAAATTATTTTGTTGTTTTGTATAATTTGGGTACTTTTAACTACGTAAATAAAACTGATAACCGTACTCCTGGTCTCCATGATACAGGCTATGCTTAGTTTGGGGCCCGCTAGTAACTTTTTTATAAGTAATAAGAATTTAATTTAATATAATATAGGTTTAAATTTATTTAATGTAAGTTACTATTTTTTTCCAATGTTTTAAATTTATAAAATAAATGATTTATTTATTTTATAAATTTAAAAGTAAAATTAAAACGGAAATAGGGTAATTCTACATAACACTTTATTTTGTTGTTAATTTACGCCACTTGACACAGAAAGCCTGTATAAATCTTCTTAGCTTGGGCTGTGATATTGTAGTTTCAGCTTTCACCGTAATAAGTCACTGTCAAGACGCACGGATATTTACCTCACTCGTGTACCTAACCTTTTCTTTGCTACGTGTTTAACAGACAATCTTGTGAGAGATCAATGAATAATTGAAAAACGCCGTATTATGTTTTGTCTAAACAATTTTGTAAAATTGGTAAGGTGAGTTGGTTATTACTATTTTTTATTTTATTTTATAGAACAAGGGCAACAAACGAGCGAACAGTCTAACTGAGTGGATGCTGTGGCTCATAGACACCTCCATCTATACTGAAATAAGAATCAAAATCCAGATGCATTGTCACCCTTGAAGAACAAGATGAAATGGCTCATTTCCACTAATAAGGGTTTCTGGTTCTCAAAATTCATCATGCGTAACATTCCAGCTTTATTCTCTTGTTTCACGCTAGTATTCTGTAAGAGCCCAGTCTCACCTGGTCCAGCCGATTCATTTGTGCCGCAGCTGCGATAATATAGCTGAAACGACACGTAAAGACATAGCTGCAGCGTGGCTCTACGACGTAAATTAATTATAAAGAAGATCTCGAACTAGAACCTCGATGACATTATATCTGTTTTAAAGCTTACTAGCTTTTGTAGTAGTTAGAGTGACAACTATTCTGATTTTAAACTCATGTTGTTTCACCTAAGCCGCACATTGGTAGGCCCTACGTCACAAGTGCAACGAGACTTCTTTGCCCTAAAAACTTTTTCAGAAGTGAGAGGAGGCTTATGCCCAGCCGTCGGACGTATGTATGCTGCAATTTTAACTTTTAACCTTAAAGCTCGTAACAGATTTAACATCATAGAGCATCGCGTTTCCCGGGAACTACAATCAATATAACATTTGTTAGTATAATACTTTTTCCGCCAACACGTATTGGAACAGCGCGGCGGATTACGTACTCCATAACCTTTCAGAAGTTTGTTTAGGCCTGTGCCTAGCTGTGAGCCGGATAAAAGCTGTAACTTTGCTGTGTTAAAAATTATAACACAAGCTAGAAAATTATGCGATAGTAAATTAGATCAAAATTTATTATGCTTAAAAAGTAGGTAATATTCGACGCCCAGGTTTATAAAGTATGTTTAACGATTTCTCGGAAACGGCTCAAGGGATATAAATTATTATAATTTTATAAAATAGGTTATATATACCTAAAGGATGACCTCATTTTAATTTGAAAATAAAATTTCCAAAGAAAAATAGGGGACGAAGTTTATATACAATATTAATATAATGTAGGAACTCAGAAGTAATTTGTTTCTCATTATACTACAAACTACGAGTACGAGATAGCCATGTTCTTAACATCACTTTCGTAACTATTAGCATATTGAGTAGAGGATTAAGAACTTAGCGAAAGTTTAGCACTTGCTTGGAGATAAGCAAATGCCATTAGAGCGGTTTCGGCTCCGGACCATGCTTTGTGGCTGGAGGAGGCCTATGTTCAGCAGTGGACTTGTCGTAGTTATAGCGATCATGAAACTGTGTCTTAAATTAATATTGTGTTTTTCATTTCGCTGATGCCCATACAGCTAATGTTACAATTATTGTTTTATACGTGGTAGAGCCACGCTGCAGTTAAATTAGTAGTATATTTGTAGCACGAATGGGTCGGCTCGACCGGGGAAGGACCATGTTCCCACAGAATACCAGCGTCGTATGGTGAGTGTAGAGAACCAGAGGTCCTCTTTACTGGAAACGAGGCACTCCAACTTAGTCCTCACGGGTGACAACGCATCTGCATTTCGATTTGTAATCAAGAATAGATTTAGATGTCTAGGGGTCACAGCAACCACTTACCATCAGGTGAACTCTGTGCTCGTTTGTCACCCTATCATATAAAAAAAATTAGAGAAAAAGTAGTAATTAAAAATATTAAAAATTAATTAGCTTTGATCCGCGTTATTATATACGTTAACTGTAAATTGTGAGTCCTGATTCTATTAGAATGGTAAAATAAATTTGAAAATAGCAATGAACACATGATATACAAGTATATGAAATTCTAATTTGGAAGAATTAAAGACTGTGGCAGTGAGTTAAAGTTTTATCTTAAGACCTTTTTCACCGCTGCGCTGGAGAAAGGAGAAAAACGAAAGAAAGAGAAAACATAATCAAAACATAGCTTTTGTTGGTTTATAATGCTATTAACAGTTATTTATTATTTATTAAATATATTTTAATTAAAAAAATCTTAATAAAAGTATTTCCAACAGTGTACTTAATGTCTTGTGGTGTTATTTCCTAGTAAACCTGGGACTTATAGGGGAAAATAATGCAATCAGGTACCAAAAATAACATAAGTTAAATCAGAAAAAAACTGCAACTACTAAACGTATTGTAATATTAAAAATAGATTAATATTACTATTATGTATATTAATAAAAATACAATACTATGCACTAACATGCTATAAAATTTCTCTCGCGCGCACAAAACATAATATATATACAGTGGAATCTTTTAACTCCAACTTCGATAAGTCGTAATCCTTAGTAAGTTGAAAAATATTGCCATTCCTTTCTACTGAATCCCTAAATACGCGGTATCACGAATTATTTAGATTTAATTACTTGAATAAAATGTATTTACCTGCGAGGTGTCGATAGAACATAATATTAAGGTGAAGTGGGCGCCAAAAGCAGATTTTTTACGCTTTATAGGTGCGCAGAAAATCAATTTTTTGTCATTTAAAACTACGACTTCACATTTTCAGATTCATTATGAAAATTAAAGATAACTCTTGGAGTATTATGGTGGCCAAAACACGATTGTCACATTTTGGCTCGATAGAAAAAGGTCGCAAATTTCCTCAAAATCTACAATTTTAGGTACGTTCACTAATTGAAAAAGCAGTTTCATTCGAATTTAATGAAATTAATTTCAATTAAATTCAGGCTATGTTTTCACCAGTAAATACGTGAGTGAATTATGGGTTTATTTTTCAATTCAAATATCAAATAAATATTGTGCGGTTAAATAGCGCGCTGGCCAACCAAACAGTCCTGCCAGTCGTCTCAGCGCGGCGTAGAGAGCACCCGTATACAATTTTACGCACGCCCGTTGTTTTCGTATAAACATAACTATATATATTTAAAAAATATTGATAGTCGTGGTATGCCATTGAGAGATATTGAAAAAATAGGCATCCAAACCGGTTTGGATACCTTCCTGTTTGAGTGGATACTATACCTAATATAGTATCCACTCAAACAGTGAGCTAGTAGTAAGTAATAAACCTGTAAATATAAGTACAAAGTATGATTATAATACAAACTGATAAGTAAAAATATGTTATAGGTATTAGTAAAGTGACCATTTATTTTTTCCTTAAAGCGGGATACCTTTAAAATTATTATAGATTTAACACTTTTGACTGCCTTCTTGGTCTAACGGTTTTAAACGCAACTGATGATCATGTGGTCTCGGGTTCGAAATCCGAGTCGGGCCAAGAGTCATTTATTAGGTTTTTCTGTCACAAAATTCTCAGTAACAGCCCGGAATATAGATTGATTTCTAACTTATTGAAGTTGGCGGGGTTTCACCACCGTGCCTCCGGAAGCACGTAAAGCCGTTGTTCCCGCGCCTGATCTCTATCTCGTCGTCTCGGATTACCGTTTCATCGGACTATAAGAGTAAGGGAGTAGGGTAGACTTGTGCTTGCGCATACACTTGGGCAATATGATCCTGTCCTGCGCAGATGGTCCCGCCTAAAGTGGGACGTATGGTCTTATTAGGTATGAGGCAACTCGTATGTAACAGATATACTTAGACAAAGTGATGGCTCCGTGGCGCACTGGCTGGGCAATGAGTGGCTGCGCTGGGGGCCGCGGGTCCGAATCCCGCACGGAACAAGTATTTGTATGACCTACAAATAATTGTTTCGGATCTGAATGTTAGTCCTTGTGTAATTTATGTTTGTAAACTGCCTCCACGATACAGGAGAAAATCCTAGTGTGGGGTTTACGTTTTAAAAAATACTGGTAAAAATACTTGAGTGTGCTTAGGCCGCCCAGTTTATTTTTATGATAAAATGTACTTCATCATTATTTTGTTTGGACGTCATCGTCCAAGACCCTTGGAATAAAAATTTACAAAAAATAAGTATTTGTTGGTACGTATTAGTTTACAAGAAGCGCATTGGACGATAGTATCCACATAAAATAATGATAAAATACTTTTCAACGTGAAAATAAACTAGGTACATACCTCAGTAGGTATGTAGTTAATTGTCATGTTGAAAAGTAAGTACTATACGTCGACTCGTAAGTAAGCATCTATAGGCATAGGTACGAGTCATATCATATTGTACCTGTCTATAATATAATATCGCCACACGAGAAGACTCTGTTGGTGCACCCAATTATTATCTGAAATTATTTTTTAAATAAACGCTGGTTATATCATTCAATTAGAATATATTGGTCTACTACTTAGATAGATGTATTCAACTATTAGTGGGTTATTAAATAATCCTACACTTATGAAAGTGCGCTACGCTTGGGTAAAAATATAGATATATAAATATATATATATATATATATATATATATATATATATATATATATATACCGTGGATATTTTGATTAAATCGCGATATATCGATATTCAATGTTTATCGTGCGGTATCGAATTTGTATTAATCTCGATATATTTTAAAATGTTGTAATAATCGACAAAACATTAAGCAACAAAAGAAGCTACAAAAACATTCGTGTGTCGTTGACGTTTTCTTTTAGTCATCCAACCGTTCAGTAATATCATTTTGACCCTTATCGTACTACATTATGCAAAACATGACGATATATCGAAATTCATCACGTGAATATATCGATACTGTTTAAAAATATCGATGCGATATATATCGAAATAGTTTTTCACTTGCCCATCTCTACTCGTCGCTATTGCCACATGAATAGATAAACGGAATATTGCTAGCAGCTCGCCGGACACGCGAGGGACCTGTTTGCGCGCCGATCATCCGCCCGCGTTTGCTTCACCTCCTTAAAACCTACGTGAACACGATGCCATTTCGTCTTAATATGTATACTCAGTGTAGTTAGTAAAACAAAATTTGAGGTATTACTTGCAACTTCCCGAACTCATAACAATAAAGTCCATAACGAATGTTTGTTGCTTCTGTTCTATTATGTGTATTTTGTACAAGTGTAATGAATGAATACATTAATTAAACTTGGGCTCATTGCTTAAAAAGAAGTTTATTATCGGTCAGTACTTATTTGGCTGTTACGAGTACTAAACGGATACTAACAACTTTATAATAATTATAAGTGGCACGAAGAAAAAGACGTGGTAGCTCAATACGGATTACCGTTTGTTTTATAACAAATTAAAATATGATTTTATTTAGGTATTATATAATTATGTTTTTGCAACTCGAAAGTGCCAAACTATGATATTGTGCCTTTTTCAAAGTTTGATACTTTCAAAAATTTTAGGAATTAAATCTTTTTATCTTGAAGTTTATATCGAGAAATTACGACGCATTTTCTCGTCAGGTATACCTCAAAACCTGAAAACTAAGTTGTACAACTAGTGCGTGTTGCCAGTGATGACCTACGGAACCGAGACGTGGTCCTTTACTGCTGGCCGTATGAGGACGCTCAAAGTCGCTCAGCGAGATATTTATTTATTATTTTATTTTTTTAAGATTGTGTATGTTTGCACACGTATGTTAAAGTGAGTGAAAGTGCGTGTATGTGTACGTGTGTGTGTACGTGTGTGTGTGTGTGTGTGAGTGCGTGTGTGTGCGTGCGTGTGTGTGTGTGTGTGTGTGTGTGCGTGTATGTGTGCGTGTGTGTGCGTGTGTGTGTGTGTGTGTGCGTGTGTGTGTACGTGTACGTGTGTGTGTGTGTGTGTGTGTGTGTGTGTGTGTGCGTGTATGTGTGCGTGTGTGTGCGCGCGCGCGCGCGTGTGTGTGTGTGTGTGTGTGTGTGTGTGTGTGTGTGTGTGTGTGTGTGTGTGTAAACATGATATATATTTTAATTAAATAACGATATTTTAACATAAATAAATATATGTAAAAATATAGAAATGATGTATGTAAATTATAGCGTATGTATCCCATTAATACCTGCTACAAAAACTTTCTTGTATTTGTATTGTTAATGCTATTTGCTATTTAAATTTATATGTTAGTTTATAATTTGACATATTCTTGCAAATTACCTTGGTAACTTCACGTTTGAATGAAGGTTTAATAGAGTGAAAGATATCAATTGTATTAAATGTTTTATTATAAATTCTGTGAAGCCTATTGACAATCGAATTTTGAGCATAGTTAGTTCTTTTAAAGGCAGTAGCAAAAAGTGTCGTATGTCCAGTTCGTTTATTTGGAACACAAAAACTTAAAATTTGTGACGCTAATTCACAACAATATATATAGTTATTACATATGATGTGTAGGAAGGACATATCCATTAAGGTTAGTCTACTTTGAAGAGGTATGAAATTATAGCGGAGACTAGATTCGCTATCATCTGAAAAATGACAAGAAAAACGAAAATGTATGTGCTTTAAAAATTTTAACTGAATATTCTCTAGCTTTTGAAAATACGTCACATATTGAGGATTCTATATTATACTATTATACTCCAGAATACTTCTGACATATGCAAAGTATAGTACTCGTAAACATCCAATGTCAGAAAAGGGCTTACTGACTCGTAAAACAAAACCTAAATTTTTGTATGCTTTCGCGACTATTGTATCGATATGTTCGGAAAATGTTAATTTTGAATAAATTTTGACCCCTAGATCAAGTAAACTATTCACCTCTGATAAAGTAAAATTATTTATTTTATAATTGTATTTAATTGGATTAATTTTTCTAGTGACTGATACAAAACAACATTTCTTTAAAATTAATACCAATACGATTTTCAATATAATAAGAGTTTAATCTATCTAGATCGGCTTGAAGTTTACTGCAATCAGTAATCCCATTAATTTTCATAAAGATTTTTGTATCATCAGCATACATAAAAATTTTTGCATGCTTAAAGCATCTACGAACATCATATAAGTACGTGGCATATAACAAAGATCCCAGGATGGAACCCTGCGGTACGCCAGATGGTACCTTCAAAAAGTCGGAGCGTGAACTACCTACCATTACAGCTTGAGAACGATTGCGCAGACTCGAACCATCTCAACAAATTACCGTGGATACCCAGTTCAGATAGTTTACGCAGAAGGATGCTGTGGTCAACACGGTCAAACGCCTTCTCAAAATCCGTATATATTACATCTACTTGTGACCCACCATCCATACTATTCGATACATAGTCTACAAAAACTCCAAGGTTTGTAGTAGTTGACCGGCCTTTTATAAATCCATGTTGTTCAGAGGGAATCGAAGTGGCAATTATTGGATATATATGAGCATGGACTACTCTTTCACAAAGTTTACTGAGTACGTTCAGGATCGAAATGGGACGGTAGTTCTCAATTGTTGATTTAAGACCTTTTTTATGAATTGGTACAATATGGGCTGTTTTCCAAATGCGAGTAAAGTAGCCTTCCTGAAAACATCGATTAAAAATATGTGAAACAGGAAGAGATAGAGCATCTGCACACTTGGTGAAGAATATTGTTGGAATATTGTCGCTTCCCGCACCTTTCAATATGTCGAGATTTTTAATTAGCTTTAAAATATAGTCTTTATTAATTTTAATGTCATGTATAGTAGCAATTTGCAATGGACTATTATGCGTATCTTGTAAATATAGATCAGACAGTTTATTAAAAAATCCTCAAAAAACTTATTAAAAGCGGAACAAATCTCAAAACTGTTACTGATAACTAAATTATTGTACGTCATCTATTGAGGATAATTACAAATATTTTTTCTCTTAGATTTTACATAGGACCAGAAGTATTTGGGGTTATTTTTAATTTTTTTGTTGTGAAGATTTTATATAGGAATTGTAACAGTCAGACTGCATTTCTTTTTGTCTACTTCTTAAGTCTGAAAATTGAGCATAGTCGTTTGGGTTTTTGTATTTTTTTCAGTGTTTGTGAACTTTTAAACTTTTCTTTAATTAAATTTATTAACGGTCTGCTATACCAGATGGGATAAGTGTGCACACCAGAGTGGTAAACCGGAGGAACATATGTTTCTATGCAATTATTTATAATTGCATAAAAACCAGCTATTATAGTCTCAATATTTGTGTTAATGTCTAATATAAACGACCAATACTGTTGATTTAACATTTCATTAATGATATTAAAGTCAGCACGCTCGTGAATATACTTTGATCGCGATTGTGTCTTCAAGGGAGATATGAGTATATCTAACGCAGTGATAATGAGTGAAGGGTGGTGACACTCTTCTTTAACAAGGTGGAAGTTGGATCTACTAACAGTGATGGACGAGTCTGAAAAAATTAGGTCTAGTATTTTATTACTATTATTTAGGATGGTATTATATTGCATAACACATATGAAAGCCGTATGGTCAATGAGCTGTGATGCAAAATTCTGGACTTCATCAGGGCCTTTCCTGAGTATGACAGGTCCACCTTGTGTCCAGTCTATACACGGTAGGTTAAAGTCGCCTACAAGTATGAACTGATCATTGGGATGATTATTACGTATTTGTGAAATAAGATTTACAAACAGTCTGTGTCTCTCTGAGAGTGATGAGTTAGGGGGTATGTAAACCACTGCTATGTGGAGATCGTGCTCTAATCCCACAGCACTAGAAGGAACCGTTACCGAAACGCACTCAAGGTTATCACAATGCCATTCGGATCTCATACAGGCCTACAAGTATGGTGCACACATTAACATGCCTCACCTCCCAACGACCCACGGTCACGACGAAACACATTATATTTATCATTACATAGTTCTGAATCCAGGATTCCATCATAAAGCCAAGTTTCGGTTATCATAACCACATCGTAATCAAGCAACAGTAAATTATTATAAAATTCATTAGTCTTAGTCCTCAAACCCCGTACGTTCTGATAATACAGTTTTAATTCTTTCAGTGTAGTATCCATTGAAAAAACAGTTGACGATGCCAGTACTTATAATAGTTATAGTGAACAATTACATATTCAAGGTACCTAAAAATGTAGCAAGGTATAGGCGTAATATATGAATAATTATAGTTAATAATAGTTTTTAATAAGAATAAGTAATTAATGATTAATAAATGTGTAAATTTTACTTGTAAATATGTTATTATTAATCGATAATAAATTACATTATATCTTTTAAAGGATATTCTGTATTTATATTTTAGAATGTAATAAATATATGTATATAAGTAAAGCGTTAGATGAGTGCAGGTATATGTGATTTTGGTAATGTTTATTAATGTATGTGAGAATAATGTATGTACGTGTGTGAGTTTTTGATAGTGTACAGTGTATCTAGTTGTGATAACTGATAAAAAAGCATAGAATTTGTAACATGTGCATACCTTTTCGCAAATTACACTGAATAAACAGGTAAGTAGATTTTAAATAATTTTCACAATATCTGCCGAAGAAGATATGGAGATTGGAGGTAAAGCCTCGTTTTTTCGAACGCCAAATACGGCAGTTTTTTGTCCAAATGAATTTGTAATTTAGTTCCTCTACCTTTCGTTTGCACTGTGAAAGAAGCATTTTATTTTCTTTTGTTAGATGCTCATTTATAAAATATAAAAATCATATTAGTTACACATCCAAACCCCATATCACTGGCTTTTAAATTACGATGTTTACGTGCAGCGGCCTATTTTGTCTTTAGTAAAACGATGCCTTAACCGAGCGACAACACTGTGGAGAGGGCTATGCTCGGAGTTTCTCTGCGTGATAAACTTAGAAATGAGGATATCCGCAGTAGAACCAGAGTGACTGACATAGCAAAACGGATTAGTAAGCTGAAGTGGCAATCGGCCGGCCATATAGCTCGAAGAACCGACAACCGTTGGGGAAGAAGGGTTCTCGAGTGGCAGCCTCGTACCTGTAGGCGAAGAGTAGGGCGACCCCCCACTAGATGGAGTGACAACATGGTAAGCAATGCAGGAAGTCGATGGATGCAGGTGACTTAGGACCGTGCTTTTTGGCATACCTTGGGGGAGGCCTATGTTTAGCAGTGGACTTATGAAGCTGTAATGATGACGATGATGATCTCGAAGTTCTTGTCAAGTCAAAAACTTATCAACTTCATTTTTTTAATAGAAAGTCCACTGTAAATACATACATATAGATAAATATATAGAGATAAATATATTTGTTACATAAACGTGTAAAGAAACTAACAACAAAACTAATTAAATGAATAGTGATGTAATATTTTTGTAATGGATTTTATCAAAGATATTCGAGTTGCGTGCGAGTTAATTAGTCATTAAGTAGTAACTGTTAATAGAACTTTGAGCGAAGGTTGATGATAAGGAAAAAATAATTAATTTTACTTAAAATAAAAAAAAAACAATAGTTATACAAATGAATAGTAAAAAAATATTTTTAAAAACCAAAATTTTTATTTGAATTATCAAAAGAAAATAAACTTTAAATTAAAACAAACTCATAAATTTATTACATAACACAATTTATATATTATAGTTTGTCGCGAGATTTACCAATTTTATAAAAACATAAATTTTTTCCTTAGAATTACTTACCTACATAAGTAGTTATATATTGTATTCTTGTTTATGTACACAAGAAAATCTCCCGGCAAGCTTTTATATAAAATAAATTGTGTAATGTAGTAAATTGATGGGTTTGATTTAATTTAACCCTTTTCTTGGCAAAAAATAATCTTAAATAACTGTTTTTTTAATGATCTCATTTTATATGAACATAGAATGCAGGGAAAAAATAATAAAAAAAATCCCGTGTCCCGTAAGATACATTTCCATGTTCGTATGGAATGACTTTCTCAGGCAAAAGTATTTCACGAGGCACACTGCCAAAAAGAGGTAATAATACAAATTGTATACAAAATAGTTGTTTTTAACTAATGAGATCACATATTTATATTAAACAAGAAATTACTGGTGGTGAAAACTATAAAAACAATTTCTGCCAGGTACTAAGCATAATCTGACTCCACACTTAGTACATGACACAGTGGTTTGACCTTTGGTACATAGTTTTCACCTGTCTTTTGTCCCAAAAGTCGCGAAATGGCCAAGTTGGTCACTCCGAATTTCAGTTGTTGGTCTTGGAGCAACCGGCGCCTTTATTAGTTTAGAGGGGGTTGGACCCTTCACATTATCTGTATGTTTCGTATTGGTTCTGTGGTGTAATAATAAGTTTTTGGCAATGTTGTACCTGAATTTCTTCAAACTTATTATTTTTCCATTACCGATATTTCTTCAGTATAATATCCAGCTATTTGTAATAAATAGATATGTCCAACAACTGTGATATTAATGGTAGGTACCAGCGGTGCCCCTTTAGCTCAGTTCTATAGAGAGCTATTGGCATATCAGCTAAATCAACACCGCACATATATGCGTTATAATGCTGTATAATTTCAGGACATGGTGACCTGCTGACCTAACTTTTTTCTCTTTGTTGTACCTTTGGATCGTAGGGATAGGGTAGACATCTACATAGCTGCTTGCGATAGTGACACATTTACTGTCGTACCACTTGACGATACACACTTTCTTATCATTGCACACGACTTGCGAATGAGAACCCCTTGGTTTCTTCTTCAGTGCTTTGTCGGTTATGAGCTTCTTTTCAGCTCCGCGTAATCTGTTTACCCTTATAATTCCAAGTGAAAATATACCCATCTCTTCTCGCAGGTAGTGAATGAATTCGAGGCTTGTAAAATAGTTGTCAAAATACACTACAGAACACGCTGGATCTGGTATAGTTTTACATAATGCTATCACAACTTTAGCACCCATTCCGAGAGAAGACTCTACTGGTGAAAAATCAATTAATCTAAAAGTGTCTTCAACACCATAAATAAGAAAATCATAAACAAAGCCAGTTACACCAGCTCTAACGAAAACTTGTAACCCGACTTTTTAGGCTTATTTTTGACATATTGTTTTCTATTATCAGCTTTTTCTCTTTATAAGGCACCATATTGAGTCTTATTCTGAGCGCCTTCTAGGCTGGACGTGTGCCGCAATATTGTCTGATTAGAGTAACTTTACTAAATAATTTTGCATTCTCTGTAATTGTGCATTCTGAGTGAAATTCGCTTGAGACCTTATCGCGTGTGACGTTTGAGAGGACCGGTCCTCCGTCCCTGTCTCTACACTGTCGGAAGTTTTCGACGGTCTTCGACACAGACATCGCGCGAAGTAGAAGTGACGAGTGTGCACACTTTTCATTCACACCTATAGTGTTTGCTCCACACTCCTCGCTCCTCGCTTGTATTTGCTACCTCCTTTCTCGCAATACCTGATAATATGAGCGTAAAAAGGAGTCCAACCAAAACCAACTCACAGCCGGATTTATCGAAGATTAGCGATGGTGACTTCCTAAATATAACTGCAAGAAAAAGGAAAACGCCCGACTGTCACTGCAACCAACAGCAACTCATGGACGATTTTTGTAATAGAATGATGACCACGCTCACAGCAAAGCTGGATTCTCAAAACAATACCATAAAGGGTGTTTTGAATGGCATTCGCGAGGACATCAATTCATTTAAGAAAGAGATTAGTGATGTAAACTATTCAATAAAAAAATTGGCTGACGAACAAGCTATTGTGATAAAAGATTTTTAGAGTTGAGTTCCACAACAGCTTTAATTACCCAGCGTGTTGATTTAGTTTCAAGCGAGATTTCCGAGCTGCGATCCATAACAACTAACCTTACTGATCAGCTAAAAGCGAAGGAGCAGCTTGGGAGGACTAATAACGTGGAAATTTCTGGGATACCACTCTTAAAAGGCGAAAATCTAAATAATATTATACATAATATCGCTACAAAGGTCGGTTTTACGTTATTGCCAACAGATATTGATTATATTCACCGTGTCCGACGTTTCAACTCGACGAGGAACGAAATCCCCAGAAAACACGATAGCAGTACCTCTCAAGACTCATCTTCCATACCGAAAATTATCATCAGATTCTCACAAAGGTATCGCAAGAACGAATTGCTGAGTGCCGTGCGCGCGCGACGAGGATTAACAACTGCTGACGCAGGTCTAAGCGGGCCCACCGGTCCCATCTACGTCAATGACCACCTCGCGCCGCACAACAAACAATTATACAAACAAACACGCCTCCTTGCCAAACAGAAAGAATACAAATACGTGTGGTTGTCTAACTGTAAGATTTTATTGCGTAAAAATGATACGTCTAAAGTTCAACTTATATCATGCCATGCGGATCTAAGTAAAATTAAATGACTGTATGTCGTTATCTATTTTAATGTTTTGAAAGGATTTTTTTTTGTTACAAATACTTATATACTAAGACAACATTACCTATTAAAAAGTGTTGTAAAATATACTTCTCACGAAACTTTAAATACTGTTATTGCTGTCTTCTATTATTTGTGAATGTTAGTGGACCCCATAATATTTCATTCTGTGATATCACTTTGCCGTATATTCTATATAGTGGTTTATAAAAATAACTTGTCTATTTACTACCAAAACGTGAGGGGATTACGCACAAAATCACACGATTTTCTGAAGAATGTTCTGTGTAACAATTATGATGTGGTATGTGTCACTGAATCATGGCTTAATAGTAATTTTTATGACAGTGAATACTTCGACAGTCGATACGAGGTTTACCGATGTGATCGCAACGTTACTGTTAGCGGTCGCGAGATGGATAGCGGCGTACTGATCGCAGTGCGGCGCAGCCTATGCCCGTCGCAGCTCCATCACGAGTGCTCGCCGATGCAGGCAGAAGAGGTTTGGTTATCTATCCCATTAATTGAAACATTGTCACGTGCGGGCTGCGTGACGTCATCGCACGAGTCTAATACTCGATCGCCGGCCCAGCGCCGCTTACATATTATAGCAACTTATATACCCCACGGTTGTAACCACGAATCACAATTGACATCATTCTACAACAGAGTAAGCGATTTTATAATCTCAAATCCCGACGATACTTATCTAATACTGGGCGACTTTAACGTCACTTACGCTGACTGGTATTTTAATTCTTATAGTGATTGCATGGAAATACGTACAAACATTAATAGTCTCGCATGTCTTACTACCGATTTTATGAATATATCGTCACTATTACAATACAACAATCAATTTAATATTAATAATAGATTATTAGATTTAATTTTTAGTAATACAACATGTAATGTTATGCGTCCTGAATTTCCGTTAGTACCCGAAGACGTGCACCACAAATCCCTAGAAATTAGTTTGAATTTAAAATCCCCCGCCCCATTACCCTCCGCCAAAATTAAGAAAAAAACTTTCATAATGCTGACTTTGGCTTGATAAAAACTGGACTTAACACTGTTAACTGGGAGGAATTTTTTAATACCATGACGGATATTGATTCAATGACGAGTTATTTTTATAAAACTTTAAACAATTTAATAGACACATACGTACCTACTCAAAATCTTTGTAGCGCAAACAAACGCCCGCCGTGGTTTACTTCTTATCTCATAAAATAGAAAAGGAAAAGCTTAAATATCATAAGAAATGGAAACTTTATAACAACTTACGAGACTACCAGACCTTCTCTTGTCTTCGGAAGACGTTTAAGAGGATGGAGGCAGAATGTTACAAAAATTCATTGAACTTTCTGAGGATAATATCAAAGCCTGTCCAAAGTTATTTTGGTCTTTCGTAAAGTCAAAAAAAGCTTCAAGTTGCATTCCTGAAAAAATGATATATAAAGACAAAATTATTTCCACTGGCCGTGAAATATGCGAGGCTTTTAATGATTATTTTCATTCAGTTTTCATCCCTTCTACCCGTCAAAGTTCTGATAATACTATTTATTACTCAGGCAGTTCACCCGTAGATATACATTCTATTAACATCTACCACGATAATGTTATCAAAGAACTGAAACAAGTAAATATTCATAAAGGTGCAGGGCCCGACGGGATCCATCCTCTTCTCATATCCGAATGTGCCGAAGAACTTGCAACACCCATTACAATCATATTTCGTTTCTCTGTCCAAACTGGGACATTTCCCATTTTATGGAAAGAGTCTTTAGTAACCCCCATTCCAAAAAATAAAAGACGTGAATGTATAGACGAATATAGACCTATATCGAAACTTTGTATCTTTGGCAAAATCCTAGAAAAGATAGTAACCGTTCAAATGTCGTACTCTTTCCGTAATCACATTTCCCAGGAACAACACGGTTTCTTTAAGTGCCGTAGCGTTGACACCAATATGTTAACTTTTAATGACTTTCTGTTGCATGCCATGGATGATAACCTACAGGTGGACGCCGTGTACACCGGCTTTTCCAAAGCTTTCGATAAAATAAATCACGATCTGCTAATATATAATATAATATAATGCTTGCAAGGGCCGGTGTGCATGGCAGCCTTCTTAGATGGATCCAATCCTACATAAGTAATAGGAGTCAAGCAGTCTTTGTAAAGGGTTATTCGTCACGATTTCTTCCAGTCCCTTCGGGTGTACCTCAAGGGTCTCATATTGGGCCATTACTGTTTTCAGTCTATATAAATGACATTGGCAATGTCCTGAAACATAGTCACCATCTCTTGTATGCTGATGAGTCTAAGTTGTATCGAATCATCAGATCAATTACTGACTGCCTCAAACTCCAAGAAGACTTACACCGATTACATGCATACTGTGAGTTTAACCATCTGTTTCTAAACAGCGATAAATGCTACATAATATCGTATACTCGCAAAAAAAATCCCGTTACTTTCGACTACCACATAAATCAGAAGGTCTTGAATAGAGTAACCACAATCAGGGACTTAGGTATAATCATGGATTCGACCTTATCATTTATTCCACATATTGAGCACATATTGGCTTCGGCTTTTAAAAATCTAGGTTTTATACTACGAATAAGTAAACCTTTTAAACGTCCCGAAACTCTAAAAATTTTATACTTCTCTTTTGTCAGATCTTTCCTAGATTTTTGCAGCACTGTTTGGAGCCCTTGTTATGAAGTTCATATTAGGAGAATAGAAAGAGTTCAAAAATTGTTTATTAAATCCCTAAATTATCGCCAAAATATTTTAAACCAGTCATACACCGATTCACTAAAAAAATACAATTTACTTTCTCTTTGCAATAGGCGTAAAATGTTTGACATATTATTTCTATACAAAATCATTAATAACCTAGTCGACTCCTCGTTGTTACTTAGCAGATTGTCATTTGTTTCCCGAGTCCGTCTGCCTGTGCGCCCCTCACGTCCAAACTACTTTTCGTAACTCCCCGATATCATAAAAATTATACGCGAAACTCATTTGTGTATCGTTCCACTAACACTTACAATAAAAAATTCACAGATATTGATTTATTTAATACATCAATATCAAAGCTTAAATCTGCTCTCTTTCAAAGTTTGGCTTGTTAATAATCTATTTACCCTTCACTGAAAATGTTGCAGCACTCAATTCGCTAATTGAATCTGAACTAAATTTGTCAGTGTTATAATAACCATATTTTTAACATAGGTTTTTTTCTCTTTCTTTTTCTTAATTGCACACGAAATGTCAACTAGATACCTCATATTAGAACTTAGAATTTATAATGTCCTTTAGTCCTAAAAGTAGCTCAATAAGTTTAAAATATTGTAAAAGTTTAGTTACAGGCACTATAGGTCTTTAGTTGTATTATTATTTATCCATGTTACTATCTATTTACATGACTGTTTGTTGCCTTGAATAAATTAAAAAAAAAATCATCTCATCTATGCTGAATTTCTTTTCAAGAGGTACTTTCAAAAAGTTGTCACGTAACATATCCGCCAAAGGTCTGATCTTGTAGTAGCGATCCCAATCATCAAGCAAATTGTTGTAAGAAAAAATGTAATGACGTAATTGTTGAAATTTTTTGAGGGGAATGATATCTGCTATTTGACTGTATCTAAATTCTTGGGACCAATAGTTTGTATATGAAGGCACATCAATTATTCCCATTAGCGGATTTATTGCAACAAAGTCTTTTATGTCTTCGACAGTAAGACTGAACGATTTATTAGTTTGTTAACTAGAATATAAGTTGGTTTTTTCTTTTATGTAGTCAAAAAATGTCGTCAGTAAAAAAAGCTGGAAACGTATTGAAATGGATCCTTGAGAGATACCTCTTCTTGAAAATCATTATTGGCTATTTCTGCTCGAAGACGGAATCATAGTCCAGTCCATCGAAAATTGAGAGGTTGCACTTTTACTTTCGTGAGCTGAGAATGACGTGCTATAACCAATCTTGGTCTAATTGCTCCAGAGCATGTCGATATTAAAGGAGTCACTGGAGACTGTGGAGCTGTCGGACTGTCTACAGATTCTGTGTAAAAGTGTCTGGAGTGGTGTGTGGAGTGAGTGCTGATGCTAGCAATGGTGATGCAGTGACCGCTTCTTGGACATCAACTATTTCATCGTCAGATAGCAGGTTAAGATTTTCAATCGACGATGGAAGTGAAGGCACTGATGATGACTCTTCGTCTGCCCTATATTGAATTCGAAACTGCCGGATTTCATTTTCAGACTCCGTCGATGAATCATCATTCTATCATTTTCTGCCAGATTTTGGGATAAGCGCACGAAGCATTCTGCCTCTTGCGAAGGATGGCTGTACTCCGCCCTAGGATAAACAAGCTTAATTAAACCTACATGCAAGGAAAAATCAAAACCCAACAACCATATTTCAAAGACGAGAGCATACAGTTTACCTACCAAGACAAAGTATGTACAGATCTGTAGACGATTTAGTCTCGGCCGGGAATCGAACCCAGAAACTTTAATGCTTTTGCTTAACACCATCACTACTACAAATCATCAAAGTAATCAACACAAAACAATAAAAATAATTACACCAAATATATTACACCACAACATACAAAACCAGTAAACATGGCAGTGTGCACTTCATGATACATTACACCAAATCATAAGAAACCAGGAAACATGGCGGCGGCACTGCGAGATACATAACAATTTCGCTCTAGTTTACTCAACCAAATACACAGTTTTGCATCAAAATTCACTCAATTGATACGTATACATTTATGTACTTTATCGTGAAATGCACAATTATTGCGTTCTTGAGTAAAAAGTGTATAAAATATACATTTTATTACCTTTTCGGCGCGATTGCTTTGAGTCGGTTCATCATTTCGATTGTGATTGAAAAATGGTTATGTCAAACTGACATGATATGACGTTAATGCGTTTAGAAACAGTTACTTTCTTAAAAAGTAGGAACGTTCCGTTTAAAGCAATAATATTTGTTTTAGTATGATTTTTCAAAGGTGATTGTATCTGACAGTGCACTCCGTCAAGAAAAGGGTTAAAGTATATTTTCTTCCTTTTTTAGCATTGAAATATAAGCCAGATTTAAAGAGCGCATCGAACGTCATCCAAATACTCTTCCCCGGCCACTCATGGCAAACCACAATAAAGCGCGACGCTTAAAGCCCAAGATACCCCAAGATTTAATACAGACACAGTAAACGCAGTTACTATTGAATAATGAGGATGTGACACAGGTCACATACCGAGCACGCCAGCGATAGCACCAACCAACATACTGCTAAATGTCCTTAAAGGTGACAGATTGTTGTAAATAAAGGAAACAAAAAAATTTGGTTTTTGATCACCACCTTAAATGCGCCGTCTTGAATTTTTTATTATTTGACCCTTCTCGGTCCTTACAAAATTAGTTCGAGCACCACCAAACTATCCCTAACGTTTGCCGAGTTATGTCTTTAAAATTGGTATGGTGACCATCTTGTTTTAGATTGTTTTTCACTACCGCTAGATTTGTCCAGGGTGTAGGTCGACTAGTCGATATTTGTTAGGACACGATCCCGCTTAGTCTTACCGTGTAGCCGGGCAGTAGTAAACCAACTCCTCGAAGGGGTGAACGTACGTGGACATCATTTTATTTGTATTATTTTCAGCGAAAAAAGCAGAGTTCATCTTGTTATCATCATTTAAATCTAAATATTCATTTGATATCTATATCTTGGGGATGAATAAAAAACATATTCCGCCATCTTTGAGAGTCCACCATATTAGATTTACAGTGATATCATTTCATTTTTCGTATTCTTCCCAGTAAACCCTTTTATATAATACCCATATTATGGGAGTGTAAAGAATAACTAGTCCGCCAACTTGGTAGGTCCATCATATTGTCTTTATAATGTCGTCAATTAGCTAGGCGTACTTTTAAAATTCAGTTGCAATATTTGAACCGCACAATTCAACCCCACAGACTCCAAACCTCATGGATAACAAAATTACAGGCGGATTGAAACAAATTCCTTGATCGCCAACTTAGATCCGACATCTAGAACTTTTTTATAGCCAGCGGTTACCCTTAAGTAGTAATACTTGTTGCCATGCAATTTTTGTTCTAGCACCAGTAAACAATCTCTAACTTTTGCAGAGTTATAACTCTTTAAAATTGGTATGTCTGCCATTTTGTTTTCCTCTTTTTCAGCCATGGTTACATTCTCTTTCATATATTCAAGCTCTTTCATATGATACCTATATCATAGTGGTTACTATGAAAATTATAAGTTGCTGTTGAAAATTATACAATTCGCTATCTTGTAACATCCGCCACATTGGATTACAAATGGCGGCAAATTAGCTATCGTACCTACATTATCTAAAAAACAAAACGTGTGTGCAAAATTTTAGCCTGATATATTCAGTGGAAGTGGGTGAAATATAGATTGAAATATGCCAAGACATATAAGTGAAGCTAAAATAATAATTATAAACTAATAAAAAAATAAGTAAATGTGGATGGACTCGGTCTGCGATCCAAAATCAATATTCCGCAATAAATACATTCATTATTTTGTATCCTTTTTCCCTCATAGTTTTTGTTCGTTACTTATGGGTTGGGACGTGGAAAATCTTTGAGTCCGCCTTTACACTTTTTGTGCACTCTAATAATCGACACGCTCGGATTGCGTGTTCTTTATTTTTGTGTATTGTCAAGTAAACAAAACGTTAAATATCGAACCACAAGAATATTAGTAACATTTCACTGGCCATACTGAACTTATTTCAGTAGATAATTTATACTATATTATATCACCTTGAGCGCAAACTTCTCATGCAAATAAAGCTCGGGTGACATACCTACACGACAACTGCATTATGTCGCATTTGCAGAAAGTGGCACCGACACGAAACACGAGACATTACCTTGTAACCAATGTCTATTTTAGAAATAGTATAAGAATTCTTCTATTTCCTTATTCAATGGCAATATTTTTAATACTGGAGATACAAGGAAGAGAATAGAATAATTTTTGTAACGTAGATTATAAAATAGTACTAATTGAAAGTAATTTTTATTCTTTTAAATATTCCACTAGTTCAAAAAAATCCTTTGTTCTAGAAAGAACCAGAAAAAAACTCAATGGGGCCTTTTTGTTAAAGTGAAATTTTGCAATGAAATAAGTTATTACACCTTTTTTGTAAGAAACAGTTTGAAAGCAATCACCGTTATTTCAGGGGTTATTATCAACCATGTATTTAATCATTAATATAATAACTATTTACATATAGGAAGGAATAAGGGAAGCTACACTGGGACGCTAAAGGGTTATGTTAAGTCTGTAAACAAAGTGAGGTCATAGATAATCCTCCAATCCGGTAACTTGCTCTATCGTAACGTGCACGTATGTTTACGTAGCAGTGTCACGCTGAAGCTATATTCTGAAGCACGAATGGGTTGGCTCGACTGGGGAAGACACACTCTCACAGAATACCAGCATGAAATAGCAACTTAATACAGCTGTATTTAGAACAGTAGCATTATGTGAGTAAAGAGAACTGGAGACCCTTTTGCTTACTCCTCAAGAACGACAACGCATTAGCTTTTTTTTAGTCGGATAGTAGATGTAGATGTCTATGGGTCACAGAAATAGGTGGAGCCATGCTGCAGCGATACTATGTTTGTAGCAAGAATGGGTCAGCTTGACCGCGGAGGGACCACGCTCTCATTTGGACTGTGTATTGGTTTGTCACTCTTATTTTACAAAAAAAAAAAACTGGTGAACAGGGAAAGGATGCTTGCTAGTAAACGCATGGTAGTATAAAAGTAACAGTATTAATAATAACGACGACCTTTGAGTAATAAACTAAAGGAGGTGGCATCGCAAGGCATTCCCCTCCGCCAAACAAGAGTTTGACTCATAACCTTTATATTAAACTAGTTACTCCGCATCGTGCGCCATTCCGCAACTGTCACGATTGACAGTCTATCGAGCCAACTAGTAATATGTATGTCAATGGCCAAATGCCGAATTGCAGTGTAATTTCATGCAAAAAATAATCAAAAACGTGAAATCTACAAAAGGACAACGTGACTATTCATCTGTTAATATTTTTAACATAATATTATCCTTAAAGCTCGTATTTTCTGAATATTTCATCAAAAACCAAGTGTTGTTATCGTAGTTCATACAGTGAAAAATAAACTATTGTTACGAGCTTGAGGTTCGTTACAATAAAAATTGCCGATAGGATTACCTAAATTAACACTTTAATTTTCTTTACACAAATTAAAACTTAAAACACCAATAATTAAGCACACTAATTCACTTTATTCCGCTCCGAAGCTTCGCTTGTTTCGCCAAATTCAATACTTCCCCGATCGCACCTTGCAGCGCCTATAAATACACACTAGTACCGAACATTCAAGTAAATACGCGCACCAATCGACAAAGCGCCGAAAGTTCGAGAGTCAGCTTCCAGAAGCTTAGTTCTTCATTTCGACAACAGATGGCGCTGTCGGTTGAAAGATTAGTGATGTCATTTTCTGGAAAGCTCTCCCCTCGCTCCGTTACCCGACACTAGATGGCGCTAGTGCCAGATGTCAACTTAGCCGCGCAACACTACCCCCTCCTAAGACATGCTCGTCCCGAGCATTATCGGCCCTATAATAACGCGCCAGGCGATCTACATGGACGATCTTAGGAGTCCCTCTTGCGCCCTTCTGTATCCGATAGGTTACATCGTTGATCCTGGTCACAATCCGGTACGGGCCGTCCCATTTAGCTTGAAGCTTAGGAGATTTCCCTTTGCTGCGGACCGGATTGTGCAACCATACTAGTGAACCTTCGTCGAACCCTTTGTTGTTCATTTTGCGGTTATACCGGGTTTTCATCTTTTCAGACATTTGCTGGCCCGATTGTCAGACGTGTTCATAAATGTCATTCATTTTGTTCCGGAAGTCATTTGCATAATCGGTTATACTGCGTGGGGCATCAGGTGGTATCCCGGTGATCAAGTCTGCAGGCAGCCGTAATTCTCTTCCAAAGTTTGCGAAAGCTGGTGTCACTAATGTACTTTCGTGAACAGCGCTTCGATATAACAGCAAAAACGGTTGTATGTGCTTATCCCAATCTCGTTGCCGGTTGTCTACAACTTTTGCTAGGTACCTCTCCAATGTCTGATTAAATCGTTCTACCATTCCATCAGATTGCGGGTGATAAGAAGTCGTTCTTGTTTTATGAGTACCCATAACTCGGCAAGTTTCCTGGAATATTTGAGACTCAAAATTCCTTCCTTGATCGCTGTGAATCTCTAAAGGTACCCCAAAACGACAGAAGACTTCATGAACTAGTTTATCTGCAACTGTTGAAGCTACTTGATTTGGAATGGCGAAGACTTCTGGCCACTTAGTGAAGTAATCCATTAAAACCATGAAATACTTGTTACCGCTTTCACTCTCCGGAAACGGCCCCGCCACGTCAATGGCTATTCTCTCCCATGGTGCACCAACATGGGCCCAACAGCTTATAGTGGTCGAACTCATCGCTGAGACGTCGCTCCACTTGGGCTTGGGAGCACTGGCCTTCATCCATTCCAGAATCGGCTTGATGTCCGGATCTTCCTGCTTTGCACGTTGTAAGGGGTCCTTCTACTCGTTGCTGAGGTGGTCTGCTCTGAGCATCCTCACGGATATCACTTCCTTACTCTCTTGCCTAGTACAATGTTTGCAATCTTCAGGACAAGGTCTTCTTGACAATGCATCTGCGTTGCCCGCTGCGATGTTCGATCTCAAAGTCGTATTCCTGCAGTAGTTCAATCCACCTCGCAACTTGTCCTTCTGGATTTTTAAACTGCAATAGCCATTTTAGTGCAGCATGGTCAGTTCGTAAGTGAAATTTTCGCCCCAGAAGATATTTGCTAAAATGCTGCAATGACTTTACCACAGCTAGCAATTCGCGTCTTGTAACACAATAGTTCCTTTCCGGTTTTGACAACGACTCGCTGAAGTACGCTATCACAATCTCTCAATCACCGTTCCGTTGAGACAACACACCGCCGTTGTATCACTTGCGTCTGTGTCAACTATAAATTCTTTGCTTGCATCAGGGTATCCCAAAATAGGTGTTTTGCACAGACGGTCCTTGAGCTCCTGGAATGCGATATTGCAACTTTCATCCCAGCAGAAATGTCGCTTCTCCTCGGTTAGCTTATGCAGAGGTTTGGCTATATCTGCAAAGTTTTTCGCAAGTCGCCGGTAGTAGGAGCACAAACCCAAAAATGCTCTAACTTGCGTCTTGTCTTTTGGAACCGGCCAATCCTTGACAGCGGCGATTTTCTCTGGATCTGTGCGGATACCTTCTTCCGATACTACAAACCCCAAAAAGTTAACTTGCCGTTGGAATAGTGAACATTTCTTCGGGCTCAACTTGAGGTTGGCACTCTGAATCTTCATGAGCACGCGTTCCAGGTTTTGACGGTGTTCCTCAAACGTACGGTCCACGATGATGATGTCATCCAAGTAGACCAAACAGGCATCGCCAATTAGCCCGGCAAGTACAAGTTCCATCAGCTTTTCAAACGTTGCTGGAGCATTGCACAACCCAAACGGCATTACTTTAAATTGCCACAGACCCTTTTCCGTCGAGAACGCAGTTTTCTCCTTGTCCTTGGGGTCAATTTCAACTTGCCAGTAGCCACATTTTAGATCCAGAGTGCTAAACCACTTTACTCCTGTAAGCATGTCCAGCGTGTCATCAATTCTTGGCAAGGGATAGCTGTCCTTCTTCGTAACGTCGTTCAGACGGCGGTAGTCAACACAAAACCGCATGCTGCCATCCTTCTTCTTTACCAGCACCACTGGTGAACACTATGGACTAGAGGAAGGTTCAATAACACCATCCTTTACCATTCCTTCAATCATGGTTTCCACTTCCTTTTCACGTGCTACCGGCAATCTTCTTGGCCGCTGGCGGATAGGCAATTCTTCTCCTGTGTTTATTTTGTGTTGAACTAAGCCAGTCTTTCCTATGTCAGCATCGTTTGATGAGAATACATCGGCATACTTGAGTAACAACTTCTTCGCCTTGACCATTTCGGTCGAGGAGAGAACGCTGCGACAGTCTTCCAAAAGTGAGGTCACTCTCGTTTGTGCATCCTTGCTGGGGGTCTCACTCGATAGATATTTGCACCGACGTAACCAATCCACTTCCTCACAAGTACCAACCAGCGTGCCTTTTTCTATAATCTGTTCCCGGTCACAAAGGTTAAGCACACGTACTCCTGAGATACCAGTGGTTCTGACCAAGGTTCGAGCTACTTTCCATGAAAGGTCATTGTTTACCCTTTTCACAAGTACACAACGGTGAGCTTGCCCAGCGTTTCGAGGAAGACTAACCGGAACAACCGTTTCCGAACTCGGAGGAAGAACAATCTTCTTAATGCTGTACACGTTCCCTGGTAACGCACCTTCCATAAAAAGTTCCTCCTTTCCACATTTCAAAACACCTTGCTTAACGTCGATCTCACAACAATTATTCCTCATAAAGTCCAGGCCTACGACGCAGTCGTCCATTATATCAGCCACGATGACATTATCCAGGTAGATCACGTTGCCTAGCTTCAACTCCATCTCCTTCTCTCCACGGACGGGTATACGCTGACCGGTGGCTGTTACCAAGTTTGTTGTAAGTCCCCAAGGAACTGACTTATAAGTTAGGAACTAACAACCGTACGAGAGGCTCCAGTGTCTATTGTCAGTTTACATGGCATTCCGTTGACCTCGCCCTTGATGATTAGACTGTTCCCATCATGGGTTTGTGAGATCGCGATCCTTGGGGCTCTTTTAACATCAGCCAGCACCCGCCCCGCAGTTCTGGCCTTTACTCGTTTCCCTGCTGCTGCTGGGCGGTGCTGTTGGCCGCACAACCTTCCTGAGATCGTTCAACTTCCCCTTTCTAGGGTTTGCTTAGGGCAGCTGGATCGAAGATGGCCCTTTTCCCCACCGCCATAGCACCTAGGGCTGTATCCTTTGTTGCGGTCGCGAACTGTAGCTGCTGCTACCTCCATGACGCGATAGGAACGATGATCCTGCCGCACGGCTTCCATCTCCAGTGCATGGGCCAAGGCGTCCTTAAGCGTCTCGTGGTGCCCGAGCCTCACAGCAGCTCTGACTTCCAGGTCGCGGATACCGTCGATGAATGTCTGCACCAGGTTCCCTTCAATGTGCGCAGGTACAGACTGGTATGCTTTTCGCACCAGCTTCTCCACCTCTAGAGCCCACTGCTGCAGGTTTTCATTGATGCGCTGCACGCGATCTTTAAACTGCGCACGAAAGACGTGTTCCAGGTGAGCGTCGCCATATCTCGCCTTCAATGCCTCAAGGAGCTGTTGGTAGGTCACTTTTTCACCGAGAACTTCCAGAACTGTTAAGGCCTGGTCGCGCAGGCCTAGTGTGAGAGCAGTCATGGCCTGACTTTTATTCCAGCCTTTCGCTTTCATAACAGCCTCGAACTGGATTTTGTAGGCTGACCAGGAAGAAGTCCCGTCGAACGGTGGCACCTTGAACCCACGTAGCGAAGGTGTAGTAGCTACTACGGGAGCTGTATTTCCATCCCCAAGTTTGAGTTCATCCAGTGATTTCTTCATGTCAGCCATTACGTTGTCAACCCGATTGTTCACTTGGTCGATTCGGGTTTCGGTTTTCTCGATTCGGGTTTCAGCTTTCGCGATTTGGGTTTCAGCTTCTGACAGGCGGTTGTCATGTTGAGCAACCCTATCATTCACCTCCTTGATCTCCTTCCCGAAGGTAGCGTGAAGGTCCTTCATGAGGAGCATCTGCTCTTCCAACCGACGGGCCTGTTCCTCTTGTCCATCCTGCAGCTGCTCTTCCAAACGACGGACCTGTTCCTCTTGTCCGCCCCGCAGCTGCTCTTCCAACCGACGGGCCTGTTCCTCCTGTCGGCGAGCCTGTTCCTCCTGTCGGCGAGCCTGTTCCTCCTGTCGGTGATCCTGTTCCTCCTGTCGGCGAGCCTGCTCATCCTGCTGCTCTTTCCCCACACGGGCCTGCTCCTCCTGTCGGCGAGCCTGCTCCTCCTGCTGCTCTTTCAACCAACGGGCCTGCTCTTCCTGTCGGCGAGCCTGCTCCTGCAGCATCACCATCAGAGAACCTAAATCAGGTGCTGCAGATGTAGGAGCTACTGACGGGCCTGCAGCTGGCGGCTGGCCCTCCGACGTCTGCGGCGTTGCACCACCAAATCTTCTTTCGTCCGTCTCCTGCTGGCGTTGACTTAGGGTACGGACACCCTCCGTTTCCTCTTTAGGTAAAATCGGCATGATTTTATCCCACTTCTGACTCCAATTGTTACGAGCTTGAGGTTCGTGAAAAATTGCCGATAGGATTACCTAAATTAACACTTTAATTTTCTTTACACAAATTAAAACTTAAAACACCAATAATTAAGCACACTAATTCACTATATTCCGCTCCAAAGCTTCGCTTGTCTCGCCAAATTCAATACTTCCCCGATCGCACATTGCAGCGCCTATAAATACACACTAGTACCGAATCATCCAGAACATTCAAGTAAATACGCGCACCAATCGACAAAGCACCGAAAGTTCGAGAGTCAGCTTCCAGAAGCTTAGTTCTTCATTTCGACAACAGATGGCGCTGTCGGTTGAAAGATTAGTGATGTCATTTTCTGGAAAGCTCTCCCCTCGCTCCGTTACCCGACACTAGATGGCGCTAGTGCCAGATGTCAACTTAGCCGCGCAACACTATTTTTAAAGAAATGAAATTTACAACACAAAATAAATATATTAACGAAAATTATTTCCTATTAACTAAATCAGTTTGTTATCAATAATATTCATTACATAAAAATGTATAGTTGATTTTCTCAAATGATTTAAATATTCAACTCAATCTCAATTTGATTTTAAATATTATATAATTTAATATTATCGACAACTAGTATTTAACGGAATATTGTACAAAATATAGTAAAGTATAACAAAAAGCAGTTTTTTCTAATATTGATTTGATTTTACATATTTCTAAGAGATTCTCCTAGGCGGCAGACTTTGATTGTGGCTTGTAGAAATTATGAATCATGGTTATCTAAACGGACTAACACCATTTGATCCGAACATTTTGATAAATCATGGGTATGTTCCCAAATACAACCCAGTACACTGGCGAATGCGATTGACGTCATTAATTGACGCCGCATTCCATCATATTCGATACAACGAATCATCAATATGGCGTCGATTTATGACATTTGCATTGGCCAGTGTACTGGGTTGTATGTATTTCGGAACATACCCATATTTCATACCCGAAGTTAATAATCAATTTCTATATAAAGTTGTCAAATTTTATTTTAAAGGTATTATTTTAAGCAATTACATTAAGAAGCACAAAGTTAAAATAAATAAATTTCAGACATTAGGTATTTAAATTAAAAGCTTAATATTGCCTTTCAAAAATCAATAAATATATTAAAAACTTTGATAAAATATTAAAAATGTGTTTAATATTAGAAATAGAAGTCAAAAATTTTATATATATATATATATATATATATACTCTCTATATATCTATCTCGGAAACGGCTGTGCGGGGAGTTTCGGGGGCAATAAATCGATCTAGCTAGGATTTATTTCTAGAAAATGTCTTTTAGTCCATGTTTTTATGCAATGAAAAACTGCTACAATATCGTTAGAATAAGAAGGTAAATTTTGACAGTTTATTAACGATTACAAATAACTTAATTGGTATATTGGGCGGTAACTAAGTCGTAATACCATGGTTCGAGCCCAGACCGACCGACCGACTTTTTAAATTTTTTTTTCAAGTTCCTTTATTTTTTTAGAAAATCTATTTTTTCGAGCCTTTTTTTTAGTATTTTTTAAAAACACGAAAATTTAAATTAAACTAATTGCACTCATGATTTTTTATTGAAATAACCAGTTCAGTTTTTTTTATTATGTCGCTAAGATCAAAAAATATTATTCGTATTTCATCAGTATGTAATTTCTATCTAAATATAATTTCCAAAACACACGAATTAAAAAAAAACCGAGCGAAATAAACCGGGTACTAACATTTATAAAATAATTGTAAAATTGGTCAAAAAGTCATTGAGGATGTTCGTGTAGAGAATTTTGTCCAAATACATTAAGAGTGTGTTCGTGTATAGAAAATTGCCCAAGTCATTAAGCGTGTTCTTGTAGAGAAAATTGACTAAGTCATTGAGTAAGTAAGTAACCGAACTCAAAATGTCGTTATCAATGGTAAAGGTTTCTCCAGATCAGTAGTATCCATAAAAGTTGATGCATCCGTAATAGATACATTGGCACCTTATCTAGCCACTAATTTTAATACAAGCGTCGAATCTGGTGTGTTTCCTGATTTAATGAAACATAGTAAAGTTATACCTTTATTACAATAACATAAATTCACGTACGACGTTCCCCGCGCAACTTATTCACAAAATGGTGAATGATGTTCGTCAACACATCATAGCGGCGACAAGGTCACGCGTCTATGCGACTTCTATGTATTGTCTGTTGTGTGTGGCAGCCATTTTGGCAGCCATTTTGCACCTTTGTTAACACTCTTCGTCGCTGGTCCTGACTATTCGTATATGTCTTACAAAGATTACGCAAACTATAAAATATTTGGGCCACGGGACGAAATAAGGCTTCAACCGTGGAAGAAAGGGGTGATCTCCTTCCGAGCAAAGTGTTTAGCCCTAGGAGCGGCCAATGCTCCGTGTGATAGAATGGAGCTTGTATGCAGAGAGAGAGAGAGAGAGAGAGAGAGAGCAGAGAAATTTCGATAGCGTGATTTAGACTTCGGTCAGCTTATGCTATTGTGGCGTGTTACCACAGGGTAACTAACGATTAGCAGAATCAAAGCTACGATATATAGTGTCATAAGTACTGTGATTGTCAATCTGCAATCGTGACGGTTAAGTTAAATCCTACCTATAATTTAAGAATTTCATGTTCAGCCGTGGACATTTGCGAACTGATAATGAAGACAAGTATTGCCACTGCCACTATCACATGGTAGAATTAAGTAATCCCAATCTTACTTAATTTTAATTGTTCTTAATCTGAAATTATATATCATGCATCTTTTCATTCGTTACTTTACATCTCTAATATGCTAAAATAAACAAACACTTTTAAACTAAAATATGTATATAATATATATGTAATAATTGAGTTTGCTACTCTTAACATTTTATTGTTTACTATTCTGTGTACGAGACTATAATAAATAAGTTTCGGGCGAGAAATGTTGGTTTAAAACAGTTTCATAAAACGGCGTAAAGGTTGAAATGCGTTATGAAGTATTATATTATTACTTTTTAATTTGAAAAATAAAATACTTTTAAATTATATTCATTTCTTAAGAGTTAAAAAATATTTAACTTTTAAATGTAAAACGTTTTTATAAAAAAATATAAGTATAGGTACTATTAGTTCCGTAATCGAAGCTATCTTCCAAAGGTAGGTAATTATTCTGAATTTACGAGTAGATACCGTTCAAAAATAATACTAGTATATTAAGGCTTCAGATTAATAGCCTATCTTTTTTATAATTAAGCGCTCAGACACAGTATATCGAAGAAATTAATCCTCAACTTTAGAAGCTTTTAAGTGGGAATTTTTTCATTCTTTTCAGTTTTAGAAGTCGATTTTTACTTTAAAGTAAATGTTTAATTTTCTATTATTGTGGTTAAAAATGGACCTATGGTGTTGTGTTGGAAGGTTTTGTAATCATTGTACAATTTTTTTGAGTGATTTTGAAGTTCAAAGCTCGCCTCTGAGGTCTAAATTATAATGCCTCACACTTGATCTCTATATCCTTCACACTGGAACACAGCACTGCTATTTGACTTTTTAGATACTGGACAGATACAGAGTAGTACACACAAACAATGAGCTCCAATTGACTAAAGGTTCTTGTTTTGAGTGCATTGTAGTACATGCTTCAGTAACCGATTGGACTGTTATTGTGATACGGAGCCATTTATTCTTTGGTCAGGCCAACCCTAAAAATTAATGTTTGAAAAACGTAATTTTATTTTATTCTGTCGAAGAAATATATAAATTTCATTCTAACCAGAAATCGACAATTCAATCTCGTTTCCACAAGTCGGGTGTCAGACCTCATGAAATACACATGAGTAAACAAACGGAATAGAGACAAAGCTTTTTAAGAACGGGCAAAATTTTTTTCTATTTTGGTAGGGTTGTTACAATATGTGAAGACAAATCAAACAAAACATTTGTTAAATAGTTTTATTATTCAGTATGATAGAATAATTGACATATTAGTTACTCTAATAATTTATTTTCATAATTTTTGTTTTTTAATAATTGATTGTTTCTTTTAATGATGTCGTGAATTCTGAATCCAATGTTTATTTGTTGAGAATTGAACTGTTGAGAATTGAGCTGTTGAGAAGTTCCTTCGAATGGTGAATGTTAAATATCATGTTTAGACAAAATTAAGTTTAAATACAAAGTTTAGAGTTCATGCTATTAACCCTTAAGGAGTTTCTTCGTTAGGAGACAATGCTAGCTGCAGCAGCAGTTCATGATAAAAATTATGTTAAACTATCAAAATTAAACTAATATACAAACCTTCGTGTCCCTGCTACTACCTGTTGAAGAGTTCCTCAATGAGGAGACAATCCTTGGCTGCAGCACCAAGTTATATCTATCACATTATTTTATTATCACTGAAGTTGCGGTATACAAAATTTGAACTTAATCAGACATCGTAAAGTGGTTTAAATCTTACTTGTGATATGTGAAATTAACACGTGTACCTACTACGTACCAACCCACCCACATACCTACAAATATTTAGTATTATATTATAATAACAATAAAAAGGTAAAAACACACCGTATTTTATCCTCTTCTTATTAAAAAAAGATCATACAATAAAATAAATGTACTTATTTGAAAAAGTAGTAATCAAATATTTACTTACCTATTATACTCCTTGGGATAGTTAAAGTTTGATATATTTTTATTTTTTCTAGTACAGTTCATACACACAGTACAATAAACTTACTTATTGTTAATGATAACACGTTTTTACATTAAAATATTCAAACTTGCAACTAACGAAACAAACAAGGTGCGTCGCACTGACCCTGAGATTTGTCAACTGGCTGCACCAATGTAACCGGTTTTTTTTCAGTGTCGCCGTGTACGTGACAAGCGGCCAGTGGTCACGCACACATTCCCCGCGTGCTTATAGTAGTGCAACTAATTGGCACGGTAGTATGCAAGTTTATCTCTGTTCCGTTTATCATGTGAAACTGGTGCTGGCTGGATGTTGTAAGGTGCTTTTAACATTTTACATTACGTTACCATTACATCCTATCAAAAATTCAATGAATATAGGCCTCCCTAATAAATTGCCTTATAGGAGGGATGTTTGTCATAATTACCCTGCTTAGCCGGCGAATTGGCAACCCAGTTTAGTATATTTTTGTTGTTATTACGGAGATGTAACTATTTCTATCTGCTATCCTGGTTTCCCTCTGTAATCTCTTACGGCACGTAAGGGATAATCTTACACCGCGTAAATTAACCGCGTAGTGACGCGGTTAATTTTAACAATCTTGACAATAATATGAGACCAATTTTTTGGCTACGACAATAAGTTTGGTTGCAAAAATTTATCGGACGATTTGCCGCATTCGGGGTGCGAAAATCATTTCGGTTCTCATACGACCGCTAAACATGAAAAGCCATACATACTTAGGTATGCTTGTTTTGGAAGATATTCCCTGCCTTCACCACCCTTTTTCTCACAGCTGGCTTACGGCTCCCGTAAATTGCAGAGATATTAGACCTTAAAGAAACTACTCTTCAGAATTTGATATTTTATGTTATCGTCGTGTGGTAGTCTCCAATACTGTTTGAATTGGATCTCGAAATCCGACTAGAACGAGCAAAAGCTTCCTTATTGAGTACACTCGAAAACATTATCCTTCAGTGACATTAATTTATAGAAAATGCTGTTAAGAAATTACTTCGAATACATATACATATAATACATAAACACTCACGCCTGTCACCCAGAGGGGTAGGCAGAGACTACAGACTTCCATTAGGCACGATCCTGACACACCTCTCTCGCCTCCTTCACATCCATACACCTACGCATACATGCTCGTCGGTTAAAGGTACTCCTAATTTGGCCCGTTTTCAATAAATCGCCAATTTGGTCGATAAATTTTCGCCTAGGACGTCCCTTTCCGACTCTGCCATTCACTTCTGCAACATAAATTTTCTTTGTCACTCTTTCCTCATTCATTCTTTCCACATGACCAAACCACCGAAGCATTCCTTTCTTAATCCTGGTCACAACATCATCTTGCAAACCACACTCTTCTCTTATTACACAATTTCTTACCCTGTCGTTCAGATTCAGCCCTAACATACTCCTTAACGACCGCATTTCTACTGCGTTGATTCTACTCTCGTGCTTCTTCTGCCACACCCAACTTTCACTACCATACGTTAAAGTAGGGACCAACACAGCATTGTGAATTGCCATACGTGCCTTTTTTGACACATTTTGACTCTTCACAATAGAGTGCAGGGCCCCATTTACTCTATACTTCGAATACTTGAATACATACATGGACAGAGCTATCCGTTCATACATTTTATGTACCATGAATCCTTGCAAAGAACACCGATTCCTTACCAAGGCTGATTCGCAACGCTATTAAATAAATAAAAAACATCCAAATTTCAATAGAGTTGATGACTAACCATTTAAAGCATACCCCTACAAGACTTTAAGATACTGTTGCCTCCGTCTGTGTAGATCGGATTAAAAAATAAAAACTGAAGTTGGCCCAGGCTAATATGACATCGGGACGTTAAATACCTTAATCCCCCCCCCCCTGCGACCATGTTGTGCTGTAATGCATTCGTAATATGCGTGCGTCATGAATAAGAAAATAAGTTAAATTAAACGCAAAAAAAATCCATAAAATTAGTATAATTAAATGTGATGTAGAATAATAAATTACTATTCTTATTTTAAATATTGGCTTATGTTCAGTTGTGTGCTTATGAAGAGGTTACGAAGTGCTGTAATGACATTGTAATTTTCGTTATGACGTATGACATAAAGGCATGACTAGTCTCCGTTGAAACTGGCCTCTGTGACCAAAATTCGGACTGGCAGACATTCTATGGTAATAGTAATTTAAATAGAAGAGTTATTTCGTTAAAATTAAGAAAACTTGAATAAATCATACTTAATTGGTATTTATAGAGCAGAAACTATTCGTTCTAAATACTGTTAGTAAGTCACGAAATAAAATCACGAAACTAGCGTTGCTAGTATATTTTAGTAATTATATGGTTAACATTCGCAGAGTCGTGTAATCCAATTAACTTAATTATATTAGAGAGCATTGAAAATGTTATGGTAGCCCGAATTTCTGACTCACAAGTTATATGGATCAATTGATTAATTGACATTGATCTCATTAGAACGTAAAAACAAATTGAACTGACCGACGGAGAGTTTAGTAATTAAGTTAAAATAAATCTTATTTAAAGGGAAAATAATCATAAGTCTCTGTTATTACATTTATTTTTATATTTTGACTTTGTATGTTGATCTCCAAATATTGAATGTATTATATTTCAATTGTAATTTAAAATTCAATTAAAAGTTTTAATTTTAAAATACAATTGGTTTTGAAAATTTTATTATTAATATTAAATACCACTAATTGGATACGTAATATTTTAAATTCGAGAGATTTTAATTAAGTTATTGATTTAGTTCAAAAATTTTGTTGTTATTTTTTAAGTACCGATAGACTATTTCAAATTAGTAGTATTTTATTTGTACATCAATTTTTCATACGTTAATGTAAATGTAATGAATTTAGTATGTTAATATAAATTACAATAGTATTATAAAAACTGTATTTAACATTTTAAGTTAATGACCATAAGAAATTTTTCATAGGATAGTTATATTATGCTTTATATTTTATTAATGCCTTTATATAATGTAAATATTTATTTGCTTTACTTCCCTATCAATATATGGAAATGTGATAGTGAAAATTAATGGAAAAGTAGTGAAACTTCAGTATCACATTTTCAAGGGGCAGTTATGAGTTATTGTTGTTTTATTTCACTAGTGTCTACCCTATAAGTAAGGAAATAATAAGATATATATTCCACTAAGTTCATGACTGACCGGGATCATCATCACTGGGGCCCGTAATCTTAGTCGTTAACCACTTTCTTTTGAGAGAGCGGTTAAGGTTCTAAGCCGAACGTCTTATCAGGGGTTACGCCCTTTGCTTTGATTTCCGAATCCAACGAGGTGTGTCATAGGAAAGGGGACCGGTAATTGGTTTCTCACTGTTACGGCGTGAGATGAAGAACGTGGCCGTGAAACGTACGTTTCAGCTTCTAATCCGTTCACCTGTTACACTCTATTTTTTCCAGACGGTAAAAAAATCTAGTATAAGATAGGTGTAATGCAGATTTGTACAAACAATGATTAGTTTGTTTTTGGTATATATTTAAAAATACGTTTCAATCATAGAAATTACAATGCCGATGCATTTTCTTTACCATAAAAGTCGTGGTTATACTGCTGGCTCTAAACTAGTGCCTTCAGCTGTTTAGTTATCAACCAGGACTAAACGAGAACCTGAGCATCATATATTAGAGGCAAGGCAAAAATCCAACATCCTACTCGAGGGATGAGACTCTTTTAAGTATAGGTCGACTGACATGTTGCCTAAAACCAGCAATTGGTAGTATAATGAAAACAATAATTGTACCTTATTAAGTTAAGTATTAATTGTTAGGCGTTTTTAAGACATATTATAAGCCTTGTTAGATCCAAATATTTAGGCATTACGGACAGTGCCAAATTACCTATATTTAGAAGCTTTCAGGATAACTGGATACATGTTAAAGACTATTTTATTTTAAGAACAGAGAAATCATTCATACTAAACACTGACCTGAAATACAGCAACTATTGTTTCTGAGCATACGATTAAAGCTTATGAGTTAGAGAGTTAGTTCTGAGTACGGCCTTAAAATGAGATCATTTGTTGGCATAGACTCGCAGAAAATAGACACAAATCCATGGTCTTCAACAGTAAGAACCTTGAATTGGACTGCTACGCAAAGGGTAAAGTTAGCATAAACATAGACAATGTAAATAACAATAGAAATATCAATATTTTATTTTTTGTAAATTACTAGCGTTGGGTCGAGACTTTCATAGAATTTAATGAATAAGCTTAAATCTAATTAAATAATGTTATTAAATGAAATATATAAAATATTTAGGGTACATAAAAAATATAATATCTATATTAATTGATAGTTTAGTTTGTCTGCGCTGAGTTAACTCAGTGTGCTTATAACTACAGCGTTTGTGTGAAACGGAGTCTATCTTGATTACGTCGACCAATAACAACGCAGTCAAAATTTTCTGTACTGATTTGTTAAAAAATAGACCATAATAATTAAAAAGCGGTCTAGGTGCAACCCGAAAGGTCCACACGACTAACTTCCCAGTGGAAAGAATAAAAAAATATTAAATGTTTTAATATTTTATACAATTTTTCATTCGGCACAAAAAACGACTTGACCGATTTTGCTCAAAATTTAATGAGGTCTAAATTACATAATGTTACGAGTTTGATGTGCGTGACAATAAAAATTGCCGATAAAATTACCAAAATTAACACTTTAATTTACTTTACACAAATTAAAACTTAAAACACTAATAATTAAACACACTAATTCACTTTATTCCGCTCCGAAGCTTCGCTTGTCTCGCCAAATCCAATACTGCCCCGATCGCATCTTGCAGGGCCTATATATACAAATTAGCAATGAAGCATCCGGAATATTCAAGTAAATGCGCGCAAAGCGACGTGTGTTCGAGTGTAGATTTTCTAGAAACTTAGTTCTTCGGATGACGCTGTCGGTAAAGATTTGTGATGTCATTTTCTGCAAAGCTCCCCTCGCTCTCGTTCCTGATACTAGATGGCGCTAGTGTATGACGTTGAGCGCGTAACACTGCCCCCTCCTAAGATATGCTCGTCCCGAGCATTATCGGCCCCATAATAACGCGCCAAGCGATCCACATGGACGATCTTAGGAGTCCCTCTTGCGCCTTTCTGTAACGGCTCCGCAATGTCAAGGGCTGTCCTATCCCGTGGTGCACCAACATTGTACAATTTCGGTGCTCCTCTACTACGTGTCTGAGGTCCCCGCACGGCCGCACAACTTGTACATGTACGACACCAATCCTCGACATCGTCACGATAATGGACCCAGTAAAACTGTTCTCGGACCTTCAGTAGAGTTCGTTTAACTCCCAGATGGACTCTTGAACGACCATTATGGCACAGCTGTAGAACATTCGGCACTTTAGCTTTAGGGACAACCATTTGCAGACGACAGCTGTCTCCTCGACCATTGTCCCATTTACGGCACAGGACTCCATCCTGAAGCAGCAAGCTGTCCCATTGGGCCCAATAGCTTTTCGTGGTTGAACTCATCGCTGAGACGTCCCTCCACTTAGGCTTGGTAGCACGGGCCTTCATCCATCCCAGAATCGGCTTGATGTCCCGATCTTCCTGCTGTGCATGTCGTAGGCTGTCCTTCCACCCGTTACTGAGGTGGTCTGTCCTGAGCATCCTCACGGATACCACTTCCTTACTCTCTTGCCTACTACAATGGTTGCAATCTTCAGGACAAGGTCTTCTTGTCAATGCATCTGCGTTGCCGTGAGATTTCCCGCTGCAGTGTCTGATAGTAAAGTCGTATTCCTGCTGCTGCTGGGCGGTGCTGTTAGCCGCACTTCCTTTCTGAGACCGTTCACCTTCCCTTCCTAGGATGTTCTTAGGGCAGCTGGACCGAAGATGGCCCCTTTCCCCACATCCATAGCACCTAGGGCTGTATCTTTTATTGTGGTCGCGAACCGTTACTGCTGTAACCTCCCTAGCGTGAGGTGAACGATGATCCTGTCGCCGCCAGGCAGTGCCGTTAGCTGCACTACCCTCTCGAGATCGATCAACTCTCCCTTCCACGGTTCGCTTAGGGCAGCTGGATCGAAGATGGCCTTTTTCCCCACAGCCGTAGCACCTAGGGCTGTATCCTTTGTTGCGGTCGCGAACTGTAGCTGCTGCAACCTCCCTGACGCGATGGGAGCGATGATCCTGCCGCACGGCTTCTACCTCCAGTGCATGGGCCAAGGCGTTCTTAAGCGTCTCGTGGTGCCCGAGCCTCACAGCAGCTCTGACTTCCAGGTCGCGGATGCCGTCGATGAATGTCTGCACCAGGTTCCCTTCAATGAGCGCAGGTACAGACCGGTATGCTTTTCGCACCAGCTTCTCCACCTCTAGAGCCCACTGCTGCAGGTTTTCGTTTATGCGCTGCACGCGATCTTTAAGCTGCGCACGAAAGACGTGTTCCAGGTGAGCGTCGCCATATCTCGCCTCCAATGCCTCAAGGAGTTGCTCATAAGTCACTTCCTCACCGAGAGCTTCCAGAACTGTTAAGGCCTGGTCGCGCAGGCCTAGTGTGAGGGCAGTCATGGCCTGACTTTTATTCCAGCCGTTCGCCTTCATAACAGCCTCGAACTGGATTTTGTAGGCTGACCAGGAAGAAGTCCCGTCGAACGGTGGCACTTTGAACCCACGTAGCGAAGGTGTAGTAGCTACTACGGGAGCTGTAGTTCCATCACCCAGTTTGAGGTCGTCCAGCGTTTTCTTCACGTCAGCCACCACGTAATCAACCCGATTGTTCACTTGGTCGATTTGGGTTTTAGCTTCCTTGATTTGGGTTTCAGCTTCCGACAGGCGGTTGTCATGTTGAGCAACCCTATCCTTCATCTCCTTTATCTCTTTCCCAAAGGTAGCATGAAGGTCCTTAATGAGGAGCATCTGCTCTTCCGACCGACGGGCCTGCTCCTCCTGTTGGCGGGCCTGTTCCTCTTATCCGCCCCGCAGCTGCTCCTCCAAACGACGAACCTGGTCTTCCTGTCGGCGGGCCTGTTCCTCCTATCCACCCCGCAGCTGCTCTTTCAACTGACGGACCTGCTCCTCCTATCGGCGAGCCTTCTCCTGCAGCATCACCATCAGAGCACCTAAGTCAGGTGCTGCAGATGTAGGAGCTACCGACGGGCCTGCAGCCGGTGGCTGGCCTTCCGACGTCTGCGGCGTTGCACCACCAAATCTCCTCTGGTCCGTCTCCTGCTGGCGTTGACTTCGGGTACGGACACCCTCCGTTTCCTCCTTAGGTAAAATCGGCATGATTTTATCCCACTTCTGACACCAATTGTTACGGGCTTGAGGTTCGTGACAATAAAAATTGCCGATAAAATTACCAAAATTAACACTTTAATTTACTTTACACAAATTAAAACTTAAAACACTAATAATTAAACACACTAATTCACTTTATTCCGCTCCGAAGCTTCGCTTGTCTCGCCAAATCCAATACTGACCCGATCGCATCTTGCAGCGCCTATATATACAAATTAGCAATGAAGCATCAGGAATATTCAAGTGAATGCGCGCAAAGCGACGAGTGTTCGAGTGTAGATTTTTTAGAAACTTAGTTCTTCGGATGGCGCTGTCGGTAAAGATTTGTGATGTCATTTTCTGCAAAGCTCCCCTCGCTCTCGTTCCTGACACTAGATGGCGCTAGTGTATGACGTTGAGCGGGTAACAATAATTATGCGTTAAATTAAATTAGTCCCATGTCAATATCACTCTTTGTTATCGAGATACACGAGGCGAAAATTTAATCCGAACATACACACATACATACGTACAAGTGCACACACGGACATCCTCTTAAAAACCATACTATTCGACTCTGAAGACCTTGAAACATGGAGATATGTTAAAATTTTCAATTTGCAAAGTCAGACTCATTACAATAACTTCTCACTGGGAAGTTGAAAATGGTTAAGTGAAAGGTATGCTCCATACATTTATTTATTTACAGCCTATCATATTAGCCTTGCTTGGCAGGCGGGTTGGCACCCTAAGTCTTTATGTTATTATTGAGTTTGATCAAGAAAACGCTGTTGCCCATCTCCTGTTTCCATTCTCATCGGCGCCCCTAACACACGGATGATATGGCAGGTGAGCACAGAAGGAGTAGCGTAGAAAGTACGAAACTTATGGTAAGTACGGTAAATATTTAAAAACGCTCCTATTATACACAACGATTTGACACGAATATGTGAGCGATATGACAACTAATGCAATTGGGAAACTCTGAAGAGATTGGTATAGTCTCAGAATAACGACGTTAATATTTCATTATTTTTTAAGTGCACAAATTATATGCAGATAATTACATTTCCAACGAAATTTTTTTGCAATATAAATGAGTGCCAGTTACAAAATCCAAAACTGTTTATAATTGTACGTAATTTTGAACAGTTTTTAATTTTTAATTTTCAACAAATTTAAAAACAATTTTTGTTCCAAAACAAGAGATTATTTTAATCGAGTTTTGAAACTTATTTCGGAATTAGAAACAATGTCGGAGCAACTGTTAAATTCTAAAAATGAGCAATTGTAGTCAACTTAAATAGAAAACATGTTTTATGTTAAATAAATAATATTATATAGATATTTACAAACACTGGGTAATGGAAAAGTCAGGGAAATATTCAGCGATTTTTTGTGATATATTTAGATGTAATGTTTTGCAAGGACACGGAGATAGTCACAACATCCGTATATATCATTCTATTACTTAGATGAATGTAAAGGACGCGAAATAGGTATGTCAGGATCGTGCCAAATGGAAGTTCGTAGTTTCTGCCTACCCCTCTGGGTGACAGGCGTGAGTTTATATATATATATATATATATATATATATATATATATATATATATATATATATATATATATATATATGTGTGTCATTCTATTAGAGCTTATCAAAGTTCACTTCTGAAGATAGGCCTCACTCATATATTGTCTTATAAAGTAGGTATTTTGCCAAGGTTACCACACTTGACAGGCATGTTAGCAACCGCAGTTATTTATTATTTTCAGTTGTCTGGAAGATTCTGCCACCCTTCACCTGTTTCAGTTTCTTGCCTTTTACGACATCCACGTAATAATTTGGGATAGAGAATTTTTTATACGGCGCCATTATACAGCAGTTAACTTACACTAAAACAAATAATATAAAATGCTATCGGACCTTCTTTTATCTTATTAGTTATAATAAGCCAGTGCCTTTCTACTATCCTGCTGGTAAGTGGTGATGTAGCTGGAAAACATAAATTAACTAATGCCTGTCCACTCTTGCCTTGAAGACACTTACATTGTTATTAGTTGATAAGACAGACGCTGACAAATTGTTCTACTCCTTATATTTTTTTACAGAAAACTAAACAAATTACAAGATTTTGCACAAATAAACCGCAAAAGATTTGTATTGGCAGACGTATTTGACGACGATGACGACAATTGCGCATTAATATAGTACTAACAAGTAAATCTGATATGTTATGATAGTAAAAAATCGGTATATATTTGTTACATAAAACACACATGTTTACAAAATATTGACTTTGCATAGCGGCATGAAGACAAGCAGTACCACAGTATGATATTGAATCGTTCAATATGACAATACGAAATAATTTGAAGCAAACCGTTTAGTTTTAATGCATGGTATAAAGAAAAAAAAACAGTAGTAAATCGTCTCGTTTACGTCAGACGTAAAATACTCTAACCTGGAGACAAGCAGCAGAATCAAAGCTAGACCTCTGGTATCATGATCGTCAATTCAACTGCCATGCGTTATTAGAATTATGGCAATTCTGCCTAACATAGAGAGAGGCCTATGTCCAGCTGTTGAGTTTTACGGGCTGATGATGATGGAGAAGAAGAAGATAGATGTTGTCATACTAAAATATCACAATAACGATAGTTTGAACAAAATTAGATTGTTACGAGGAATTTTATTAATGTTCAAAAGTTTTCGGAGCGAGTTTTTATTAAAACAATGTAAAGAAAAGCTTGGAACCTAGAATTAAAATGACATCGACTTTAGTAAACATTTCTGAGACTGAGACACACAAATGAAATTGAAATATATACAAATTTCTCCGAATTATCTTTCTATTAAATTTCATCGAGAGGGTGGAGACATTATTGCTATTGAAATTTGATGAGTCGTTACTCGATCAACGCACAGTTACATTTATACGCTTACGTGAACAGTCGAACTAAAATTTAACTTGTTGATGGCTAAAGTTAACGAAGGGGTATATATTCTGATTACGCCAGAATTCAACAATCTAGAACGTTGACTTGATGCAGCGTACCAATTATGCCAAATAATCCGTTTAGCAGAAATCGATGTCCAACACAGAACTATAACAGACTGATAATTTTTTGTTTTTTGAGATTAAGTATAACATGTCGCGACCTCCTGAGCTTACAGGTTAATGCTAAAAATTGCTGTCCCCAAATGATGTTAATAATTTGATAAATAATTAAGGTGTCAAGGTGGCCAGTGAGCCGGAATATCTATTTTTCATAGGAGTCACGTGCATATTATAAAAATTAATATTTATTTAATACAGTGGTTGACATACGAACAAACAGTCCTGATGGTTAATGTTTGATGTGATTACAAATAGATCGTTTACCCTGAGAATTAATATAGAGTTCCTCATTACCAGTAAGAGGGGTCTCTGGTTCTTTACACTCATTATATTTACACCACACAAAACAGCGGCTTTAAGCTGCTAAATTACGCTGGTATTTTGTGAAAACCTGGACCTTTCCGGTCGAGCAGACCTATTGAAGTTACAACCATTATATAACAGCGTGGCACTACATTAATATAAATTTGAAATTGGGCGCAATTTTCCTCATCGTACTGATAGGGCCAAAATCATATCTTGTAAATTAATTATAGGACATAGCTTCTCAAGTATCTCGAAGAACAATGGATGCCTTTTGCATCACAATTGTGAATCGCTATGCACTGATGTGCTACAAATTTTTCCCATTTTTGAGTGCATCATAAAATATGCTTCAGTTACTGAGGGGTCTGATATTGTTTTCCATCCCGTACATAAATATTTAGTTTGTTATACTGATCCTCCACCGGTAAACGGATCCTTATTTCGTTAAGTACATACTATTATTTTATAAATATACTGTTATTTGAAAAAACAATAAAACAATACGTGGTACGAGTAGAGCGACGCTACCTGTATTATGGTTGAAGCGCGAATGGGCCGGTTCGGCAAATAGCAACGTAATGCTGTTGTATTTCGTATTGTTAATGTAACCGAAGACCCTTTTTGCTGGCAACGAAGTATTCTATCTTAGATATAGATTACCGATGGGCCACAACATGCACTTGCTATCACCTGGGCTACACAGTCCAGGTGATGGTAAGATCGTTTGTCAGCCTTACATCTATAAAAAATTATCTATTTGACACCAGAAAGTTCATTATCCTACTCCGAAAAAATAACTATTTTAATTTAATTTGGATAATTGACACCACATGCGTCTTTTTACATCCAGACCCAAAATTTATGAAGGCATATCAGTCTCCTTTAGCAAACTGTAAATCCATTCATTATTTTATTTAGCGAACAATATATAAAAATTGTTACATATGACTAAACTTATGACGACCAAACATGTACTCGTACTTTTACTATTTACAATTTTATCTTTGAAATATACCTGACCTCGTGAGACATCCATAAAACGTAACATCCATATAACCACTGAGATACGTTGTAGGTGTATAAAGATGTCAGTTTCACTTTATGAATCTTATCCTTCGGGTAAGAAGCTACATAAATCTTGATGAAAACTTTAGGGCACTGCATATAGGTGGACGATTGATGTATCTTTATATTATTTATTTATAACTTAATGAAAGATTAATTTATTATAACTTAGAATAACGAGAGTATTAGGAACAAATACAAGGTATTGTTATTGGTATGGGCAGTGATGAAGCCCTGGACAGTAGGTAAATCGTACTGTTAAAGTATTCACTGTATCTTGAAGATACCAGGCGGTCCCATAATGAACTGGCCTGATATAGTTCAACGCGACCTGTCGCTACATGTTGTGTTGCATTAAATAGTACGTTTATCGTGCACTTAATATAAGAAACATGCATCGACATGAAATGCTTAGTCTTAGTTTAACAGGCATTTGAATAACGAGAGTCGCGTATTTTTTTCAAGATGTCGAAAACTGAGTATCGAAGTGTCATAAAGTTTCTGTTTAAAGAAGGTTTATCCCCTGCCCAAATAAAAGAACGATTGGATGGCGTGTATAAGGAGTCTGCCCCCTCCTATAGCACAGTGAGAAATTGGGTGAAAGAGTTTCGCCTCGGGAGAGAAACCGTCGAATACTTTGGCCACGACGGTCGACCTGTGGAAGTGCTCACTCCCGAAACGATTGCTCTTATCGAAGAGGAGGTTCTGAGTGACCGCCGTTTGAGGATTAGAGAAATTGCAACAAGGCTTGGGCTCTCTAAGAGTACCGTTCATCGCGCGATCCATGAACATCTTCACATGAAAAAAGTGAGTGCAAGATGGGTACCGAAACTTTTTTCAGCGGTACAGAGACAGGAAAGAGTGCGCTGCGCTTCGGAGTTTTTGGATCTTTGTGGCGAAAATCCAAAGACTGTGATCGAGCGGCTAGTGACTGGTAATGAAATTATGATCTTGTATTATGATTCGCAAAGCAAGCCCGAGTCAATGGAATGGCGTTATAAGGGTGAAAAGCCCCCTAGAAAAGCAAAGGTGCAACAATCGACTAAAAAACTGATGTGCACAATATTTTGGGATTTTCAAGGCATTTTGATGGTGGATTTTAAAGAACGTAATATAGTCGTGAACGGCGAATATTATGCTTCTTTAATATATAAATTACGAGACAAGATAAAGGAAAAACGAAGAGGCAAGCTGTCTAAAGGTGTCCTGTTACTCCATGACAACGCCCCTGTTCATACCGCTGGTGTTTCGAAGGATGCAGTTCGTCAATGCGGGTTCACAGAAGTTCAACATCCACCTTACAGTCCAGACATGGCCCCGTCCGACTATTATTTATTTCCAAATTTAAAGCGGGACTTAAGAGGAAGAAAATTTTCAAGCGATGAAGCGTTGCAGGCGGCCGTCTTCAGTCATTTTGAGGATAAAAAATGTGATTATTTTTATAAAGGTTTAGAGATGTTGATTCACACATTTCAGAAGTGTGTTAGTATTCATGGTGATTATATTGAAAAATAAAATTGGTTTCGTTTCATTTCCTTCATTGGTTCATAGTTAGGCCAATTCATTATGGGACCGCCTACGTATACAGATGGTAATCGAATTGAATTGAATGCATTAGGAAGAAGAAGCGAGGCGCTTTGTTCGAATGCTTAGAATTTTATCACACAGATTTTTTATTTATTTATTTATTTCATTTTTAACTTCCAGCTAAGAAAATTGAAAATTTTCAAAAATCGGCAAGTGACGTTTTGAGGTCACAGGAAGGCACCCTGACAATATTTCGATGGTGTCTGTGTGTGAGTGTGTGAGAGTGTGAGAGTGTGTGTGTGTGAGAGTGTGAGTGTGTGAGTGTGTGAGTGAGTGTGTGTGTGTGAGTGTGTGAGTGTGTGAGTGTGTGAGTGAGTGTGTGTGTGTGTGTGTATGTGTGTGTGTGTGTGTGTGTGTGTGTGTGTGTGTGTGTGTGTGTGTGTGTGTGAGAGAGAGAGAGAGAGAGAGAGTATGTGCGTGTGTGCGTGTGCGTGTGTGCGTGTATGCGTGAGCGAGTGAGTGAGTGGGTGAGTGGGTGAGGGGTGAGGGGGTGAGTGGGTGAGTGGGTGAGTGGGTGAGTGGGTGAGTGGGCGAGTGAGGGAGTGAGTGAGTGAGTGAGTGAGTGAGTGAGTGAGTGAGTGTGTGCGTGTGTGCGTGTGTGCGTGAGTGAGTGGGTGAGTGAGTGGGTGAGTGGGAGAGTGGGCGAGTGAGGCAGTGAGTGAGTGTGTGCGTGTGTGCGTGGGTGAGTGGGTGAGTGGGTGAGTGGGTGAGTGGGTGAGTGGGTGAGTGGGTGAGTGGTTGCGTTCGTGCGTGCGTGCGTGCGTGTGCGTGTGCCTGTACGTGTGCGTGTGCATGTGCATGTACGTGTGCGTGTGCGTGTGCGTGTACGTGTGCATGTGCGTGTGCGCGTGCGCGTGCGTGTGCGTGTGCGTGTGCGCGTGTGTGTGTGCATGTGTGTGTGTTTGTGTGTGTATGTGTGCGCGTACGTGCGTGCGTGCGTGCGTGCGTGCGTGCGTGCGTGCGCGTGTACGTGCGCGTAACAAAGTAAATAGCAAATCGTGATTACACAAAATGCTGCGAGAGGGGTAAATTCAGCAGAAATAGAGCAGTTACACTATAATCTTGCTGTTAATTTTAGTTTTGGAAGCAAAAAAATATTCCAAATATCGCTAATATATGCATGCCATTGAATAATCGTGTCGAAAAAATAATATTTAATTGGGACAAATACTGTCAAAAATTCTTTATATTTAAAATAAATTAAATTAAAATGAGCCCTCCAAATTTTAGATAATAATTTGAGAAGGCTACAAATTGTTTGAGCTCACTTACGTTTTTTGTTTTTGGGTCCGGTTTAATACCGTCGGCTCGACCACATGCCCTAGTTATAAAATTTCTTTTCTAAGAGAATCGGTTTTGTTTGGATTTAATTTTAAATTTACTTATTTAATTTTTTTTTGTAATTAAGCCCCGACATTGCTACTCTCATTAAACGTGAAAACGAAGCAGGGCTGAACAGAGCACATGGTTCACTTGATACTGACCGGATGGTGTTGTGAATGCCGTATATTTTCTACTATCAGCATTTAACTTCAATTGATAATATGCTTGCGTCAAATCCAATTGAGAAATATAAATAGCTCCTGACAGCTAGTCCAATATATCGTTTATATTCGGAAGGGGAAATTTGTCATGCATTATACAATTATTTAATTTTCGAAGATCTATCACTAAACGCCAGCTTTTATTATTGTCTTCTGAGTTTTTAGGTACTAATAGCCCTGGGCTAGACCATTCGTCGTTCGCGAGTTCGATAATATCATTAGCTAACATTTTGAGACTTGCTATTCTATTTCATTACGTTGCGAAAAAATGCTAATATGTATTGTTTATTACAGACTGGATTCGAATTATGTTTTAATTGGATTTTTCGTTTGTAAAGCTGACACGTAGCTAACTTGTCTCCTGGCATGAAAAACACGATAGCATATTTCGCACAAATACTTTGTCTATCAATGCTTTCTTCTTTGTTTAAAAGATGTAAAAAATTATTAAATTTCAAACTTTTTTATTCATTTCTAAAAGTGTTTAATTAACTTATCTAAATATTTTAAATCGACATATATATATATATATATATATATATATATATATATATATATATATATATATATATATATAAAATATATAACAAAAACCCTGTGTTTCCGGTTAAGTACAATATCAGAGTCAGTATTCAAACGTGTTGAAATAACTTTACTTTAGAAAACTCGACATAAAATAATCAAATGAAATTTTAATTAAATAACATTTGTAAATTTTATGTGTGTTGATTACCTCTGCCTGGAATTATCGACAGCGGCGGGTGGCGGCCGGCGGTGACGTACATCAAAGACGGGGCGCGCGCGCGCGTCTTACCTACACTAACTGCACACTGAGTTCGTGACCTCGTCACATCACAGCTGTTATAGTCAAACACTAATTTATCACAATGTCTACTTGACGACCACGAAGATGTTGTTCAATATGTCCAACTTGTACCTCTATACATTTGTGATACCAACTTATAATGTCTGAACGCACGCGTTGCATAACACACATTTCGGACTTTATTTTTTCAAAGGATGTGACTATATGTGGGGAACTTGCAACCTATACATAATATATAACATAAATATACATTCACACACACACACACACACACACACACACACACGCGCGCGCATTTAACAAACTACAATTTACACTAATAACATAATATCATACCAGTTGGTCGACGCTCATAGGTTCGATCCCGGTGGTGTCATCGATTCATTACCATATAAGGTGCTATCTCGTGAGGCAACGGCTGCAAGCGAGTGGCGGGAGCGCAACGCCTCCTTGTACCTTGATCAGTCAGTTACGTACTACGACGGAGAGAGGTTGTCGCTTTAGCTTACGGACGCTTGCTATTAAAATATTTACGTGTGTAATAAATCCTGTTAACTCTTTTCTCTTAAGCTTCACTCCGTGTGATAGTTCGGAGATGTTCTATATATGCTGTTTATGATTCGGAATGTTGATAGCGTGATGTAGCGGCGCTGTCGTCGCGCCGCAAGCGAAACATACCGAAGCCTAAATCACGTCGGGGTCACCAATGTAGTGGGTGTGGAGTTTGTTGTTATGTGTATAGATAAATAATGTTCAACACTTCGTACACTAACACATTTATTGCACAGAAATACAAAGTCACACCACTAATTATATAGTCAGAAGGAGAATGCAACACTTACAAGAAGAAACAAGCTTATAGATATAAAGAAAAGCGAAGAGAAGCTTAAGAGAAAAGAGTTAACAGGATTTATTACACACGTAAATATTTTAATAGCAAGCGTCCGTAAGCTAAAGCGACAACATCTCTCCGTCGTAGTACGTAACTGACTGATCAAGGTACAAGGAGGCGTTGCGCTCCCGCCACTCGCTTGCAGCCGTCACGAGATAGCACCTTATATGGTAATGAATCGATGACACCACCGGGATCGAACCTATGAGCGTCGACCAACTGGTATGATGTTATGTTATTAGTGTAAATTGTAGTTTGTTAAATGCGCGTGTGTGCGTGTGTGTGTGTGTGTGTGTGTGTGTATGTATATTTATGTTATATATTATGTATAGGTTGCAAGTTCCCCACATATACACATACGCATTTCTGCCTTGGTATCGCATGTTTTTTGGAATACAGTCTGCTTAATCGTACTCTAGAGATAAAAATCTAAAGGTGTGAGATCAGGTGATCGTGCCGACCAGTTGATCGATCCACCGCGGCCAATCCATCTTTCACCGAATTCAGTATCCAAAAAACTTCTTACACAATGGGAGAAATGCGGTGGAGCACCATCGTGTTGAAACCACATGTGATGAACGAGGTCTAAATTTATTTCGTCAAGTTCATTGCTTAGTTTTTCTCACAAAAAACGTCCGTAGTTTTCACCGCTCATTGTGTGGTCAAGGAAATACGGACCAATAATTTTGTCACCTATAATTCCCGCCCACATATTGATTTTCCATCGGTGTTGAAAGTGGCTTGGTTTATACGAATGCGGATTTGTCGTTGACCATATGTGTTCATTATGAGCGTTAAATACACCTGTTCTAACAAAAGAGCATTCATCCGTAAAAAGTACGCGGTTCAAAAACTCAGGATCTCCTTCAACCTTATCAAGTAACCATCTACAGTAATCCATTCTCGGCTCGTAGTCGTTGGGAAGAAGACACTGAACTCTACGATAATGATACGGGTGCTGGCCATCATCTTTGAGGGCTCTCCAAACGCGCATATGGTTCACACCTAGTTCACGTGCCACCGAGCGCGTGCTCCGCGTCGCATCTTCCTCAAACATGTCGAGAATGTGCTCCTCGATGTCGTCGTCGTACATCCTCGGTCTTCCTGAATCTGTACGTTGTTGATCACGGCCATGCACACTGATAGTATTGTACATACGAATGTGAAGTCGTTGAAACGTCATCGCCTACGGCAATTGTGTATTTCGTGGAGTAGCAAAGCATTCCCCGTAAAGTCTTCGTGCTGCTACATAATTGTAGTAACATTTGCCAAGACACATCAACATATTAAAATATTCCTCATTTGAGTAAGACATCGCACACAAGTCACTCACGGCAGAATATTAATTTCGCAATATCAAACACAACCGTCAATATCAGTGCTAGCGCGCTACTGGTGCTTGATGCTTGTTTGTTTGCATATACGTGGCAAAGCTATTGTACTCTATAACATAAGTTTGATATTTTCTAAATCGATAAAAAATTTCGTGATTATTTTAAGTTATTTTTTTAATAATAGTTATTATTTATTTATTTACTTCAAACAGCGTCCATAAGTGTTATTAAGAAATTAAATTATAGCTAGGATTAGTAAAAATACATTAAAACACTTTTATAACAAGAAACATTTAAAAAATTGTGTTATAAATCCACACAATAACAAATACTTAAATTTTATGCTGCTGTGTTTTTCAAAATCTAACAATCAGCATTTTTTATCGACCGAGGATAAAAAATACTTATTTATATTTCTATTCTTGACCACTGAATTGTGACAAAATTTTATGTTTATAAAACTTCCCATGTTTTTAAATATTACTACCGAATATTATTAGCACAGAATAAATAATAGATACGACAACCACGAAGATATTGTTTATATGTCCACCCGTCACACATTTGCGACATCGGCTTATATGTTTTATCGACTGACGATAAACAACCCTTATTTATATTTTTAATCTTGATCACTGAATTGTGACAAAATTTTATGTTCATAAAACTCCCCATGTTTTACTACTAAATATTAGCACAGAATAAATAATAGACATTGGATCAAAATTAGTTAATCGGCATAAAGTGGACGTTACTTTTAATCACTCGAAAAGTGGAGTTTTTTTGGGTTTTTCCTAGTACCTAAGCCCTTCGTCGGCTTTCGCTTTTGAGTTCAAAGAGCGCGCAAAACGCCGCGTATATTAACTATTCATTATATTTTGTTTATTATATTCCAGCAATAAACGACAATATGAATTTATTTAAAAAATAATTATTATAATAAATATTATAATAAATAACCCTTTTATATATTTTCGTAGATCTATTAAGCAATAAAGTGGAAATTTATAACATAAGTACTCAAATACTATGTGTATTGGGGTTGAAATAATATCCATTTCATTATAATTACTATTATTTTGAAATTAAAATTTTCGGAGAATAACTGAGTCTAGATAGGTATAAAGATTTACACAAAAATCTTGGGGAAGCACGCGCCGCTTAGCGGCATGCTTTCAGTCGGCCATGTCAGTGACCTCATATCGGCCGTAGACTATTATTTATTCTGTGACGTAGATAATATTATGTCGGCACGTGTCGGTAAGTTCAGAAGCAAATAACTTTTTAGAAATTTAATATTTTTTAAATTATCTTATTAGAAACCCAAAAACCTCATTTAAAATAGTTCATTATCATAATTGCTATACCTATGTGTACACCTATACGTCCCTGAAACTATCAACAGGGTTTTTGTTACATAATATATATATATATATATATATATATATATATATATATATATATATATATATATATATATATATATATATATATATATATATATATATATACTTAATAATATAAGCAGTCGCATTAGAGAATGATAACAATTGTCAAATATTTCTTCATGAACCTGTGAAGTGTATAAAATCCACTGTTGGACATGGACTACTCCTGAGAAGTATCTCATAATCGTCACGCTTAGCCGGCCGATTGTCGGACCAGATGTCTCTCATTGTTGACACTGATGCTGATGGTGTGGTTGTGCAAGTGTAAACGAAATGGTTATAGCGCCATCTATCGTAAGCGATAAGAATAATATATATATATATATATATATATATATATATATATATATATGTATATATATCATCTTAATATATATAAATCACGTTGTTTGTCCACGATGGACTCCTAAACTACTTAACCGAATTTAATCAGATTTGCACACCGTGTATAGTTTCTAAGTTGTCGAAAAGGGCAGAACAACGTCTGCCTGACAAGCTATATATACATATATAGCTATATATATAGCTATATATATATATAAACTACGTGTCACGTTGTTTGTTCGCGATGGACTCCCAAACTACTAAACCGATTTCAATCAAATTTGCACACCGTGTGCAGTTTGGTCCAACTTGAGAGATAGGATAGTTAATGATTTCTTAAATTTACGCGAACACTACACATTGAATGAAACTAAATTTGCGGATTCTATCGCGTTTAATTAATTACTTTTACTTATTTTTAAGTAAATCGGACCAAAAATTAATATTCAAAAACTGAAGGTAGCCGGGCTAACAATGACAATGGGACGTCAAACTTCTCAGTCCCCCCCGTGACCATGGGTGCTGTAAAGCATCCGAAACGTCGGGAATTAAAGATAAGTAAAAGTAATTAATTAAACGCGGTAGAATCCGTAAATTTATTTTTATTCAAAGATAGGAACAACGTCTGCCTAGCAATCTAGTATATATATATATATATATATATATATATATATATATATATATATATATATATATATATATATATATATATATAGTTGTGCTCACATAATTAAGAACGCTTTAAAGTTCTAGAAGTTTTTTATTGAAATCATGTACACAGAGATGTGCACCTTCTGAGAAGCAACTAGTTATGTTATGAAATAGGCACATTAATAGATCAACGTGGCTAAGGAATAAAGAATAAAATCGCTAACTTTTTTCATATTTTATTTATTTTATCAAAGTAACTCATTCAAATAATACTGAAACTGTACGAATAATTAAGAACGATTTATTAAACTGCTCGGAAATTGTTTTGTATGACACTTACATTTAAAAAATCACAATAATATGTAGCGCGAAAAAATTAAAAAGCAATTTAATACATTAACTAAAATTAATAGTCAATAGCATATCCACGGCTTTTAATTACAGCTTTACACCGGCGAGGCATTGACTCTACAAATTTTTGACATTTCGCATAGAAATAGAGTCCCATTCTTCTAAAAAAAATCATACAGCTCTTAAATTCCCACACTGTGTATTTTAAACCTTTTTCTTTACTTCGAACCATAGATTCTCTATTGGGCTTAGATCTGGACTGTTAGCTGGCCAGTCTAAGACAGAAACTGATTGCGCTGTAAGAAATTCCTTTACGGTGCGTGCAGTGTGTGCTTTGGATCATTGTCATGCTGAAACGTCCAAATAACCGGTAGAACGTCTTCAGCATAAGGTACATTGTTTCTTCCAGTATATTTTTGTATTGGAACTGATCCATGTTACCTTCTACCAACTTTACAGGTCCAACACCATGTCCAGAAAAGCACCCCCAGATTTTCACATTTTCACCACCGTAATGTAACTGTCGTGTACTTAGGGTTGAATGCTGTATTCGGGGGACGTCGTAAATATCGTTTTCCGTCGGAACATACTCTGTTTATTTTTGTCTCGTCAGAAAAAGTACATGTTTCCACTGTCGCACAGTCCAGTTTCCATATATATATATATATATATTTAAAAGGTTTTACTTATTACAACATTTAATTATTACTAAATATTTATTTTTACAACTATAAACCTATGAATTTTAGCAATGTAGTTTATTACAGTTGTGTATTTGGTACTAGCGGTATGGATTTGCAGTTTGCATTCGAGAGTGCCTGGGTTCGGTTCCAGGAATGAGAAGTGAAACGTTCTTTATTCTTTTTATAATATAGTATTATATATTACGATACATTATTAAATGTTTAGTAAATAAAAAAATTGAAATGTAATTATTTTTTAAATCTACGAATTTTAGATACATAATTATTTACAATAGTGACTTTGAGTATTTATTAACTAAACCAAACCAAAAATATATTAACCAACGTATATTTGGTAGAGGAATGGATTTTCAGTTTGCACTTGAGAGTGCCCGGGTTCGGTTGCAGGAGCGTAAAGTCAAATGTTCTTTTTGGAATTTTATATATTTGGTATCAGTTAGTAGTTCAGTGCATTTAGACAAAATAATTTAATACATTTATAAATAAATAAAAAAAGTTTGAAATGTAATAACTTTTTACAGGAGAAAGAAAGTTGAAAATATCAACACGAAAGTTATTTCCAATTCGTAAGTACCTAAAACTTCTTAGGCTATTATAACAATAAAAAAAACTAAAAATACCAAATGTGTTTGTTAAAAGGCGGCGGCTTAAAGATAATAAATATGACGAAATAACAGATCATATGAAAATTGCGATGTAACTTATCACATGGAAAAGTTTAGTTACATTAATTTTGTTTATAAAAAATAGTAATTATAATTACGTATGAATGTCAGGTCTATTACTAATAGCTTAAAAATATTTCAGTCAAATTAAAAAAAAAAATAACGAAATACAAAATTACCTATCTTATGAACCATAGAACTAGAATATTTATTGTTGACATTTCTACGTAATATAAAATATTCAATATTTTTTATAGATTGGAACAGTGGAACCGCAGGAAAATAATCATTGCGTTTTTTTTTAATAGAAAAGGGGGCAAACGAGCATGCGGCTCACCAGATTTTAAGTGACTTTCGCCGCCCATGAACATCCTGCAACATCAGGGGAATTGCAGGTGCGTTGCCGGCCCTTTAGAAAGGAGTAAGCTCTTTTTTGAAGGTCCCCATGTCATATTGGTCCGGAAAAATCGCCGGTGGTAAACTATTACACAGAGAGGTCGTACACGGAAGCTTAAGTACAAGAAAACTCCTTGTGAAACGTACAGTGGTGGATCGCCAAGCACCCAGATGGTGTGGATGGTATCGGGAGGTATGCCGCGTAGTGCATTCTTGAAATTTGGCGTGATTAATCGGGACAATTCCGCAGAGCACTCCCAGTGATAGATACAAAAGAAATTGCAAAGGGATGCAACGTCAGCGCTAGTGAATTGGAAAGCACTCGGTCGTCGAGGATTTGAGCCACTCTGCGCTGAATGCGGTCAAGTGGAAAGTACTGGCACTGGGGAGCACCAGCCAGAGATGGGAACAGTATTCCATGTGCGGCTGAACCTGCACTCACTGTCGTTAGATGGCGTTCACATTGATTGTGTAAATGTGTGCGTGGATCATTCGAGGTTATTTGGCTCTTGTAGTTCCCTTAACCGAAACCCGAAACCGAACATTATATGGCAGATTAGCCATGTAAGGACGGGACTAGGTAAATAAAAATGATGTTTGCAGTTTGAAGATACATTTAGTACTGAGCTACAATAAAATCATTTATCTGATTATATACTTATTACTAATCGCTACGCCACAGTAGTTTTGTATTTTAAAGTTTGTTATGATAGAACGTCAGTTTGAGTGGCGTATAAAGTAAGCACACGTGTTGTTACTTTAACAGTTTATTACACATACTAAATTTGTTATGAAAAACGGTACATTATAAATAATTTACAGCACGGCGGTTTGAGCCGCGTCAGCATAAAATAATGTATGGATTTTGAACCGTACCTAATCCGAATTGAATATTTAATATAACAGGCTAAGACATCTTCCAGATTTGTCCTCAATAATCTGCTTGGTGACAATATTTTTTTTCAATTCATTCCTTTTTAGGGTTCCGTAGTCAAATAGGAACCCTTATAGTTTCGCCATGTCTGTCTGTCCGTCTGTCCGTCCTCGCTTAATCTCTGTGACCGTTAGCACTAGAAAGCTGAAATTTGGTACCAATATGTGTATCAATCACGCCGACAAAGTGGTAAAATAAAAATTGGAAAAAAATGTTTTATTAGGGTAGCCCCCCTATATGTAAAGTGGGAATTGATTTTTTTTTTAATTTCAATTCTAACGTGTGATATATTGTTGGAAAGGTATTTAAAAATGAATAGGGGTTTACTAAAATCATTTTTTGATAATGTCAATAATTTTGGAAATAATCGCTCCAAAAGTAAAAAACAATGTGTCCTCCCCTCTAACTTTTGAACCATAAGTTTAGAAAATATGAAAAAAATCTGAAAAGTAGAACTTTATAAGGACTTTCTAGGAAAATCATTTTGAACTTGGATGGAAACACCCACCCACTACCGGGAGCAGTTGCAGGAGCGCGGAGCGCTGCTGGACCGCGAACATAATGGATACCCACCTTTAAACTCATAAGTGGGAACCCTTATTGTGACTAACGGAAAACTACGGAACCCTACACTGAGCGTGGCCCGACACGCTCTTGGCCGGTTTTATATTTCAAGTTTACTGTATGCCAAATTGTCACTAATTTGTAATGGTCACTTATTAGTATATTCCAAGCTCTATGTCACTGTATGTATGTGACTTAGCTTTAGTAGACCACTTGTCGGACAGTATATCGGAAATGCTATCAATGGTAACTAAAGTTATGGGAGTACCTTCCATACGTTTATGTTATTTTTAAAGTAAAAGACAGCCAGCAATTTACCTTTTGTAAATATTATTTATAATTTGAATATCCAAACTAAATTAATTGTACTGGATATGCCACGTACTACCAAATAAAAAGAAGACTATACTTATAAATTTGTCTAAACTACAATTCAGCCCTGCCGACTTGCGAAATTGATGGCACTATAAAAATTATGACATCAATTTAACAGACGAGCTACGATAAAAGCCATTTGTCGTGTGGAATGGCGTATTAGGTTGTTCAACCCATTTTTTTGTCTTTCGGCAGGTGACTAATCAAGCTTGAGGCTTACATTAAGTTCTTTATAAACGGACTATTGACTGTAAATAATGGCTAAGCCAGTGAAATAAACCCCTTAGTAGGTGCAATTATTCCTGATAATCTTAATGAAAGATAACTTTTATTCTAATAAAAGTTCTTAAATAATAGCCGACGTATTTTTTTGCATAAGAAAATACCTGATTTTGTTTTTAAAGCATTTTCTTTCATGATTCTACATTACGCACTTTATACCAGTTTGAACTGTATGTATGTAGGTATAAATCTAATACAATTTTATGATTCTTGTTTATTATTTTGTGTTTTTATTTTTTAGAGTTTATATCTATGTTTGGTAGTTTTTTTCTTATAATGATATATACACTTGTAAAGACATATCCTTTGTCAAAAAATTGTGTTTTGTTCGTAACAATTTATATTGATATTGGCGATGGTGTATCTATCTACATAAATAATTATTCAGTTTCTACCTACTTTCAGACATCTAAATTCTTTGAAATTAAGTATATGCCATGATAAATTTAAACCTCACAACCTCACAATGATCTCCTCTCAATTAAACACCTAACTTTTAAAACACAATCTTTTAAATCCCTTGCAATCCGGTTTCCGTCCTGGCCATAGTACGACTACTGCACTTTTACAAATCACTGATGCTATTCGGTATGGTATGGAGAAACAAAAGCTTATCATTCTGACGTTACTTGATTTTAGTAACGCATTTAAGGACGCGTTTGCAAATCAACCAAAATTAGGGTGTTTTTCGGTAGATTTTGTGACAAAACTAAACCAAATCAAATATAAGTAAAAACTACCATGTATAGATTGGTTCTTCATCTGCAAATGTCTGTAACTCTTTTGTTGAAAATAGTAGTTTTTTATATTGTAAAAACGAACTTTCGTTGCCATTTTCTACAAAATTAACGATACCGGCTTGTGTTTCGGTAAATGTTTTGGTCTTTTATCAACATATTTAAAAAAATTAAAAAATACTATAAGATGACAGATATATTCAATTAAAAAAACCCTGTGTTTATTTTTTTAACAAAATGTCACAAAAGGTCGTAAAAAAAATAAAAACTGATGCACATTTTTTCACATATTTTGGTAATATGGATGAATCATAATGTATTGCAATAAGGGCTATTTTATTGTTGGTGCCTGCTTTGATTTATTGTACAAAGATTTCGATGAAACCACAGTCCGCGCTCGGCCGCCGTCGTGAGTGGACACTGTGTCGCCTGTTTGCAGCGGCTCGTTCTGAAAAGATCGCTGTACATACACAAAATATTAGAAAAAAAACAAATTGGAAACATAGGTACTTGACAAGTGATAAAATTATTATTTTTATACTCACAGTTTTTATTTAGCTAAAAAATAAGTAGGATATATAAACTTACCTACTACTGCAACTCGTGGACGAGCGGAACTAGGTGTGCCGAGTTTGGGCTCGTTTTGTTGGTTATGATGAGACCTTACCTCTGGACTTGATGGCATGACCTGAAGGTGTACTTTCGTGACCGCTATTTGAACTTCTTGCAGAGTAAAACTAGGGGTGACGAATTTGGGCTCCGTTTTGTTAGTTATGACGAGTCTATACCTCTGGACTTGATGGAGTGACCTGAAGGTCTAAATCGGTGATTGCAACTGGAACTCCTAGACTGGTAGAACTAGGTGTGCCGAGTTTGGGTTCGTTTTGTTAGTTACGATGAGACCTTACCACCGGACTTGATAGAGTGACCTGAAGGGGTAATTCAGTAACTACTGCTGGAATTTCTGAACGAGTAGAACTAGGTGTGCCGAATTTGGGCTTCGTTTTGTTAGTTATGACGAGTCCATACCTCCGGACTTGATGGAGTGACCTGAAGGTGTAGTTCAGTGATTACAAGTGGAACTCCTAGACTTGTAGAACTAGGTGTGCCGAGTTTGGGTTCGTTTTGTTAGTTACGATGAGACCTTACCACCGGACTTGATTGAGTGACCTGAAGGTGTAATCAGGTGGTTACAAATGGAATTCCTAGACTAGTAGAACTAGGTGTGACGAGTTTGGTTTCGTTTTGTTAGTTACGATAAGACCTTACCACCGGACTTGATGGAGTGAAATTCGGCACACCTAGTTCTACTGGTTCAGAAATTCCAGCAGTAGTTACTGAATTACCCCTTCAGGTCACTCCATCAAGTCTGGTGGTAAGGTCTCATCATAACTAACAAAACGAACCCAAACTCGGCACACCTAGTCCTACAAGTCTAGAAGTTCCACTTGTAATCACCGAACTATACCTTCAGGTCACTCCATCATGTCCGGTGGTAAGGTCTCATCATAACCTACAAAACGAACCCAAACTCGGCACACCTAGTTCCACCAGTCTAGGAGTTCCAGTTGCAATCACCGATTTACACCTTCAGGTCACTCCATCAAGTCCGGAGGTATAGACTCGTCATAACTAACAAAACGGAGCCCAAATTCGGCACACCTAGTTCTACTCGTTCAGAAATTCCAGCAGTAGTTACTGAATTACCCCTTCAGGTCACTCCATCAAGTCCGGTGGTAAGGTCTCATCATAACCAACAAAACGAACCCAAACTCGGCACACCTAGTTCCACTAGTCTAGGAGTTCCTATTGTTGTAATCACCAAATTACACCTTCAGGTCACTCCATCAAGTCCGCAGGTAGGTAAGGTCTTATTATAACTGACAAAACCAGTTCAAAGTCCAGAGCTAACATCTCACTACCAGTAGAGGGCTTCCAGTGCCAAGCAGTCTTTGGAGCAGGTATTGATATTTCGTATCGAAGTATATTTCTGAGGTAGGTATAAGAAATGAAAAACAAATTCAATCTTTCAAATTATCAAAATAATTTCATTTGACTACGATTCCCACAGCCAACCGTGCGTACACTAGTGTGTGTGTGACTTTTGTCAATGTAGTAGTGCGATTCTATACCTATCCATTTTGTAAACGCGTCCTTAATACTGTAGATTTTGATATTTTGTTAGGCATCCTGCGCTCTCTCAACATATCTCCAACTGTAGTCGACTGGTTTTGAAGTGACTTGTTTGGTCGCCGACAGCGAATTCAGGTGCAAGAAGATTTTTCCACCTGGACTACTACAGCTGCTGGTGTACCACAAGATGGCGTGTTGTCTCCTCTCCTTTTTGCAATTTTCATTAACTCTATAAGTCATAATTTGTCCTCTTCTTACCACTTGTATGCTGATGATCTCCAAATCTATACTCAGTCCTCTCTTGAAGATCTATCTAAAGCAGTTGACACTATTAACGCTGATCTGACTTGTATTTCGAATTGGAGTAAATGTTATGGTTTAATGATTAATCCTAAGAAAACTCAGGTCATTGTCATCGGTAATTCCAGATTAATTGGTAAAATCGACTGGTCTTCCCTACTCCCTATTATACTAGACTGCACTCTAATGCCTTACAGTAACAAGGTTAAAAACCTGGGGTTGTATCTTGACTCCTGTATGTCTTGGACCTCACAGGTTAATGAGGTCAGTAGAAAAATGTTTGCTGCGTTAAGCTGTTTACGTAGATTACGTAATTTTTTACCACGGCAACTAAAGTTACGCTCGCCCAGTCTCTAGTTCTGCCTATCCTTGACTATGATGATATTTGCTATCTTGACATTACCGAGGAGCAGCTTAATAAGCTAGAGCGCATTCAAAATTTATCAATTAGATTTATATTTGGGCTTCGCAAATATGATCATATCTCCGAATTTCGCAAACAGCTCAAATGGCTCCTGATCCGCCTTCGCAGGAATACTCACATTCTCTCAGCGTTGTATAGCATGCTGTTTAATCCTTCCACTCCTTTTTACTTAAAAACCGTTTCCAGTATCTTTCTCTTACCCATAATCGCTTCCTTTGATCCTCCGTCAATTCTTCCCTCTCTACACCTTTGCACTCTTCTTCCTTTTTCAAGAAATCCTTCACCGTAACTGCTGTGCGATTGTGGAACTCCTTACCTCTCCATATTCGTCGTGCTAAATCTCTTCACTCTTTCAAAAGTCTTGTTAAATCGTATTATTTAGAACGCTATTAGATAAATTACTTTACCTTTCTCGTACTATTTTCATTTAATCTATTATATGATATTTTATATATAATTTTCACTTATCTTTATTTGTATGTATTATTATATTTTTTTTATTAATATTTTGTATGCCCTCTATTTTAACTTTTGTTTGCATTATTCCTCTACGCAAAGATTGTCTGGAAGAAATCACTTTCAGAGTGATAAGACCGCCTATTGTACATACTTTAATTTAGTTATAACTGTATTTTATAACTTGATGTTTCTGTATTGTGGTGTACAAAAAAGAATAGATAAATAAATAAATGATTTGTTTATCTCAATAATTTTTAAAATTGAAACGTATAAGTGATGATATCTTTAGTATAAATTATATTACTTGTATTTAAATTGAATTTTTGACGCTGTTTTGTTAAAAAATAGTAAACGCACTACGAGAGAAATGTATGACATTGCAATCCGCGTTCTTACAATACCACGCAGCTTGTAATGTCATACGCTCCTACGGGTAGTGACGTAATATTACAACATGGATGTTGTTATTATGGATTTTATCACGTAATTTTTTTTAAATTCCCGATTTTGTGGTCAATAACAATGGGTAGGTAGCCTGACAAGTCATTTAAGCGTCCCATGGTGGAAAAGGGAGGGGGAATTATGAAATTGATGTATTTATTTGCTCTTTATTGTATAGCACACCTTAATAAAAAGGATTATAATGGACGGAGTTTAACCGTGGCCGTTAATAAAACAGACAATATTAAACGCCCGAAATAAAAAACAGTGAACTGCAAAGCAAAAACTATTTTTGGGCTGGGAAAGTGATGGCGTCTTTTTTTTTTTTGAGATAGTCATATAGATATCTTATTCGATTATCTACCAAGAAGAAAAACCATTACAAGAGCATACTACGCATAATAACTTGGAGAAACTAAAGGTAGAAATTGCGGAAAAATGGCCACATTTTCAGAAAAAGCAAATCAGTTTCACCACAACGTGCCATCTCCCTCTTCAGTGGTTGCCATGACAAAAATCCACGAATTCACCATGACAACGTTCCGTCTCCCTCTTCAGTGGTTGCCATGGCAAAAATCCACGAATAACGGTTAGAACTGCTTGACTGTCCGCCTTATTCACCAGATCTAGCCCCAAGCGACTTTTTTGTTCTCTCATCTAAAAATTGCGTTCTGAGGCCCGAGCTTTCGTAAAATGAGGAGGCAATCACCTTCGTGAATAAGTATTTTGCCGAAAAGAACCCTGAGTAGTTCCTATTTGGACAGGTTAGAGAGATGATAGCGTCGTTGGAGAAATGTGTGGAGTTACAAGGAGACTACGTAGAAAAATAAAAATAAATTATAAGTTAAAATGTCTAATATATTTGTTAGGTTGAAAACTTTTTTGACAACCCACGTATATATGCCAAATTATTTGACAACTTTTTGCCATCTTGTAGGTAGTGACATAACCCCGTTGCTGTAGAATTCTTGGGATTTTTGATCAAAAAATGTAACAAGTAGTTTTAACAGCCTCTTTTTGAAGTTATCCTAACACAACCCAAATAATTCTGAAGAGACAGAAACAGGTGAAAATCTAAGGGTGGAAGGTCAGGACTATATATTATTATGCATTAACACTTCCCAACTAAGCTCTCTCAATGTTTGCTTAGTGGCCTAATATACACATATTCGGGGTCAATATGGGTAATATACACATACACGGGGTCTGGCGTATATCATGATTAAAGACCACTCCGTTTCTGTTGATCAATTTCGGCCGTTTTTTCTCAATTTCTTGCGAGTATCATTAGTTATTGGTAGTAGACATCCGAATGAATGGTTTTTCCTGGCGATAAAAGCTCCCACTAGATCCCACTTCCACTCCCAAAAATCCCACTATACACACAGCATCAGTTTATTGCGTGTTATTACGAATCTTTTCTTCAATATCTTTTCGAAATTGGTTCGGTTTCATTAAGTTTCGATAAAGAATCGCAAAAGCACGACTCATTAGGTTTCTTTCTGTGAGCCCGGGCAAACATAGTTTTTTTTTGCATAGTCAAACTATTCAAATGAGTTAAAACTGATTTGTGGTCAATCCTCAATTCTTTGGCTATGTCGTCATTACTTTTATGCTGAACTTGCTTAAATTTTTAAAAATGGCATCGACTTTATCCATATGAGGGCGGTCAGAGCCAGACTGAAAACGCTTAAACCAACTTAGTGCTACTCCTATTGGCACTGTATTAGGTCCATAAATGTCAGATTTTTTGTGACTTGAGTCGTATTTTTTTCTTTTGTGTGATAACATTTCAGAATGTATCGAATTTCTTCATTAGATTCACTCATTTTGACGGAGAGAAAAATAGAAAAATGGCGGGGCAGTGTTTTTACAAACAGTTATACCATAAATATCTTTATTCAATTTTAATACAAACAAAATACGTAGAACCTTTTTCCTCGACCTAAATGAAAACCGCATCAAAATCCGTTGCGTAGTTTATAAGATCTTCAAACGGCGGGAAGCAACCTTGTTTTATATTATGTAGAGATTTTTGGTTTAGGTAGCTACTGGTAATACGGCTTTTATGTTAAATTAAATATATTTAAAAAAAACTTCATATTTAATACAGAAAAACATGATATTGATACAAAAATAAATATTGCACAAAAATAATAACTTGTGTAGCATAGAATAGAATAAACGTTTAAGTCACGCTCTTGCGGCTTAACTAGCCGATTGTTGTACGGTTATTTTTTAAAAATTTATTAAAACAATAATAAATACAGAATAATAGAACTATAATAAGTAATAGCTATATATATATATATATATATATATATATATATATATATATATATATATATATATATATATATATATATATATATATATATATATATATATATAGCTATTATATTATCTTCACAACTTTATATTTTATAATATATATCATATATAATCATATATGATATATCATCATATATCAAAATAATAACTTGTGTAGTATAGAATAGAATAAACGTTTAAGTCAAGGTCGTGCGGGACTTAACTAGCCGATTATTGTACGGTTATTTTTTTTAAAAATTTAAACATTTATTAATACATAAACACCTGCCTGTCACCCAGAGGGTAGGCAGAGACTACAGACTTCCATTTGGCACGATCCTGACAAACCTCTCTCGCCTCCTTCACGTCCATATACCTTCGCATACATGCTCGTCGGTTAAGGGTACTCCTAATTTGGCCCGTTTTCAATAAATCGCCAATTTGGTCGATAAATTTTCGCCTAGGACGTCCCTTTCTGACCCTGCCATTCACTTCTGCAACATAAATTTTCTTTGTCACTCTTTCCTCATTCATTCTTTCCACATGAACAAACTACCGAAGCATTCCTTTCTTAATCCTGGTCACAACATCATCTTGCAAACCACACTCTTCTCTTATCACACAATTTCTCACCCTGTCATTCAGATTCAGCCCTAACATACTTCTTAACGACCGCATTTCTACTGCGTTCATTTTACTCTCGTGCTTCTTCTGCCACACCCAACTTTCACTACCATACGTTAAAGTAGGGACCAACACAGCATTGTGAATTGCCTATATGTGCCTTTTTCGACACATTTTGACTCTTCACAATAGAGTACAGAGCCCCATTTACTCTATTTCCTGCATTCACTCGTCGTTCTATATCCTTATCATATCTCCCATCCCTGCTAAATACGCAACCCAAATATACAAAAAAAAAACTTGCTCGATCAACGCCCCTTCTATACTTATTTCACAAATCGTTTTACTTTCTTCTCTTTCAAAAACCATAACCTTCGTCTTACTTGCGTTCACTTTCATACCACTTTCTTTAAATGATCTGTTCATTAATGTGACCATCATTTGCAACTCGGCCGCCGACGAGGCAAGAATTACTTGATCATCGGCGTACAAAAGGCATTTGACGGTTAACTCACCCATTCTTAATCAGCATTCTTCAACTTTCAAATTTTGCAAACAACTGTCCATAAATAGGTTGAACAGCCACGGGGAAGCCACACAGCCCTGTCTGACACATTTATGGATGTCAAACCAGTCCGAGTAGACCCCGTTGATCCTAACACAAGCACTAGAGTCCCTATAAAGAGACTCCAATGCCTGTATCAAGCCAGCGCTCAACCCAAATGAGTTCAGTGTTTGCCATAGCACATCCTTATCCACTCTGTCACAGGCCTTTTCCAAGTCCATGAACGCACAAAAAACCTTTTGGTTTTTGGCCAAAAACTTCTCCACGATCATGCGCATGGAAAAGACTTATCTGTACATCCCATTCCCTTTCTAAATCCCGCTTGCACATCCCAAATTTTTCCATCAGTTTCTTTCATGACCCTTTCAATCAGTACCTTAGCATACAGTTTTCCCACAATGCTAAGAAGGCTGATGCCACGGTAGTTTTTACAGTCCTGCTGCGACCCTTTTCCTTTATATACTGGGACTATTACCGGGTTCCGGTGGTGTAAAGCCGGTAACGGTACCGGTACCCGCTTCAGTTCCTAATAAATATATAAATATATAATCAGTTCAAAATTTTCCTTCCATCTCTTCAAACTTAAAACTTCATTATTCAGAATATAGCCATTCTCGTCTCTTATAGCATTCATTATAGGCTGTTTTGAATGTCCCCTGGCAGTTCTTACAAGTTTCCAGAACATTTTTTATTTGCCTGGAAGTTATCCGATATTCTTCTATCATTCTTATCCATTCTTTCTTGCTTTTTTCTTTCAACTACTTCTTTTACTCTCTTATTCCGACGTTTAAACTCCGCCTTTTTTCTTTCAATCTCATCATTCGTACCGCTAGAATTAACAGCCTTTGTTGCTAGTAAATCTAGCCATGCTCTCTTCTTTGCTTCAACTTCCATACGTATCTCATCATCCCACCATAACATATTATTTTTCCTTTCATTCTTTCTCTTACTAACACCACATACTTCGGTAGCTGCATCCACTAAACCTTAACATTTTGCCATACATTCTCCAAGTCTAACTCCTTTATACATAATTCATCCAAACCACATATATTTTCTTTCAGTCTACATTTGAACTTGTTTTTCTTACCTGCCTCTTGTAACCTTTCTGTTCTAATACGCTGTAACGCAGTGGTAGATACAGATGACCGATGGCGCCAACGCCTGAATAGACCATAAACGGCATAAAATACAAAATAATTCGGCATAAAACCAAATAGTGATCCGTTCCTACGTTAGAACCCAGGTAAGCCTTTGTATCTACCACTGTACCCCTCAATCTTTCATCCACAATTATGAAATCTATCATGATTCTATCGCCACCTCTTTCCCAAGTATACATGTGAATCCTCTTGAGGCGAAAGCAAGTGTTCGTCACAAAAAGATTCTTTTCCATACATACGGTGAGGAGACTCACCATTCTCATTTATACTTTCATCACGAAACGTTCCCAATATCCTTTCATAACCAAGCCTCCTCACCCCAACCCTTCCATTAAAATCTCCTAAGATAATAATATTTTCATTTCCCTTACATTTAATTAACACCATCCTTACCATTTCCAAAAACTGCTCTCGGATATAAGTCGGCTTAGACATGTCTGGGTTGTAGACCCCTAACACAAACAACTTCTTTAAGCCCACTTTCATTCGTATCCATAACATTCTTGGGTTTACACATTCATACTCTTTCACACATTGGCCTATTCTTTCTGAAAGGATTATACCTACTCCCTGGCATGCCCGCTCGATTCTACACCAGACCAGTATGTGGTATACATGCCATGTGTAGTGACTTCCTTCCCCTTTCTTTTCGTCTCATTTACACATAACACATCTATTCCTCTATCATACATCATATCGCATACTTCATCCATTTTATCATTCATTGCTCCACATACGTTCAAAGTAGCCAGGCGGGCCTCTGCAATCCACTTTTCACCCCTCCGGGGAGACAGAACGTGACGGGCGGCGAACCTCGTCGCCGCCCCGCGGCTTTTATTAAAACAATAATAAATACAGAACAATGGAACTATAATTACTAATAGCAATATATATATATATATATATATATATATATATATATATATATATATATATATAAAAAAAATACCGCACATCTTATCACATCTTTATATTTTATTTTACGACACAAGTGAGTAATGTACTATTATTCAATATAGATCATTACATAGTACTTACTCAAAGTAATTTTTAAATTTACGATTTATATATCATATAGATAAATTTAAATTATTAATTTAACCCTTCATGTTTAAAAATAAAACAGAAGTCTGAAGAGTTGGCTACGTTGCATTTTCACTCGAGATTGACAAGATTACTTTTAGCCAAATCGAGATCACTACTAAGTCCCTTTGCAAGCCATTTCGGTATGTCTAAAGCTGCTGGGTGGCTTAGTCATGAATATTCATTTTATTTCAAGTTTTGGCTCAGCTTTTACTTTATACTAAGTTGCAAATTCAGGGTTCAGGTAGCAGCCAAGGTCTTGTTTTTAGCAACGATAATAGTTTTTGGGTACGGGAGTTCAAGTCTACCTCTGATTATATCTCATAAGCTTTTCATGGGACATAATTAAACAGGACGAGTTGCTGCTTCTATGTTTTCTCGAAATATGTCACTGTGGTCAAAATCGGTTAAAGCTACATTATATTTATAATTAGAAGAGTTTATGACTATTAGGAATACAATGTTTAAAGTACAAAAAACTACAATTAATTTCATTACGCTAATGAGAGTTTCGTCCAATTTGCACGCAACAAACAACTAAAGGGCCCCATGAGGTAAGCGTCGGCTTAAGTCAATTGAAATGGAATCACGTGCTTAGCGATAAGGGGCAAGTCTGCTAGTGTATAGTGTCGGTCAGTTAACAGAGTTAAATGAGCTTTTTGCTTAATATTGACACAAAAAACTCACAGACCTAAAGGCTAGTTTGGAATGTTTTATCTTGAGTAGATTGCAAGCACCAAATAGACATTTATCAGTATTGAGTGTTAAATGTAATATGTACTACAATATAACATACTTCAGTAACTAAGGTGTCCATTTTATATAGAATGGCCGTAAAATACAAAAAAGAAAAGATACCTGCAGAGTTTTCCGGCAGTTGCAAATAAAATATTTTTGTATTGATAAGTTTTATTTATTTAATTTATCTAAATTCTATTTACTTTCTACTCTATGCCTACTATTACAAGTCCACTGGATGTGGATTGCAATAAATTCTTGATAACTATTATTAGAGGTTAGAAGTTCAACATAGCATAATTTTTGAAACCAAACGAAATATATTTCTTGTCTTTAATTCGTCATTTCAGTCTGTCAAGAAGAGCACCTGAAAGCTCCAAACGAGGAATTGTAATAGGGCTGGATGCTAGGGCAACGCGAGATTTCGCACATAAAATTTGGACATGTACTTTTCCTTTATTTGTAGATCGAAGGTACAAACATGCCCCATAGGCTTTTTGCGATGCATCGCAAAAACAGTGGATTTGAAGAGAGACTGGATATTCTGTTGATACCCATCTAGGTATATTTAGTGAAGAAAGACATTTAAGTCCTTCAACAAAAGGTCTCCAAACATTGACGATTTCCTTTGGAACAGGCTCATTCCAGTCCAATTTGAGAGACCATAAGGTCTGAATTAAAATTTTGGGAACGATAGTGGCCAATGATAGGAGCCCTAATGGATCGAAGATCTTGAAAGTTGAAGAGAGTATAGAGCGCTTAGTGACGACCTCAGACTGACCCACTGCAATGGGAAAATTAATGTTGTCGAATGAGAGACTCCATTCTAGGCCCAGCGTATTTGTAGACTGACTCAATGTCAGGTTGCCGGATGACTGGACAACGTCTGAAGGCAGTAAAGAAGATAAGTTGGATCGGTACTTACGTAAATTAAAACCAGCCATAGAAAGAGCCATATGTGTTGATTTCTGTATAGACCGTTATTGATCTTCATCATCGCCAGAAGTTAGTATGTCATCTACATACATGTCCTCCTGTACGACTGCCTTAATCACGTCATTGTCACACTTCTCGCCCACTTGCCAGAGGCCCACAGACAATTAAAAGAACTAGTTATGCGCTGTGCTAATCAAATAAATAAGAATTACATACGATACGCTCCCCGCTTCGTAGCCGCTGAGATTGGAACCGGTTCAAATCAGCAGAAGTACGGAGAAAGGTGGGATGGTTGACGCGCGCCGCCCTCGACCCAGCACTACAACGTGAGCCCGCAGTGCTTGCAGTGGACACGGGATCCGATGATAACCTCAAGGGACTGCTGCGCCGTAGCTGAAATTGATTGTTGGAATGCTTTGTAGATATCTACGTACATAAAATAATAACGAAAAGCAAGATTGATTTTAAGTTTACTTGATTTGTGTTTAATAAGCGTAATATAGGCCTTAGCGAATGATCATGCTATAGTGAATTGTGATAACTAATTTATTTGCGTCCATAAACAGCCAACAGTGGATAGTGAGAAGAAAATTTACTTGCATTGAGAAGTTAAGCTCAAATTTTTGCGTAGCTATGTACATATGTATGCCCACGTTTAAAGAAAAAGGTTTAGCTATTTAAATTCTAACCATTCAAAAGTGGGTACCAATTAATTACATGCTAGTGAAGACTTTCAAGTCGTAAATAGGCGCAATGAATGCGAATTATAGGTGGCTTGAAAAATAGCACTGGTTACCTAGCAAATGCTGCGACGAAATAATAGTGAGAAATGAAGGTAGGTGTAAATAGGTGATTTTAACTCGTTAGGTATGTAGATTGTGGGTTTATTATTGAGTATAAATAGTTTTAGCAGTTTTATATGCGTATATAAAATAGGGGTATACGATAGACAAGGAATATAAAAGATGTTGCTTAAGAATGGTTAGGTAGGGTAAGTCAACAAAAAATAGGATTAGGTTTCTTGTTTCCCTGTTCACACAATTCAAAATCGGCGAGTGACAGTCTTAGGCGAGGTATAAATAAACTGAGAAAATAATCTATGATAATTATTATGACAATACAAGGACTAATAATCTATTTCATATTTGATAAAAAGTAATGTACAAATATTATTAATAACTATTCATAATAGAAATTATGTAAAAATCACTGATAACATTCGGCCATCTTGATTCAAGCCGTGCCCCACGGCAATTTTCAAAGTGCGTTCGGTAATCATTTAGCAGCATTTGATGTTGAAGGTATCATAACAAAACTTGAAGGAGTTAATTGTAGTCGCTCTTTCTGTAATGGAAAAACTGTGTACAAAAATTAATTGTTCCATTAACAATCTTTGTCCGTAAGAAGTGGTAAAATTAAAAATTTTGTACAACCAACTTCAATATAAATAAAATGAGAATCATCATCAAAGTGTTCGAAGTTAATTAAACACGCAGTATTAAGATAAATCAAAAACTACCGGTCAGATCTTGATCGAATATAGGATTACACGAGAAGCACCAGCTTTCAAATAAAAAAAAATCATCAAAATTGGTTCACCTAGAAAATTTTACAGAGTTAAGACACAAAAAAAGAACATACATTCGAAATTTGAGTACCTCCACCTTTTTGAAGTCGATTAAAAATGCATTACATGAATCTTTTCTACGGAGAAATGCAGACAGACAGGTAAACATTTATATTGAATTCAGCTCTTCCACGATTTTTTTCTCGATTGCTGGGTATTTTATTTTTTGGGCGTTTTTAGAGAGATTAGATTTAGCAAAGATGAACATATCATTACATTCAGCAGAAACAACGTTTGTGACATACAAGACACATATAGAACTTGCACAACTTTAGTATGATTTTACAAACAGCTATACATAGCTGTGTTTAACATATAGCTTAGTTTTTTGTACATAGCTTAGTTTAATGCAGTTAGCTTAGTTTATTGCACATAGCTCTTTTTATTGCACATAGCTCTTTATCACTTAATGCACATAGCTCTGTAATATAACTACTTCAACTTCGCACGCAGTTATAATAAATTATGACGTTGCAATTAACTTATTCTTTGCATATACTAAGGTCATCGCTGCACATACTCAGATAAATTAAGTAAAATAAAAAATAGATTAATATCTGCTTAGAGTAATGTTGTGTGTGTGTATGTAATTGTTATAAGGTGAAAGTATATTGTAAGAAGTGCACATAGCTCTGTTATACAGCTACTTCAATTTATGCACGCAGTTATAATAAATTATGACGTTGCAATTAACTTATTCTTTGCATATACGAAGGCTATCGCTGCACACACTCAGATAAATTAAGTAAAATAAAAAATAGATTAATAACTGCTTAGAGTAATGTGTGTGTGTATGTAATAGTTATATAGTAAAGTAAATACTATATTGTAAAAAGTGCACATAGCTTTACTTTGCGACCATCAAGACATAGCTACCATATATATTAATATAATTACCAACACCGAACAATAATTTATCTGTACCAAGAGGCCATTAAGCTCTTTGGCAAAAGTAGATAACACACATAGGTAACTGAAATTTGAATTATTAGAAATACACTCTCCGGTACAACATAGTATTATAAAACAGGTAAAAATCAAAAATTAATTAACATAGCCTAATATATAGTACTGAAAATTACTTAATTTATTGCAACTGAAGCTGCTAGTCCTCCAGATAATAGCATGAGTAATAGTGATCTGCAATAACTAATAAGAGGGTGAACTGTGAAAGTGATTGTAATAGTATTACATATAAAGCAGTCATTGACTTGATTGATATTTTCAGCAATGTAATTACTGCAAAACAACTTCAAAGGAAATATGCATAAGCTATTAAATCCAATAAGGAACTGAAACTAAATACAACTCTAATCTCATCTTTTTATTTTAGTCATAGGTTAAATGGATTATATTTGCCAAAAATAAGATACATCGAGCATTTAAACACAATTAGTAACGCGCAAATATACACAATTTCATTGCAATCACAAGTTTTATGAAAAAATTAACCTTACTGATACAACTACGTAGTACTATTATTTATTCTGTTATCCTACTGATTTGTATGAATGTAATCCCGCCTAAGGGTATTAGGGTTCTGTGACGTAATGTATCTAGCATTTTACCACGGCTTCTTCAGTAACGTTAACTTTCCAAAAGACTAGTTGTCCTATATTATATTTGATACATTTTGTTACGCATACAGTCAATTTTTTTGTTTATTCATGTCATGCTTTGGTTGATATTTATTTTGGCCTTTGTACGCCTACCAGATAAGGTTTGTCTTTGAAAGTCATTAATTAATTCGAAACAAGATATTGATACTGGCAACAGATTTTTTTCAGATTTAAGGTGCGCTTACACGAGGGTAATAATTGCTCGACGACACGAATGGACCGATCAGGAGCAATTAGTGGAGAAATTTCAAAGCAATGGAGCAAATTGCGGCAATTATTTCGGCGATATTGCTTCTAATTGCTCCAGATATTTCATATCGCTCAATGTCGCAGATACGAATTGACAAATATCCAATGGGCTTGGAAATTCCTAGCAATTTTTGTATATATCATTCGCACTTGTTTGTTTTGAGGCTTGCCGTCTTGCTTCCGCGGGGAGAGCAGAGGTCGGGTCTGTTCGTGACATTCTAGTAAAGTTTTTGAATAATATATCATCTAATTCTTTACACAATGAAAATTGCGGCCTCTTTGCCAAAAACGATCGCACCCAGATACGCCTATTCCTTTTCTTTCTTTTTTGTTTTTGATTAATAATAAAAAAAGCGCTATAAGCCGCCGCAGCAAGAACAATGTCGTCCATAGCGAGCGAATACTGAAATGCTCGTGTAGGACAGTATTGCCTAGTTGATGAAGTTGCGCCATATCGCTCAATATTGTATTGCGCTGTATTGATGCTTGTTGTCGTTGCCGTAAATTGCCTGAAGTAGTCGTGACGTCATACTTGACGAGTATTGACTGGAATTGAGCAATTTTAGTTGCCCGTATAAGCCCACCTTTAGAAATGTCTAATGTTACTTTAGTAACCGAGAGTAGGGTATTGTTAATATCCCAAACTATGTCGGATAGCTTTCTGTTTCAATTACATTCTTACCAATGTGCTAACATCTTCCCGAATGGATCTGTTAACTCGTTCTACCTGGCCATTTACACGAGGTGCAGATATTCAATTATATAATCTATTACTAAAAAATTTAAATAGCGACTCTTAAAAGCTTTAACTTGGTCCATTATAATTCTATCAGGTGTGCCTAACACTAAAATTATATGTATGAGTTCTTTTACAGTTTCTGTTGAACTCGCACTTTTCTCGCAACGAACAAAAGCAAACTTCGTAATTAAGTCTATAATTATAAGTATATAGTTGCTTATCTATATATTTTTGTAGGAAATAGTCCTACATGGCCAACGTGTAAGGTGATCATATGTAGGTTTTGTTTTTCTATGGGGCGCAATTTCGCTTCACGCCGACCATAACCTGATTTATAAAAGCAATCATCTTTGGAAACCAGTAAGCAGACTTTAATAATTTTTCAACTCACCGTGATACTTTTGCAAAATATTATATTTATAAGAACGAAACTGGCACCTGCCAGAGTTTTTTCTATATAACCGCCCATCAGAAACAGAATAGTTATTATGTATATATTTATTAGTAGTATCCCCTTTCCAGTTGGTTATTTGATGGATGCCCTCACTCTGAAGTTGCAACAGAAAGTACCAAAGTGGCTGCTGTGGCTCATAGAAATCTACATTAAGCCTCGATTAAGAATCAAAATGCAGGTGCGTTGTCACCCCTGACTTTCTGGTTCTCTACACTCACCATACGAAAAACAGCAGTATTAAAAGCTGCTATTTTACGCTGTTACTATAGTACGAGTAACATCTAATAAATTGACGCATACAGGATTGAGACGTAACGCATTTGCACGTCGCTTCTTATGGCCTGATCTACATTCTATTTCTAATTCATAATATTGAACAGTAAAACACCAATACACGGAACAAGATCCATTTTTGTTAAAGCGGTACGAATGGCTGAACAATTAGTGATTTTGACAGACATAGATACCTACAAGGTAAATGCGAAACCGTTTGAGTGACTGTACCACAACAAGTGTTTCTACCATACTCATAACTTTGGTAATGAAATATGCTACCTGTTTTAACGTATTAACAGATTGAAACTGCATCAGAATATCACTTAATTAGATTTTACTTGCCTCCGTATGCTACTCTGCTTTCGGTTCAGTACGATTGTAGACAGCAAGTACGGGCCACCTAATCAAGTATCTCGTTCGCTATTATTTATTTCGCCCAAATCTAGTTCCTCGAAATTAATTTTTTTCTCTTAAATGGCGGTATGCTTTTATTATATTTGTGTCAGTACACGAGACATTCATTATATCTTTCTTATAATAAATCTCCGCCCTAGTTCGCTACACGATAGTGATTTATTATATTAATAATAATTTTAATTGTATAAGTTGCAGACGTTAATAAAGCGCCCTGTATTAATACATATCCTTGGAATTGTATGCAAGTAGGGTAGTATACGTTAAGCCCAGACACCTGTTATTTTAATAAATATTAACAGGCATTTTATAACAAGAAGGAATAGCCACGTTTGTGATAACCGTATTTCATGTGTATGGTGGAAGTCAGTATTATCATATAAATAATTTCTGACCAGGGTTGTGCTAGTTGAACTAGTGAGCAAAGTAATGTTATTGACTGACAATTACCTACTAATGGTTGACCTATAATTATATCAACATTGGCTGTACAACCATGCGTCACCGCTGGTACGGTAGATAACTATTACCAAGAGAAAATATACGGCTACTTAATAATCCTTTTAATAGAACAGTGGATGGAATTATAGGTAGATCTAGCTATCAGACTATATCGAGTGTCAAAATACTCACTTTACTGCCGGTATCGACATAAGCACTTAGCTCACAATCGAATTAATAACAACAAACAATTTTATTAAAACAGTCTTGCCGAATATCAAAGGATTTAAAAGTGTACATCACCTTAGTAACGCTATCCCAGCCCAGGTCGTAGACTCGTGGCCCCGACGCTAGCAACTGGTACAGAAGAGCTGGCTCCGACACACTTAAATCTCGTGACCTGGTTCCCGCAAGGTGTAGCACAGCTTCGTCGATGATGACCCACGACGCCACGTAGTTCTGGCTGGCTGACTAGCTTCTTTGTTCTTCAAAGCATTAGTCTCAATTCTTTTGTAATGTTCAGGTGTAGACAGATACCCATAGTACAGTTCTTCAGCTGATTTGCACCTGAAAACTTTTGAGTTTGCCCTTAATTCAGTTCGAAGACCCTCAGACATAAAATGGTCGCTTCTTCCTCAAATTTTCATTTCTTTGGTAAGGACATCTTGTCATGAAAATATGCGGTCATAGTTTCGTTATCATTTTTTAAGCGCCATCATTAGTTCCAATTTATTAACAAAATTAATAGTCATTGGATAAACTCGTTTAAACGCATACTTCCACTCATCTCAAGTCAGTTCATATCATCCAAATTTTCATACCACTCACGTGCAGAATCAAGTAATCTCATGTGCATTATGTAAGGTTTATCAGTATCCATCCAATTATATAAGTGACCTCCTAATTGATCAATCTTATCTAAGCCTTTAGCACTCAAAAATTTTGGTCGAATCGAATATTGAAATTAATTTTGCATCCATGTGGGTAGTTTTTTTTTAGGTTAGAACAAAAATTTTCGTTTACCTCAGTGGTTCCTTCTGCTACTTCGATGAGCTTCTTTTTGTCTAACCCGTTGATGTAGAGCCTAGGTTTCCATATCTTGCCGTAGTTGTGGTGCGTTGTAACCATATCCCACTTCTGAGATATTATAGGCGTCGCAGGAAGTGTAATAATACACTTGATTACTTGTTGTTTACTTTACTGGTTCACATCTCGAATAGCCAATGTCAATAATTATTCTAATCGTATATATAGATATCCCTACTACCTATCAAAACTGAACCTAGCAACAGTTTGTATGAGTAAGAATTATACAAACCAAATATTTTTCTAATATGAAAATAAGTAAAAATCTGTTATAAATATTACTGATAAGTTAATTTATTACAAATGTTTAGAAAATGAAAATACTTATATTCTAAATTAAAAATAAACTGAGAAAATAATCTGTGATAATTATTATGACAATACAGCGACTAATAATCTATTTTATATTTGATAATTCAAAAAAATAATATAAAAGCAAAACGATAATTATATAAATATTATTAATAACGATTCATAATAGAAATTATGTAAAAATCACTGACAACAAATATTAATAGTACAGTAATAACAATAATAGAATGGCTTAAAATAACAATTTACTTATAAATTTTGACAAAACTTATTTTATAAATGCTCATATCACATGTTATACCAGACAATGAACATTAATTTTGAAGGACAAAAACTAAAAAGTAAAAATATGACAAAATTCCTAGGTATATTGACTGATCAAAAACTAAATTGGAAAAGTCAAATTTAAAATGTTTGGAAAAAAAATAAACAGATTTTTGTACGCACTTTATAAACTAAACAAAGTAGCCACAAAAAATGCAGCACTTTCCGCGTATTTTCTTATGTGAAATCCGTTCTGCAATTCGGACTCATTATATGGGGTAATAGCACAGATGCGAAAAAGGCATTCATTGCCCAAAAATGTATTAGAGCAATATGTGGCACTGCACCTAATGAGCCTTGCAGGACGTTATTTATATCTCTGAAAATACTATATAAATGGCAGTAGCATTGCTGCTGAAATTATATCTAATTTGCTATTTTACTTTAATATTCTATGGGAGCTTGTTCCTTTCCCGGCCGAACGAACCCATCCATGCTAAAACTATACTTCTAATATAGCTACAGCATGGATCTACCCTTTAACCCTCTCATAAATGAGAGGAGGCCTGTACCCAGCAGTGAGACGTATATAGGCTGTGATTTTATGGCTCTGCCACGTGTATTCATACCATCCATGTTTGATAAAAATACGTTACATTTTCTATTGATATAGGGTCACAAAGACGCACACATTCAAGTAACATTACGTGAATGATGCAGCCCACAGCCAATAACATAGATTGCGAATCAAAGTGCAAGTGCGTTGTCACCCCTTTTTTTTTACATGGGGAAATGCCTACGCATACCCGCCTCGCGGGGGCAAGGACGGGTTATGTCGGACTCGCACCGACTAAGACCCCATGGTGTTCCACCTTCGTCGCATATTGGCAGGGCTACGAGAACGCTTTCGCACACTTCCGCGGCCCTACCAGCGACTGCCGCCCCATGGCAGCACCTCCTCGGGAGAGAAATATTCCTCCACGGCCTCCAATTGCATCTGCGCAACAGACGCCCCCGCGTCCGATGCGCGAAGGCCATGGGCGCCAGGAAAAACGAGCACTTAGAAGTACTAGCCTTCCCGACCCCAGCGGCGGATCTGGTCTATGGCTCCGCCGCCAACCAAGATTCGGCTGCGGAGGATAGGGACCCCTAAAGACAAAGGTTGAATGCTTTGTTGCCTGTTTTTTCGGGTGACAAACGAGCGCACAGTCCACCTGATGGTAAGTGGTTGCTGCAGCCCATAGACATCTACATCTATCCTCGATTACAAACTAAAATGCAGATGCGTTGTCACCCATGTGGATTAAAATGAAATGCCTCGTTTCCAGTAAAAAAGGCCTCGGGTTCTCTACACTCACCATACGAAACACAGCGGCTTTAAGCTACTATTTTACGCTGGTATTCTGTGAGAGCGTGGTCCTTCCCCGGTCGAGCCGACCCATTCATGCTACAACTACACTACTAATATAACTGCAGCATGGCTCTATTACGTATAAAAAGGATGATGATGTTTAAATCTGTTTCTATTTTCATGAAATCATAAACGGTTCTGAAAGTGGTCTGATTGCAGATATGTGTAGATTGATTTATTTCAAAAATATCTCTTCTACATGTTTTTTTATAGAATAAGGGTGACAAACGAGCACACAGTCCACGTGATGGTAAGTGGTTGCTGCAGCCCATAGACATCTACATCTATCCTCGATTACAAACCAAAAAGCAGATGCGTTGTTACCCGTGAGGACTAAGATGGAATGCCTCTTTTCCAGTAAAAAGGGTCTCCGGTTCTCTACCCTCACCACACGAAACACAGCAGCAGCTACTATTTTATGCTGGTATTCTGTAAGAGCGTGGTCCTTCCCCAGTCGGGCCGACCCATTCGTGCTACAACTATACTACTAATATAACTGCAGCATGGCTCTACCAAGTATAAGTAACATCAAATACGTCGATTCACTGATTGCCCATCAATTCCCAATAAAGCCGTTCGTTTTATTGCTGTAAGGTTAAACAAATTTGAAATCAACTCAATTGTTGTTTTTTTTAGTAAATGACGAACGAAAGACATGAAATATATTGCGTTAGGATTAAAAAATTAGGCTTCTAACCTCTAATACTAGTTATCAAGAATTTATTGTAAAAATAATAATAATGATTATTTTATCAGTTTTCCATTTCAAATTAAATTCTAAAGGTCAATTTGTAAATTAAGTTACTTATTATCCAAGCAAACAAGTGTTAAAATTGAAAAATTGTACAAGCGACAATATAATCATTCAATATAAATAAAATTAGAACATCATGTTATGTAACCGAAGTCAATTAAATACGCATTATTAACTCAAAAATACTGGTCATATATTGATCAAATTTAAAAAATCATCAACAACGGTTCACCTACAAAAAAGTTCTAGGGTAATATACAAAAAAATACAGTCGAATCAGAATTGTCTGAGATACAATGAGTCAGAATTGAGAACCTCCTCCTTTTTTAGAAGCCAGTTGAAAAATATCGGCAATTTTCCACAGATAACCTACATTCTGTAATACCAATACAATATTAGTAAAAATATTTTTCTTAATTCGAATATCAAAGGGACAAATTCGTTTATCAAATCAAAGGCTTGTTATTACGTGTCACATTTTTAGTAGGTCTTAAAGAAATCATAAAAAAATATTCTTTTTTCATTTTAATAAATCTGCGAAAATTTTGCGCTTTATATCAACAACTCTCTTAATTGGAGAGATCAAATTACTGACATTCCTAGAAAAGTCATTGTCACCTCTCGTTTACCTTTTCAAAAATTATTTAAGAAGAATTGTGACAATAAATAGCCTGCCATGAAACTCTTTACCATCAAGGTTAGCATAAATCATTCCAAAACTTTCACCCGGACTGTTATCGTAAATTACACACGGTAAGTAACATACAGCAATATAGCGGGAGTAGGACTAATTCGCCAGCGTCTGTTTGTCTTGCCATTCCATTACAATGAGTGTTTTTGTGTGTATATCCTTTGGTTAACTTTGCGCCTACAGGTTCCTAGTTTTCCAGGATTTGGAAAACTTTTAGGTGGGAAAAATTTTCAATACCCAAGATGCAGTACAAAATGCCTTTGAAGAATTTGTTGAAACACAGCAGAAGCAAGCTGTTTTTTTACGCTGGAAGAGTTTCTATGAGAGCGTGGTTATTCCCCGGTTGAGGTCAACTCATTTGTACTCCAACCGTAATAGCTGTTGCATGGCTCTATCACATTTAATTTAATTTCTTTTTCACATTATGAAATTAAAAAAAATATTTTTATCATATCCTTAATGTGGTTTTCGTTAAGCGCGTTTAGAATACCCTGTAGTTCTCGTTAAGCACGTTTAGAATCAAAATCAGTATTTAAATATATAGAAATAGCTTTATTTCTGAACACAGAATTATTAAAAAAAAGTATTTTCGCAGCGGCACAATTGACGGGGGCGTATTGGCAGAATACAATACCTATCGAACTGTAATAAATAAGATGGATTAATATCATTCCACTACAAATATTGTCCCTTATTTTGTATTATATGTATCGTATGGCACGTGTATAGAATATAACTTAATAAGTCATGCGATCATAGTAGAACCTTAAGGCTCGGTTACCTTAAATCAACCTCTTTAAAACCAAATGTTACAAAATCAACTGATGTGTTTGGACTCAAAAAATGACGTAAGCAAGGTTTTGGCCTAGGTGAAAAAGCCATTAAAAACAAAGTGTAGGGTAGGTAGTAGTTTTATTCCAAATCCACATATATATATATATCTTATATTATATTATATTGATTGTGAAATGTTGATAATGTATACGACAGTATAAAAGGGCCTTAAGCGATCTCGTTTTATGAGTACACTGACAACATTTGCTCAGATTACTTTTTTTGGGTAATATTCTATTTGACCTTTGATCAATAGTTATAATAAAAGTCAAATCAGAAAATAGTATAATATATTATATTTAAGTCCGGGGAAAATTCGCGACAAGAGATTTTTACAAAATTTAATTACATTTAAAAATAATAAATATGTGCCATTTTGTTCGGTTACTCGTTGCCATCTTGCCATTTTATATATATGTCTTATATAAGATGGCAACAAGTAATATATATATATATATATATATATATATATATATATATATATATATATATATATATATATATATATAGTGTGGCCAAAGCTTTGTTTGGTGAAGCCCGGCTGTTTTTTCTCAAGTTCTTGCTTTAGTATGCTCTTTATTTCTCTTTATATTTGAGTATTTTCCATCGAAAAGTACATATTATATTGGAGTCTTTCTAGCCATATCCACAGTCGCATAGTACGGTACACACGGGACAAACTGAGGTGTTGGATACTCTTGTCCCGGCATCACACAGCGGAAGGTATGAATAGATAAATTTTGTGTAAGGGAAAGATGATCATTCATCATTCATTCATCAGTTATCTTCTAATTTTTTAATTTTATTTCACGTATTTTGAATAACACAGGATACAAATTTTATAACACAATATTATTATAAAATAAATACGTAACAGAAAAACAATAATAATTTCAAATAATAATGACATAAATAGAAATAATTTCACAATTTCGAGCCACATATTATTGTCTTGTGATAATACACGTATTGTTATTAAGTAAATTGTAAGACCTTATTCATAAGCTGCCTTGAAATCAATAAAAAATCCAAATGGCTACAGATTCGTTGCTACAGCAGATCCCCTCCGCAGAGATCGTGATCCTCGGCGACTTTAACGCCCATCACGCCAAATGGCTTAGTTCACGTTTAACCGATCATGCGGGGAGATCTGTTCATGATTTTGCCTTGGCATATGGTCTGACACAACTGGTTACTTCGCCTACGCGGATTCCAGATGTGGAGGATCATGCATCTTCCCTATTGGACCTTCTGCTAACCTCTCACCCGGATGGATACCTTTAGGCCTTTAGGCTCCTCGGACCATTGTCTTGTTCGGAGTGTCGTGCCACACACGCTGAAATCGCAGTTGCATTAAGCAGGCTGCCGCCGTGTTTGGCACTATAGGTCAGCCGATTGGGATGGGATGAGGTCTTTCTTTGCATCCTACCCTTGGGGGCGGGTTTACTTCTCGCCGGACGATCCCAACATTGTTGCGGATTCTGTCACTGATGTGGTACTTCAGGGTATGGAACTTTTTATTCCTTCCTCTGTGGTGCCCATTGGAGGCAAATCTCAGCCATGATTTGGTCGCTCCTGTAAAATAGCATCATGCTATAAGCAGGAGTGCTACCGAGCCTGGGCTGACGCATCAGCGTCCAGGGATGTAAACACCAGCGCTCTAAAAAAGAAGTATAATTCCGCCTCTAGGCCCTTCAAAAGAGTCATTGCCAAGGCAAAGTCAGAGCACATAGGCAGAATTGGCGAGAGACTAGTTCGTCTTCCTTCTGGAACCCGTGCATTCTGGTCTCTCGCCAAGGCTGTCCAGGGGAATTTCTGTCAGCCATCTCTTCCATCTCTGCACAGGGAGGACGACTCACTGGCCCACACCGCAAAGGAGAAAGCCGATCTTCTAGGCTCTTTCTTTGCGTCTAACTCGACTCTCGATGACGGGGGGAGTACGCCGCCAACCATCCCGCGGTGTGAGTGCTCCATGCCGGAAGTGCAGTTCACTCAGCGCTCGGTTCGCAAAGCACTCCTCTCCCTGGACATCCATAAGTCGAGTGGGCCTGATGGAATCCCCCCAATTGTGCTGAGGACGTGTGCTCCAGAGTTGGCACCGGTTTTAACGCGTCTTTTCCGGTACTCCTACTCCCTAGGCGTAGTCCCAAAATCATGGAAGACGGCTTTCGTCCACCCGATCCCTAAAAAAGGCGACCGCTTAGACCCGTCCAACTACCGGCCTATCGCCATCACCTCCTTATTCTCGAAAACAATGGAGTCCATTGTAAACTGCCAGCTCATGAGGTACCTTGAGGATCACCAGCTGATTAATTACCGCCAATATGGTTTTCGCCGTGGTCGGTCAGCTGGTGATCTTCTGGTCTACCTAACTCACAGATAGGCGGAGGCAGTAGAGTCCAAGGGGGAGGCATTGGCCGTTAGGTTGGACATTGCGAAGCCCTTCGATCGGGTTTGGCACAAAGCGCTTCTTTCGAAGCTCCCTTCCTATGAGCTTCCCGAGAAATTGTGCGATTGGATCACCAGCTTTCTTGCAGATCGGGGCATCAAGGTCGTTTTAGACGGTGCAAGCTCCGATTGCAAGCCTATTAATGCTGGTGTTCCACAAGGCTGCGTGCTATCGCCAACGCTGTTTCTTCTGCATTTTGTGACGGCCCAATATTATTGTTAATAATTAAATTCAAAATAAAGGGGCATCAAAAATAGTCTTAAAAGATATATACTAAACAATAAAATTACATTAATAACCATAAAGTTAATATAAATACATTTCAGACATAATAATGTATAAATTATATTACTAACATAGATGTAAGTTTTTCTCTACTAACAATTCCTATGGATTTCAAGTTGTCCGAAATAAACAATTTTTATTATTTTTTTATTTTTTTATTAGAACAATAACATAGTAAATTACTTGAAGTACTTGAAGTCCTTCAGAAGCTCTTCAATTCCGTCCTCCATGGTGGCACTACTCCGGAGGCGTGGAGCAGAAGTGCGGTGGTCTTGTTCTTTAAGAAAGGCGACAACGCTCTCTTGAAGAACTACAGATACTACCGATTTCCCTTCTGAGCCACGTCTACATGCTGTTTTCGAGAGTCATTACGAATCGTCTCGCACGCAGACTCGACGACTTCCAGCCTCCCGAACAAGCCGGTTTCCGAAAAGGCTTCAGTACCATAGACCACATACATACCCTTCGGCAAATTGTACAGAAGTCCGAAGAGTGCAATCTGTCACTTTGCCTGGTGTATGTGGACTATGAGAAAGCCTTTGATTCCGTCGAAATTAGGGCGGTGCTAGAGTCTATTCAGCGGTGCCTAGTTGACTGTCGGTATATTAAAGTGCTGAAGTGTTTGTACAGTAGGGCTACGATGGCTATCCGAGTACAGAACCAGAGTACGAAACCTATCCAACTGCAGAGAGGTGTAAGACAGGGTGATGTTATATCCCCGAAACTCTTCACCGCTGCTTTGGAAGACGTTTTCAAGCTACTGGACTGGAAAGGATACGGTATTAACATCAATGGCGAGTACATCACTTATCTTCGATTTACCGACGATATAGTCCTTATTGCAGAATCACTGGAGGACCTTAGCACTATGCTCAATGACCTCAATGGTGTCTCCCAACGGATAGATCTTAAGATGAACATGGACAAAACAAAGATCATGTTTAATGTCCATGTCACACCTATGCCGGTAGTTGTTGGGAGCACTATGCTCGAAGTTGTTGATGAGTACGTTTACCTGGGACAAATAGTCCGACTAGGTAAGTCCAACTTCGACCGAGAGGTCAATCGACGGATTCAACTCGGCTGGGCAGCGTTCGGGAAATTACGACACATCTTCTCGTCAGGTATACCTCAATCTATGAAAACTAAAGTGTATAACCAGTGCGTGTTGCCAGTGATGACTTACGGAACTGAGACGTGGTCCTTCACCGCTGGCCGTATGAGGACGCTCAAGGTGGCTCAGCGAGCTATGGAGAGGGCTATGCTCGGAGTTTCACTGCGTGATAGACTCAGAAATGAGGATATCCGCAGTAAAACCAGAGTGACCGACATAGCCCAACGGATTAGTAAGCTGAAGTGGCAATGGGCCGGCCATATAGCTCGAAGAACCGATAACCGATGGGGAAGAAAGGTTCTCGAGTGATAGCCTCGTACCGGTAGGCGTAGTGTAGGGCGACCCTCCACTAGATGGACTGACGACCTGGTAAGACATGCAGGAAGTCGATGGATGCAGGTGGCTCAGGACCGTGCTTTGTGGCATTACTTGGGGGAGGCCTATGTTCAGCAGTGGACTTGTGAAGGGCTGTAATGATGATGATGATGATGATAGTAAATTAAAGGCAAAATATTGTCTTCCATAATAAATAAATTTATTAAAAACTTGAAAAAATATTTAAAATAAGATAAATTATAGAAATACAAGTCGAAAATATTATAAAAATAAAGATAAATAACATTTATAAGATAATTAGAAAATTTGTTAAAAATTGTCAAGTCTTGGAAGGAGTTCATGTATAAAATAAATTTTCTAAGTTGTGGAAGGAGTTCACGTATAAAAGAAAAGTTTTTTAAGTTATGTAAGGTGTTCATGTATAGATGTCTTGTATAGAGGAGCTGCCGGAGATACATACCTGCAGTTGTACATATATATGGGGTGGTCGGGAGCCCGACTGCCTGAAGTACTGTAGCACAATGATTAGTCCTATATTAGGGACTTATGATAGTAAGGTCTATGATACAAAAGCAATACTATAGAAGGTCTCCATGATGAATTTGCATTACAATAGTAGGGTCGTGGGTTCGAACCCTATATATTAATGACTTATGAAAGTAAGGTCTATGATACAAAAGCAATACTATAGAAGGTCTCTATGATTAATATGCATTACAATAGTAGGGTCGTGGGTTCGAACCCTATATATTAATGACCTATGAAAGTAAGGTCTATGATACAAAAGCAATACTATAGAAGATCTCTATGATTAATATGCATTACAAAAGTAGGGTCGTGGGTTCAAACCCTATATATGCATGACTTATGAAAGTAAGGTCTATGATACAAAATCAATATTATAGGAGGTCTCCTTGATGTATAAGCATTGTATGGAGTGGTCGGATGACCGACTGCTCCTAGTACTGTAGCAAAATGACTAGTCCTTATTAGGGACTTGAAAAGGAATATTATGGTGGCGCGTATGCTGCTTCACGAGCAATTGGTTCGAGGTAAACTTGGACTCGCTAACCGATGTGTCCTAGACATATCATCTTAGTGCTGGTGGTAAGCGGGCTTGTTGTAGTAATACGGCTTTCCCGTGGACATCGCACACCCATACCGTTTGTTGGCGACGTCGTAGCGCATAGCGATGCGTCGTCTATCTTTCGGATTGGGGTGATGAGTGTGTTTGGTAGCACTTTTAAGTGTAACAGGCATACTCAACTTCATGTCTTAGTGCATTAGCGCTATGATACGTGGAGTTTTGTCCACTGGCGTCTTAGTAGCGTGCTACTATGATACGTTGGTGATATTTTTTATATAACAACAATAAAAACTTTGTTACCAAAATCGATAGGGGTCATGTGGGTGTGTTGTGAGGGGGGCGCCATCCGTATGATAGTTGCATTGATGCTTACTGCTACTTGCGGTATTGCGTCTTGTGATGGATCTGCGGGTGTGCTGCGCCTGATTCGACGCACTCTTGTGGTTCTGGTCGATGGAGGTATGCAGGTGGTGATGTCTGCTGGGATGTATGGGGGACCTTGGGATGGTGTAAGCCCGACGATAGTCGTATTGATGCTTGTTGCGTTCTGCAGCGTTGCGTCTTTGCGATGGTTGTTTGGTGGGACGCTATTCTCAATGGCGCTCTCTGCGTCTTGGTTTGACTCACGCCTGAGTAGCTTTGCCCAAGTCGGGTCCCTTCATTACGGGACTGCAGACTGTCTGCCCTCCATGATGTTTTATAAAACAACATAATAATATATCTCTGTAACTTTCCCACCTTTGAATGATTGAAGGCAACTTGTTGGTGGGTGAGATAAACATGATCGAAAATGCATTTACTCAACGTCAGTGACACAAACCCTTTCTGATGGCGAATTATTACTCTTATCTTATAACTGCCTTTTGGCTATATCTGCCGTTGTATTGGTTGGTGGAGCATATGTGTCGACCTCATGCGGATGGTAGCTGGCGGGAGGATCTGAGGAGACTCTCAAGGCTGCGGCCGAAAGCCGCACAATGTGAGACTCCATTTCCTAGACGTGAGCGGTAGACTCATGACACGCTCTGTGGCTAGTAGCCGTGTTGATCATGCAATTGGTGGTGATGCCATACACTTACATCACGTCTGCAGGAGCGACGGTCTGGCAGTTGGTGGCGCTCACGGAGGGTTTACGGCCAGTGTGCCTATTTGCCTAAACCGTGTGACGTACATTCACTGTGTCTGGATTCGTTCGTATTCTGTACGGCGTTTACACGCATTGACATGCGCGAGTTCGGTCGATGTTTGTGCTTACGCAATAACAAGGGGCCAAGCCTCTTTTACTGGTACGCCAGTTATTTTGCTGTGGACTACGGTCCAGTTCCCGAATTAGCTTTCCCTTCGGGGGGAGTGCATCAAAATGGTTGGCGCTCACCGTGCACGGCGTGTGTGGGGCCGTGTGCCTCATTTTTCTCATTCATTTTTTCATCTTCATTTTTTAATAAATGTAGGAGAGCGAAGCCCTTGTATCGGGTATTTTGTATAAATATATTTTGAGCCTTTTTCGAGCGCGAAGGGATAAATAATATTAAGTTAATAATGTAAACCTGATACAAGTGGATTTGGGACGTTTTATGTTCTTAACCTTTCTCGAGCCCTGTCTTCGTGAACGGGGTTCACTTAGCTTATAAGGCACTACCAACAGCTTTCAATTGCTCTAGCGAATATTCATTCTTCCAAAAGACACCTAAAATAACTAAGTTACTAAAGAAACACAACGTAAATAAGGGTCCTAACTAAGACGGTCACGCCAAAATATTACAAACGGCCTATTATTAAACCTTTAGAAAGATCATTTAGAAAGACCAAAACATATTTTATTTATCCTAGTCACATATATATATAATTTTTATTATAAAGGAGAATTAATTATATTTAATCTAATATATTTATTATTATGAGAGGCCCCCCCCTCTGTGTTAAGGCCCCCCTAAGTGTTACAATATCAATGATATGTTGCAAACCCGTAACATTTATTGCTATGCAGATGACAGCACTGGTGATGCTCTTTACACCGGCCAAGCCAATATTTCTCGGGAAAACGTCTCCAAGTGCCGGAACAAACTTGTGTCTGAAGTCGATTCTTTGCTGAACAGAGTCTCGGATTGGGGGCGACTAAATCTAGTCCAGTTTAACCCCCAGAAGAAACAAGTTTGCGCGTTAACCGCTAAAAAGAACCACTTTGTCGTATCTCCTCAGTTTCAAGGCACTCCCCTTGTTGCTTCAGCCAGTATCGGAATCCTCGGCGTCGACATATCGAGTGACGTGCAGTTTCGTGGTCACTTGGAAGAGAAGCCGAAATTGGCCTCTAAAAAGCTTGGCGTGCTCAGAAGAGCGGGACAGTATTTCATGCCGGCACACCGCCTGCAACTTTACAAGGCACAGGTTCGGCCGCACATGGAATACTGTTCCCATCTCTGGGCTGGGGCTCCCCAGTACCAGCTCCTTCCACTTGACCGCATCCAGCGCAGAGTGGCTCGAATCGTCGACGACCGAGTGTTTTCCGATCGGCTCGATTCACTGGCACTGCGAAGAGATGTTGCATCTCTTTGCATTTTCTTTCGCATATACCATGGATAGTGCTCTGAGGAATTGTTCGGATTAATCCCAGCCGCCAAATTTCGTGAACGCACTACGCGGCAAACGTCGCAATACCATCCACATCATCTGGATGCTTGGCGGTCCACCACTGTACGTTTCAAGAGGAGTTTTCTTCCGCGTACAACCTCTCTGTGGAATAGTTTACCACCAGCGATTTTTCTGGACCGATACGACCTGAGGACCTTCAAGAAAAGAGCGTACTCCTTTCTAAAGGGCCGGCAACGCACCTGCAATTCCCATGGTGTTGTGGTTGATTATGGGTGGCGGTAGTTACTTAACATCAGGTGAGCCGCATGCTCGTTTGCCCCCTCTTCTATAAAAAAATAAGATATTAAAATAACAGCAGAGATACATGCATCGATGTAATTTTGTTTTTCACACTCATATGACGTGGTAAAGCCACGCCGCAACTATATTATGATCGTAGTACAAAGGGGTTGGCTTGACCAGGGTAGTAACACACTCCCACAGAATACCAGCGAAAAATAGCAGCTTAATGCTGCTTTGTTTTGTATGGTGAGTTTAGAGAACCGGAGACCTTTTTTAATGGAAACGAGGATACCATCTCAGTTCCCAGGGGTGACAACGCATCTGCATTTGGATTATTAACCGAGGAAAAATGTAGGTGTTTGTGGGCCACAGTATCCACTTATCATCAGATGAGCTGTTTGCTCGTTTTTCACACTTATTCTATAAATAAATATATATCGCTGTCTGAAATACACAAACAATCACATATTATGGACTACTGGACATCAGCCTCTCCCGTTTTAGAGAAAATTTGCCTTTATCATCACGCATGGCAGGCGGATTGACGATAGCAGTACCAAAATACTCGCATCTTTAATGTCCTGCAGACCGAACTTCGGTCACGGTGGTCAGCCTCAACGGAGACGATCATGACGTCGCATGATACGGTTACAGTTCCCAAGTGTATGCGCAAGCATAGGTGCACTCTCTATTTCAATCACTCATTCTCATAGTCCAATGGGATGATAAACCGACATGACCGGAAGATATCAGGTGCTACTATCCAACGGCTAAGCCAACGGCTTTACAAGCTTTCCGAGGCAGGGGAGTGAGACATCGCCAACTTCCTATATCCGGGCAGCTACTGGGAATGTTTTGATGGATAAACTCAATAAACTGTATTTTAGTCCGACCCGGGATTTGAACCCCCTGTTGCCTGTTACCAGTCTGATATTTCAAGTGTGGCGTAAACGACATACCACCAAGTATCAAAAGCCTCTTTGGACGTCTCTTATGACAACCACGCTACGAAACGGGGTGAAAGATTCTATTCACCGACACTACGCGGAGTTCGAATTAAATCTATCAGCACAATAATGTTAGCGGTTATTGAGTGGTCTTATGAACTCAGTACTACCATAGGTTATAGTTATAGGTACCAACATATTCCAGCATAGGCAAATAAATTTATCGTTGAACTAAGGAAATTAATAAATTACCAAATGCTCCGCCAAAATTTTTTAACATAGACAATAAACCGACCGGGGGTTGTTCGATAAAAGTTGTTTGAAATTTTATATTAACGTGATAAATGAAGCGTATAACGTGATAAACGCAATGGAGGCTTTAAGAATAATCTTCGTTATTGAATAAAACTAAGTTTGACGTCAAATATCTCAGTCCACCCCGTGACCAGTTACAGACCAGTTCAGTCATCAGTTAAATAAACGCGATAAATCCGTAAATTTAGTTTTATTCAATGTGTAGTGTTCGCGTAAATTTAAAAAATCATATCAATATTTCACCCTCGTAGCGGTGGGCGTAGTGTAGGGCGACCCCCAGCTAGATCAAGTGACGACCTGATAAGACACGCAGGAAGTCGATGGATGCAGGTGGCTCAGGACCGTGCTTTGTGGCATTCCTTGGGGAGGCCTATGTTCAGCTGTGAACTTGTGAAGGGCTGAATGAAATGATGAATGATGAAATGATGGTATCCCACCTCAAACTATTCACTTTTATTTGAACACATTTTTCTAATTGTGTAATGATTCATAATATAGAAGCAAGTGTTACTTTGTGCTACTAAGTTAAATAACTTAGAGGTTAGCCATAACAGTTTATTCTCCTGGTGATGCTTCAATTAACGGACAAGGCTCTAGAGGTGAAAAGTCGTAGAAAATTTCACAAGTGGATATAATCATTTAATGCACATACATACACATATGTACATAATAAAAGAATGTGCCGATTGCTTTCATTGCTTGTGAGACAATAGAAGTGGCATAGACGCGTGACCTTGTCACCACTATCATGTGTTGACAAACATCATTCATCATTTTGTGATTTAGTTGCGCGGGAAACGTCGTACGTGAATTTATGTCATTATAATGGCGAGTACATCACTCACCTTCGATTTGCCGACGATATAGTCCTTATGGCAGAACCGCTGGAGGACCTAAGCACTATGCTCTATGACCTCAATGGTGTCTCCCAACGTATAGATCTTAAGATGAACATAGACAAAACAAACATCATGTTTAATGTCCATGTCACACCTATGTCGGTAGTTGTTGGAAGCACTATGCTCAAGTTGTTGACGAGTTTGTTGATGATGATGATGATGACATTTACCTGGGACAAATAGTCCGACTAGGTAGGTCCAACTTTGACCTAGAGGTCAATCGACGGATTCAACTCGGCTGGGCAGAGTTCGGGAAATTACGACACATCTTCTCGTCAGGTATAACTCAAACTCTGAAAACGAAACTGTAACTCAAACTCTGAAACGAAACCAGTGCGTGTTGTCAGTGATGACTTACGGATCTGAGACGTCCTCCTTCACTGCTGGTCGTATGAGAACGCTCAAGGTCGCTCAGCGAGCTATGAAGAGGGCTATGCTCGGAGTTTCTCTGCGTGATAAACTCAGAAATGAGCATATCCGCAATAGAACCAGAGTGAACGACATAGCCCAATGGATTAGTAAGCTGAAGTGGTAATGGGCCGGCCATATAGCTCGAAGAACCGATAACCGATGGGGAAGAAAGGTTCTCGAGTGGCAGCCTCGTACTGGTAGGCGTAGTGTAGGGCGACCCCTCACTAGATGAAGTGACGACCTGGTAAGACATGCAGGAAGTCGATGGATGCAGGTGGCTCAGGACCGTGCTTTGTGGCATTACTTGTGGGAGGCCTATGTTCAGCAGTGGACTTGTGAAGGGCTGTATTGATGATGATGATCAATGGTGAACTGCAGCATAATCAGTAGTAAAAACTCATCAAGGACGTGTAATTCAACTAATAAAGCCTTATTTACTAATTATCATTATTTTAACTAAATTACATCTAGATGAATACTTTACTATGATATTTACCTTTGTAAACTTTCATTTATTACCTTTCATATTGTACAATTACTATTGCTGCTTTTGTTTTACCGTAATACGAGACGTACGCGACTTTGACCAAGTCACCAAGCAATGTAATGTGAAACATTAGATATCACTGTGAATTGCGTATGTTTATAATACGGCTGCAGGCATCGGTCGCTTAATGCGTATGTGTAAAAATGTGGCGACATCGGTTTTGGAAGTGATCGAGCGCTAAATCATTTCCATTGTCTTATTATTACTACTTCAGTAGGATACTTTTCCGCCTCGGCTTATTTTTTCCCACCTAGCAGCAGTTCATAGACTGCTGTATAATTCTTGTCTGAAGGTTTTAGACAGCCAATTATCATCAAGTGGAGCCTACGTTTGTTTTGCATTTTAACTTCATATAAATAAAATGTGATGGTTAATATAGGGACATCATACAAGCGATGCTTGTAGTGAAGTGCCAGTTGCACAATCTAAAAAAATAGTGGTAGTCTTGCTATTTTTATGATGCACATGTTGTAATTTTTATATTTACATTTTATAACTTTCTTGGAGTTTAATAAGTTTTGTTGATTTTATTTTGCCTTTTTTTGTTCTTTATATGTCATGAATATAGTATCCACGAGAGCTGATGACGATAAACAGTGTTCACAGTTTGGAAGATTGTGATTATATATGTACTTAAAATTGAAAATTTATAAACGAAAAACAAAAATTTTGCGTAGTGTACGGGGTGATAAGCATAAGGAAAAGGTGAAATAAAGGGTCCATATGAATGGAAATAATTACGAGTGATGTGAATAGACGTAATCGGATTTAGGCCGAGCAATATTGTTACAGTATGGTCTGAGTTTGAAAGAAACAATTGAAACGCCAAACACAATAGTGTTTGTTACCGTCAAGCGTATTTTTCTATTCTGCTTGCTCATAATATATGTTATTATATCCTCTCAGGAATGAGGGAGACCTGTGCCCAAAATTAAAATATAGGTTGTACCATTGCGTTTAACTTTAATTGTTATTTTTATATAATAATTATTTTAAAGTAATTGCGAAGCACAAACACAGATTAAATTTAATGATTTCTTATATTTACGCGAACACTATACATTGATTAAAACTACTTTTACGGATTTTATCGCGTTTTATTTATATTAATTTTAATACCCGACGTTTCGGGTGCTTTCCAGCACCCATGGTCACGGGGGACTGAGGTGACTTGCGACTTGCGATCATATTCTAGATGGCCCCAACCATTACATCAGATTTGATAGACCACAAATCCTTGCGAAAGAACTACCTATAAAAGTCTAGCGATGTTAGTACACAGTAGTATGTCTGCTACTACGTGGCTGTAAGGTGTACTTATGCCGATGCCATAGTAGTGCACTCGAACCTATAATAATAGCAGACTTCAAAAAAAGGTTTACAATTCAACTATACGTTTTTTTTGTATGAATGATCAAGTTATTTTTTAGTTAAATAGGTTATACTTTAGGGGTTTTAGTAAGTAGTAGTATTAAAAAACAAAACGTACTTCTATATAGGAGATGAAATTTTTATGTACTAGACGAGATGAAGATTGTGGTTATCCTTTTTTCACTCAAAAGAGTTAAAACTAATTTTAGATAAAAAGTTTACTTTTTACTAAAGGGTCTGCTTTTAAACCGACTCTAAATAAGAAGAATAAAATAATTTCATATTCCGATTAAGTTATCCTCACAATTAGATTCAGCCGTATAATTTATAATTAGTAACTAAATGGGAAGTTGATGATATTGAAGACAGACCAGATCGTCTTATAGTGTTGCCGCACAACTTTAAATTATAAATATTAATGTTAATTTAACATAGAAAAGAATTGCCTTTTTAATAACGGTGACAAACGAGCACACGGTTCTCTTGATTGTAAATGGAATTAAGAATCAAAATTCAGATGCGTTGTTAACCCTGAAGACTAAGATGAAATATTTTGTTTTCGGTAAAATGAGACCCCGGTTCTCTATCCTCACCACACGAAACACTGCAACATTAAGCAGCTATTTTACGCTGGTATTTTGTGAGACCGCAGTCTTAGGCCTCTGCCTCGAATCTTGCGGGCAGCGGGACGGCAGCGGCGGCGGCGCGGGAGCGGCAGGATCTTATGCGTAAAATCAAATGGACCGACTCTCGAAAACAGCGGCTTGGCAGCGGCGCGGGGGCGGGTAACGAGCGGTGTACTCCAGTTAAGCGGTGACCGCCCGCGCGTCTGTCTGCATTGCAGTGTTGTGAAATTAATTTTTGTGACGTTTCGAAATGGACGTGCAAGAGCAAATTATTTCAGCAATTTTTGAGAGAACACCGATATGGAACGGCAAAGATGTGAACCATAAGAATAGAAGAGTAAATAACCAGTTATGGGAAGAAATTAAAAACGAACTGAATCTAAATCGCCCTTGATAGCTTCAAGAATATAGTCAAAAGTTTCTACGCTCATTCTGGTGTAGTCGTAGAATTTGTCGGGACATTGTCTCTGTTCTTCGTAATTTCGATAAAACTCGGCTTTATTTTTCCTTGCCCTATAAGTAGTAGGGATTCACTTCTTCTTTTGCCCACAGTAAATTGAGCGTTAGAAATAAATTTGAATCAAAAAGATGTTGTCGCCGTTGTTCAGACAACACACCATGAACACATCACGCGCACTAGTGTCGCGCGATCTGCCCGCTAGTTTCGTGAACGGGTCTACGTTGCTCGCCCCGCTCCCGCGCCGCCGTCGCCGTCGCTCCGCTGCCCACAAGATTCGAGGCAGAGGCCTTATAGTGGTCGAGCCGACCCGTTCGTGCTACAACCATATATACCTACAGCATCACATCAGTATTTTACTTTAGGGGGAATATCCCATGCTCATGGTAATTAATCATATTGAATGTACAAAACGTTTCTCTCATTGCCACCTTATTTAACTACTTATATCTACCGTGTGGGATACGCTTTAGAATCCACAGCAATTTTTCAATTCAAAGGGATAAAATCGTACAGCTTATGAAATTTAAAAAATATGAATTACCTTGTGACATTCATACGATTTGTTATCTACCTAAAAAAAGATATTCTGTGAAATAAATTGAAAAATTATATGATAATTATTTATGTATCAAAAAATCGATCTTAATATCTAATCTAATATCGAAATATTGCTCTCACTTTTTGCTAAATAACAATAGAAATAGACAAGTATAGAGTAAGTGCATAGAGATTATAAATGCTTAATTATAATCAACCATTATAAATATGGTTGTGACCTCAAAATCGGGTTAACTAAATGGTAAAGTGTTAATTACAGCAAACTACACACGAAAAGGTAATAACAGCAAACTTTTGATTAAAACTGTTGAAATGAATTGAAGGATTTGGCCTTTAGTATGATTAGAGAGTTAATAGCTCGTCTGCAACAAAATTGATTGAAGTCTGAAGGAGACCTATTTAGTACATAAGTTGTTTTTCATCTTAGAACTAAACTTTATTTTTCGAGTACATTGAACTATTCCCTATCTATTAAATAGAAAAATTCCGCCAAGCTCGGCTTTAAGGGAACATTTTTTTCAAATACGGACCAAATAGCGCGGCGGACATCCCTAAAAACTGTTAGAAAAAAGAGACTTGTCCATCGGTTGGTTAAAAGTATACAGACTGGAACTTAACTTTTACGGAATATACCGTGTCTAGCAAAGGACTAATGAGCATTATTTATTTATATTACATGAATATTAAAGTTTTTAACTGTATAGTGGTGATGTAAAAATATCCACTACCCCATATATTGTCTACGAGTTTAGCAAAAAAAGAGCAAGAGATGGGCGACATTACCAGCTAAATAAGAATAACAGCTGAATAAAAAATCTGCGTCTGCCGACCGGCTTGCCAATCTTGGCAACTGTGATAAATATCCCCCTATGGGGCAATCTATAGGGAAGGCCTGTGTTCAGCAGTGGACTTTTTATAGGCTTTAATGGAAATGGTAAAGCTTTTCATATGTTTGATGTGAAATAAGTTTTATAGTAAACAAGAGCCATGGTAGCTCTGGGGCTGAGCGCTCGCTGTATAATTTCACAATACGCGAGCCGGGTTTGGTTCGATCACCGCCGGTACCAGTTAAATTGTTAATTGCAATTTTCAAAATTCTGAAAAGTCTGAAAATAAGGAAAATACATATTTCAAAGACAAGTGAAGTTCCTTGCCACATAAACCTCTCAGAATATAGGCTGTCACTGTGAATAGACGTACTGTGACGGTACAAGATTAGCAATTATCAACTTCGCCCCGTGGAAGATTACAAGCCACTGTGGGAAATGCCAGAAAATATTTATGGCTTCTCACAGATGGCGGTCTGACCATCTCGTGTACCAGACGTGTGTGCAGTGTGTGTGAGTGTGTATCCAGACCACGGACTAGCAGCGGCATTTATCTATTTCTTGCAGGCCCGTGCCGGAAGGAACGGATGTGAAGGAAGGTTATTCTGGCTAACTAAATGTACAAAACACAACTACAAATACAAAAGGTAAGTGTGTGTGTGCGTTTGCGCCACCAAAGAGCAAGAATGAAAGAAGAAGAAACAAAGATGAGCTGTTAAATAAAGAAAGAGAGTGTGAGTGCAAATGAAGAATAAGTATTTTTTTGTAATCACTTGAAACGCTACCTTTTTATTGCCAGTACGTGGGTTGAGGTTTGAGGGCATCATTATATCAGTCTAATCAGTCAGTATAATCAGTTAGAAAATAGTGTAAACGCTTTACAGAATACCAGCAAAACTATATCAGCGCTATAATTATGCATATGGTTAATAACAAAAATTGGAGATCCTTTTTATTAGTAACGAGGCGTTTTGTTGTATCATGTGGGGCGATGTTAGTATCATGTTTATTCATAATGTTTCTGGAATTTATTGTACGTTGTAAGTGGTTGCTGGGACCCATAGACATTTACATATATCTTTGACTATAAATCAAAATGCAGATGCGTTATCCCCCGTGAGAACTAAGATGTAATGTCTTGTTTCCAGTAAAAAGTGTATCTAGTTACTCACTATAAGAAGCACAGCAGCATTAAGCTGCTATTTTACGTTGGTATTCTGTGAGAGCCTGGTCCTTCTGGTCCTGGTACAGCTATACTACTAATATAGTTGCAGCTCGGATCTAGCCCTAAACCATCTCAGAAATAAGACGAGGCATGTGCCAAGCAGTGGGATGTATATAGGCTGTAATTTTATGGCTCTACCACGTATATTCACACGTATATTCATACCATCCATATTTGATAAAAATACGCTACATTTTCTATTGATATAGGGTCACAAAGACGCACGCATTCAAGTAACATTAGGTTAATGATTCAGCCCACAGCCAATTACATCGATTACGCATCAATATGCAAGTGTTGTCACCCCTTTAAGCTAAGGTTGAATGCTTTGTTGTCTGTAAAACGGATGACAATGTTTAAATCTGTTTACTACAAACATTCATGGAATTCATGGAATCATAAACTGTTTTGAAATTGATCTAATTATAGATTTATGTAGATTGATTTATTTGAGAAATACCTCTTCTACATGTAATATTAAATACTTCGATCCCCTGATTGCCTATCGATTCGCAATAAAGCCAGCATCATGAATATGCAGTCACCGTCTAGATGCTAGGAGGAATAAACAATGTTGACTATTTTAGTTTAGAATTTCGTTTTATTCTTGTAAGGTTAAACAAATTTTAAATGAACTCAATTGTCTTTTCAATCACGTGAAGAATTGAAGACAAGGAGCATATTGCATATAGTTTCGAAAGTTAGGCTATGTTGGACATAATTTATAAACTTCTAATCTCTTGTACCAGTTTTCAAGTATTTATTGGAAAAATAATAATAACCAATATTTTATCCGTTTTTAATTTTCATTTTAAAAGCTAATTTGTTAAATAAATTTATACGTGGTTATTATGGTTGTAGCAGGAATAGGTCGGCTCGATCGGGATAGGATCACGCTCTCACAGAATACCAGCGTAAAATAGCAGCTTAATACTGCTGTGTTTCATGTGACGAGGGTAGAGATCCGGAGACCTTTTTTACTAGAAACGAGGCAATTCGTATTAGTCCCTAGGGGGGACAACGCATCCACGTTTTGATTCTTGATCAAGGATAAATTTAGATGTCTGTGGGCCACAGCATCCACTCACCATCAGGTGGACTGTGTGCTCGTTTGTTAACGTTGATCTATATAAAAAAGTGAATTGTTATTCAAACAAACAAGTGTTAAATTTGAAAAAATGAATAAGCGACTTCAATATAAATAAAATGAGAACATAATCTAATGTAGCCGAAGTCAGTTAAATACGCATTACTAAGGATAACTCAAAAACCACTGGTCACATTTTGATCAAATTTACATGAGACCGCATATGAAGCACCAGTATTTAAATAAAAAATCAACAAAATCGATTCACCTACAAAAAAGATCGCCATTCTACTACTGGTCAGTGCAGTCGCTTCATAATGATGTGGAAGCTTTAATGCCGAAGTACAATATTTTAGTAGCGTAAGCATACCTACTGCGCGAAAATAGTTCGAAATGGCGTGTCAACCTAAATGCTCCGATACCGTCGTAGTCCACGTGTTCCTGGCCTTTGTTCAACAAAAATTGGACGTCATGAACCAGGTGTCTCTGAAGCAGATACTGATGACTAGCTTCACCGAGGACGAGATCATCCAAGCAAAAAGGTTCAGCCGTGACCCAAATCTATGTCACAAAGATGGACGTGGTAAGAAAGACCTGCAAGAAATCTTCTGGCTGGTAAATGAGACCGATCCTGATCACATTCCAAATTTCCTCACGCGTGATCCCAACAAGCTGCCTTCCGTGACGTTTGATCACGTAGACGTAACCACGTTGAAAGCCGAAGTCAGCAACATCCGTTTCAAATTTGATAATATGAACTAGCCGTATTATTTTTTTTATTATATGCTAGCAGCTATGAAGATCTAGGTAAAGAGACTAGTATCACTGCGACCCATAAGATCTGTTATGATCGCTGCTATGGCTATAGTTCACGGCTAAGCCCTATGTCTTCAATGAATAGAAGGAGTTGCTTAGCCGTGAGCAATTTTACTTCTTCTGAGCGGAGTAGATAGTTTCCCAGATGAGTGTTACTACGTTTGCGCATTAAGGGTCCGCAATCAGTTAGGATGTGTAGAGGCGTTTCTTCAGTTATGAAACAGAACCGACACATCCTTGAGTTGCTTAGTCCCAGGATGTACATGTGCTTTTTAAGACAACAGTGTCCTGTTAGGGCTCTTGCCAGAATGCGCAATTTATTTTTACTTAATCCCAGGGCTTCTGAAGCGAATTCACGATCAAAAGCCCGGATTAAGGTTTAAGTATGTTTTAAGCCTGGTGTGTCAGACCAGATGTTAAGTGATTTATTGTGATAAAGAGTTTCAAGGGTCAATCGGGCTAGGCTTCATGAGATTCCAGAAAATCGCTCAGGTCCAAATTGTGTGCACTTTGAGCCCTCCCGTGTAAGTTTGTCGGCAAATTCGTTGCCTACAATACCCTGATGACCATCTTAAAATGACCCTGTTGTTACATCCCGGGGCGTTTAAACGGTCGAGTGGTCCGCGTTGGGCGCTGAAGCAGCTGGACCGGGAGCTCCTTCTGGAAGCCTCGATCGTACAGGCCTGGGTGTCATCACCGGACAGGCCTGCCGACGTCAATGATGAGGCAGGGTGGTTCCAGGAGGCCATGTCCGAGATATGTGACGTGGCAATGCCCCGCGTCCGGCCAGGAAGCGCCCGGCGTCAGGTGTATTGGTGGTCGCGTGAGCTGACGTCTCTGCGCGAGGCGTGTGTCGCCGCGCGGCACCTGTACACCAGGCATCGCAGGCTCCGCATTCGTCCACCGAATGCGGCAGCCATTGAGGCGGAGCTGTACGAGGGATACAGAGCGGCGAAGAACGCCCTCCGGGAGGCTATCCTGCGGGCCCGGGATCGGGCCCGTGAGGAGATGCTGGAGACTCTCAACAGAGATCCGTGGGGGGCGCCCTTACAAGATGGTGCGGGATAAACTCCGCACCTGGGCCCCCCCGCTGACGCAAAGTCTCCGGCCCCAGCTCGTGGAAGACGTGGTGAGCGCTCTGTTCCCTGCGCGACGGGAACATCCGCCCCCGCCTATGGCTCCGCCACCTGCGGTGCCGGAAGCGGACCACCAGGACGACGACGACGACATCCCGGAAGGGACCGGGGTAGACCTGAGAGTGGCGGTACGTAGGCTCAAGGCTAGGAATACCGCCCCCGGACCCGATGGCTTGCCTGGCACAGCCTGGGTCCTGGCCTCGGAGGCTCTCGGGCCCCGACTGGAGGGGCTCCTAAGCGCATGCTTGGAGAGAGGCCAATTCCCGCTTCGTTGCAAGACGGGGAAGCTGGTCCTCATTCGGAAGCCGGGGGCGCCCTGCGGACTCTCCGTCCGCATACCGGCCCGTGGTGCTGCTCGACGAGTTGGGCAAGCTCTTTGAAAGAGTCATTGCAAACCGCCACGCCGAGCACCTTGCGGGGACGGGGCCGGATCTTGCGGAACACCAGTTTGGTTTCCGCAAGAGGCGCTCTACGGTGGACGCCATCATGCGCGTGAGAGCCCTCACGACGGGGGATGCAGTGGCCAGAGGGGGGTTGTCTTGGCGGTGTCTCTCGACATCGCCAACGCCTTCAACTCCATGCCCTGGAGCTGCATTATGGAGGCACTCCGGTATCACCGGGTGCCGACCTATCTCCGTCGTATAGTCGGGGACTACTTGACGGACAGGGCCGTCATCTACCCCGGTCGCAACGGTGAGTGGAACCGGCGAGAGATGTCGTGCGGTGTCCCACAGGGTTCGGTTCTGGGGCCACCTCTGTGGAACATCGGTTACGACTGGGTGCTGCGCGCCGACCTCCCTACCGGCGTCAGCGTAGTTTGCTAACTGGAACGGACCGGGGCTGCCTTCAGGCGGCTCCTGCCGACCATGCCGACCTGGGAGGGCCAAACGCCTCCTGCCGGAGGCTCTACGCGGGGATCGTGCGGTCCATGGCTCTTTACGGGGCCCCGGTGTGGGCGCGTGGTTTGGCGCGGCTTGCCGTCCACCACCTGAACGCGCCCCAAAGGGTGATAGCCGTGAAAATGATTCGCGGCTACCGCACGATCTCCCGCGAGGCGGCGAGCCTCCTTGCCGGATTGCCGCCATGGGATCTGGAGGCGATTGTCCTCGCGCGCCTGCACGAATGGCGTGCGGAGGCACTATGCCGTGGGGTTACCCCGCTGCCGCGGCAAGTTGTCGCACAGCGGACTGACTTCCGGCACGATCTCATGGCGACATGGAGACAGCGACTGTCGCAACCCCGTGCTGGGCACGCCACTATAGCGGCGATAAGACCCCTCTTTGAGGAGTGGCTTGAGAGACGCCACGGCATCCTCACCTTCCGCCTGACGCAGGTCCTCACCGGACACGGTGTGTTTGGGAGGTTCCTGCACCGAATCGGGCGGGAGGAAACGCCCGGGTGCTCCCACTGCGAGGATGGACCGGAGGACACGGTGGAACACACCGTGGAGGTGTGCCCTGCTTGGGCGGAGCACCGCCGGGTCCTCGTAGTGGCGATAGGCGGCGGCGACCTCTCGCGTCCGGCCCTGGTCGAAGCCATGGTCCGGAGCGAGACGGAATGGGATGCCGTCACCACCTTCTGCGAAGCAGTGATGCTGGCGAAGGAGGTGGCGGAGCGGGAGAAGGAGAGAGCAGCAGCTTTCCTCCCCGGCCGCCGCGGGAGACGCCCCCGGGCGTCGGGGGGCTACGTCGTGGCCCCCGGCCACCGTAGGCGCGGGCCTGTGGACGGCGAGCAATGGGTAGCTCGTCGTCCGTCCGTCTAATGACGACAGGCCGTGTCGACGGCGCGTTTTGTTCCACGCGCGCCTCAAAGAGCTGTCAGCAGCGTGAAGGGGCCCGCAAGGGCCGACGCCTGCCGGGGCTGCGGGCTGTTCGAAAGAGATACCGCGGCTCCGGAACGTAAGGGCACTGAAGGAACACGGATGGTTTTTAGTCAGTAAAAAGTCTGACACTCCCTTACGCTCCACCCAGAGCGAAAGGGGTCATTAGATGATTTTCCATCCGCAAAAAAAAAAAAAAAAAAAAAGGGCGTTTAAACGGTTCACGCAGTCTCCAACTAGCTTCGAGTTCACTAAGTTTGATCTCAGCGCTAGCAGTGCTGCTTGACTATCAGAGTTTATGTAAATTTTATGGTTGACGTAGTGTTTTTGCAGTTGATGTCCGTACACCGAAGTATGGCGAAAATTTCTGCCTGGAAGATAGAGGTGTACCCAAATTCATACTAAGATTGAATTTGGGGCGTTCCCCGTAAATTCCAAAGCCTACGTCGAGGCCCATTTTAGACCCATCGGTATACCATATGAGGCTACCGAGCTCACAGATAACCTGGCCATTCAGCCAGTCTTCTCTGGAGGGTAATTCCACTATAAAATTTTTATCAAAAGTGTGTAGTGGACGCATGATATTTGAGATCACGCATAAGACCGGTGATTTCTTAATTGAGAACTAGCCGTAACAAAGCTGAGGAACGAAGTCACTATATTGCGCAACATAATTGCAACATCTGCAAATTTACCGCAGTCGCAGAACGTAATTACGACACGCGGTAACCGTAAGTGTAGTCATATTTCACCGTTGATCGCGATAAAGTCTGTCAGCGGGTTGATGACCGTGAAGCTAGGGCAACCTCGGTCGTTGTTGCATCACCACCTCAGCCCTTGAATGACCCTTTGAGCACTCCTTCGCCGAAGCCAACCTCTCAACAAGGAAAGACGTTTGCGGATGTTGCCCGAAAATCTTCACAACCGCCACCCTCTTGTAGTCGAAAAAATGTAAGATATAAAATCAGTTCCTATGTTGAACCGAAACACGAGAGATAATGACGGGTTTACTCTTTTTGAGAAGAGACGTCGGCCGAGACCCGTCTGTAACCAGCGTGGGACCGCAAAAAGTACAACTCTGCGTATTGTGAAGTCCACCATACAGTTCTATATCTCCCGTTTAGACAAAAGTACGCCGGGAGAAGATGTCCTACGTTTCGTGGAAGAACGAAGCCGATGCCGTATAGAGGTTCCGTTTTTTTTAACTTTGCAGCGTCTGAAGTCTAACAGGTCAACGAACTTCAAATCCTACGTATTCCAGGTTCCTGCAAAATACTAAGAGACATTCCTCGCTCCCGATTTCTGGCCCTCTGGGGTAGTGTTTCGCCGATACAGGGACGCGCAGAGGAAGAAAGTTCCCTAAATAGTGTAATATTTATATTTTATATATATATTTTAGGTTAATTTTTATTGCTATGCTATATTCTTAATTTTTAAGTCCTTGATGCCTGAAATAAATTTATTGTATGGTATTGTAAAAAAGTTCTAAGGTAATACACAAAAAATACACGTAGTCGAATTACATTGTCGACGAATCGAGTAACATAGTCGAATTGAGAACCTTCTACTTTTTTGAAGTCGGTTGAAAAATATCGATTAATATCCACAAATAATCTTTATTTATTCACTTTTATTTTTTAAGTAATGTTGTCATTGTCACACCTCTCGTTTACTTTTTGTCTGGATTATTCTCTTTCTATAAATTCTATACAGATAATGCTTTTTCTAATGCTAATAATAGGTAACTATACTTCTAAAACTGTATATATCGTCTTCATAAATTAGATAATTCCCTTTTTAAAAAAGTTATTTAAGAGAAATTGTGACCATAAATAGTCTGGCTTAGCAGAGCCTTGAAACTCTTTACCATCAACGTTAGCATAAATCATTGCAAAACTTTAATCCGGACTATTATCGTACATTACCTTAGACCATGCAACTCCATGGACGAGTAATGCGCTTAATGCTACGATTCTGATATACGCAAATTGTATTCTGAAGAAGGCTTAGCGCCTGACGAATTTATAGCACACAATGTAACGCAACGAACAAAACGCCGATATCCAACAGGCGCTGGAGCTCCTGAATTTCTAGAGGAGTTAACCACAATTAAGAGCGATATAACAAACGATATCAAAAGCATGATCAAAGAGTTGTTGTCTGCACAAACCTCAACGATGGATAAATTAGAAAATAATTTATTAGATATTAAAAACCAAAACTCAAAAATAGAAAATACGAACACCGACATAGAAACGTCCATGAACTTTATATCTGAACAAATAACTTCACTGGTGTCTAAAATTACTTACCTGGAACAGGAGCGTATCACAGTGGATAACAAAATATCCTTGCTGGAAGAGAAAATGGAGACTCATGATCGCAGTTGCATAAAAACTTCTGTTGAAATTCGCAATTTACCCAAGAGGATCCAAGAGTCGAAGAAAGATCTATATGATATGCTAATAAAATTATCAAAGCTCATAGAAATCGATTTGCAAGTCTCTGATATTCGAGATGTGTCAAGGCAATATTCGAAAAAGGAAAACAAAACATCTAATCTGACAGTTGAGTTCTCCAATACTCTTATAAAAAGTAATTTCTTGTCTCTGGTTAAGAATTATAACAAACGTAACTCAAACAATAAGCTGGATTCGTCTCATTTGGGTCTAGATGGCCCACTTACTCCTATATATCATATATATCACTGAGCAGCACACTCCTAGCTCTAAGTCATTGTTTTATATCACGCGAAAATTTGTAAAACCAAACCAGTACGCATATTGCTGGACATCAAATGGAAGAATCCTGATGAGAAAAGACGACAAATCTCCCTACATTATAGTAAGAAATGAGCAGCATTTAAACCAGTTGTATACATGCAAAGGAGCATGACTACGAAAATATTTTCGATTTTGTTAACGTTGTATGTTATTAATGTTTTCCCATATATTTTTATGTTTGCTTACTGTTTAAGTCCCAATAAGTGAACTAATTACACTCACTTACTTATCTTAATTACTAACATAGATATTAAATATTTACACCCACACAAATTAAACTTACCACATATTTACACATATAACATTGCCATAAAATTCATACAAAACGTGAACTATAATATTACACTAAATATTAACACTAATATTTTTAACATCATTATTAAAATTATTAATATTGCTGTATACCTACAAAAACATAATTTTACCATTTCCCAGCCTCTTGTGCTGTCGTATGTAGAAATACTACGTCGATATTTCGGTTCAACTATATGCACAACAGATAATAACTCCATCCTTATAACAGCCTTTCCTAAGAACCTTTATACCCTTAATTTAAACCACAAAAATGGCTAATGGCATTAATAATTTGATTGAAAACGTTGACGAGCTTTCAGTTTCCGAATCGTTTTTCTGTACCATCGAAAAATCCAATAAAATATTGCAAAACCCAAGGCAATATATAAAAAAATTTAACCAAAATATTCGGTCTATTAACTGTAACTTCTTAAATTTACAGACAACTTTACAGAGTATTGCGTTTGACTGTGATATTTTAACATTGACTGAATATTGGTTATCCTATTCCACTAATCACTATATTCCCAGTTTACCCAATTATTCAATTCATAAAACACCTAGACACCTTAATCAAAGCGATGGTGTTCTTGTATACATAAAAACGTCTTTATTCTCGATCGTCGAAGAACCAGACTTTGACGAATCAGCCTCCGGACTAATAATTGTATGCGGTATGCGCTATCTATTGCGATATGACTCAGGCTTTTGATTATGTTGACCATGATATTCTGCTCAGTAAATTAGAAGCCTATGGCATCAGAGGCAATGTATTAAATCTTATGGAATCCTATCTTAAAAATCGAACACAATATACCGAAATTTCTAGAATAAATATTAACACCAAAAAAGAAGAAATATGCATATCAAACAAAGAAATAGTTAAATACGGTGTCCCACAAGGAAGTGTGTTAGGTCCTTTATTGTTCATCATCTACATAAATGATTTACCAAAAATTACAAAATATCCAATATCGCTATTTGCCGATGACAGTACGGTAACAATAAACTCCATCAATAAGGATAAATTTGAAAGTGAAATTAATAATACAATTAATTTAATAATAAACTGGTTAAATAATAATAATTTAAAAATTAATCTTCAAAAAACTAAAATTATGTACTTCAGTCAACGCTTAGCAACACCAAATATTAACGTTAATTACCAAGGGACAGAAATCAACCAAGTAGATACAACAAAATTTCTAGGTGTAACCATTGATAAAAGTTTGAACTGGAAAGCGCACACAGAAGAACTAAACAAAAGAATTAGTTCTTCTGCTTATGCGCTCTATAAACTCTCATCCATCGTAAGTACCGATGCGCTTCTCACGGCGTACCATGGTATTGTTGATTCCATCTTGAGGTATGGCATAATATTCTGGGGAAATTCTACTAATAAGGAAATTATATTTAAGTCCCAAAAAAGGTGCATCAGAGCTATGTTCGGTCTTAAAATTACTGATAGCTGCAAACCATATTTCATTGAGCATAACATTTTGAGCTTACCCTCCTTATTTATATATGAAGTAGCAAACTTCGTTCAAAGTAACCCTAAATTGTTTAACAAACCATCGGACGTCACAATTCGCAAACTGCAGGGATAATAGTAGGTTATGCGCAGTTGGTTCAAAAACGGCATTGATGCATAAAAGTATTTTCTGTCTGGCGCCAATAATATACAATAAAATCCCCAAACACATCAAACAATTGCCTACCAGACTTTTTAAGCTACATCTTAAAAAATATTTGATAGCCAAATGTTATTACAGCTTGCCTGATTTCTTAAGTGATTGATTTGTTTAAAGCTAAATAAGCTGAAATTTTTGCATATCTAATATGAACATAGGGTTAGTTAATTTGTATTGTAGAATAATTAATATATGTAGAATAATTTTTGTACGCCATAAATGGCAAAACATGTAGCTCGTATTAAGTTTTTTTTAACACCTGTATTTTTACTCATGTTTTACAAAATAAATATCTATATCTTTATCTTTATCTTTATCTTTATCTTTAATCATAATTAGTATCCAAATGTATAGAAATAAATTTACTTCACAAATCTCGACTATAACAAATTATAAATTAAATGTTATTCGCAAGCGGCACAATTGACGGAGACATATTGGCAGAACGCAAGACCTATCGGACTGTAATAAATAAGATGTTTTAATATTATTACACTACAAATATTGTCCCTTACTTTGTGTTATACAACTTATTGAGTTATGCGATGACAGTAGAAACTTAAGGCCAAGTCCACCTACAAAATTAACTGCTGCTCTTGGACTCAAAAAGTGACGTGACGTGGTTTTGGTCTAAATGAAACTGCCATTAGAAGCAAAATGTAGGGTAATAGTTTTATTTAAAATAAAAATATATAAAACGTATATCATTTTTATGACAAATCAAAATATAAACCGCCTTTATGCAACCGGCTAGTTCGCAATGTTCATTAAACACAAGTACGGTATACGATAAATGCCTACTGCGACCGTACAAAAGGGCCTTAAGCGATCTAGTTCTATGAGTACACTGTAAATATTTGCTCAGATTACTTTTTTCGGATAATATTATATTTGACCTTTGATATATACAATAGAAGTCAAATCAACAAATAGTATAATATATTATACTTATATAAGGTCGAGGAAAATGGAAAATGTTTCGTCGTATTTTATATACAAATTCAGGATAAGAGATTTATATAAAGTTAGTTGCCATCTTGTACATTATGCCATATGATAATATATCTTGTCCTCTCTTGATGTTAACCTTACACTACCCAAAGTATTCTGAAGAGACCGAAACAGGTGAAAATCTGAGTATGCACGGTCAGGTGATAAATGCATTAACACTGCCCAATCAAGCTCTTTCTGTTTATGCCGAGTAGTCAAATATGTGTATGGTCTGGTGGTATCATGAAGAAACTCGGCCTTTTTCAATTTTCTGTTTAAATATTCTCTCACGTTAGTACTCTCCATCAAACAAGTACATATTTGTCTTTCTAGCCATATCCACTTTCGCATCTTACGGTACGCACGGGACAAAGTGAGGCGTTGGATACCCTTGCCCCGGAACCATAGAGCATAAAGTATGAATAGAGAAACGTTGTGTAAGGGAAAGATAATTATTCCTATTATACTTATATAGTTATCTACTAAAATAAAATAAAGTCTATATTCATATATTTTGAATAACATAAAATCTAATATTATAAAATAAATACTTAATAGTAAGGCAATAATAATTTCAAATAATAATAACATAAATGGAAATAACGTCACAATCGAGCCACATATTACTGTTGTGTTACACATATTGTCCTAAGATAATTGTAAGATCTTATTCATAGGCTGCCTTGAAACCAATGGGATAAAAAATAATAATAAGTACATGCTTCGATGTACTTCTGTTTTCTGTATTCATATTACGTGGTAGAGCCACGTCGCAGCTATATTATGGTTGTAGCAAGAATGGGTCGGGTCGGCCAACACACAACACAAGTGTAAAATAGCAGTTCAATGCTGCTGTGTTTCGTATGGTCAGTGTAGAGAACTGGAGACCTTTTTATTGGAAACAAGGCATACTTTAGCAGTCCTCAGGGGTGACAACGCGTCTGCATCTTGATTCTTTTTTTTATATTATTATTATTTAAGCCCTTATTTCCCAAAAACGAATTACATAAAATTAAATATACTACAAAATTTTATTTACATTCACAAAACCAATCATGCTTCAAAGAAAATTTTAACAAACATTTAGATTTTTTTTTAGATTTTTAAAAGCAAATAACAATTTACCACATTTTTTAAATTATCAAATATGAAATAATAAAAGAAAATACATAATCAAACAATTGAAATCAAATACTAATAATAGGATATGTAGTGGTTAATTATAACATGTTATGAAGATCAATTTACAGCAGATTGGTCATGATAACATAATATTCAAATTTTTACTATATTATTTATTTGGGTACCCATTTGCGGGTGAAGGCCTCCTCCACCTTTTGCCATTTTTGTTTATCTTGTGCGAGTCTCATCCAGGTGTGTCCAGCTATGGCCACAATGTCATCACACCACCTACGCCTGGGTCTACCGCGTGTCCGTTGCACTTCGCGAGGGTACCATTGGAGGACTCTCTCACTCCAACGTCCATCTGTAGCTCTTGCAACTTGGCCTGCCCATCTCCATTTTATTTTAGATGCCAACTCTGCAGCATCTATAACTTTTGTGGTTTTTCTTATTTCTTTATTCTTTTGTCTATCTCGTAATTTAAGACCTAACATGTTCCTCTCTGTTGCACGCTGAAAGACCTGAAGTTTGTTTATTATTGTTTTTGTTAGTGCCCAGCTTTGACAGCCATAGAGTAGTGTTGGTAGAATAATAGTATCTATTGCCTTCTTTTTTAGTCGCGTCGGTATAGGAGACTTAAATATTTCTTTTAGTGACCAGTATTTTCTCCAAGCACTTTTTATTCTGCGTTAGACTTCATTCTCTGTTTGATTTGAAAAAGAAATGTTCTGTCCAAGATAGACATAGCTGTCTACATACTCTATCAATATATTTCGCACCTTCGTAGGCACTCTAACGCTGTTAGTTAGGAGTCTCGTTTTTTCAGTATTCATATTGAGTCCGCACTTTCGACTCTCTATATCTAGAGATATCAGCATGATTTCTAGTTCATCATGACTTTCACTGATAAGGATAACGTCGTCAGCGAATCGTAGGTGGCTAAATACTCGCCATTTATTTTTATGCCAATATTATGCCAATTGAGTTGTTGAAATATATGTTCTAAAATTGCGTTAAATAAATACGGTGAGATAGGATCTCCTTGTCTCACTCCTTTCTGAATATTAAATGGTGTTCCTTTTCTCTCTAATTTAACCACAGCCTTGCTCTGTTTGTATATCTCTTTCAGGATTTTGATATATTTAATATGTACTCCTTGTTCTTGTAGCGTCAGCCATAGGTATGTATGGTATATAGAGTCGAATGCCTTTGAATAGTCTACAAAAGCGATGTAGAGTTTTTTGTTGTATTCATTATATCTTTCAATGATTTGTGTAACAGTGAATATGTGATCATTTATAGAGAAGCCCGCTCTAAAACCTGCTTGTTCTCTCGGCTGACTTTCTTCTAAAGTTTTTAAAATTCTTTTTAGTATCAAGCTGGTGAATAATTTATATATTGTCTGAAGTAAGTTTATTGGCCTATAATTGCCCATATCTGATGGATCTCCTTTTTTGTATAGAAGAGTAATTATAGCCGTTTGCCAGTCAGAGGGTATCAATTCTTTTTCAAGGATTTGATTGAACAAAATTGTTAAGATAGGTGTAAGGGGCTCTTTGATTGCTTTTAATATGTCATTTGTGATTCGGTCTTCTCCGGGACTTTTTAGTGTTTTTAGCTGTTGTATGGCATAGCTTATTTCGCATTCCAAAAAGTGCGGAACGTTTTCACTGTCTTGTAGGTCTAATTCTTGAGTTTCTTTTTTACAAGACATATGGCATTCATACAATGATGTATAGTATTTAGTAGCTATTTCCAATATTTGATTTCGATTAGTTATTTGGTAACCATGTTTTGTCAAATGTGCAATCCAAGTTTTGTGAGAGTCTAATTTTTTATATGCTCTTTTAACTGACGCTCGCCTTTCCAGTTTTTCTTAAATTATTTTATATCGAATCTCTTCGAATATTATTTATTTGTTTTTTAATCAGTTTGTATAGGGCCGAAAGATGTTTTTTTTTCAAAGATTGTTTTATTTTTCTTTTCTTTTAATAGTGTTCTTTCTTTTATAAGTCTAGCAATGTTTTCCTGAATTGGTAGAGTACTTTTACATCTCTTGGGAAGATTATTGTTGCAGTCTTTGATTTTCGTTACTAAAGTAGTATACGTTTGTTCAATGTTTGTGAATTGTACTTGTTTAACATTTTCTGTGAATAAAAACTTTACATATTCTTTTTCTGTGGCTGTTCTCTCTTGTATCTTATATATCTTGATTCTTAACCGAGGATAAATCTATGGCCACAGCATCCACTTACCATCAGGTGGACTGTTCGTTTGTCACGCGTATTTTATAAATAAATATATGTCAGTGTCCGAAATACACAAAACGTCACATATTAAGAATTCCTTCATCAGCACTAAGTCTAACACTGCAAATCAGCCTCTCCCGTTGTACAGAGAATTTAGCCTTTATAGCTACGCTTGGGATCCTCCCGGGATTGACGATAGCAGTACCAGAGTTACTTGCATCTTTAATGTCCTCCAGACCGAATTAAAGTCACGGTGGCCATCCTCAACAGAGACGATTATACGGCACACGCGTGACGGCACAGGACACGGTTATAGTGAAGTGTATGCGCAAGCATAGCTACACTCTCTATTCCACATTTTCAAAGTCCAATGAGATGTTAAACCTACACGACTGGAAGTTATCAGGTGCAGTACCAACGGCTTAACGTGTTTTTCGAGGCACTAGTGGTCAATGTTCATTAAATACAAGTAAAAACTGGGAGGTCTACTTACACTGAACATTTTAAGGTCATTGACTTTATACGCGAAAAAACCACCACCAAACAACGACTTTACAGGCTTTCTGAGGCACGGCAGTGAGACTGCAATATTCTTGACGGAAAACCTCAATAAACTGATTTTTTACCCGACCCGGAATTCAAACCCCGGACCTCATGATCAGCAGTCGCACTATTACAATAACTAGACCGACTCAGTACTTGCGACGTGGACAAATAAATTTAGCGTTGAACCAAGCAACTTAATAAAATACAGAACGCTCCGCCATCATTTTTAAACATAGACAATAAGCCCGCTCGGAGGTTGTTCGAAAAAGTTGAGTAAAATTTTAAATTTAATGTCATTTATCACGCAATGGAGCCGTTAAAAATAATCTTCGTTATATCTCACCCCAAATTATTCACTTTTATTTGCACATAATTTACTATATATGTGTGAATTCATAGAATCATGCGCTACTTTGTGGTACTAAGTTAAATGACTTAGAGGTTAGGCATCGAAGTTCCCTAGTGATTCTTCGATTGATTTAATAAAAAGTAAACTTTTTTGAGTCGGGTTTAAACCGACTCTGCATAAAGCTATGAAAAAAAGCGGTCTAGGTGCGACCCGACAGGTCCACACGACTAAGTTCCCAGTGGAAAGAATAAAAAATATCATGTTTTAATATATTATACAACTTTTCCAACCTCCTTGACCGATCCGATCCTTGACCGATTTTGCTCAAAATTTAATGAGGTTTAAGTTATATAATTATGCGTTAAATGAAACTGGTCCCATGTCAATATTACTCTTTGTTCTCGAGATACACAAGGCGAAAATTGAATTCGAACATACATACATACAAACATACGTACATGTCCACAGGCATCCTCTTAAAAACCACACTATTCGACTCTAAAGACTTTGAAACGTGGAGATATGTTAAAATTTCTAATTTTCAAAATCGGACCTATTACAATAACTTCCCACTAGGAAGATGATAAAATAATTTCAAATTCCGTTTAAGCTATCCTCATAATCAGATTCAGCCAAACCAGAGAACTAAATAGGAAGTTGATGGTAATGAAGACAGGTCAGATCGTATTTTAGTGTAGCGCACACGACAATAAATTATAAATTTAATATTTATAATTGTTAATTTAAGATAGTAAAGAATTGCCTTTTTTGATAAGGGTGACAAACGAGCACATTGATTGTAAATTGAATTAAGAATCCAAATTCAGATGCAGACATTCCAGACTTATTAATCATATTGAAGATACACGTTTCTGTCATTGCAACCTTATCATTATATCTGCCATGTGGGATACGCTTTAGCATTCACAGCATTTTTTAATTCAAAGGGATAAAATCGTATAGCTAATGAAATTTTAAAAATATAAATTCTCATATATATATGTTTTATACTCAAAAACAGAAATTCTGTGAAATGAATTTTTAATGTGGCAAAATCCCTCCTATGAGGCGATTTTGGGGATGCCTTTGTTCATAATTTTTTTTTATATATGTAAGCGATACAGTACTCACAGCCATTTATTACAAGTATGTAAGACTTTAAAGTAGTGATCGTTCGCTAGATTGTGTTCAGAGTTCAGGAGACGTTTAGCAAAATGGGATTTACCGGGATTGCAATTTCTGTACGCGACTAAATGCTCTTTATAACGTGTCCCGAAGTTAAAACTAATCTGACCCACGTAAACGGCGTGGCATTCGTCACAAACAAGCTTATAAATACCCGACTTTTGATGAATATCCAACTTATCTTTACAATTACAGATATTCCTAAGAGAATTGTTTGTTTTGAACGCCACATTGAAACCGTTTTATCCGTATTATAAAAGTATTAGATATTTTTTTCAGATATGGAGCCTAAATAGGTCAAACTGCTCACATATCGACGAACACAGAGATTGAATCGCGTACAAAGAATTGCGAACGACATGCTTCTGTTTCTTTTTAGTTAAATTGTTAACGAGACTTTTTGAAAAGCCGTTAGAGACTGCTATTTGATAAATTACATTAAGCTCTTTTAAATAATTTTCTTTACATAGTGGGAGACTAAATAGCTAGGCTAATTTATGTTGCTATGGATTAGACGATGACGTCGATAGACCGTGTCGGTATAAGTTAGCTTTCGATAAATTTGGAAAACTTGTCGACTCTCTTTTTGTTATTGTTAAGTCGAGAATATTAAGGGAATAATCTTGTTGCAATTTAAGCTAAAATTTAATTTTGTCGTGGACCCTATTTATTTTATTAAGGAAAACATCCAGTTGTATTCTTATGCAAATTCAGCAAATAATTATGTCGTATTTTGTCGATGGTGTGTCTTTCCTGGTGTAGGGGTGTAGAGAGTAGTGGCAATTGAGGGAGGGCGGGAGGTATTCTTCAAACTTGGTAAGACACATCATTTTATTTCATTGAGCGGATATAGGCGAAGTTATTTTTAGCAACTTTGTCTATATATGAATTAATTCATAAAAATCAATCTCAATTTTGAAAATGCGAAATGTTGCTCTCTCTTTTCACTAAATGATAGTAGAAACAGACAGGTATAGAGATAACAAATACCTAATTGTAATCAACTATTATAATAATAATAATAATAATATATTTTTATTTCAGACCAATAGTCCATATAAAAATGTGTTAGTAAACAATTAACTTACGTAACTATGTTAATACAAAATGTGTTAGTGACTATTACTTATGCTATGTTAGTCCTTAATCTACCTTAACCTATTCAGCACCAGCGTGGGCGCTGAGGCCTAGTGCCGGTGTGCACATCATTCCAGCTCCTCCAGAGAGGGCTGTCTAGCTTAGAGGCCAACGCGCTGAGGAGGGTGTTAGTGCTTCTCACAAGCCTGCTCATCATGGACGCGGCACGCTTTCGCACAATCGCGTAGAAGTCATCCACACGACTGTCCGCAAACATTGCCGACGCACTGCAGTTTCGCGGCTTCCTCAACACCGCCCTCAGCACATTGTTGTATTGCACTCTCAGGGCGCCGTAGGTCCGCTGCGAATAGCCCGTCCACAGACTGCACGTGTAGAACGATTGGCAGTAAGCTATAAGTATACCTGTGTGCTTAAAATCGACTAAATCGTAAAGTGTTAATTGCAGCAAATTACACATGAAATTATAATGACAGCAAACTTTTATTTAAAACTATTGAAATGAATTGAAGGATTTGGCCTTTAATAAAATTAAAGAGGTAATCGCTCGTCTGAACCAAAATTGATTGATGTCTAAAAGAGGATATTTTGTACCTAAGTTATTATTCATCTTGGGACTAAACTTTAGTTATACGAGTACATTGAACTATTTCCTATCTTTTAATTGTTTTCTCTACAACATTGAAATTTTTACGCTATGCAATTATTCATTTAAAAAAGCATTAAAAATAAAATAGAAATAGTTCGCCAAACTCGACCTTAAATAACACTTATCCAAATATGGAGCAAAAAGCACGGCGGTTAGCCCTTAAAACTGCCAGAATAAAAAACTTTTGCCCATCAGTTGGACAAAAGTATACAGACGAGAACTCTAATTTTTGGGGAATATACCATGTCTAGCAAAGGGCTATCGAATATTATTTATTTATTTTATACGAATATTAAAGTTTTAACTGTATGGTGGTGGTGTAAAAATATCCACTACCCGATATCCTCCCATGAGTGTCATAAGAGAGGACAGAGGGAAATTGAACCAGGAGATGGACATTATCAGCTGAATAAAAGTAACAGCTGAATAAAAAATCTGCAGTTGCCGACCAGCTTGCCAATCTTGGCAACTATGATAAATACCTATGAGGCAATCTATGGGGGGCTGTAATGGAAATGGTCAAGCTTTTCATATAATTAATATGAAAAAAGTTATTAAATGAGACCCATATTAGCTCAGGGACGAAACGCTCGCCGTAAATTTCACAGTACGTGAGCAATCCATCACCGCCAGCACCAATTAAATTGTAAGTCGCATTTTTGTAACTGTATATCTGAGGAATAAGAAAAAGTATTTTAAGGAAAAATGAATTGCGTGTTGGTGCAATTCATTTTTCCTGGGGAAAGCATTGGGGAATTTCATTGCCCAAAAGCCCTTTCAGAATAATATAGGCTGTAGCTTTACTTTACTTTACTTTACTTTTTACGTTCAATATTATCGTATATATAGTATCCTACTGATAAGCATTTCACAGTAGAAGAATAAATAACTTCTATAGGTCAACTCAGATTAGGCAGAAAATGGCTCACCTCGAACGGGTGGCTCTTGGCGGTGGGGCTTAATAGTCTTGACTTTGTCATCCATGGTGAACTAAGAGGAACCCAGGAGGAGGCCATTATGGGAAATGTCAGAAAATATTTATGGCTTCCCATAGATGGCGGGCCTAATCTCCTTACTACAAAAAGTTGGCCCCTTTTGTTATAAGGAGGTTTGAGGTCCAGCAGAAAACTTTTGCACAAATGTTATACAACAGTGTATGAGTGCTGAATATAACTTTAAATTCAATTGAATTGTTTGATATAATTTTACTTCCATTTATATATTACACACATATTTGTGCTTTATTTTTTTAATGTTGACTTTAATTTCAAAAGTGTAATCTGTGTACGATAAAATTTGTTATTACCCTTGTAATCCCTTGCTGCTGATAAAAACTCTTATATTAATTATATTTTTGAGACTGCGTAGTGTTGTAGAACTTGAGAAGCTATAAATAAGCTATATACATATAAATATTTTTTCAAACTACCCTGCTTTGAAAATAGCTTACTTTCTTCTCGCTTTAGAAAAGTGCTAAGAATAGTTTTCTATTATTTATATGCATTGGCCGTTAATTCGACTTCAGCTCTGACTTTATGAAAAACGATTCATGGAATTTTACTAAGTATATTTTAATTAGAGAACGATTTTTATAATACATACAATTATATTATATTTTAATACTCTTTAATTTCATATTTATACAGTTTAGTGCTAGTAACTTTGTTTAAAATAATGAATTCAAATGATTTTGTGATTAAAGTATAAGTGAAGGGATTTACCCATGGCTGCCACGCTTGGCTAGCGAGCACTTTTACTTTTAAAGTAAAAATAAACGCGATAAAATCCGTAAAAGTATGTAGTTTTAATCATGTGCAATGTTCGCGTAAATATAAGAAATCATTAAGCGAGCAATACTAAAGAGTTATCAGATAGGTGCTGCTTCTCGTCTCATGGTTCAGTTTCCCACTATCGCCTCTTGCGGCACCCGTGCAACGAGTTTATACCTTTACACTCCCATTACACAATTAATGAAAAACTTACTGTGGTATACTGGATGACTATTATTGCCGTCTGGATAAAATAGGGTATAACAGGTGAACGGAGTAGCCTATGGCACTGATATTTTACATAATCATCATAAACACTCACGCCTGTCACCCAGAGGGGTAGGCAGAGACTACGGACTTCCATTTGACACGATCCTGACATACCTCTTTCGCCTCCTTTACATCCATATATCTACGCATACATGCTCGTTGGTTAAGGGTACTTTTATCGTGGCCCATTTTCAAAATATCGCCAATTTAGTCGATAAACTTTTTTCTAGGGCGTCCCTTCCCGACTCTGCCGTTCACATCTGCCATATAAATTTGCTTTGTCACTCTTTCCTCATTCATTCTTTCTACGTGACCAAACCAATTATTTACAATGATATTTTACAAAAAATAAAAAATAATAATTAAATAAATAAATCAATTAAAATCTTCCGAAATACAAATCATAGCCACCCTAATTTACGAGCGGAAATAAAACAATAAATTAAGTAGGCCTCTTTGTAATGTCTTTTACTAGGGTTACAGGCTTAAGGACAAGGCTGCCCGCGCCCTCAACTCTCATTTTAGTTACCTGTAGTTAGCTGAGGCGCGACGTCACGTCACCGTCGTATAGTTTGCGTTTCCTCGTGTGTATCGTAAACATGTACCAATACTCTAATTTCGATTAGTTAACAATGACGAGCCAATTTGGTGATAGGTGGATAGGTGGCAGTAGACCTGTGAACTGGCCGACAGGATCGCCAGACATAACACCGCTAGATTTTTATTTGTGTGCTGAACCAAAACGATTAGTGTACAAAGAAGAAGCACAAAGTGTTAGTGATTTAAAGCAGCATACAAAAGACGCGTTTAATGTGATAAAAGGCTATAGTGACATGCTTCGAAATTTACCAAACAATTTACAAAGAAGTCTTAGTATGTCTTTAGAAGAAAAAGATAGACGTTTTGAACAATTACTGCAATATTGCTAAAAAGGTAAGTTCTATTCGTGAATAAAGATAATGTAGTATAATTTTGTAAATATCAATCAGTGTAGTTTGTAAATAAGTTCATTTCGATCTTTTGAATTCGCCGAAATGTTGCAGTATAAGGTAGGCATTAAATTATTATTAGAAACTGTTTATCAATTCAATTAAAATTATACTCCTAAGCCCGTAAAATTTGAAGGAAATATCGAAATCACAAAAATAATAATCTGAAACGAAAGGTAATTTACCTACTTACTATTTTCTTTTACACATTTTTTTGCTATTTACAAACACGCGATATGCGACGTCATTAATCAAAGAGTAACAATGAGAAGTGCTGCTATTTAAAATCTCTTTCTTTTATCGACCAAGCTTTTTACTAAAAAACCAGTATATGCTGATCTTGCATAAGTAGGCAGTAACTAGTACTAGGATGTCTACTTACACTGAATATTTTAAGGTCATTGACTTTATACGCGAAAAAACCACCACCAAACAACGGTTTTACAGGCTTTCCGAGGCACGGCAGTGAGACACCGCCAAATTCTTTACTGTGGGCAGCTACTGAGAATTTCTTGACGGAAAACTCAATAAATTGTTTTTTTTGCCCCAACCCGGGATTAAAGCACAGTACCTCATAATCAGCTGTCCCACTACTTCAACCATTACATCAATGAGGCACTCAAAATTAAAAATAAATATCAAGTCAGCTGATTCTCAAAATGTTGGCTGCAACGATATGTCGGCCGGTCCCCTCCCACTCGGCCGTCTGGTGCCTACATAACAAAACGTAGACAGAGAATCCTATAGACAAAGTGATATCTTTTGTCGCAGTCACACAAGAGAAAGAGCAACTTACGGCGATGTCGTGTAAAGAAATAAGAAAGAACGATGAGATTTTTTGTTTCGCTGAGCTACACGTTAGCTGTCAAACTTTGTTTATCAAAGTACTTTGATAAACAAAGTTTGACAGCTAACGTGTAGCGAGGTAAATTCTTTTTTATAAAACACTGTTTTACGTGTTTTATGTTAAATATTTCATATTTTATTTTGTTGTGAACAATTTAGACGTAGTATTCCAACTATTTTTATTTAAAACATGGTGCGGTGTAGTGTTTTAGGGTGTAAAAGTGATAGTGGAAGGAAAATGTCGGGATTGTCTTTTCATTCGTAAGTATACCACTCTATCGGTTACTAGGCATTCTGTAACATTTCATGAAATGTATATATTGTTCATAATGTATTCTAAACGTAAATTTATCGTTAAAAAAGTACAAAAATAACAATTTCAAATTTTAACCTAAAATCTTCGGTGTGGCCAACTTTTCTATAAAATATTACCCACTATTATAGGAAATGATAATATCTGCATACCGGAGGTATATTATCCTAAGTCCATTTTTTCGACATTCACTTTGTAATGTCATTGAAACAAACAAGTAACGATCTACTTGGTGGTATAATATTTTAAGTCCAACTAAATAAACTAGGTACAAAATTTCGAACTCGGTAACATGTTTTAAGTCCAGATTAATTCAAAGGTATACAATCTCATCTGGACTTATGCCTTTGTGCCGCTCAATTATCAAAAATGAAAGCATCATAAGTCCAAATCAAATGAGAAGTTTGTTTTTGAACATAAATTGCACTTTATTATTTATATTTATTTATTGTATTATGTGAATTGTGCATTTAGCTGCGATTGAAAAGGGTGTTCCAAGCACATCTCATGATGTACCAAATTCTATATGCCAGAATAATTTTCAACGAATTCATAATAATCTACCAAAAAACGAAAAGTTCGGAATAAAAGTACAATAGAGCAGACAGGAAAAAAGCGAATAAGAAATGATCTTAAGCTTACTTCTGCAAAAGTGGTAAAAGAGTAACTTGCAAAATAATGAAACCTGCATGTAGCACGAATTGCCACATGAAATGCAGTACTAAAATATCCGAGCAGAATAAGGAAGAGATATTTACTTTGTATTGGGATCCAGAAAAAGACTACAATGTTAAAAGGCAATTCATAGTATCATGTATCCAGTCAAAACCTACAACAAGACAAATACAGATCAGGAGATGAATCTAAGTTAGGATCAAATACTTTAGTTTATTCTTTTGTTGTTAATGGTATAACAACAGCAATCTGTAAGACAATGTTTCTAAATTTCCCAACAAGTGGTTAAGACTGCTTAAGACTGAGATAAGAGGGATGTAATGTTGAAAGTGACAAAAGGGGAAAACTTGAACCATCGAACTAAACAGATCATGAAATTATTAAATCTGTTATGTCCCACATTTCATTTCTCCCAAAGTATGAATGTCACTACAATCGTGAGAGATCAAAGAGATGTTATTGAACAAATGCACAATCTTTACAAATTACTTTATACTTGTGACGATTGCGATATGTTTTCAGCAGAACTTAAAGTGATGTAGGATGGCACTGAGAAACAACTTCTGTAAATAGAAAAAGATTTACCTTTAATTGAAGCTGATAATAGGTACAAACATAAATCCCAGGATATGTCTCAATCAAAATACAGACCCAAAATGGGGTTAATTTCTATAGGAAAAACTGGATATTAAATTACAATATTTATGATGGTTGTGACAGTTCTGCATTTCTACTTATATGGGATGAAACTAAAGCTCAAAGGGATGGAAACGAAATAGCTTCAAACATCTTAAACTGGGCATCTAAAATGTACCAGTATCATATATTGAACAAATGTGACCATAACTGTTATGTGCAAAATAAAAATATTTATGTTGTCGTGTGCATGACTACTTTCAAACAATAAATAAATTTTTATTTAGAACTTTACACAATTGTGTAGTAAAGTGACATATGTGAGTAATGTTCAAATTGAGACTTAAAACGTGTGCACTGGACAATTGGCTTAATGTGACTTATGATTATTTGCCTATGGTGTACAGATATGTATTCTGCCGTTTCTATTAATTAAATATCTGAAAGATTGAATGGTTTGTTGCAGTTTTCCTGAACATGATAATTTACGTCGGAATTGGATTGTAGTTACATGACGAACAGACTGGACACCAAAACCGTCGTCAAAAATTTGCAGCAGACATTTTAAGGATAAAATGTTAATAAAAAAAAAAGAAATTTACTCTGCTATTACCGTATGCTGTACCAATTCTGGTAAATATTCAGTTAATGACATATTCGTACTATTTAGTACAATTATCTTGTTTGTTACAAACATTATTTTATGCATTTTGACTGAGACAGGCTTCTTTTAAACTCTGAACGCGATTCAAGTTTTAACAATCAATATTAAAACTTGAATCTTGTTCAGAGTTTAATATACCAAAACTTTAAATTGATTTTCTATAAAAAACATCTTTCTACACCTATTTTGTATTAATTAATGTTATAAAGATATTTAACTTTTAGGAAACAAAAGCTTGTATTGCAACATCTTCCTCCATCAATTTACATGAAGAATCACTTACGGAAATTGATAATAATTTATGCATTCATGTAAGCAGATAAACAATATTAAATAAAAATAATATTATTTTTAATCGATCCAATACCGAATTGAAGGGTTAAGTGGACAAAGGTGTAAACTAGTACATAGTTCTAAACTAATGAGCCTTTGAAAATAATAAATAATCAAATGAACTGAGGAACTGAAGCATATAGTTTTAAAATACAATATTAGTACCAATACTTAGATAGATTGATTATTTTATATATTATATTGATAAATAGGTTATTCTATGCAAATTTAAAAAAAATGAAAGTATGGATATAATACATCTTTGTTTCCTACAAACCATATTAATTAGTTAAGAAGAACTTACAATGGCTCTATGTGGTAAAAAAATAAAAATAACATTATTTATATGAAATAGTATTATTATTTAAAAATAGGTATGCCACATGCATGTTCTTACATACTATTTATGTGGCCTGTGGCCATCTGTAATGATATGGATACCTTTATTATAAAACCATATTTGCCTTAAATAAAATGCTTTTGATGTGGGAATTTTAGGTAGAGGTTGAGTTAGTTCTATGTCAAAAGAGATATTTTTTCCACTAATACACATCTCTCTTTCTTGTTTTTGTAACTCAAATGCTCTTTTGTAGTTATCAATATGTTCTTCAGTGTGTAAATTAGAATCACATTTGTTACACACATCAGTTTTAGGTTGTTTAAAATATAGACAAAATTTTGTATTGAATATATTTCTAAAAAGCACCTTCCTACACCAATTTTGTATTAATTAATGTTTTAAAGATAATTAAATTTAAGGTGTAAACTAACAAATAGTTCTAAACAATTAATGAGTGTTTGAAAATAATAAATAATCAAATGAACTAAGGACTGAAGCATTTAGTTTTCGAATACAATATTGGTAGCAATACTTAGATAAGATTGATTATTTTATATATTTTGTTAAAAATTATATATATTCTATGCAAATTTATTAAAAAAACATAGCACAACTTTGTTTCCTATAAACCATATTAAGTTTTGTTAAAAAGAACTTACAATGGCTCTATGAGGTAATAAAATCTTATTATGTTATCACATTTTTAAAACACCACAGTTCCCTCCACCAATAGTAAAGAATTAAGTAATAAAATGTAAATTATACTTTATAAATAGGATTCTTATTTCTAGTAGAACGGACAGCCCTTGTATGCTCTGAAATTTCCACCACTATTGGTATGGTCGAACGGTACCGTTTATCCAAAGGACGGATCATAACAGTTTACTAACCATTTTCGGAAACAAAAAGGGTATACCTGACATGGCGGCTAATTAGCGACCTTTTTTATCTGCTTATAATTTCACATTAAAGTATGTTAGAAGTGATAGCAATGTGGCTGATTTCTTATCATGATCTGTAAATCAAATACAGAACGAAATTCATAATGAATGCTCAGATCTTTATAAAACATTGTATATTAAACTTATAGATAACTCAGTTTTGAAACGAATAACTGTGGAAGATATAAAAAAAGAAACATCCCGAGATAATCTTTGAATAAAAGTGTTAAAGTTTATGCATAAAGCGTAGCCTCGAAAAGTGTCGGATCCGTTATTAAAGCCATATTTTCTTTGTCGGTCAGAGTTAGCCGTAGAAAATGGTTGTATCCTGCGGGGCCATAAAGTAATCATACTGTCAATATTCCGCGAGCAGCTATTAAACGAACTACATTCCTCACACTTTGGCGTGGTAAAAACAAAAGAACAAGCCAGAACCCGGATGTTGTGGCCACATATAGATAGGCATATTGCGGAAAAAATAGGGTCGTGTTCAGTGTGTAATAAGTTTCGATGCGCACCTCCGCGCACTCCTCTCGCTTCCAGGCCCTACCCGGCACAGGTATGGGATCGTTTGCATATAGATATTTTTTAACTCCTTTGTTTACACATCCATAACACCTTTGTTTATTTATTTAACATAAAATTATGTTATCCTTACCTTATAATATTATTATTCCAAAAGTAGCAATGATAATGATTCTCTGAAAATATTTCTGCTGATAGCACATTTGAAAATCTGAAATATATACTTGTTTGGCAGTTAACACCTTGACTAGCGTCTGTAACTATGTAACGTATTAGAATTGGCGTGTTTATCATCAGATAAAACTTAAAATTCATTAAAACTTAAGTTCGTTTTCAAAAATAGTCGGATTTTTTTAATTTGTCAAGTAACCTTTGTCCACTTAGCCCTTCAATTTTGCAATGTATTCTACAGTATTAAAGTAAATTACATTCCTTACAAATTATAATATTGGTACATTAATCTTAGTTGATAGAGCCATGCTGCAGTTATATTAGTAGTATAGTTGTAGCACGAATGGGTCGGCTCGACCGGGGAAGGACCACGCTCTCATAGAATACCAGCGTGAAATAGTAGCTTAATGCTGCTGTATTTCGTATGGTGAGTGTAGAGAACCGGAGACCCCTTTTACTGGAAATGAGAGGCATTCCATCTTAGTCCTCACGGGTGACAACGCATCTACATTTTGATTTGTAACCGAGGATAGATGTAGATGTCTATGGGCTGCAGCAACCAATTACCATCAGGTGGACTGTGTGCTCGTTTGTCACCCTATCCTTTAAAAAATTCATTATCGAACGCTTGATCAAGGGATGTTATGAAACTAAAACTGTTGCAGATTTGACATACAAATTAAATGATTTCAGATTGCTCCTGCTGTTGACCTACCTACCTAGTAAACCCTCCAATTTCCAATCAACCATCAATAGTAAGTATTAGTATCAGAAAACGTTGTGTCTGTAGTAACAAAGTTATAATTATAAAACGTTTTTATTTGGGTTTTAGGACAAGACTCCAGAGTAAACTCCTCGAACGTTGTGAAAGAAATAGAAACACTGAGAAAAACTATCGTCCGAACGACTGAAAAAATTAAAGACTCTTCGAGAAAAAAGTAGGCCTTTATCAAAAAAGTAGCTAAACTAGAAAATTTTGTTGCAGAACGTAAAAAAAAGTCTTTGATAAGTGAAGAAGATGGGGATTTATTGGAATCTTTTGACCCTACTAATAGAGACTTCTTGAAAAAAAATTTTGAACCCCGCCTCCAGTGGTAGAAAATATTCACCATCTTTACGCAAATTCGCCTTTTGCTTGCAATTTATAAGTCCTCGGGCTTACAGGTATGTACGACAACAATTTAATACTTGTCTGCCTCGTCCATCCACACTTACCACATGGTACAAAAGTGTAGATGCAAACCCAGGGTTTACAACAGAATCATTAGAATGCATTAAATTTGTGGCAAAGAACAAAAAAAACCGAACTGTATTGTGCAGCAAGCATGGATGAGATGGCTATAAGGAGGCACGTCTAATGGGATGGAACAAAATGTGTAGGTCTGGTGAACTATGGGGTAGCTTTGGATGGTCACAATGTAGCTGAAGCTATGGAGGCATTGGTGTTTATGGTAACATTTATAAATAGTGCATGGAAGATGCCTATCGGTTATTTTTTTATTGATGGCTGTACAGGCGAACAAAAGGCAACATTAATTAAACAATGTATGGGTTTGTTAGTAGATTGTGGTGTTAATATAGTCTCAATAACTTTTGATGGCTCTCCCAGCAACTTTTCGATATCTAAAAACTTAGGTTGCAATTTCGATGAATTGAAAAATATTACTTCGTATTTTCTTTGTGATAAACAGCACATAGTTATATTTTCGGATCCAACTCATATGCTGAAACTTGTCAGAAAAATGAATTAACAAATCTGCATGGTGGAATCATTTCATGGCATTTTATAGAATTGCTTCATAATCTGCAAGAAAGGGAGGGTCTCCATCTAGCTAACCGTCTTAAAAATCAGCATATTAATTTTTCAAAACAAATAATGAAAGTTAAGTTGGCGGTACAAACATTCAGTAATTCCGTGGCAGATGCGATAGAATTTTGTGACAAACAATTAAATTTACAAGAATTTTCGGGTTCCGAGGCTACTGTTGACTTTATAAGGAAAATTAACAACTTATTTGATATTTTCGATAGTCGGAATCTGAATATGTATGGTTTTAAAAAACCTATTAATAGTAAAAATGGCGATAGCATTCTAGAATTTGTCAATATAATCGATATCTACATCAGAGGGTTGCAATTAGAGGGAAAACCAATATTGCAAACAAATAGGAAAGTTGGATTCATTGGTTTCTTAATATGTATACAAAGTCTTAAAAAATTGTATGCTGATATCATAATAATGAGTAAACATAATTTTTTGCCTATATACAAACTTAGCCAAGATCACCTGGAGTGCTTCTTCAGCCCGATACGATCAAAGGGCGGCTATAACAACAATCCAACAGCCTTTCAATTTCAAAGCAACTACAAAAGACTAGTGATACAAGGGGAAATAGAAGGTATTGAGTCAGGAAACTGTATATCTCTAGAGGATATAAAAATTTTAACTCACACAGAAGTGTGATACGAAAATAAAATTAATATGTACTGCACTCAAGATCTCGAAGACTCGATCAAGGATTTTCCCCCTAATAATAATTTCTTGGTCGATGATGACCACGATTATATTTTTAACCCATTAAAACTGACCACCTATACTGAAGAAATTATTTCATATATCGGTGGGTTTGTAGTTAGGAAATTAAGAAAAGATTGAAAGAAGAATAGATTGTCTGCTAGCTCTTATTAGCGACAAATATTTATGTCTTATATTTAAAAAAAGATAAAGGTGGCCTTATTTATCCTTCACGCGATGTTATTAAAGTATGTACGTTGGCAGAAAAAATACTTAAGATACATTCACATAAAGAAGCATCATTCTTTGCAGAAAAAAATCTATTACCGAAACTTATTTTAACTACTTTCAAACGATGCCAGGATGTATTTACGACAAATCATTTTGAAAGTCAACCTTTTATTGGAAACCACAAAGTTTTACTTATTAAGGCAATTTCCATGCACTATTTTGAACTGCGTATACATCACGCCACAAAGGCATTTGAACCCAAGCAAAAAAATTAGGAACCTTCATACGAAGCTTGTTATGTTTAAAGGACAATAATACTCGACTCAACCGAGTCAGTAATTCATTCTTAGGCCGATGTATACGCTTTTACCACAAATTCCCAGAAAATATACAACATTTGACATACACAAAGTTCAAAAACTTTACTAAACTAAGTTTGTATAAAAACGTTAATTATAATTATAGTATTAAGGAATTTACGAATGTTAATAACCCCTGAGAAGGGTGATCGCTACCAAGCTATTTCTAATTGATTTCATTTGGTTTTTTAAAAAACGTTACCCATACACTAGGATTTTCTCCTGTATTGTGGGGGCAGTTTATAAACATAAATTGCACAAGGACAAACATTCAGACTCGGAACAATTATTTGTAGGCTATACAAATACTTGTTCCGTGCGGGATTCGAACACGCGATCCCCAGCGCAGCCACTCATTGCTAAGCTACTGCGCCATAGAGTCGTCAAACAATATAATAATTTGTTTTATGTTGTATAAATTGTAACATTCATGATTGTAAGCTATTATTGAAAAAAAAAATAGTCCCGCTGGGTTTCTTGCTGGTTCTTCTCAGGACAGAGGCTTTTTTTTTTGCGAAAAAAAGTGACTTACAATAAGTATTATTTATAATACATATTGAATTAAAAGTTTCTGTTTCTGTTACATTCTTACCAATGTTAAGATAGATTAGTTTATTTTAGTTACTTTCGTAGCGTAATGTTTTATGGAATCTTACTATGGGGTAATGCGACTGACATTGAAGTCATATTTGTTTTGCAAAAGAGAGCCTACTGGCAATTTATAACATAAATTGTAAAGAGTCCCTTAGAGAAATTTAAAAAAAAATAAACATGTTAACTTTGGTATCGCAATATATTTATGAAAATGTAATATATATACATAAAACATAAATAGCTTTCATAAGGAAAAAGATTTACATACTTTAAACACCAGGAACAAACATAAGCTTGTGATACCAGTTACTAGACTCCACAGAGTTAGTAATTCATCTATGGGGCAATGTACACGCTTTTACAACAAAATCCCAGAAAGTTTAAATATTTTGTTAAACAAAAATTGTACAAAAAGGGTTATTATAATACCAAAGAATTTTTCAAGAAACAGGTCCTGCGCCCTGTCTTCCTCAGAGACCGGGGTCAATTCACCAGACTCTCCAAAACCTGTTACGACACAGGCTTCAAATATGATCGTGATAAACCTAACATTCTAAACGAACTTCAAGTACCTAGTTCAAAACTCTTTTTGTCGTAGAACTACGAACGTGCCCTAGTTATTCCGTAACGCCGACTTTCACCGAAAATTAGAGTTCCCCACAATTCAATAATTTCTAAAATCACTCTCTTAGAACTTCTTCAAAGTCTCAGAGTCTCACTCAAATCATCTTATTCGTGAGGCAGCTTCCTATGCAGCCCTACTCCCTCTCGCTATCGACTTCGCAGATCGAGAAACTCTCTATCGCCCCCCCCCCCAACAAGCTTTCGGCCCACCTGGACTGCCTTTTGGTGGTTCAGGCCGAGTTTTCTGTCCAAGGTGGTGTTTAGTGGGTAGGCACTTAGGATTTCATAGTGAGTCCCACATAACCACGCAGCCGACTGCGTGGTATGCTAAGAGCATTCACCACCTCCTTCCCCCGCTTCCCGGAGGGTAGCCCTTAACATAGCTTCTGGGCGAAAAAAAAACCGGCGTCGGCATTCGCGGCAGACGAGCGTTCCAGAAAACACGAAGAAAAGAAGATCCCTCAAGCTCCCTATTAGGCAATAAAATAGTGAATCGATTATAATTAAAAAGTGCCGCATTTTGGAAATAGTAAATAAATTAATGTTAGTTCATCGTACTACCTTTTAATTAATACAGTCCTTAGCAATAATAAATAGCAATATGTTACGGACGGCGAGTGAGCAACCGCCCGTCACCCCGCGTACCTCATCCCGCATCGACACGTCTCCTTCACCCTGCATCAGAGCGAGGCCCCCGCGACTGCGAGTGCTTACACAAACTCAAGAACAACAAGCAAGAAGACACTTCAGGCTCCCTATTAGGTCCCATTGGACGTCAGATTAGTGATAGCTTGTAAGACTGCCCCATTGTGTAAATAGTTTTTTTTTTATAGGATAGGGTGACAAACGAGCACACAGTCCACCTGATGGTAAGTGGTTGCTGTGGCCCATAGACATCTACATCTATCCTCGATTACGAATCAAAATGCAGATGCGTTGTCACCCGTGAGGACTAAGATGGAATGCCTCGTTTCCAGTAAAAAGGGTCTCCGGTTCTCTACACTCACCATACGAAATACAGCAGCATTAAGTTACTATTTCACGCTGGTATTCTGTGAGAGCGTGGTCCTTCCCCGGTCGAGCCGACCCATTCGTGCTACAACTATACTACTAATATAGCTGCAGCATGGCTCTACCACGTATAAATTTAATAAATTTACTTTTGTTTTTGTACAATCTTTAATTTAACTCAACCCCTAGCAGTTTAAAATAGCAATAAATTCTCTCAGTAAATAATTAGTCTTATATATATCACAGTAACAGCACAGAATAAATAATTTTGTTGCACTCCTTTGATGTCGACTGCTTGCCGACGTTTAATAGCCTACATAGTTATTATTAATCAGATAAATCGCGCACGCAAGCTAAATAAAAATTTTATCGCTGCGCACGAGCGTCCATATTACTTTGCATCTTTTCCCCTTCTTACGCCATGGCGGACTTTTCGTGGTTATTAAGGGCTATCAAAAAAAGAGTTAAAAAAATATATTGCGAAATGTTAATTAAGTTACTTAGGTGAAGTATCTATTCTAACTATGATCGACTGACTATATTTTCGCACCTATGTGATTTCTACGATGCTCAACGCATACAACTAGCAAGGCCACAACAAATAAACCTAAGATACGATTGCTAACAGAAATGTGATCGTATTCTACTCAGTTAATAATTAATTTCAGTCATTTGTGTTATTATAACTTAAAATATTTTAATTACAAAAAGACATATATAGATATGTAAGTATGTAGATACTTGGATAGTACGTGTGTAGATAAATTATTACTTAATTCTTTTTTTGCTATAAGAACCTATCTAACAAAATAATGAAATAAATTCACCTTTCATAACTTCCTTCTAAAATCCTTCGGTAATTTTAAGGAATGATATATCTGAACCTTTTTTTTTTTGGGCATTCAGCATCCATCCATGCAACAATTGTAGTAGGAACGTCGTTTTTCCACTACAATTTATCAAATAGGTAAAATAATATATGTAACACTAAACAAAGACTATTTCAACAAGTATTTACAAAAAACTATTAACGTAAACAGCGTTGAAAAATCTTCAAAACAAACATTCAATCGCCTACAACGCGCTAGCCCCGACTGCATATGTTACCCCGAGGCACAGAATAAATAATAGTACTACGTACAGAAGTTTCAGTCTTTTGATGTTAACTGCTTGCCGACGTTTAATAGCCTACATATTCTTATTAAGTATTACTCTGCACCTTTTCTCATTCCCACTTTGCTTAGGGCTGTCAAGAAAGAGTAAAAATACAGTATGTATAACATTAATAATTTATTTAATTCACAATTGTTTTACTTTAATATAATGTTTTATAAATTCTTCCGTCTCTAAAATACCAGTTATTAAATTTAAGAGTTGAAAAAACTTTAAATCTTATAAATGATTTTAGTAAATAATAAAAGGAAAAAAATGGACATGGAGTATCGGAAGAGTCATCGATTTATTTTTGTAAAAAAATATGAAAAGATATTCATTCACTATACTAACTAGAAACAATAAAAATAGTATTATTAATTTTATTTATAAATTTTGTTGTATTAATATTTTTATTGTTTTATATTTCTTTATTTTACCTAAGATTTTAATATATATTCCCCCCCCCCGTTCCCTTTGTCAGCAAATGTAAGAAAAAATTTAAAGCCCCGAGCCTGCTTACCTAGTAATACTAAAACGCTCCCTTTCTTTTAAACTTTGTCGTCAAATTGAAAAGGATGCGGAGGATTGAAAAGGAGCGCATTGAAGCAATTGATTTGTTTATCAGCGCTGTGGTCCGGGAAATCCCGGGTTCGATTTCTGACAGCGACAATTTAGAAGTTTATAATTTCTTCAAAACTATTTGTGTTTATTTTTATTTATACGGTTTAATATTAAAAATTGCAATGTTAGCCCGCTTTCATCTATGACTGCTTCATCGCTATTCACCGGGCGCAATCGCAGTGAATACCATAAATTTCAGTGAATAAGAATCACTAACCTCTCACGCTAATTTTCAAAGGTGATTTGATTCCACATTTAATTAAGTGGTATATAGGAACAGGCAATAATATCCGCACAGAAAAATCATCTAGTGATATTGCACCATATTAAAAGTACATGTAAGTAAGTACTTGTTAAGCTTATAATATGTATTAATATATACTCATTTATCTATTATTTATGCAAACTTCTATTTACGGATCTCCTTCACCAAGGCATAGAATAAATAATATGTAGTACTACTCGTACGTTACCAAGGTTTGCCTGAAAGAGATAACCGTTAAGCAATGAGGTCACCTTCATCATCATCACCATTACAGCCCTTCACAAGTCCACTGCTGAACATAGGCCTCCCCCCAAGTAATGCCACAAAGCACGGTCCTGAGCCACCTGCATCCATCGACTTCCTGTATATCTTACCAGGTCGTCACTCCAACTAGTGGGCGGTCGCCCTACACTACGCCTACCGGTACGAGGCTGCCACTCGAGAACCTTTCTTCCCCATGGGTTATCGGTTCTACAAGCTATATGGCCGGCCCATTGCCACTTCAGCTTACTAATCCGTTGGGCTATGTCGGTCAATCCGTCACATGAGGTCACCTAATTGTACATAAATTTATTATTTGTGTGCAGTAAAGAGATTCATTCATACGTTGCGAAATGGTAAGTAAAATAGTTAAGGTATACTGACTGATCGAATGAACATATTTTTGCTACTATGCGAATTCTGTGCCTAACGCATGTAACGTGCAAGGTCACTCTTTGCGAATCGCGATTTAATAAATCGCTCGAAAGAAATGTAGGTAGTGTAAACAACACATGAACCTGAAATACGATTCCTTAATGAAAGTAAATTTCATACGTTATCTACGTAAATTTCAACTAAGTTTTGTAATAAAGTACTTAGGTATTACTTCTGTATTTAAATTATTACTTAATTCTTTTTTGCTATAATTATTTATTTCACAAAAAAATGAAATTAATATACCTTTCATTATCCATAGGTAAGTTAAAAAATGATATATCTGAATCCTTTTGTTTGCTCATTATGCATCCATCTACGCAACAATTATAGTAGGTTCAAAGTTTTGCCATACACATATATTATTTTTAAATCACATAAATTTTTTTGAACTATTTTATCTTACAATTAAATACTAAACGCTAAAAAATACAAGTGTTTACAAAAAACTATTTACGTAAACAGCGTTAAAAATACATCAATCGCCTACAACGCGCTAGCCCCGACTGCGTATTACACCCAAATTCACCCAAATCGCGATTTTAGGTAATTATTTCATTTCAATTATTTTGCAGGTAGCAAGAGTGACAGAGTGCTGGTAATAGTTAGTTCAGTATTTTCTTTCTTCAAGATTTAAACACAACCTAAATAAATACAGTCCATTTAGCTCTCATTCATTTACACAATAGTTTCTTTAAGTTTATTAGTCAGATAGATATCACAATTTTTTAGTTTCTTCTTTCTTCACCAAAGTAAATTATAATAAATAATTAGTCAAATACAGTCCACTTAGCTCTCCATCAACTATAATACATAGCAATGATAATCGTTAATAGCAGTGTTCCCTTTCAGGCTTACTTCACGTACTAATTTCTAATTTTATAGCTAGTTGTGGGGGTAAATTTTTCCTCACTCTTGTAACCCTAAATATAGTGACGTATTTTTTTTTCTCTTTCTGCGACACGCTATGGTGGTGTCTATAGAATTCTCTGTCTACGTAACGAAAGATATGCATGCGTCTCGCTCGCTCTTATAACTTTCATTCACTAATTTTTAGTTTTACGCAAACGCCGTAGGATGTATTGTTTTATGTGTTAATTGGATATTCGGAAATTTTGCCAACTTGTTATATTTTATTATATTTTACAAATCTTTACGAGAATAGCTTCTATTTCACTAACATAAAACACTAAATTATTTACCAGACGGTAAAATCAGTCACCCAGTATAGAGTTCAAAGTTATTACCAAGAAAAGTGAATTAGGACAAAGCAATGCAAAAAATACCTAATCTAAAAATTTCTCTTCGACTTTTATAATTTTTATAAAGTTTTTAAGATAGAAAAGACATAAATCCGCTTTAAAAGCTCCTTAAACAAAATATTAGTATAACATTATCATTGAATAATTATTTTGAATTCAGTTAAGAACTTAAAAAGAGGATAAATAAGCTGAGAGAAAATTGACTAACCGTAAGTAATACGAAAACTGACATCTGACGGGACGATAATTTTTCTAATGCGGCTTCGTACCGGCTTTTTTTCTTTTCTTTATACAATTGAAAGCACAAACAAACCTACGGTCTTCCTGATGATAAATAACTATTGCAGTCCGTGGACACTTGTAGCCAACTCTAATTAAGGAGTGTCAACACTGAGGGCTAAGATGGAATGCCTGAACGTAAAACAGCAGTGCACGCACTGCTATTTAGCTGTGGACTGTGCCACAAAGGTAATATTCAGAAACACATGACCAGCAGTATGATTGTGGCAGATCTGGAATAATAAGACGACTTTATGGTTACATGAAATATTGACCATTTTTTCGAAGAAACGAGGCATTCCATCTTAGCCCTCACGGGTAACAACGCAATCTGCATTTTACTCACACATCCATCTTCAGGCTTTAGCATTCACCTACCATCAGGTGGACTGTGTGCTCATTTGTTACTCTTCATGTATTAAAAAATTAAAGAGGGTTTACTTAACAAAATTTACGTGTAAATTTAGTGCCTAACACTATGTATTCACCCAAAACTACTTGATCGATTTTGACGCAGTTCAAGCATAGTTTATGTAATATAGTATAGACAGTAGAGAAATGTTAGTTTTTAATCGTGATACAAGACCGGTGAATTGCACCTATGCAAAGCCAAGTCGCGTTGCTAGTATCTATAATAAAGTTCTGTAGTATATATCATTTATTGAAAAATATTCAGATGAAAGCTATATTTGCTTTGTTTTTTTATTTCATCTTATTCGACTTTGTTTCATTTTATGGATATCTAAAGTAAGCTCGTTGAATTATATTGCTTTTCCATGATGTGAAAAAGTGTTATTTGTACATTTTCAGAAAAACGTCGCACGAATTTGGTATTACAACTACTTTAGCCCAATTTTAATTCAGAATATTATTTGTAATAATTCAGAATATATATTATATTCTATATTAAATTCTAATGGAATTATAGTAATAAGCAGACCTGACCAATGAGTCACAAATCCTAAGTTCAAATTTCGTTGGAATTATAAATACAAATTATAGGATATAGAATTTGGTTCATTATCATCAGTTTCATTATGATTAAATTTCATCACAAATCCGCTGTTGAACATAGGCCTCATCCAAGACATTACTTAATTCCTGGTGGTTGTTATCATTCATGTATTCCTTAAGGGGAAATATTACCTCAAATGGCTTAGCAAGATCCTCCGTTATGCCGAAAGAATTGCAGCATTACTTTTTAAATAAATATATGGTAAAGTTAAGGATTAATGTTAAGGACTATGTTAGACGAAAACACGATTCCGTAAATTTTCTCGATACAAAAAAAATCCAAAGTTACCTCCAAACTGAACAATAAATCGTTGTTATTCATAAAATACTTTAAATAAGATCATGAAACTTTGCATACTAACTGAACTAACTATAAAGCAGTGCTTATGTTATTTACTTTTTTTAAATATCATTATTTTCACTGTAAAAAGAAATTACCTAAACTATCAGCGTCTTGAAGCTTGATTCCTGTCGCCCCGTTAGTATCGCTTAGGCTTTTGAAGGGAGAAGTTGTGTCGCTTACGATCAGAATACACATTACGCAACAGGACGACTTAAAATTAAAATGGGAAATAACCGTGATAAAAATAAGAAGTGACTGGTTTGGCGTTAAGAAACAGGCATAAATATGGTAAACCTAATGAAATAAGTATACTTATTTATATATATTATAAGATACTTATTTCATTCAAACCGTGGACTACGATAGAAGGCTTCCTTTCAAGTAAAAAAGATCTCCTGTTCTCTACACTCACCAAACAAAACATATCAGCATTAAACGAAAAATGGTTGTACACTTACGTTTTAAAGCGTGGTGCCCCGACCGAGCTGACTCATTAGTGCTAAAACCACTACATAGCCACAGCATGGCTCTACCTCTACCTTGTCTCCATACGCTTTAGTGTTTTTCGCTTGACCATTGCAGGAAGTAAGGTAACGTTTTCATATGTACAATACGGCCTTAATTTAGGACAAATATTCGAAAACAAAAAAGTTACAGTAGTTGTTGTAATTTTATTGCTTTCCGAATTAAGCTGCATCTTGCCTCTATCTCGTCTCCACGCGCTTTCATGCTCGACGATTGCGAGTAAGGTAACAATTTCATACTTACGATGACGATTTAGTTTTTTTTTTCAAAATATAAAGAAATGAATTTATATTATGTGTTCTCCACACGGCCTTATAAATTATATGCTTTTTAGCGCTTGCAGTAAACTTCACAGTAAATTTCACAGTACGCAAATACCCCGGGTTTGATACCCGCCAACACAATTGAAGTTGTTAATTGCAATTTTAAGTACTGATTCATTACGTGCTCGGCGGTGACGGAAAATATCGGGAAGAAACCTGCATATCTGAGAAATAAAAAAAAATCGATTATGTGAAACCCGCTCACAAGCACGCATTAGGGCAGCGCGGAGGACACTTTGCCCTAAAACCCTCTCAGAAGTGAGAGGAGGCCTGTTCCCAGCAGTTGGACGTGTATATGGGCTATAACCTTAATTTTCGTACAGTAGATTTGCAGAAGTTTGAAAAAGTTAAACACTACGAAATTTAGCCTTAAATACAGATAAACCTACAAATTAATTATAATTGAATTTATAATTATAACTTCAAACTTGAAACTTTTAACAAACTTACAATAGCTCTCGCAAACTGTAATAAATTTAACCAAATTAACATTGTCCAGTCATCTTGCTAAACTTTAAATTAAATGATTTAGTAAAGCTTTCCTTAGGTGCTCAAATAAATGCCGACTTTAAATTAAAGGCAACCGTAATGGCAGCCGTCCAAAAAATCCACCTACTATATTTAGTTGCAAATATATACGTTCCGTTGTCAGACATTAACAAAAATTTAGTAATGATTGCTTATATTTACGCGAACACCAAACATTGATTAAAACTACTTTTACGGATTTTATCGCGTTTATTTTAATTGTTTTTAATTCCCGACGTCGAAAGTACTCCGGGTTTAACAATGACATCGGGATGTCAGTCATCTCAGTCCCTTGTAACCATGGGTGCTGGAAAGCACCCGAAACGTCGGGAATTAAAAATAATTAAAATTAAACGCGATAAAATCTGTAAAAGTAGTTTTAATCAACATTTAATAGCAGTTCCTTAGACGTTTATGTCGATAATTTTCTTTTGAAACATGTTTCAGTTCTCAATTAGAAAGTATATGCTAAACTAACAGTGTTCTCTCTGTCGAAACATTTTTTTTCAGCTCGTAAAAGTGGTAAAAGGGCCTTTCTTCTTGAATTAAAGAAAATATTTGCCTGGGCCCTTAATTTCATTAAGTTGTATTAGCTTAAGGGATAACCGTTCGCCTTAAAATTTCATAGTACTTTACCAAATTTCTTGCCCCGCCAACACTAATGAAATTTTTAATTGAAATTTTAAGTGTTATCTAACCTAAATAGATTCAATATTTCAAAGGTTTCGTAATAGACGACTATGTTTTTTATATAAGAGAGGGAAATGAGCTTACGGCTCATCTGGTGGTAAGTGACTACCGCCGCCCATGAACAACTGCAACACAAGGAGAATTTCAGGTGCATTGCAGGCCTTTTCGAAAGAATAGGCTCTTTTCTTAAAAGTTCTCAAGTCGTATAGGTCCGGACAATCGCTATTGGTAGCCAATTGTACGAAATTGTACGAGGAAGAAAACTTCTGTTAAATCGCAAGGTGGTGAACCGCCAGTCATTGAATTGGTATGGATGATATCGTGATTTTTGTTACGCTGTGTGCTGTAATTATTCTGAAAAATTTTCTGAGCACTATCCGTGGTAGCTACGACAGAATATGCAAATGCTGTGCATAAATTTCTGTAGAATTATATCTTGTTTCCGGTATATGGCAGTAAAACCATCTCGTTTCCACCAGAAGTAAACCAGACAGCGACAGCAAACATAGTTTAAGGTGTGAGCGGTCTCTGCTCAGATTAATCGCCGAGTACCTAATTTACAGCAATTTTCTACACTCACATTTACGCGGATACTGTGAGACATGGTTCTTTCCTGATCGAGCCGACTCATTCGTGCTACGACCATACTTAATATAGCTGCAGCGTCGCTCTGTCACGGTAAATAATCTGTTATATGTAAATAAATATGTATGTGATTTTGCGAACAATTCTAAATAAAATACATAACTGAGTAATGAAAAATTAAAAAACCATGAGAAGTCAGAAGCCTACGCGTACTGGAGCATTTGCTCTAAAGTCCTTTTTGAAATGAGAGAGATCCTTTCTCGTTTTTCTTCTCTAATTTTATTCTTTATTTCATTCCGTGGGATGTAAAGTACAGGCTGTTTTACTTTTAACTTATAATGTTAAGTGGAAAAAGACGATAAATCCTTAATCAAATTAAGGTTGCATTCTTAAAACTACAATACAATTTTTATTAATCATTAAAGTATTAAAATCCTTCTTTTATCTTTTATTTATTTAAAATAAGAATACTTTCGATTTATTTACTTACAATTCGTTTCTAAAAATTCAAAACAATTCAGGCCAGTGCCATTAAAGGTGTGTAAAGCAAATACGTGCGCGCGTGCTGCTGAAAATCGTTAAGCAACAGAAATAACGATATGTAGTAAAATATTCGATAGCCTAATGCCTTTGTAGATTATCAAAAATAATGTTGCGCGCCTAAGTTGACGTCTGGCACTAGCGCCACCTGTGTCGGGTAACAGAGCGAGGAGAGCTTTCCAGAAAATGACATCACTAATCTTTCAACCGACAGCACCATCTAGTATCGAAACGAAGAACTCAGCTTTCTAGAAACCCTACACTCGAACTTTCGCCGCCTGATCGATTGGCGCGCGTATTTACTTGAATATTCTGGATGTTTCGGTGATAATGTGTATTTAAAGGCGCTGCAAGATGCAATCGAGGAAGTATTTAATTTTGGCGAGACAAGCGAAGCTTCGGGGCGAAATAAAGTTAATCAGTGTGATTAATTACTAGTATTTTTAGTTTTAATTGGTTTTGGATAATAAAAGTGTAAATTTTGGTAATTCAATCGGCAGTTTTTATTATCACGAAACTCAAGCTCGTAACAATTTCTGGACGTTTGAAAGGCTGATGGAGCTTGCACTTACCGGGATAATTGGCGATGCTTGTCTGTTCTACTTGGATGACATCATCATCGTGGACCGTACGTTTGAGGAACACCTTCAAAACCTGGATCGCGTGCTCATGAAGATTCAGAGTGCCAACCTCAAGTTGAGTCCGAAGAAATGTTCACTATTCAAACGGCAAGTCAACTTTTTGGGGTATGTAGTGTCGGAAGAAGGTATCCGCATGGATCCGGAGAAAATCGCCACTGTCAAGGATTGGCCGGTTCCAAAAGACAAAACGCAGGTTAGAGCATTTTTGGGTTTGTGCTCCTATTATCGGCAATTTGTGAAGAACTTTGCAGATATAGCAAAATCTCTGCACAAGCTAACCGAGGAGAAGCGACATTTCTGCTGGGATGAAGGTTGCAATATCGCATTCCAGGAGCTCAAGGACCGTCTGTCCAAAACACCTATTTTGGGACACCCTGATGCAAGCAAGGAATTTATAGTTGACACAGACGCAAGTGATATAGGACTTGGCGGTGTGTTGTCTCAATGGAATGGTGACCAAGAGGTCGTGATAGCCTACTTCAGCAAGTCGTTGTCAAAACCGGAAAGGAACTATTGTGTCACAAGACGTGAATTGCTAGCTGTGGTAAAGTCGTTGCAGCATTTTAGCACATATCTTCTGGGACGAAAATTTCACTTACTAACTGACCATGCTGCACTAAAATGGCTATTGCAGTTTAAAAATCCAGAAGGACAAGTTGCGAGGTGGATTGAACTCCTGCAGGAATACGAATTTGAGATCGAACATCGCAGCGGGTTATCTCATGGCAACGCAGATGCATTGTCAAGAAGACCTTGTCCTGAAGATTGCAAACATTGTACTAGGCAAGAGAGTAAGGAAGTGGTATCCATGAGAATGTTCACTACAGACCACCTCAGCAACGAGTCGAAGGACAGCTCACAACGTGCACAGCAGGAAGATCCGGACATCAAGCCGATTCTGCAATGGATGAAGGCCAGTGCTCCCAAGCCCAAGTGGAGCGACGTCTCAGCGATGAGTTCGACCACTAAAAGCTATTGGGCCCAGTGGGACAGCTTGCTGCTTCAGGATAGAGCTATGTGCCGTAAATGCGAAAATGTTCGGGGAGACAGCTGTCATTTGCAAATGGTTGTCCCTAAAGCTAAAGTACCGGATGTTCTACAGCTGTACCATAATGATTGTTCAGGAGGCCATCTGGGAGATAAACGAACTCTACTGAAGATCCGAGAACGGTTTTACTGGGTCCAATGTCGAAACGAAGGCGAGGACTGGTGTCGCAAATGTACAAGTTGTGCGGCTGTAAAGGGACCTCAGACTCGTAGTAGAGAGGTAGAGAGCGTTGAAGTTGTACAATGTTGGTGCACTATGGAAGAGAATAGCCATTGACGTGGCGGGGCCGTTTCCGGAGAGTGAAAGCGGTAACAAATATTTCATGGTTGTGATAGATTACTTCACTAAGTGGCCAGAAGTTTTCGCCATTCCAAATCAGGAAGCTTCAACAGTTGCAGATAAACTAGTTCATGAAGTCTTCTGTCGTTTTGGAGTACCTTTAGAGATTCACAGCAATCAAGGAAGTAATTTTGAGTCTCAAATATTCCAGGAAACTTGCCAAGTTATGAGTACTCATAAAACAAGAACGACTTCTTATCACCCGCAATCTGATGGAATGGTAGAACGATTTAATCAGACATTGGAGAGGTACCTAGCAAAAGTTGTAGACAATCGGCAACGAGATTGGGACAAGCACATACAACCGTTTTTGTTGTCATATCGAAGAGCTGTTCACGAAAGTACAGCAGTGACAAGAGCTTTCGCAAACTTTGGAAGAGAATTACGGCTGCCTGCAGACCTGATCACCGGGATGCCACCTGATGCCCCACGCAGTATAACCGATTTTGCAAATGACTTGCGGAACAAAATGAATGACATTTATGAGCACGTCAGACAATCGGGCCAGCAAATGTCTGAAAATATGAAAACCTGGTATGACCGCAAAATGAACAACAAAGGGTTCGACGAAGGTTCACTAGTGCGGTTGCACAATCCAGTTCGCAGCAAAGGGAAATCTCTTAAGCTTCAAAATAAATGGGACGGCCCGTACCGGATTGTAACCAGGATCAACGATGTAACCTACCGGATACAGAAATGCGCAAGAGGGACTCCTAAGATCGTCCATGTGGATCGCCTGGCGCGTTATTATGGGGCTGATAATGCTCGGGACGAGCATGTCTTAGGAGGGGACAGTGTTGCGCGCCTAAGTTGACGTCTGGCACTAGCGCCGGTAACAGAGCGAGGAGAGCTTTACAGAAAATAAAATCACTAATATTTCAACCGACAGCGCCATCTAGTATCGAAATAAAGAACTAAGCTTTATAGAAGCCCTACACTCGAACTTTCGGCGCCTGGTCGATTGACGCGCGTATTTACTTGAATATTCTGGATATTTCGGTGATAATGTGTATTTAAAGGCACTGCAAGATGCGATCGAGGAAGTATTGAATTTTGGCGAGACAAGCGAAGCTTCGGAGCGAAATAAAGTGAATCAGTGTGATTAATTATTAGTGTTTTTAGTTTTAATTGGTTTTGGGTAATAAAAGTGTAAATTTTGGTAATTCAATCGGCAGTTTTTATTGTCACGAACCTCAAGCTCGTAACAATAAGCATTAGTAATGGTTTTTGTTGCAGAAAATCACAACTTATAATTATGGAACACGCAAAAAGTATAAAGAGTTATGGTAGTAAATTTGAACATTTCGAAAATTAAACATGATAACCAAACTGCTTGCAAAGGGTGGCTGGAGGGGATCTATGGATGGAGGATATGGTATATTCAGAAATGGACTTATTATGGTCTTTAATGGCGAGATGGTTGGATCTTATTTTAATTTTAAGAAAAATTGAACTGAAGCTTGTGATATCGCGTAGCTTACACAAAAGAGTCCAATGATAAAAAGATCTTCATCGAGCCAAGTTATAAAGAGCATAGATCTTAGCTTACGGGCTTGGATATATTAGTATTCTGACATTTTGTCACACATACGTCACGCACTCGCACATGCACACGCAAACATTTCATTACACACATTAATTTTATAGTTGGAACAAATGATTTCCTCGGTTTTTTACCTACCAATGTAGTCTTATAAAATAATAATATCAGGTGGGATGTTAATATGTAATATGGATCTACATGGAAAACCACAGTTGCGTAGCTAAACGGGTAAATGACATAGACTTACGTACTAATACCCCACCCGTACGAGTACCCTGTGAATAAACTGAATCTTATGTTACACAGGCTGTAGCGTTTTATTTTTTTAAATGAATTTGTATATTTTTGTGCCAATAGTGAAAATAAATCTTTTTATATGTATTTTCTACGTGACAACTAAAATGACAGCTGTTCTTTATATGTGGTTAGTGTGGTTAGAATTCTTTTTTTTATAGAATAAAAAATATTTTCTTCAGCTACTACTGAACATAGGCCTCAAGAAAGATTTGTCATAATCGTTAAACTTGACAAGCGGTTTGACTATCCCAGCACCATTGACGCCTCGCACCTTTGACACTGCTACCTGTAGCTGGTTTGGGTATTCTATGTTAGGCATAAACGCTAACTATCGAAATGTTTTTTTTTTTTTACAGAAAATGAGCAAACGAGTATGCGGCTTACCTGATAGTAAATGACTACCGCTGCCCATGAACAATTGCAACACCAAGGGATTTGTAGGTGCGTTGCTTGTCGTTTGTAAAAGAGTTAAGCTCTTTTCTTGAAGGTTCCTAAGTCGTATCGGTCCGAAAAAATCGCCGCTAGTCAATGATTCCAAAAAGAGCTCACATGAGGAAGAAAATTCCTAGTAAAACGCACAATAGTAGGCCGTGAGTTTTGTCGCGATGTATATGACACCATGTGATCTCTCATGGATTTCCCATAATCATCACCTCTTATGACACCTACTGGATCAAACAGGGTGATATTACTACACTAGTTCTGACTACTAACAAGTTTTAGATTAACGTGAGCCCTAGATGGTAATCTAGGGCTCTGTCTCAATTTAATATTAGGTGAGATCTTAGTAATTTGTAGACCTGTTATAATAACAAAGTACTTCCAGAAGCAATGTGTACGCACGTTTATACGAGACTTAGAAACTTGTCAGCTGCCATCCCTAAATTAATTTTCTGTATTTGACATACACAAAGACTTTATCAAACTACGCAGAACTTTTTCTTCCGACAAAATTGTTATTCTTTAAAAAAATTTTATATATTAAATACCAAGTCATAATGCATATTATTATAGTTGAGATGCATATTATATAGTTACAAAAAGATAGCTACAGCCACGGTAGTTCAAAGTTTAATCCATTATATTTACAGTCCCTCACACATTTCTGATGAACAAAAAATCATCAACTTTCATCATTTCTTACCAGGGATGTGGTAAGAGATGCAGGAAGTGAAGTTCATCACGCTGTCTAGTGGGTAACCCCCTACATTATGCTTTCCAAAACAAGGCTGCCACCCAAGGAACTTTCTCCTCCACTGTCACTTTAGCTTACAGATTATTTTGACTACATCGGTATTTTCTCTTTGGATACATATATTATTTACAGAATGTATCACACAGAAAAACTTCGCGCGTAATCCGCTCTATATTGCACTCAGTACTATGAATCATACGATGAGGAGTGAAGGAACTGTTGTTAGTTTAAACAGATACGAGTAGTATGATGGAAACACGAGCCGCCACTGCTCTATTAATGGAAACAAAATGTCCTTATTAAAACTGGCATGCTTTAATAATCCACTAAAATAGTAATACGTCTAAAAAATTATGTCGGTATTAATAACTATTGTTTCCTTAATCCTACTCAATATTCACTATTAATTACGACTAGAAACCACGACTAATAAATTACTTTTTCACTACAATCCCGTCAACTTTAACTATCCATATTACAATCCCCTTAAGCTTAAAGGTAATGATATTCAATGAAATATTTCATTCAGTTGACAGTGAAGTCATACTTTATGAAAAGAATTTAAAGGCGTCGTAGGGCTTTTGGCTGCGACTCTGGGGGCCGCTGGTATTTGATTTGATTGTATTTTTATGGCTGAATCAATTGCTTTGTTTGTCTATGTGCAATTTGTTTATTATTTAAAGATTTCAACGATATAATATGGTAAAATGTAGAGAATGCCTTAGGTATCAAATTCGTATTTTACTGTATTAGTGAATGCAATATAGAATAAATAAATAAATAAGGTAGGAAACAAACCATTAGAAGCTCAGCAGCGTCTTAATAATAACAACTCCCAAGCGTCGGATTTTTGTTGCCATACGTACATGGCAATAATCGTTCTCCTTATGGTGTAATCTATTGAGACGTCTATGTTCAGCAGTAGCCTTTGATAAGTTGAAATGAAAGAATAATAAACTCCTAACGTAGACATAAAGCTTTTGATTAAGGGGAAATATAATGTCAAATGGCTTAGCAAGATCCTTCGTTATGCCGAAAATATTGCAGCATTAATTTTGAAATAAATATATGGTAAAGTTGAGGATTAATGTTAATGATTATGTTAGACGAAAACACGATTTCGTAAAATTTTCTCGATAGAAAAAAAAATCCAAAGTTACCTCCAAAATAAACAATAAACCGCTGTTATACATAAAATACTTTAAATAAGATCATGAAACTTTGCATACTAACTGAACTAACTATAAAGCAGTGCTTATGTTATTTACTTTTTTTAAAATACCATTACTTTCACTGTAAAAAGAAATTACCTAAACTATCGGCGTCTTGAGCTTGATTCCTGTCGCACTGTTAGTATCGCTTAGGCTTTTGAAGGGAGAAGTTGTGTCGCTTACGATCAGAATATACATTACGCAACAGTACGACGTAAAATTAAAATGGGAAATAACCGTGATAAAAATAAGAAGCGGCTGGCTTGGCGTTAAGAAACAGGCATAAATATGATAAACCTAATGAAATAAGTGTCTAACGACCTTTCTACTTACAGTATTAGTGATTACAAACATGTCGGTACATAGCATACGACGCGCGGGGAAGTGGGGGCGAAATTAGAATTTGAGCTGACTTACTCTATCCTCTTAAACATAACTGAAAACTTTGTTCATGTTACTAAAGCAAAAAAGTTATACATGTACTTAAAGTGTTGCTTACACTATATGAAGCGCAAGTTCGAACATGCATGGAGTATTGCTGACATTTATGTTTCAAAATGCCACGGTTTTGGCCTCAATGGAAAAGCGCGTTAAGAGGGATATTGGAGTAACCAACTTTTCGGTGTCTTTCAGGATACATTTCGGAAATGTGCGTAGGAATAACTTGACTTAATTCCTCTCTCTCCGTTCCATAATCGTACGTCCAGACACTTAACTTGACCTTTCGTTGTTGATATACCACGCATTTATTTTGTACAGCTAGGAAGTGGTATACTCGTAATTTGCCAATAACTGATTTTCATCCTATTACAATGTAGGTGTCTTCAAGACAAGAGTGAATAGGTTTTTGTTAAGCTAAGTTGCATTTTAACTTCCTCGGCTGCATCACCACTTACCATCAGGTGGAATAGCAGCCAAGCATTGGATTATTATTGTTAAAAAGAATATAATTTATCGTAAACGAATTATTTTATATAGAAAAATTTTGACATATTACATCCGCCATTTTTAAGATTATATAGATTTGGTCTTTTATTTCTTAGCTTTTAAGGGGCAATATGAACGATTGTGAAGCCAATGGACTTGTCGGTATTGAATCACTTTTAATAGTTATGTCCTTAATTCTCTAAGTTCTAACGGATTTAATTTAGGACATAGACAAGAAGTCCAATTACTCGTATAACTTTTTGTTGTCTAAAATATTATATGATGAAAAAGGAAATATGGATCTAAAACTATATGGCTTACAATTTATGGAGTTAACATGCAAAAGTATGAAATATGTCTTCAAATGTTGTAAGGAATAAATAAAAAAATAAAATTAATATTTTTTCGATAAAAAATATAATTTATAATGACAATTTAGGATATTACTTAAATTTGGTTATATACGCTGTCAAAAATTTGATCTGTGTCCAGAAGTGGGACGTATATAGATTATTACCTATGTTTTATATTGGTTTTCTAAATTAATTTGTACCAGAACCTCAATTTTTCACCAATATTTTTAATCCAATTTTGGAAAAAGGCCTCTACAAGAGCATGTAGCACTGGAACGCATAGTTTGGAAGAATTATTGTTTCTATTTACCACGTTAGGCAGGCGAGTTCGTGAGTAGAAAACCGCAATTTTAATGCTACTTCCTATAATGGTACCACATACTGGCGAGGTTGGCATTGACATGGCATGGACAACAAATATAATAAATAATAAATAATAATAATAAATCCCCTTTAACACCTTATAATTCATTTGTTTAGATTTTTGCTACGAATACAACGATTAATTATCTTACCTAGCAGAGAAACGCTCGTGCGTAGGTATGTATAGAGTTTGAATTTTCATTCTTATTTGAGTAATGGCGGTGTTTTGAGCCACAATATCCGATTGCTATCAGTTGGACTGTATGCACGTTTGTCATAAATTCTTCTATAAAAAAGTTGCTCAAAAAACCGAACTCAAAGACCGTAAACAACATCCAAACCAAGCAAACCTGTGCAACACAACTGGTAATTTTTTGTTAACATTTACTAGTTTGCGTTTTAATTGTATCGCAAATTTTTATTTTTCCTATGCTTTTATTATAAACAGTTGTAATAAAATTAGCGGCAAAAGATCAAATATTAATATAGTTTTTGAATTTTTATTTTTGAAATCGATATGTAAGTAATATTTATTTCATAATAATGTTAAAATGATTATTTTAATAATAATACTCAAGTTAAACTTTTCTGTAAAACTATTTTTTTATTTAAAACCAGTCAAATTTTAATTTTTAAAGGGACAATCGTTTTTGGGCCCACTAGAAATTTTAACAACCCTCAATAATAGTATTACACAACAAAATGATACCAATTTATTATTATAAATAGCCGAAAGAGTTTTTGAAAATTGAAACGGAATCGAGAAAGGTGAAAAAAATTGTTTTGATTTTCGTGTTCAGATCATTGGTTCTCGTAATGTAATATTTAAAAAAATATTGTATTAGAGATCGAGTTGAAATTCAGGTTACTCGAATTGAACTCGAGTCACGCAATTCAAGTTAGCTGAACGGGACAGGGACAGGGACTGTTAGCTCAGGGACAACTGCAGCTCAAAACGATTTTACCTACAAAAACCATGACCGATCGTCATTTCGTATTCCCCTGATTACTTCTCGAAAACTAATCCAATTAAATTATTTTTGGCATCAAAATTTAAAACAAGAATAGATCTATGCTTCTATCATTTGCTTTTATCTTAAAAACTTTTCAATTTTCCTTGGTAGTCGTCTGATTACGGAGGTAAAATCGGGGCATTTTTTAGGTTTTTGGAAAGTCATATTTATTTTTTTTAAAGTAAATGAGAGGCGCATGCCTTCAATAGATTTAGATTTTTATAAACAAAAACGGTTACTCTAGAGACATTATCCAGGAAGAAAATAGGGAAATACATTTGTATGGAAAAAATGCAGCCCGTCTACCCTCTTAATAGGTAGTTATATATTTTTGGTTTGCGTATCGACGATCTTCATAAAATAATATCACTCTAACGTTATAACGTAGTCTTATTATTATTAATAATATAACTATCACAAATTATACTTAATCAATTCATATTATATATAATATAAATTGATATTATGTAATATTTATATTATGTATATTGATATAATATAAAATATCAATAAATTGCTCGAATTGGTAAGTCGAGTTCATCACTAATTGTAAACAGACACTGTATTGGCCGTAAGATAAAGATACTCGGGTTAATTAAATTACAGCAGTTATTATATACGTAACATTAAATGAAAATAATAATTAAAATAAATTGAGGTGACAACTGTCTTTACTTTGACAAAATATTTTGATAAAATAACTATTTTTATAATATATATTTCCTTCCTCCTTCCTTCCTTCTTCTTCACTACCATTAATTGCAGACGTGATTCTTCTCAAAAATAACAAATGCGGTAATAGGAGTGCCATGATAGGAGTGCGGATAACAATATTAATGAATATGTGATAATATATTTATAAGTTCGTTTGCCTGAAGTGATGACACGAAATACCGATATATTGTTTATGGCCGCATACATCAAGAATATATTATATTTTGCAACAGTAAGACCTGGGAGAACTATAAAGAATACTGCTGGCATACATTTTTTTGTGTAGATTAATTTATGAAAACTATTAATCTGTCTTCGAAACTTTAAATCTTGGTTGTGTTTAAAAATACTGCAGAATATTAACTGAGAAAATAGAACAACGTCAAAATAACGAAATCAATGTTCACTACACTTCTTTTGATCCCAAGAAAACAACTAATGCCGAGTTTTTATTGGGATGCTTGAGTGTTTTATTTCTGAGTTTGTCACCATAAGAAACTTTGAAACCGTCAATTGTAAGCGGTTATAGATAAAGGTCACTTCAAGATACAACGCCTGGTGATTTATCGTACACAATATAATATTAGATTGCTTCAAGACGATAAACAAAGCTCGAGAACTAAGTTATTTTATTTTTTATTCTCAAGTTTTTAATTAATACTAAGTTATAGACTTTTGAGTGCTGTAGATATATTTTCACATTTTTTCTTTTTTTACTTTTTAAATGAATACACAGATTTCCACGGTGTCAAAATTGTACCGACGGTAGGCTGGTTAAAGGTAAAAAGGGATTAAATATACACATTAAAAGATGCCATAGTAAAATTATTTCGGCTTCACAGCCTACCTTAGAAATTTCTGACTCTTCTAGTAATATCCCTAATGACACACATTTTTCACTTTTTTTGTAACAATTATACAATTTTTACAGTAACGTACCAGTGGTTAAAATAATTCCTAGAGGTGCGAGGATGCACCAACATAGCATTATCATGCACTATTCAAAGTTGTCTTACGAATTGTGAAAAAGAGTTGGCAAACGTTATTTACATTCGCGTATTCCCACTTTCATTTTAATAAAACAATAAATAAATCAATTACATCTCAACTAAAAGAGAAATCTTTTCAAAATTTATATTACCCTATTTATACTCAATTATCTCGACCGTGTCCTAAATTTGACTTAAAAATTTTTTTACGTGGTAGAGCCATGCTGCAGTTATATTAATAGTATAGTTGTAGCACGAATGGGTCGGCTCGACCGGGGAAGGACCACGCTCTCACAGAATACCAGCGTGAAATAGTAGCTTAATGCTGCTGTATTTCGTATGGTGAGTGTAGAGAACCGGAGACCCTTTTTACTGGAAACGAGGCATTCCATCTCAGTCCTCACGGGTGACAACGCATCTGCATTTTGATTTTTAATGGAGGATAGATGTAGATGTCTATGGGCCACAGCAACCACTTACCATCAGGTAGATTGTGTGCTCGTTTGTCACCCTATTCTATAAAAAAAAAATAGTTGAATCGAAAGTAATCGATGGTGACTTAAAGAATGCATCCCGTATTCTATTCTCAGACGCTCCTCGTAATGTCGAAACTCTTGAAGGCGTTCGTCAGAAACATCCTTCGGTTAATCCTTCTCAGGATTTACCGCTGCCTCGTAATACTTCTATACAACCTTTACAAATTTCTGAAAAAGACACTTTAGATGCAATATTGTCATTTTTGAATGGCTCTGCCGGCGGCATTGATGGGATTACGCCTCAACATCTTAAAGATCTTGTAAGCATATCTGCTGGTGACGGTGGTAGATTACTTCTTAATGACATTACAAAATAATGTAATTTTATGCTTTCTGGTAATGTCAATCCCAATTTCACTCCCTACTTATATGGGGCAAGATTGTGTGCCTTCAAAAAAAAAAGGGATAACGGTATCCGTCCTATTGCTGTTGGTTCCACATTTCGACGCTTAACTTCAAAATTAGCTTGCAGGCACATAATCTCAAACCTTAAGACAAAATTTCAGCCTACTCAACTAGGCTTTGGCACCAAAGGTGGCTGTGAGGCGGCGGTACACTCGGTGCGTACCTTCTTAACAAATTCTAATGCAGATGTTCTTCTGAAGGTTGACCTTAGAAATGCTTTTAACTCTATTGATAAGCTAAACCTGCTGAAAGAAGTGACTAACAATACCCCCGAAATTTATCATTACGTTTGGCAATGTTACAGTCAAAATTCGAACATGTTTTATCAAAACCATATTATTGAGTCTGCTGTAGGTGTTCAACAGGGTGATCCATTAGGTCCAGCGCTTCAGTTTGGGAATTCAACCTATTATTTCAAATTTAAAATCAAACCTGAATGTATGGTATTCGGACGACGGTACACTGGGAGGTAAAGCAGGTGACGTCCTCAGTGATCTTACTTATATTTTTCAAAATTTTAAAAATATTGGTCTTGAACCAAATATCAATAAATGTGAAATATTTATTTCCAATAATTTACCTACTTCTAACAGAGATACCTTAATTCAAAATTTCAATCAGATTTCTCCAGGGATAAAAACTGTCAATACGGAATCGCTTTACCTGCTCGGTGCTCCGTTGTTTTTCGATAGTATTAAACCCGATTTAAAAACAAAATTTGATCAATTTTAAATCACGTTAATAAATTATATATCTTAAACCCCCATATTGCCCTTACTGTTTTAAAATATTGTCTCCTTGTACCTAAATTTACATATTTAATACGCTCAAGTTCAGGCTGGAAATGTTCGGATATTTTAAAAGATATTGATAGTAGTCTCAAAATTGCTTTGAAAAATATTCTAAAATTTGAAATTAAATACAATAGCATGGAATCGAGCTTCTTTACCTATCAAATATGCTAGTATTGGAGTAAGAAACATTGCTAGCGTCGCATTGCCTGCTTTCCTTGCTTCCGTAAATAGTGTCAATGATTTATGTAACACAACTTTAAAAATAAAGTAGACGTGTGTTTTGCTGCGGAGGCAAGGCAAACATGGCATGGCAAGGATAAAATACATATATAGATCAATTAAAATTATAATATATACAATTAATACTAATTATACACAATATAAAAAAGAAACTTTAATATAGAAAAACAAACACTAAAAATTTAAATAGGTAGTCAAAAAGTCCTGCCCCCGTGGTATAGTGCCAAGAACGCTGGCTGCGTTTCATCGCTGAATAGCTATACTTAGCCTTTGAGCGACAAAAGAACCAGCCCTCTTATCACCAGTAGCGACGACCAGTCGTGGATACAGTTACAGTTAATGTATGTATGTAATTCTAGTCGTATACGAGTTTTCGAGTAAATCGACTATTTACAGTCGCTACATCGAGTAAAAGCTTATTACTAGAATTGAGAGTAGCGATTACTTTAGTTAAAGCATTTTTAAATATGCACTTTACATTTAACAAATAAGTAATGTGGCAATATAAAATGAAATGAATATATTGAATATTTATTTATTTGTAGTATTTCTATTTCTTTCTCATGTTTGTAGTATTTTAAAATCTATTAACCCATTTAGACCGATAATTATTTTTGTGAAAAATTCATGTTTCATTAACAAAACCTGATCCAAGAAAGCCTAAAAACCGGGGGGAAAAATATTTAAAAAAAAAATTAATAAGAGGGGGGGGCGACTGAAGGGACGTACCACATATGGTACAGTAGGACTATATGTATGCAAAAAAAAGACATGATTTTACTAATTAGATTTTATTTACTTTTTGGTGTGATACATAATAAAGCACTCTACGTGGACACCGATATTGCACTTGACACATCTTGTAGGACATTGTTTGTGGCATAGGCCACACCTGGTCCTCTTTTCCTGCTTGCTGACATAGTGTTCTTTGCCGTCGTATCGAGAGTCTGATGTTATTGAAGATGGTCGACTAGGACCTGGCCTTTCGCGTTGTTTATTACAATCGATAATATAGTTTGCAATACGACGTCGAAAGTTTAGCAAGTCGATATTCCCTCCATTATGTCTGTACAGCAGCCATGCATTTTGTACAGACATGTCTATACAATGGAGAATCAGAGGCATATACCACTTTTTTCCTCGAATGCTAGTTCGCAATGACGATATATTCTGATCTGATAAATCTACTCCACCCATATTTTTATTGTATTGTTGAATGAGATGAGGTTGAGAAACAGATATTTTCTTTTTTAGTTGCTGAGAATAGCGTTCAGTTTTGTGGACAGGATCAACACCAACTGCATTAGAGCATACTGACACTATACTATTGTCATGCCACTTGCAAATTATAATATCATCAGATATGCGATAATCATAAAAGCCTCTTTCTTTTGTCTTTGCTTCTTTGTTACTTAATAGAGGGCACTTTCCAGATCTATTTTCTCTGATAGTACCAGTTACACGAAATCCCCTCTCAGTAAGTTCATGAACCAAAGGCAAACCGGTAAAAAAGTTATCTATGAAGAGATGGTAGTTTTTTCCATAGCCTAATGTTGCTAGTTGATCTGCATAAGACAAAACCACACTTGCACCAAGACCAAGCTGGGAATATTGGGCATTCGTAAATGTAGAAGCACCTTGGTATGGTTCAAACCATGCAATGTAACCTCCTGATGTTGCACCAACCCATAATTTGTATCCATATCTTATAGGCTTGCCTCTAATAAACTGTTTGCAGCCGTGATGACCAAAATATGGGACCATAGCCTCATCAACACTATGATTCTCCTTATGTGGACAGTGCTCAAGAAACCTCATAGTTAAAACTTTTAATAAAGGACGAACTTTTGCAAATTTATCGGATGTATCTAAATTTAGATTATCAGCAACATGAATATTAGAGTAAATTAGTGTAAATCTATCTCGAGACAAGGCTGAAGCAATCAAACTATTTCTTGAGTCAGATGCATTTTCCCAGTACATTCTTCTTCTGCTCACTTGGCAGTAGCCACTGACTAACAAAATCCCTACCAAACATTTCATCTCTTCAATCTTGACGTCAGCAGAGAGAAGCTTACGTGCTAAGTATCTATTGGTTTCAATAGTAAGCATCTCAAATACTTCTTCTGAAAATAATAAAGAAAACCATTCTATCGGGCTTCTTTCAATAGGAGTATGATAAAGGGGTTTCCAAACAATAGGTCTTAGCTGCAAGTCTCGTTTTCGCCAATTGTAATTCATGACACGTTTTTTTAAAGGTTCTTGAAATTCGGGAGGGGTTTGGTCCTCAGTTTCTGGTTTTTCCATTGAGGTTGAGGCAGCAAGCTCCGCTGGAGCTCGAAGCAAACTTCCAGGCAAATTATTTATGCTGACGTTATCTTCTTCACCCGAGTCCTCGTCAGTTTGGTAATCATTGGCGGTGTCAGGTGGAAGTAAAAAAATATCAAAATCTTGTCTCTGGTTGCTAAAATCATCATCTTCCTCAAGAACTGTAGCAATTTCATGTAATGTCAATGACCTAAAACAATAAAACACAAAAAGATAAATAAAAAGCTAATATAATAATATGTAAATTGACTTAGGTATTTTGTGCTCATACATAGACCTACTGTACCATATATGATACACCTAATCTAGCACTGTGTACACCTTACTAAAATGACCCAAGTGAAACTTATTTGTAGCTATTACGTCTATTGTAGCCTAGTATTTAAAATAATACCAACAAATAATATGATTTACTATAGATAACATGAAACTTCCCTTCTTGAAGACATTGTAAATTGTTTTTTTCCGTTTCTGTCTAGCAATTTTAATATAAACTGATAATAACTCGCATAAAATGTGTATGTTATATTGTTGATATAAAACTAATACTCTGAGTTATCTGCCACAACTAACCAAAAAAGTTAATAATTTGTGGGTACATCAAAATATTTTTACAAAGTAACTGTACCACATAGGGTACGGTAGGCCTATATGGGTTAACTGATTTTTACATATCTGACAAACCACTTTTTTCACGATATATTTTTTTCAAAATAAACACTGACGATTTTTGTTTTGTTGTTTCATTGTTATTACTCATACCTTTAAACGAGCAATTCTTGTATATATATACATATATATATAATCGGAATATCGGAAACGGCTCCAACGATTTTCATAACATTTAGTGTCCAGGGAGTTTCGGGGGCAATAAATCGATCTAGCTAGGATTTATTTTTAGAAAATGTCTTTTTGTCCATGTTTTTAGGCAATGGAAAACTGCTACGTTATAAGAAGGTAAATTTTGACACCGTGTTAACGATCGTAATGGCTCAAGTGGATATCGAGCGGTCGCGAAATCGTAATGTCTTTGTACGCGTCCTGCCTTCGGACCGATTTTTTTTTTCAAGTTCCCTTCTTTTGTGCGAAAATCTATTATTTGGAGCCCTTTTTTAGTATTTTTTTTAAAAAACGAAAATTTTTATTAAACTAATTACACTCATGATTTTTTATATAATATTTCAATTTTTTCTATTATGTCAATAAGATCAAAAAATATTATTCTTCAGTATGTAATTCGTATCTAAATATAATTTCAAAAAAAAAACCGAACAAAGCTCGGTCATGCGGGTACTTGCCCATTTAAACAAACAAGTAATATGTCAATCAACTTTTATGTTATGCACTACTTATACGAAGTATCTAAAATCATCAGCAATGATAGTACAGCCACGCTATTATTATAAACCAAAATAAGTTCATATTTTTTGCAACATGCCAGATTTAAGTTTGAATTTGGATACAAACTGTGATGTCGCCCGCGGCGACCTATAGGAAGTATATTAGTGAAGTGACATCTATCAAGCGCTCCCCGGATCTATACGTTGCGCTTAGTTGACTCGGCAACTCGGTAAAATTTATTATACTCGGTATAATTTATGTATGTATTTTTCTTTTTATTCCTTAGTGGTAAAAATCGCCAATAAATCTGACGCATTCAAATTAATTAATATAAGAGTATGTATGTAATACAAGAGATTACTTTTCACCTAGAATTTGTGAAATTCTATTATTAAGAAATTTAAATTACCTAAAATAAATGACAAACAGGTCTTAGAACCTTATAAGTACCTACCTATGTTAACAGTGACAAAGTATTAAGTTTATGTCATAAGTAAAATCTAAATTAAATAATATGTAGAATAAATACACAAAAGAATTTTTGTGTATATTAAAAGAAAATCTTTAAGTCGAGTTATTTAAACAAGTTTCTCCATTTGATGCAGCTTTGAAGAGTCATTCATTCAACTGCATTTATATACTGTTACGAGCATAAGGTTCGTGACAGTAAAAACTGCCGATTGAGTTACCAAAATTGAAACCTTAATTACCGAAAACCAATTAAAATTTAAAACACACTAATAATTAATGTCACTTAACAATTTAGTTCACTTTATTTCACTCTGAAGTCTTTGCTTGTGTCGCCAATTCAATACTGTCCCAGACGATCTTAGGAGTACTCTTGCACCTTTCTGAAGCGGCTCCGCAACGTCAAGGACCAACCTCACCCATTGTGCACCAACATTATTATTATTATTATTTTATTCTTTATTGCATCCTTAAACAAAAGAATACAAAGGGCGGACTTAATGCCTTGAGGCATTCTCTACCAGTCAACCCATAGGCCAGGTAGTACCAGTAGTACTACAGTACACAGTACAGCAGTAGGCGCTCACTGACGTCAACTTAGGCGCGCAACACTGCCCCCTCCTAATACATTACGCGCCAGTCGATCCACATGTACGATCTTAGTCGAAACGGCTCCGCAACGTCAAGGGCTGTTCTCTCCTACGGTGCATCAACATTGTACAATTTCAATGCACCTCTACTACGAGTCTGAGGTCCCTTCACAGCTGCACAACTTGTACATTTGCGACACCAATCCTCATCATCATCACGACAATGGGCCCATTAAAACTATTCTTGGATCTTCTGTAGAGTTCGTTTAACTCTCAGATGTACTCCTGAACAACCATTATGGCACAGCTGTAGAATATCCAGTACAGTAGCTTTAGGGACAACGATTTGCAAATGACAACTGTATCCCTGACCAATTTCCCATTTACGGCGCAGAACTCCACCCTGAATCAGTAATCTGTTCCATTGGGCTCAATAGCTTTTAGTGGTCGAAATTATCGCTGGGACGTCGCTCCACTTGGGCTTGGGAGCACGGGCCTTCGTCCATTCCATAATCGGCTTGATATCCGGATCTTCCTGCTATTCACGTTGTAAGCTGTCCTTCCACTCATTGCTGAGGTGGTCTGTCCTGAGCATCCTCACTGATACCACTTCCTTGCCTAGTACAATGCTTGCAATCTTCAGGACAAGGTCTTCTTAACAATTCATCTGCTTTGCCATGAGGGCCGCACTAACCTCTCAAGATCGATCAGCTTGGAGCAGCTAGATCGAAGATGGCCCCTTTCCCTACAGCCATATCACCTAGGGCTGTATCCTATATTGCGGTCGCGAACTGCAGTTGCTGCAACCTCCCTGATGCGATGGGATCCTGGGATCCTCCAAATAACCCTTTATGCCAAACCCGATTGAAGGCCTCCGCTACGTTCAAACTAACAGCAAAGGAGTCAAGTGGACCAGAAGATCACCAGCTGATATACGGAAAGAAAACTCATAAGGAGAGAGCACACGTAACTTTCTAAGTATGCTCTGTACCTCTGATTTTTCTTATAAAAAGCAATAAAGATAGTATTACTCCATAATTCAATATAGTGAAACATTGTCCAAATTATCAAGCACTTAAGCTATTTAATAAGTTACCCACCGACTTAAAATAATTGATTTACAACACAAATTTATTAAAAACCAAAACACAAACAAATTTATTCAAAGATTTCTTGTTAGAAAATTGGGTTACGTTTATGAAGGTATCTGAACCGATGTTCAATGAGAATAGATATTTGAAATCAATTGTTTTAGACATAAGGTAACGCTCGGACTTTATATCTTTTTCGGAGTTTCGCTAACGGAGCTCGAATCGAGCAGTCGTGCCCATCAGCAATACAAGTATTTAAATATATTCAATAAAACTGTGACCTAGATAAACCATTGGACAATTTATGTTGAGTTGTGATTTTACGAATAACAAATTTTAATGAAAAACATTTGATATAAAATCTGTCTAACACATACAAAAATGGTCCTTTCAATCGGAGCACCATTATATCTCGGAGTCCGCCCAGCACGCCTCAACCACCACACCAGGATGCTGCAGACCCTATCGAATTTTTAGCCACCAGTGAAATAAAATATTGGATAACCTCAATCGAGCAGTGTCTAAATTAAGTTTGCCATATTGCTCAGGAAGGTAAACTGAACTCCCAACAAAAGCTGAGAATCAATTCCCTATCGCGCAAGGTCGGTAATGCAGCCTCTCAGATGGCAGTTTACTACCAATCTTTGAAGCAAAAGGCAATTTTAATGCACACCTCTCTTGAAGCACTGAGAGAAAAACAAGACCTAATGGAATGTCTAAATTATTTTAGAAAATCACTCAAGGAAACGATTCAAGAAAGCTGTGCCAAACCATATACAGAAAAAATGTCCTTTGCTGATATGGTCAAAACGACCAAATATAATTACTTGCGCCCGAATACATTCAGTTCCATAGCAATTTACCCTGAGAATAAATTAAAAACAAGTGAAGACACAAAATCACTTGTCCAGAAAATTATATGCCCCGAACAATTGAAACTACAAGTGAGAGGACTACGAAAAACTAAAAATGGAGGCCTTATTATCAACACTGATTCAAAAGAGGACATTGAGAAGTTAAAAAAATCTACCCAACTTAGTAGTTCCGGACTAAAGGTGGAAGAGCCCCATAAAAGAAGACCAAGGATTATAGTCTTAGGAATACCTACCACCCTTAGCGAACGAGAAGTCTTTGAATGCATTTTTGAACAAAATTTAGCCGATAAAATCCCTAACTTAACGCGGGGATCTTTTTTGTCCTCTATAAAACTAAGTCATAAATCGGGTAAAAACTTTCATGCAACTTTATTTTGGAAGTGCCAGCTGGCATCAGAAAGGCACTCATCAACTAGGAGCGAGTCTTCATAAATTGGACGCCATGCCCAGTTCGAGACTTCACACTTGTGACCAGGTGCTTCAAATGCCAACAGTATGGACACGCTGCAAGAACTTGCCGGGAAACAATCGACACGTGTGGACATTGTGGTGAATTAAGACATCAGTCAAATGCTTGCATTAAAAAAACTGATCCAGCAAAGTGTGCAACATGCCTGCGTTTTAAAAAACCGAGCGACCATAAAACAGGTGACCCCGTATGCCCGGCTAGGAAGATGGCTGAAAATAGGTATATTAATTCCGTAGATAATGAGGGCGCCTAAGAGCGCCACCGTTTACCTTAATTCTTTTTGCCCTAATTTATAAGTTACTAATAAGTTTAAGTTTAGTTTATATATATTTTTTACATATTGTTACTATTTATTTTGAATAATATGGATAAGTTAAGTAATGAAATCGATGCTGTCAGTTTATCAGTGGCAAAAATATGTGAAATTGATATGTGCAAAGAAATCTCTTCAAACCTGCGAACTCACTTACAATTTAACACAGAATATTCGTAGTATAAATAAAAACATGGATAATTTCCATATCCTCCTTCGAAGATTGGACACTGACTGCGACATCATCATACTAACAGAATTTTGGCTATCTAAAGCCAAAGCAACCTCACATTACTTCCAGGTAATGTGAGGTCGCTTTGGCTTTTAGATATTATATTTAATACTTTTAGTAGTAAAAATGTATATAACCAAAATGACGGTATAGTAGTCTTTGCGAAAAAAAACGAACATATCAGTCGAGGAACTTAATATGCTAGATTGTAGCAGGTTACGAGGGCGGCACTGAAAATTTCGGGAATCAAGGAAGTGACACAACATTACTATTTAAAAATGTATTTATTGCTTTTCGAAGTATTCTCCGCGAAATTTGACATATTTTTCCATACGATGGAACCAATCATTGAAGCAACCATTCCATTCGGAAGTTGGGGTCTCCAAAATGGCCGTTTTGTAGGCATCCACAGCGTCTTCAGGTGATGAAAATCTCTGTCCACGCAATTTATTCTTTATATTAGGGAAAGTATAGAAATCATTAGGGCTTAGGTCGGGGCTGTACGGCGGATTGTCTAATAATTCTACGTTTTCTTGCTCTAAAAACCCTTTTGTTCTGTGTGCGGTGTGAGAACTCGCATTGTCGTGATGGAGGATGATGCGGCGGTTGCAGTTCTCTTTACGGAGTTCAGAAACGACCTGTGGCAAACAAATGCTAGCATACCATTCTGCATTAACCGTTCTTTGTCCCTCAAGATCAATAGTCGTAACATTTTTGCCGGTTTTGGAGACAAACGTGGCCACCATTTTTTTTGCAACACTCCGTGAACGAACAATTTTTGTTGGCTTTAACTCATTTTCGAACACCCAAACTCGTGACTGGTTTTTTGTTTCGGGTTCGTACGCATATATCCAGGATTCGTTACCTGATACGATGTTGTATACAGCATTTGAGGATCCTGCGTGGAATCTTTCGAGAGTTCTGACGCACCAAGTAACACGAGCCGCTTTTTGCTCTTCACAGAGCGAATGCGGTATCCATCGGGAAAACAACTGTTTTAAACCTAATTGTTCATGCAAGATTATTTGTATTTGACTCATGCTAATGTCTAAAGTTGCCTGAATTTCGCGATATGTCGATCTTCTTCAATCAGCTTCCGCACAGCATCAACGTTTTCTTGGGTATTTGCAGTTTTTGGACGACCTTGACGGGAATCATAACTGAGCTTGACACGTTCACGTTGAAATTCAGCAAACTAGCGATAAATTGTGGTTTTGAATGGGGCTTCATCATCAAATGCAGAAATCATCCGGTCAACACACTGTTTTTGTGTTAAACCACTTCGAAAGTCATAATAAATCATCGCTCTTGAATTTTCTCGAGTCAATTCCATTTTCTCAACGACTAAACAAGTTTGAAAAAAAAACTTGTGACAAGACCGGGAATCTTTTTTTTAATAAATAAATGGTATTCGATTTTTTTAAAAATCGGATACCATTTGTTTATTGATGACCTTGTACCTTGACCTTTGCAATCTTGAACTTAACTCAGGTAAAATAATATCTTACGCAGATGATACGGTGCTACTTTTTTCCGCAAATACAGTTGACAAGGTTTATTTATACGCTCAGCAATATATATAGAGTTAATAAATGACTCCAACAAAACTTATTAACACTGAATACGGACAAAACCAAATATATTCATTTTTCTATGCGCAGCTCAACCCAGTATATAACCATTCCAGAAATTTATGCACATCAATGTTACTCAGTCACAGAGTCTAAATGTTACTGCCCAATTATTTCTAATACAAGAAATATTAAGTACCTTGGAATAATTATAGATTCTACGTTTACATTTAAAAACCACATAAACCACCTATGCAATAGAGTTCGTAAACTAATGTTTGTTTTTAAAAAAATTCGTTCTTTTGCTGATATTAAGGTAATAAAACAAGTATATTACGCATTATGTCAGTCAATACTCACCTATTTGTATAACCTTATGGGGTGGAGCAACTAAAACTACACTGTTATCGCTGGAACGCGCTCAAAGAGCTGTATTAAAAGTTGCAACATTCCGCCCTATTCTGTTTCCATCCCATCTCTTATACAAATCCTATAATGTCCTCTCAGTGCGTCAGTTATTCTTTATGAGTACGTTACTAAAACAGCACTTAAAATTGCCCTACAGAAGAGAGGTCACTGATAAAAGACGCAAAGATAAAGTAATTGAAATTAACATTAGAATAAGGCATTATTTCATGGATAGATTTTTTACATTCCTCGGCCCTGTTTTTTGTATAATCAAGTCAATGCAATTTTGTACATATATCCATTAAAAATGGCAGACTGTTAAAAGGTAATTCGAACATGTTTACAAAATTTGTCATACGATGATACGGATAAGTTGCTGATTGTCTTAATTAAAATCATAAGTAAATTAATGATAATATAGTTTACCCAAATAACCCTTATTTGTTAGTACGTTATTCATTTTATATAAGAAACAGAAAATATTTGTTAATGTATGTTTTAGCACATACACCTGAGATACAGGTTTATCCTAGTTCAGGTGCCTGTTATTGTAGACTGGTTGCGCGGAAAACCATTCGCGTTTTTATTTTTGACGGTAGGAACTTGCTGAATCATTATTCCCTTCCTAAACGATATCATTCGTACCCTCCTATCGACACATCGGGGTGATGGGGTGGGAGGGGAAAGAAGACGATTCTAGAACATCGCGCAATCACCGGAGCCGAGGATATATAAGACACGCGCGACCGACGCGCGCTCTCTTCTTCCCGCCGCAGCCGTCGTTGAACTACAACGCTTCTCTCCTGACGCACCCCTGGGGCCCCAGAGTGTCTGTCCAGAGGAGGTTCCGGAAATCGCCGCTATAGTGCTCTAAAGGATAGAAGAACCCCGGTGAGTCAATATTCCTTAATTTACTGCCTGATTGGTATTTAATAATTGTTTTAACCGCTCCAATTCTGTGTTCTCCTCATCAGGCAGGATTCCTTTCATCGATTTGGCAAGTAATAATTTAGTTTAGGGAAGAGCGAGTGCATTGTACCGCGTGCTATAGTAGTCGCTTTTACGTAAACGTAGAAGCAATCGCAAATACAGTCCACTTTAGTTAATATCTCGCGTAATAGGTTTGAGGTTTGACCGGGGAACTAGATTTTCGGCAGCCTTAAACACGTGGCTCCACCATTTTATGGTCACTTCGGCAGGATCTGGATTGGTGTTTAGTGGTTATCCAACCATTTTCTGGTAGAATTATTAAATTAATTGTGTAGATAACGCACTCTAATTTATGGAATAGACTTAAATAGTGTTCGTTTAAATTAAAAATTTGATTTGGTACTCGCAAACAGAATTATTCATTTAATAGCGGTCGTATTTGGTTAAATTTAAAGCTTATTAAATAATTGAAACGGTGTGATAGCAACCGTTTGATACGCTTACCCACAATTTTGATAAAATTATTAGGTTTAGCAAACGACGCGTAGACTCGACCGCAACGGGTGTTCGATCTAATTACGTAATACGGCACGCCGAGTGTTCATCCTACGTCGTTTATGCGTGTGAGATTAATTGTGATTAATATAACTTTTTTATAATAATTTAAAATGGCAGTTAGTGGAAGTGAAATCAAAATTAAAACGCTTTATGCCAAGAGGGACATACTCTTTTCGCGTGTGCAGAATATAAGTGATTATATAAAGAACATTAATATAGAGGCAGTGCGGGAAGCCTTTTTGAATGAAATCGAAACGATAGATACTTTGCGGATAGATTACGAAAGAATATTAGACCAAATTAATCATTTGGAATTACAAAGCGACCCGAAATACATAGTGAACTACCAACCGCTGCTGGCATTCGAAGATATGTTGTGTCGCGTAAAAAGAACTGCAAAACTCCTGCAATCTCAAAGCGAAGCAAAGCCGGAAATACAGGTACGCCCTCGTGACTCAATTAGGTTACCGCCAATAGATATTTCGGTATTCAATGATGATATTAAGACGTGGCCCTTCTTCTTCAGTAGTTTTCAAAACAATATACACAACAACCCATCGTTATCGGACGCTGAAAAATTATATTACTTAATTAGTAAACTTAGTGGCAGAGCACAGTCGATCTGCTCGGGTTTTACACCTACAGCAAACAATTACTTATTAATATTTGAAACGCTTAAAACTAAATATGAAGATAGGAGAATGTTAGCTTCCGAATATTTGAACCAGATATTCGATCTTAAACCTATATCATCCGCGAACATCAACGGCTTAGAGCAGTTTCTAGATAAATTTGTGGCATCGGTGGCTGCACTTAAGAATTTGAAGTTTAATGACCTTATGGACGTGGTGTTTCTCCATATAGCATTAAAGAAATTAGACTCCGACACCGTGCGTGCGTTTGAAATGGAGCATCGTAGCTCGGAGATGCCTTCCTTTCATTCATTAGCATCGTTCGTGCGAGATCAAATAAAGGTGATGCAGCGCTCTCCGAACGTTAAACAGGAGATTAAAAGGTGCGTCGACCGTAGACAGACTCAACCATCTAAAATAGCAGGGTCGTTAACTTACGTAACCGCTACGCCGACATCACTCCAGCATACTTGTATAGTATGTAAAGATAAACACGGTAATTTATATAATTGTGCGACTTTTCGTAAATATTCACCAAGCGAACGTTATAAGTTAGTAAAGACAAACAACCTATGTTTGAACTGCTTAAGCGATAAGCATTTAGTTGCAAAATGCAATTCGAGTTCCGTATGTAGCAAGTGCGCCAGGAAACATCACACGCTATTACATTTTGAAAATAGCAACATAGCGGCGTCAAGTAAGGCGGATAAGGAATTCACCCCTACTAAGGTCAACGATTCTAGCGGTCGACCTGGTGATGTCGCTCTGTGCTCATTGGCAAATATGGGAGCACAACCTCCTTCAACCGTGTTACTGGGTACGGCGCGTATTTTGGTTAGGGATTCGCGTGGAAACGAACAAAGCGTCCGTGCACTGCTGGACAGCGGAGCCCAAAATAGCTTTATAACACGACAATGTTGTCAGCGCTTAGGTTTAGTAATAAATAGGTCACTTTCATGTCCTGTAGTTAAAGGCATCGGAGGTACTAGTAAAGCGACACAGGGATATATAAATTTAAAATTTTATTCTCGGATAGATCGTAATGTTAACTTTGATATAAATGCACTAGTAGTAGATAGGGTCACTGAACGGTTGCCAACCGTTTCGGTTGACACCTCGGCAATGATTGAATTTAAAAATTTGACTCTAGCAGACGACACTTACGCCGTTCCTGGAAACATAGACATGCTCATTGGGGCATCGCTTTTCCCTTATCTTTTGTTAAACAATAAGGTCAGGGGCAACTCCTCGCATACCGCGCCTTACGCACTGGAAACCGTATTGGGCTATGTGATCCTTGGCTCCGCCCCCATCCTAGATAGTATTTCGGCAACCTCTTATTGTGGTATGGCTGTCGAACCGCTCGAGTCGTTAGTCCGCAAATTTTGGGAGATGGAGGAGGTGAACGTCCTACCCATAGCTAGTTCAGATGACAGGTTATGCGAGGAAATTTACGTCCGCACGACCGTTCGTGATCGCGACGGTAGATATAGTGTAGCGCTACCCCTTAAAGGAGATGTTTTATCTCTCGGCGATTCGCGTCAAAAGGCGGAAAAGCGTTTCTACAGCTTGGAGCGTAGGATGCTCGCCTCGCCCCAGTTAAAGGAAGCTTACGACGGCGTCATTAACGAATATATAAGAGAAGGTTACATATCGCTTGTGGCTTCGAAATTAGATAACTACGAAGACACACCGTCGTATTTTATACCACACCACGGAGTCATTAGAGAGGACAAACTTACATCTAAATTACGTGTAGTGCTCGACGCTAGTGCTAAAACTAGCACTCACCTGTCGCTTAACGATATCCTCTATAGTGGGCAAAATTTACAGGGCAGTTTATTTAATATAATAGTCAATTTTCGTTTGTTTAGTATAGCACTATCCGCCGATATTCGCCAAATGTTTCTTTGCATAGGGGTCCGTGAATGCGACCGTAGATTCCAACGCATTTTATATCGTTTCAACCCAAAGGAACCTCTAATGGTGTTAGAATTTAACCGCGTTTGTTTTGGTTTAAAGTCGAGCCCATTTCATGCGTTACGCACGGTGAGACAGCTCGCTCACGATGAAGGTCCCTCTTATCCTAAAGCTAAGAGGGCAATTGAGAGCGGATTATATATGGATGATTTTGTGTATTCGGTCGATAGCGTGGAGGAGGCCACCCTAACCACCGCCGAGGTTATAAGGCTCATGAAATCGGGTCAATTCGATCTTGTGAAGTGGACTAGTAATTCGCGTACGGTTTTAGATACAATCCCACTATCACACCGTCTTTCGGTGATAAAGGAATTCGACGATTCCGATACACACAAGGTGCTCGGTCTGTGTTGGTCACCAGAGTCCGACGTGTTTAGCCTTAAGGTGAATCCGCCCGTAGAGAAATGCACAAAGCGCACAATACTGTCATGCGTTGCTAGATTATGGGACGTCATGGGTTTCGTAGCTCCGGTGGTATTGTACGCTAAGCTTTTTGATTAAACAACTTTGGTTATTTGAATGCGATTGGGATGACTCGCCGCCTGACAGCATTGTTCGATTGTGGCAGCGCTTTAGAGAGGAACTTCCTTTACTAAGAGAAATTAAAATACCGCGTCATATAAATGTCGATAGAAATAGCAGCATAACGGTCGTTGGATTTGCAGACGCTGCGCAGCGAGAGGGCTTACGGGGGCGTTGTATATTTCCATGTCCAGAATAATGGTAGAAATTCGATTAGCCTCATTAGTTCTAAGTCGAGAGTCTCCCCCCGTAAGGTTGTCTCTCTGGCGCGCTTAGAGCTTTGCGCAATATTAGTACTCACCAAGCTTATTACCACAGTTATCGGCGCATGTAGGGATAGAGTTCACATAGAAAGGATATTTGCCTTTTCCGACTCCACCGTCGCCTTATGTTGGGTTCATTCTTCACCCCACCGTTGGGATACGTTTGTCGCGAACCGAGTGGCCAAGATCCAAGACGAGTTAGAAACGCGGAACTTTTATCACGTGTCCGGTAAGGAAAACCCTGCCGATTGTCTATCCCGGGGACTCACCCCGATGCAAATAATGGACCACCCGCTTTGGTTCCATGGACCTTCTTGGGTTCACTTGGATCCCTCACAATGGCCAATAACCGATTTCGAACCTTCGTCAGTGTCACAACCGCCGGAAGAGAAGAGACACGCTCTAGTGGCGAACGTTTCGAGCGAGGTTTCTCCAATCATTGCTCTGGCGAACCGCTTGTCCTCTTGGTCGAAATTATTGCGTAGCGTAATTTACGTTTGTCGATTCGCGAAGCTTTTACCGCGACGTTCGTATATCTTAGCATCCGATTACAACTATGTCGAGTCGCTAGTATTACGTGAACTTCAACGTGCGCACTTCTCCGAAGAAATTACAAGATTACAATCGAATAGAGCTTGTAGTCGCGCCTTTCAACGCCTTAAGCCATTTTTACAGGATGGGATTGTAAGGGTAGGTGGACGCTTGTCCAACTCGCAATTGAGTTTCGACCAACGGCACCCTATAGTTTTACCGCGTAAAGACCATATCATGAACTTATTAGTCGATTATCATCATAAATTGAACTCGCACGCTGGCCCCGATTTATTGATGTCGATCTTGCGTCAGAATTATTGGATTCTTTCTGCACGTAGTTTAATACGCAATCGGGTGCACAGATGTATAGCTTGCTTTCGGGCACGCCCCAAGCCGTCATTTCCGGAAATGGCGGAACTTAGATCTTGCAGAGTGATACAATCAGTAAAGCCCTTCACGCACACCGGGTCTGATTTTGCTGGTCCGTTTAAGGTCACGCTCACTCGCGGGCGTGGTATAAGATCCACAAAGGCTTACGTCTGCATTTTCGTATGTCTAACTACTCGAGCAGTGCATATAGAACTCGTGGGTGATCTAAGCACAGCAGGCTTTATGGGTGCATTTAAAAGATTTCTATCGCGCAGAGGCCCTGTAAGTAAATTATATTCAGATAACGGTACGAACTACGTCGGTGCAAAACGTATTCTATCGGAACTACATGAGCTCTTAGCTAGCAAGTATTATAATTCGGAGTTCGCTCACATTCTAGCCGAGAACCGCATTGAGTGGTCTCTGAACGTCCCAGCCGCGAGTCATTTTGGGGGCAATTGGGAGACTAATATTAAAAGTCTAAAGAGCCACTTATACCGAGTAATAGGAGATCAAATTTTGTCCTTCGAAGAGCTAAGTACGGTGCTCGCTCAAATTGAATGCGTAATGAATAGCCGCCCACTTTGTCGGACGTTATCTAGTGACCCCTCGGAACCGCTGGCTCTAACTCCAGCACATTTTTTGAATTTAACGCCTCTAAGGTATCTGCCCGCCGCGGATATGGATGAGAACAGACTTAGCATTTCCGCACGCCACAAATTATTAGATCGGTTAGTGCAATCGTTTTGGAAACGATGGAGGATGGAATACTTGCATACTTTGCAGTCTCGGCAAAAATGGAACACAGCGACAGAGCCTTTAGCTGTAGGAACTGTAGTTGTGCTCACTAAGGAGAATACGCCGCCTCTCCACTGGCCGTTAGGAATCGTCGAGGAGGTCTTTCCCGGTTCCGACGGAGTAATTAGGATAGCTCGCGTTAAGACCACGGTTGGGTCTTACCTACGTCCTGTTGTCCGTTTGTGCCCCTTGCCTCTTCCATAATTTAAATTAGATTTCTAGATTAAAATTGTAGTTGAATTTAGGTAATCTTAGCGTTAGTTAGTTATTTGTTAGTTGATCTTAGCTCTAGTTGTTTAGTTATTTTTTTGAAGGAAATCCTTCAAGGGCGGGGGAGATGGTTGCGCGGAAAACCATTCGCGTTTTTATTTTTGACGGTAGGAACTTGCTGAATCATTATTCCCTTCCTAAACGATATCATTCGTACCCTCCTATCGACACATCGGGGTGATGGGGTGGGAGGGGAAAGAAGACGATTCTAGAACATCGCGCAATCACCGGAGCCGAGGATATATAAGACACGCGCGACCGACGCGCGCTCTCTTCTTCCCGCCGCAGCCGTCGTTGAACTACAACGCTTCTCTCCTGACGCACCCCTGGGGCCCCAGAGTGTCTGTCCAGAGGAGGTTCCGGAAATCGCCGCTATAGTGCTCTAAAGGATAGAAGAACCCCGGTGAGTCAATATTCCTTAATTTACTGCCTGATTAATATTTAATAATTGTTTTAACCGCTCCAATTCTGTGTTCTCCTCATCAGGCAGGATTCCTTTCATCGATTTGGCAAGTAATAGTTTAGTTTAGGGAAGAGCGAGTGCATTGTACCGCATGCTATAGTAGTCGCTTTACGTAAACGTAGAAGCAAACGCAAATACAGTCCACTTTAGTTAATATCTCGCGTAATAGGTTTGAGGTTTGACCGAGGAACTAGATTTTCGGCAGCCTTAAACACGTGGCTCCACCAGTAGACTATTTTTAAATTAAGACTTATTGGAATAATTTGTACAGTTTATCAAAATAAAATAAATTATTATTATTATTAAATTATTATATTATTATCTCTTAAAATTGCTTTTATGACCTACATAATATTAATTACGTTTATCGAAACATGGAACTGAATTTAAACTTTATTTACTAGCTAATTATTTTTTTACATATATAATTGTACTTCGACAGTTATTACCCGTAATAATGAGTTGTGTTACAATTGAAATTATAAATGATATATTTAATGAATTGAATTCGGTTTTAACGCAATTTTTAACTGAAAGCTAGAAAACCGGTATTTGAAGTCCTGCAGAAGCTTTTTAATTCCGTCCTCCACGGTGGCAATACTCCAAAGCCGTGGAGCAGAAGTGTGGTGGTATTGTTCTTCTAGAAAGGTACGCTTTTTTGAAGAACTAGATACGGATTTCCTTTCTGAGCCGCGTCTACGTGCTGTTTTCGAGTGTCATTACGAATTGTCTCGCTTGCAGAATCTAAGACTTCCAGCCTCCCGAACGAGCTGGTTTCCGATAACGCTTCATTATCATAGACCACACACATACCCTGTGTGGAAAATTGTACAGAAGACCAAAGCGTACAATCTGCCTGTTTGCCTTGCGTATACGGACTATGAAAAAGCCTTTTAAACAGTCCCTTCAGCGATGCCAAGTTTTATGTCGGTATATCGAAGTGCTGAAGTGTTTGTACAGTAAGACTACAATGGCTAGATGGCAGAGTACGAAAACTATCCAACTGCAGAGAGGTGTAACACAGGGTGACGTTATATCCCCGAAACTCTTCACCACTGCATTGGAAGACGTTTTCAAACTACTGGACTAGAAAGGATACAGTATTAACATCAATTACCTCACTCACCTTCAATTTACCGACGATATAGTCCTTATGCCAGAATTGCTAGAGAACCTAAGCACTTATGCTCAATGACCTCAATAGTGCCTCCCAACGGATTAGTCTTAAGATAAACATGGACAAAACATGTTTAACATCCATCTCACACCTATGCCGGTAGTTGCTTGGAGCACTAATCTCTAAGTTGTTGACGATTAAATTTACCTGTGACTAATAGATCGACTAAGTAAGTCCAAATTCAGCCGAGAGGTCAATTGACGGATTCAAATTAGCGGGTTAGCATTCGTGTAATTACGACACATCTTCTCGTCAGGTACACCTCAGAACCTGAAAACGATACTGTATAACCAGTGCGTGTTTCCAGTGATGACTTATGGAACGGAGACCTAATCCTTCACTGCTGGCCGTATGAGGACGCTGAAGGTCACTCAGCGAGCTATGGAGAGGCATATTCTCGGGATTTCTCTGCGTCAAATAAATAATAAAATGCATTTATTTCAATAAAGCGTAGAACATAATAACATTTTAAAAATATACAGAAACAAAGTTTAATCGCAGTAAAAACAACATCGTACAAAACTGTTCCCCCTTAATGTAATATAATATAAATTGTTTATTGACAGCGCCAGGCATGTCCTGCGTCGGTATAATTACCAAAACATAGCTAATTTCTAAAAGTAAAACCGAAATTTACAATTACGATATTATAATTCTAGTAATATTGTAGTACAAACGAATTAATTTTAACATTATTTCTATCTACATATTAACACAAAAATGTTTCTACCGTTAGATACCGTATACTTAGACTTTGTAATCATCCAACCACTGTGCCCCCAACCGTTTTAGACCACTAAAACAATGTATTATATAAAAAAGTTAATAAATAAACAAAATTTCTTTTTTTTATAACAAATAAACACAATGTATGTCTTATATTAGAGCAGAAGCACATGGCGGGTAACCGCTACTTTAATAAATAAGATGTTATTTAACGCACGCCAATTACAAAATACCTAAGTTTTTGATTTAATTATTTTGAATTTATAATACATACATAATACACAAACACTCAAACCTGTCACCCAGAGGGGTAGGCAGAGACTACATACTTTCATTTGGCACGATCCTGACACTTCTCTCGCTTCCTCCACATTCAGCTACTTACGCATGCATGCTCGTCGGTTAAGGGTACTCCTAATTTGGCTTTATATTATTTTTGGATTTATAATATTTTTGGTTATAAATATGTACCATTTATCAGTTTTTTCAATTTGGGTAAATATAAACATATCTCTGCCTATCATTGTAAGCTTAAATAGCTCACTATACGTCAAAGACGTTTCTCCAGATTTTTATTGACACTTTTTTTCAATCTTATATATGCCGTGCCGTTATATATATATGCCGTGAACCTCGCCCTTCTAACGCTCTTAAGGTTAGTATTCCAGAACATAGAACAGTATTTTTAATTCTTCTATCACAGTTCAGGCTATCCTCCTCTAGAACACCTTACCCGCTTATATCAAGGAAGATACGAATAAGCCTTTGTATAAAACATTGGTGCTATAACGTTATTCAGAGGTATTAACGACCGTTATATACATAACATGTATAATATATATATATATACCTCGTTGGTCATCATGAGGTCCTGGGTTCAAATCCCGGGTCGGGCCAAAAAATCAATTATTGAGTTTTTCTGTCAAGAAATTCTCAGTAGTTTCCCGGAGTCAGGAAGTTGGCGGTGTCTCACCCCCGTGCCTCGGAAAGCACGTAAAGCGATCGCTCTTCCGGTCGTGTCGGTTTACCGTCCCATCGGATTACGAGAGTGAGGGAATAGAGAGTGCACCCGTGTTTGCGCATACACTTGGGCACTATAATCCTGTCCTGCGCCGATTGGCTAGCCTCCGTTGAGGCAGGCCGCCGTGGCTGAAATTCGGTCTGGAGGACATTATATTTATATATGCGTGTGTGTGTGTGTGTGTGTGTGTGTGTGTGTGTGTGTGTGTGTGTGTGTGTGTGTGTGTGTGTGTGCGTGCGTGCGTGCTTTCGTGCGTGTGTGCGTGCGTGCGTGCGTGCGTGCGTGCGGGCTTGCGTGCGTGCGTGCGTGCGTGTGTATGTGTGTATATATATATATATTGATGTATTGTATTAGTATCATGTAGTTCGGTAGTTTTGTATCGGGTAATTTATTTAGTATTGTTTAACTAATTTTCTTTTAATTTTGTACTGTCCTAAATTTGCACCACCAGGATTGACTTATGGAGAATTTCATTGAGCATTATGTCCACCCTTTATTTGGCCTGGTTGAAGGTGTGTTGCGTTAGAATATTCACTGCTCATATCATCTCATGTTTGTTGTAAGGGGCGACAAAGCGGAATGAAACTGGATACAGGTAGCAAACATGTGCCTGATAAAAGCTTAAAATAGTGAAATCGCCTTATGAGAAAATCTATTGGGAAGGCCCATATAGATTTCCTCATAGCCGAGGGCTCTCTTATGGCGCTATGTTCAGACTCATTATGGGCTGTAGTGGTAATTATGTCGACGAATCAAAATATTTACCTCAATTCTTCATCCATTCATCAATTACGGCCCTTTCACGGCCATTCCACTCCTAAATACAGGCCTCCCCATCAATTGCCTCGCAGGAGGGATTTTGCCTTAGTTGCAATGTGTAGCGGCGCTGTCGTCGCGCCACAAGCGAAAACACACCGAAGCCTAAATCGCGCTATCAACATTCCTAATCATAAACAGTATATATAGAACTTCTCCGAACTATCACTCGGAGTGTTGGCCGCTCCCCGGGCAGAACACCTTGCCCGGCGGGAGATCTCCCTTTTCCTACTTCGGCCACAGTGGTGACCCCGACGTGATCTGAACACGCAACCGACAACCTTCGGAAACTTCAAGGTTCATCATCGTCATTGAATACCCCACCCATTCGCTCCCGAGCAGATATCGTCTGCAGTCTTCATATCCTGCAAGCCAGCTAGCTTCACAAGGTTCATCGCAGCACTAGAATAATAATGCTTCCTGTTCCTTCAAGCTACTCTCTGCGCTATACAGTGTTCGGCACGGCTCTGAGCCTTACTGCTCGCCTCTGCTTCACGGCACTCTCGCAGATTACTTGCCTTCTTCTCGACTCACCGCAGACAAGGCAATCTCCTGGCACTTGCACATTCGTCGGCAACGAGGCTGCACTATCGACGTCCGGTCTGAGCAGGGGGTGATGTAGCGGCGCTGTCGTCGCGCCACAAGCGAAAACACACCGAAGCCTAAATCGCGCTATCAACATTCCGAATCATAAACAGTATATATAGAACTTCTCCGAACTATCACTCGGAGTGTTGGCCGCTCCCCGGGCAGAACACCTTGCCCGGCGGGAGATCTCCCCTTTTCCTACTTCGGCCACACAATGCTTGGCAGGCGGATTGTCAACCGCAGTGTTTTATTTTGAATTGTTATAAGAAAGATGCTGCTGTCTGTCTTCTGTCTCAACTTCTTTAGGTAGCATGTTACGACACCCACGGGATGATATGAAATTGTGGATACTATTACTCCATCACAAACCGTTCGGCGTATATTATTAACACATTCCTATCATATCTTATGCATTTATTTACTTATGATTTATTTGCAAACCAAGTACAAAAAGATGGACTCAATGCAACATGGTGCGAAGTGCAAACAGCTAAGTTAAAAATATCTATGTCTACATAATATTATTACTGTTACGAGCTTTGGGTTCGTGACAATAAAACTGCTGATTGAATTACCAAAATTTATAGGCGCTAGTGCCAGACGCCAACTTAGGCGCGCAACATTACATAACTAATATTACATATTATTTATTATCTTACTATTTTATGGGCATGCATTTGCTATAGAAGTTTATCGCACGGTAATCGATGAACTTTTTAAACTTCCAACGCGTCGGTTTATGAGACCGTCAAACACTCTATTTCATGTTTTTATTTATATCGTAAATGCTGACAGTTTACTACTTTAGCTCTATGATTTGTTACTTACTTTATTTTTATGTGAAAAATGCCTTTACACAATTATCACATCATGTGGTCGAATTTATCGTTTATCGGTTTGTAAGGCCGACGTGGGTATAGAAGATGCAACTTTTCGTATAAATAATGACTTATTATTATTGTTATATTGATCTAGTTTTGGCACCACTTAAGTTGCTATTAGTAACTAGCTGTATTATTCTATGTCTGAGCAGGAGTTGTCATGAAGAAGCAATGGCGAAGGGCAGTTCACCAGGCTGAATATTTTTAGAGGCAGCTAACTATGGCACCGGATGGCAAGAAGCTGTGGTTAATAACACCAAAAGTAGACTACCAAACTGCACTACAAGCTATTCCTAGCAAATTCACTTGACATCTCAAGTAACAGTTTTTTTTTAAATTTCGACATGCCTATGCCTATTCATTTGTCAATTTCTTTTACTAATATATTACTATCGTGGCACTTACATCTGTGGCCGTGAAAGGAAAAGGGGAGATCTCCCGCCGGGCAAGTTGTTATGCCCGCGGAGCGGCCAACACTCCTGGTGATAGTTCGGAGAAGTTCTATATATACTGTTTATGATTCGGAATGTTGATAGCCCGATTTAGGCTTCGGTGTGTTTTCGCTTGTGGCGCAACGACAGCGCCGCTACATCACCCCCTGCTCAGACCGGAAGTCGATAGTGCAGCCTCGTTGCCGACGAATGTGCACGTGCCAGGAGATTGCCTTGTAGTCTGCGGTGATTCGAGAAGAAGGCAAGTAATCTGCGAGAGTGCCGTGAAGCAGAGGCGAGCAGTAAGGCTCAGAACCGTGCCAAACACTGTAGCGCGGAGAGTAGCTTGAAGGAACAGGAAGCATTATTATTCCAGTGCTGCGATGAACCTTGTGAAGCTAGATGGCTTGCAGGATATGAAGACTGCAGACGATATCTACTCGGGAGCGAATGGGTGGGGTATTCTATGACGATGTCGAAGCTTGAAGTTTCCGAAGGTTGTTTGGTTGCGTGTTCATATCACGTCTGGGTCACCACTGTGGCCGTGAAAGGAAAAGGGGAGATCTCCCGCCGGGCAAGTTGTTATGCCCGGGGAGCGGATAACACTCCTGGTGATAGTTCGGAGAAGTTCTATATATACTGTTTATGATTCGGAATGTTGATAGCGCGATTTAGGCTTCGGTGTGTTTTCGCTTGTGGCGCGACGACAGCGCCGCTACACATCAAACACCGACGATGCATAACCGTAGTTATGAGACGGATCCAATTCTACTATCGCCTTCCGTTCGGCATTATTAACTTCCTTTTCCGGGTTGCATCGACGTTCATTTTAGAGACCAAACTTTAAAAAAAAGTTACTTGTGAGTGTTTGGTAGACTAGCGCCGGTGTCGTTCACTACAGCTTTCTAAAATCTGGCCAAACTATTACGGCTGATATCTATTGTCAGCAAGTGAGAACCATGAAGGAAGAACTAGCTGCTAAACAACCGAGATTGGTCAATCGCTATAGGCCACTGCTGCTTTACGACAAAGCAAGACCACACACTGCAAACAAACAATCACTAAGTTAGATAAGCTACAATTGGAATGTCTGCGCCCGGACCTTGCTCCAACAGATTACTATTTTTTCCGAAATTTCGGCAACTTCTTACAAGGAAAAAAATTCAACTCCGATGCGGCAGTCCAAACCGCCTTCAATGAGTTTATTGATTCTCGCCCCTATGGTTTTTTTAGTAAAGGGATCAATGAACTACTTATGAGATGGCAAACGTGCATAAAAAACAACGGCGCATACTTTGATTAATTAAATATATTTTACAAAAAAAATTGACTTTATATTCCTCCCGTACAATACGCCAACTTCATATATAATGACCTAATATTTTACCACTCGATGAAGAAATAGAAATAACAACTTTTTTACTAAATATAGACTATAAATAATGATTAATAAACTTCACTTTTATGTTTATTTCGCCACTGAAACATTTTTCTTTTGGAAAATCGAACAGTTACACAATAATTTAATTATCATCCAAAAATCTTAAAGTTAATTATCATCCATAAATTCCTTAATATTTGCAATGCTATTAATTTTTTTATATTTTCGTATTTTATAACTTTAAAAAATATTTTCTTCTCCTGTTATTACGGTATACGGTAGTCTCAATGTTAGATCAATGCACTTAATCGATTTTAATGATGAAGTTCAACTTTTTAGTATAAAAACATCTATAACAATTACTATTTTAGTCATAACACTAGTATTGATAATAAGATTAACCGTATCAATAAATCATAAACTTACTCGACTTAAGAATAATTTCTATGCGAACAATTTTTCGGGCCACAGCTAGTCCTAAATATAATAATGTAAACTTCTAGATAAATAAAAGTACGTAAAACATAAATAAATTTAATTTCCTCTTCTTTGAGTGATCCACCCTCTGAATACAGCTCCAAGATTTTTATATTACAAAGGAGACTAATAGCGGGCACGAATAGTTTCTTTGAAGAAACTTCAATGGAAATTTATCATAACACTAATCTCATTTCAAAAGCGAAATACTGCATACAAATAGGTTAAGACGAGATTAGGACGGGATTACAAGGTATTTGCATTTGCACGTACGCTTGTAGCACTAGGTATAATACGTCCCTTTTTCGTTGAGATTGAAAAGGAGGTAGGCGCCTTATTTTTCTTGTTAAGAAAAATGCTATTTCCACAATAGGATACTCTATATATTGAAGAGATAGTTTAAATACATAAAATGCACAAGGACAAACATCCGCAATCGGAAACATTAGAACATTTGAAAACTTGTTCCGTACGGGATTCAAACCCGCGAAACCCAGCGGCACAATTTGATGCTACGCCACAGAACTGACAAAACAACATCAAACGCTCTTTAGTTTTTTTTTAAACGTTGTGAAGACGTATAAAATTTCAGTTTTACGTGGGCGATGGGCATCTACCTTCAAAGAAACACTGTATGTAATAGATTGTGATTTCTATCATTTAAAATATCTTCTGTCATTTAAAAAGTGACAAAATATAATTTTTTTATTTATGAATCTAACATAAAACTGTGACAGGAAGTTACATTTCACTATATGTGATTATTTAGAAAACTTTATTGGGACGCGGTAAAATCAACATGTTTTATTTCATTTTCTTTACAAAACGTTTTCCTGTCTATATTTTACAAGTAACTCATCATTTATAATTTTGCACATTTAGACCGCGAAGCTAAGAGGCCGGGTATTACTGTCGACTTGACAAGGTCACACTATCCGCTCTCATTAAATCTGGTTTAATATTTACTTTTATTTTATCCAACGATTAGCATACAGAAAAGTTTCAACATAAACTAAATAATTGTTCAAGATGTATAAATAGATATCAAAGTTGAACCAATACCCTCTAAAAACCGCCTTTGGGGACAGGCAACCGGCTGATTAAGCTCTATTGTGCCTTATCATGAGCGACCCTCTTTTGGGAAAAGAGGGCGCAGGCGGCTACGTGCCGCTGAGGGAGTGCCTACGAAGGCAAATTAATGTTAGATATTAGAATAATTTTATTTAATTAGAGTTGGCCTGAGCCGCCAGGAGATAGTTCAGGTCGTTTGAAAGTTTATTAGGCGGGTCCGAGAGAGAGTTTCTCGGCCTGCGGACACGATAGCGAGAGGGGGGTGGGGCTGCATAAGAAGCTGCCTCACGAATTAAATGGTTTGGGTGCGACTCTGAGGCTTTGAAGAAGTTCTCAGAGAGTTTTTTAAGAAATTGTTGAATTGTTGGGAGCTCTAAGTCCCGATTAAGGTCGGCATTGCGGACGTACCACGGTGCGTTCGCAGCTCGACGACAGAAGAGGTTCTGAACTATTTGGAGTTCATTTAAAATGTTAGGGTTTGCGTGGGCAAAGACGGGGCCCGCGTAGGACATGACTGGTCGTATACATACCTTGTAGAGGGTACGCTTGTTTCGAAGGGACATTTTACTGTGTCGGCCCAACATACTGTTGAGCCTACTCAGATAAAACCGTGCGTGACGGGTTACTCTTTTGACGTGGGGCTTGAAAGTGAGCCCTGTGTCTAGAGTGACACCTAAATATTTGGCGGACGTATGCCAGGGGACAGGGGTCCCTAGCATACGTATTGGTGGAGTGTTTTTGAGACGGCGTCGTTTATAATCGAAGTGGACGGCGGAGCTCTTCTCCGGGTTCACATCGATGCGCCATTTTTTGAACCAAGCTCCTAGGTCATCAACTGACTTTTGGATCTTGTTCCGTATAAGGGGTAGTGAGACACCTTTGCAGTAGATGGCAGTGTCATCTGCAAAGAGGGAGAGTTGAACACCTTTCGACGGGATGGGAATGTCGTTGGTGAACAGGATGTACAGCAGAGGAGCAAGTACTGAGCCCTGAGGGACACCAGCCTTGATAGTTCGCTGTGAAGAAAGCGTGCCTTCGTGTCTGAAACGAAAGGTACGATGTTTTAAATAGGAGGCCACGAGACGAACTAGACGATCGGGGAGACCTATTTTATAGAGCTTGTAGATGAGGCCTGTGTGCCAGACTCTATCGAAAGCTTTGGCTATATCGAAAAAGACCGCGATGGTCTTATGACGACGAGGATAGAAACCGCTGAGGATATATTCCACAATGCGGTGAACTTGTTGGGGACATGAGTGTTTGGCTCGGAAGCCGAATTGATGGGGAATGATAAGAGGGTCGCCGTCTGTGGGAAACAGATAGCGCCTCATACGAATTTGGATGACTCTTTCGAAGAGCTCGCCCATTGCCTTGAGGAGGCTAATGGGGCGATGGCTGGAGGGATATTTCACTGCTGAACATTGTCGTTTATATCTTCGGTAGGATTTGTCAAAATCGCCGCTCTTGACGTGTGTATTAGTGCTGATATTTTATACACTTCTCGATTAGCCTTGCTGTTTATTGCCTATAATCTCCTGCTGGATATACTTCTTCCTTCTTAAAGAAACTAGAAAGCTATGGAACATGCGCTTAATGACTTATGGAATTTTTTTTTCAAATTTATCCACTGATAATAAGATACTGCAGTTTATGAACACTTTACAGCTGCCTTTTAACTAAAGAAGGTTACATATTCGTCGTTGCATCGTAGGATGGAATTCCGTACAGCCTGTGGTTAAAATATTGGCTCTCTGTATTCCTTAGACCTGAACAGCAAGCAACAGTACACGCAGTAGGTACTGCTTGCTTAATAAATAATAATAAAATAATAGAATCTAGCAACTAGAAAAAATCGCTCTGTTATATTACACTGATATTCACGAGAGCGTGATTCTTCCCCAAATTAAATAATCCATTTCTGTTTAAAACATAATTCATATACATTTTGGCTCTACCTTGGATAAAACCATTTATTACATATAAAATTTCCTATTCTTCATTATTGTTGTGTTAATCACATGATTGTATACCAAGCCATATAGCAATGCCAAAATAAAGTAAGAAAATATACGTATTTGAAAAAATCTAAATATATATTCATTGTGAGTGTTAAATATTTTAACTTACTTCACTGATGAAGCGTTTGAATCTGATAAAAAAGAATGTAAATAAACCGATTAGAAGTAATTGGACTTTGAAGCATGTTTCAAATTAATCTCCCTGTCAACGGCTCGTATTTCACAGAAAATTAAATTTTAATTTTTAGGTATGCAAAGTCACATTGAACGTACGAGTATAATATGTATATTATTGTTGTGGCGGCATTTTCGAAAATATGTACGGCATATTATTTCCATATTTAAGAGGCGACCGTAATAAATGATAAAAAACCCTCATTGCTACTATCCTATTGCTTGTGAGGTAAGGACGATATAGCTTTTTGTGTTTACATGTGCGTATTCTTTTATCATTCGCGAATAGGAGAATAACGCTTTGGAAGCTAACACTGGCAACACATTTGATTTTTTTTATTCGCAGCATTTGACATCGCTATGCAAGCAGTAGACCATCGAAATCTTCATGAGCAGTTTTTTTTTTATTTTCCGCCTTGCCGTGACGGGGAGATTATTAGCCGTGATTTAGTCAGTCACCGTGAGCCACAACCACATGACTAGTTTGAGCTCACTCTGAATAACAGTTAGAGGATTTCGAGAGTAGAGGTGTTTTTTTCCTGCTAAGTAAGACATTTGCTTAGCCCATTTGCATTTTAATTCTTGATTAACGGTAAATGTAGATGACTCCACAGTATTCTATTACTATCAGGTAGACGGTGTGCTCGTTTTTAACGCTTATTTTATAAATAAGATAATATTAGCACTGATATTATTAGCACTAATATTACACCCCGCAGCCGAAAAGAAGTCTATGGAATCATCTGCCGCAGGAACACGGGAGGCTGATGATCCCAGTACCCAATTTCCTGGCCTTGTGGCATCCGATTGTTGTATTATAGGTGAAGATAGAGGCCGGGTAGGATGGTGCGTCATTTGTTTTGGGGGCGACTGGTGGTGGTTAGGTTGCGGATATGAACGAGCGCGTTTCGGTGGCCTTTCACGTGACGAATACTGCATACCAGGTTTGAGCTGATTTAAGTGAAACGTGAACCGTCCTTGCACCCTCAAGAGTATTTTCTGAAAAAGATCAACTTATATACCACAAAAAAAAAAGATTAGAAGAATATTTTAGCTATCGGATAAGATATTTTTTACTTTTGAACAAAATGCGTCGCATCTCATTACGGCATAAATTGCCGTAAATACATGAGACAGATTTTTGTTCGACATTAAAGAATAAAGACTGTGTTATCTTGATATCGTAGGGCGTTAAAACCAATTTATTTGAATTTTCTCTAAAACATATTCTTTGAAATACCTTAATGTAATATCAAGGCATGAATATAGTACTGAGAACAAATTTTCATGTTTAGCTGAATCATTTTAATGTACTTGGATATTATTAAGTTCGTAGTAAAACAGTGCTAAGCGCGATAAATAAAATATAAAGATGACACATTTCATAACGAAACCGTTAAATTTAATATGAAATGAAAAGGCTTAAGTTTGATTTGCTTGGGAATGTTTTTGTAAATTCGTTTTTATTTTTATAATTATTAAAATTTATCGAACAGTTCAAGCTGCCCTTTATAATAAATTATTTATGGTTCAAGCGGGCCGCTCCGTCCAATGCCCGCCAAGACATCTTCGAGGTTGGACGTGCGTTGTTTTTTTTTAATTCTCCCCCGCTTTAGTATTAATTCCCTCGGAAAGTGCTGTGGTGAAGTAACGTTTTCTTTGATTCTCACCGTGCTGCAGGAGGGTCTTAAACTTCATAGTACGCTAAAAACAAACATAGGTGGCAATATATATATATATATATATATATATATATATATATATATATATATATATATATATATATAGACATAAAATAAGAACCAGCGACGAGGAGCAGCGTCAAAGGTGCATGACGTCTAGATTTGCAATTGCCCACGTAACAAACCGTAACAGTAGAAGCTCATGTCCAGCGGTGGATTTCTATGGGCTGTTTTTTTATAGAATAAGGGTGAAAAGATCCACCTAGTGGTAAGAATGCTGAGGCCCATAGACATCTACAGTTGTCACACCTGAGGACTAAAGTGAAATACGCCTCGTTTCCAGTAAAAAGGGTTGCTGGTTCTCTACACTCATCATACGAAGCGAATTTACACTGATGTTATGTAAGAGCGTGGCGCCACCCTGGCTGAGCTGACGCATTCGTGCTTCAACCGTAACATAACTGCTGCGTGGCTTTACCCCTTTAAAACGTGGTGAAGACTACAATTGCTGGGACGAGCTAACATATTGCACGCTACGTGCACACCGTGCTGCGGATTCTCTAAAACTTCATATTAGGCCGACTTAGATGGCTGTATAACTATCTAGACACGCGGTAGAGTGTCAAGACAAGTTCAGGCAGAACGGCGAGCCGCACCGTGTGTAATATTACACGAACCATTTGGAGCCACTTTTGACCTCCTCATAACTCAAAAACTATTTCACAAAAACGTTTCAAATTAGGGTCAAATATTGAGACTTGCGAGATCCATAATATGTGCTTCAAATTTCATAAACACATCTCAACGGTTATTTAGATATTAAAGTCCAAAAATCGTCATTTTTATTACTGACTGACCTATAGATCAAAACTCTAAGCCAGTTCCAGATGACCTAGAAAGTTCAAATTTGGCATGGAGATAGGTAATTAGGTAAATACAAAGAAATAATGATTTCTTATATTTACGCGAATACTACACATTGAAATAATACTAGTTTTTACGGAATTTATCGCGTATATTTAACTTTTTAATTACCCGACGTTTCGAACGCTTTACAGCACTCATGGTCACGGGCAGGACTGAGATGTTCAACGTCCATATGTCATAGTTAACCGCGGTTACCATAGATTAAAATTTAACTTTTGTTCCGATCTATGCAGTATGAACTTATGGTATCTTGAAGTCTTGCAGTTGTATGCTTGGGTTGGGATTTAATTTTATTTATTATAGGATCCCAAGCAGATGGTAGCACCCAGCCATCTTCTCTATTGAAATTAGGATGTTTTTTGATTTCAATAGCCTCGCGAATCATCCTTGGAAGGAATCGGTGTTCTTTAGTAAGTACTTATAAAAAGGTTAAAAACGACCCAACAAATATCACACTAAAAACAACTAGTGACCTCATAAAGAAACACTCCGAAAAGTTAAATCTGGACGTAAAATGGATAATACCTACGTGCGCCAAATCACCAAAATTGTATGGGTTACCAAAAATACACAAGCCCAATGCTCCATTACGTCCCATAGTGAGCCAAATCGATTCACCAACTTACAGATTGGCTCAACACTTAGCGAAAATACTCTCACCACTCAGGGGACATACAAGAGCACACATAAAGGATTCCTACCATTTTGTCAGCGAGATTAAAGACCTACATCTGGCAGACAATGAAACTATGGTCAGTTTTGATGTGCAGTCATTGTTTACATGCTTACATGTTGAAGACTGCATCTCAATTGTAACTAGAAGGCTGGAAGAAAACAACATGCCCGTAGAATATGCAGTATTACTCAGACACTGCCTTATATCTGGCTACCTATTGTGGAAGGAGGAGTTCTACAAGCAAGTAGATGGTGTGGCGATGGGCTCACCTGTATCTCCCATTGTCGCCGACATATTCATGGAAGACTTTGAGGAGAAGCCCTGCTTAGTTCTCCCATAAATCCAAGGTTCTACAAGCGGTACGTAGACGACACTTTCACAATTCTACCTTTAGATAAAGTAACTGCATTTTTAGACCATCATAACTCTATAAATTCTAAAATTCAGTTCACAATGGAGTTAGAGGCAAACAATTCCTTAGCTTTTATAGATGTGTTAATAATTCGGAATTCTTATAACACCTTGACCCACACAGTGTATAGAAAAAAAAATCCATATAGATAGATATTTTACCGGTGATTCTCACCACCATCCTTCAAAATTTGTTACCGTGGGTAAATCTTTGTTTCAGAGAGCACGAGGGATCTGTGACAGTAAACACCTGGCTGCAGAGCTCCACCATGTCAAGCAAGTTTTGCGTGACAACAAGCTTCGAGTCCCGCGCCTACGTCACAGTGAACGAGTGAAGCCGGCCACAGTCGAACGTGTACCTGCTGTACTGCCATAATATGTTAGAGGAGTCACTGACAAGGTTGGCTATATCTTGAAGCGCGCTTCCATCAAAACATACTTCAAGCCGCTGAAGAAAATTGGTCAGTTTTTACCATCGGTCAAGTGTAATGTCCCTCTGCAAGATGCAGGAGTGTACAAGCTTGATTATGAATGTGGTCTCTCCTACATAGGACAAACTAAAAGATCAATAAAAACCCGCGTTAAAGAACATATAGCTGATGTGAAGAATCGACGCTCCGGGAAGTCTGCAGTCTGTGAACATGTACAGGATCGCCCCCGTCACTACATCAGATTTGATAGACCGCAGATCCTCGCTAAAGAACACCGATTCCTTCCAAGGATGATTCGCGAGGCTATTGAAATCAAAAAACATCCTAATTTCAATAGAGAAGATGGCTGGGTGCTACCATCTGCTTGGGGTCCTATAATAAATAAAATTAAATCCCAACCCAAGCATACAACTGCAGGACTTCAAGATACCATAAGTTCATACTGCATAGATCGGAACAAAAGTAAAATTTTAATCTATGGTAACCGCGGTTAACTAGGACATATGGACGTTGAACATCTCAGTCCTGCCCGTGACCATGAGTGCTGTAAAGCGTTCGAAACGTCGGGTAATTAAAAAAGTTAAATATACGCGATAAATTCCGTAAAAACTAGTATTATTTCAATACAAAGAAATAAATCGGAAAATGGTAAATTTTTATCATTTTACTGTAATTTTTCACTTATTTGATTCTATTAGGAACACTAAACTTTATTAACAATTATATTATACTTGTAACTGTAATAATGTATGTTTGTAAGAATCAGCAATCAGCAGTCAAAACTTACGACAGCCGGTCTTAAATTTATAACGAGTTGAATACCACCCTTAACTTTTTTTTAATCCAAATTATTTCCATTTTAGTACTTATAACTAAACTAAGAGTATAGTCGATTTTCGCATTTACTACGTTATTAACTGGGATTTAGTATTAATTATTGTTTCAATATTTAGCGCATATCAATAGTGTACGATCGTCACATATAAATAGTTAAATAATAGACATTGAGATATACTGATGATAATAGATAGGCATTTCGGTAGGTACACGGCGCGCGGTGCGACCGTGCGACGCCGAAGGAGCGGCGAGCTCAAAAGCGCGAGCGCCCCGCCTAAGGGTATTAGTGTTTTCTGGCGAGCGCCGTCTTGCTGTCCGGTTGTCTCTCGATATCTGACCTATAAGGTTGCGATTTATGCCGCGAAATTCATAGGTTTTCTTAAAAAATACTTATATATTTGTGGTTATATTATTATTACAATTCTACGTATCGCGTGTATAGATAGTATAGGCAATAGTTTAAATCAAAAATTAATAATAATTTTAGCATAGTTATAATAGTTATAAGAAGTTATGTATACTTAACTCTGAATGAGTTTGAGAATGTGAACTTGTTGGTATGGTAACAAATTGCTTTTCTTGAGAACTCAACAGATAACAGGTAATTTGTTACATAATCGTCTTAAATAGTTATTTTTTTATTAGGTATATTGTACAATGCGTCGTACATTAGAATTACGGGTGGGTGACACACTTACCTTACACCATTGATTTATACGTTACACTAGATCAGTAATAACCGCGTCAAAGCGTTGCCACTGCACATATGGCCACAGCCATATTCCTAGCTAACGTCAGTTCAGTGTTCAATGTGACGCCGACAGAGTTGAACCGCGACAAAAATGGGTAAATGCGCAATGAAAGAATGCTATTCAAGGTCACAAAAACGTAATAAATCAAGCAGAATCACTTTCAACACATAACTTTTAGTTCTTGTTTTCATATAAATGTAAAAGAACCTCAAACAATTAAATAAAATTATCAAATATTGCCATTTAGGTTCAATGTTGCCACTTTTCCGCATTTGTCATTATTCTACATTAATGGGAGAATATATGAAGTAACTTAATTTGTTACCTCTGATATTAAATATTTTGGAAATTATAATAAAAACTACGTTTTAACTTTCATACAAAATAATAATTATTCTTATTTTAGTTTATTCATGAATTATCTATTAAATATATTTTATTACCTACTTATTTTCTATTAATAATTTTATATGAATTATATTTTATTACCTATTTTATATTGTTTGAATAGTACAATAAAAATACTTTTAGGTAAAATTTCATATAGTAAGCCACACAAACCCGCCATTGCATGTTAGTGTGTCTATCTTTATCTAATTTTAGCGACGATATTGTTTTCGCAACTTGTGTAAGTGAGATAGATACATGTTTATTTACAATTGTTATTAGTTTCAAAGCTACGTCGTCGCGTTTGGATAGTGGTTACACTTTTTTCGACGCGCGGTAATGTGGTTTGCTTCTCTAGTGTTTTATAACTCAATGCCTTACACCGAATTATTCCAATGCCTCCCGATGGAAGCTGCCTATTCCATGCGATCGCCGTTTCAGATATTAAGTAATGTATATGTTCACATGGAATAATTCCCTATTTGCTTAGCATATATTATTACTATCCACAAATCACAAGGCCTTAGCCTTGACAGTGCTCTTCTCGACATAGGCTCCTCTAAATTTAGCAGAGGGGGCTTACGTTGGCTCTCCAGAGCTAAAACCTTAGATCGAGTCCATCTACTTAGATCAAAGTCAAATCAATTTACAAGAGAGCTCTATTGTAGAGTACAACCGTCTGCGCACGTTATACCGCCCGACTTGGCCAAATTAAGTATAAACAGAAAATGCGTGAAAAAAATTTCGGATACTGAATGGGCATTCACTCCAACATATCAAAGGTACAATAAAATATAGAAATAAACACAAAAAAGACAATTATACCCCGTAAACGTAGAAAATACAGCAGTTTAACAAAAACTATTTGGTATTAATTTTGTTATAAATAAGTACCTACTAATAATTTATGTACAAAAAGTAATGATATCCCATCAAAAACATAAATGTGAAATGAGAGCCAAGTTCAATATTATGATATATGCCTTGGTTGTTGACTTTAACGACAAAAGAAGTGAGATCTAAATGGGCGCCAAGTTCAATGGTCAGTCCTGAAATTTATTTATAACATAAAATATCATTTCTTCTTATAACTTAGGATAATATATTGTAGCCTAAGGTCTGACTTGGCTCTCCTCCTCCGGGGGAGGATTTTTCTTCTCCTTTTCCCTCCAATTAAGTTGCACCAGAAACACAAGGCTTGCTTTATTTCCGTGGCCTCTAACATGCGCAACGTATGTTCCTGAGCCCGACACACGGAGGCCATCTGGTCAGACCAAAAACGAGTACTTAGAATCACCAGCTTATATAACCTAACCTAACCTATTTTTTAAGACGTTATTCATAAAACACAGTCAATTTAATTATAATTTCAATGGTTTCTATCACATTGCATACTCATATTGGGCATTATTTTTATATATTAATCTCTTGATCCATAAAATATATATTTATAATGTTAGTCGTCAGGCAAAACAACTCATCTGTCTTCTTTGTTTAGAGAGTTGTCTGTAGGTTTCCTTTTGATACCATGACAGCGACGAGTTGAAATGTCTTATCATTATTGGAATTTTACACTTGTTTATTCTAGTCCTATATCAAAACTCGTCAAACCGTCATCATTCAGTCCAATTATAAAAAAGGCTCTTCAAAGCTTGTTTCGTATACATAGACTGTAATGCATAAGAATTGGTTTATCTCACCTGAGTGAACCTACTCCCACACAACATAATAAATCACAACGCAAATACGGAATAAGGAAATTTAATATTATTCATTTCATTATATTAATGAAAAATTATTCCATTTCATCTATTTAAATTAGAGCTATATACTTAATTAGCTACTGAGTTAGCTACTTAAGTTAGAGTTATATATCCAATTAAATTTGATGGTATATGCTGTAATAGGTATGATTTCAATAAAGTCCAAATTTACAATATACAATTATCTTATGAGTTCCTAGACGTAGGTTTTGAGGTCCCTAGATTAAGCTCTAGTATTTTAAAAAATGGACGTCGTACTTAAGCTGAAGAAGAGCGACATACATTTTTTTTCCTTTTTTTTAAGTTTAAAGGTGACAAACGAGCACACACTCCACCTGATGATAAGTGGATGCTATGGCTCATAGACATCTACATTTATCCTCGATTAAGAATCCAAAGGCAGATGCGTTGTCACCTCTGAAGACTGAGATGGAATGCCTCGGTTCCTGGACAAAAGGTCTCCGGTTCTCTACACTCACCATACAAAACACAGCCATTCGTACTAACCTAATTTAGCTGCAGAGTGGCTATGTAACGTATAAATATTTCATATTCTATTCTATTTACTTCATTTGTACCTTTTTACATATCTGCGGAAAAGATCAAAGGTAGCATATTATTTTTGGCGGAGACTTGTGTGTCCGTTTCTTCAGTTCACCCTAGTTCATACTTGCCATAGTTGCCACATTTGGCAGGCGGGTTAACAACCATAGTTTTAGTTGTTATTACGAGGATGCTGCTGCCCATCTCCTGGGTTATCCCCCTGTCGCCTCTTACTACACCCACTAGATAATGCGGGATATTCTGACGGCGCTCGTACATGGTTAAAGTGTTTGTAGGAACCTACAAATAACTGTAGAAAATTGCAGTAAAGCATGGTAGTAATATGTACTTAAGTCCTAAAACGACAGCTAATTCAAACAAAACCCTGTTCCCTACTCATATCTTCGCGTATGCGCAGTATATAGTAGTGTCGCGCATGCGCGGTCGGTTTTTTTATCATAGAATAAACGTAGAGGTAGAATGTTCAGTACGTAGCTACAGATTGTATTGTTAATTAGGTAAATCATATCGAGTAAAATTTTTAAAATCTGTCATTTATTTTGTATATTATAACTGCTAATTTAATACAATATTACATATAATATTATATCACAATATTTTAATGATATTTTATCTGAATACATTTCAAAAGGTAAATAAACTATGTCAAATATAAAAAGAAATATACTAAATGTATATTTAACAAAACTTATTAATATAGCATTTAAGTTACAAATATATTTACTTATATTAGAATAAGAGACGTTCATAAATGCTGGGCACGCGAGAGTTAAAAATGGACGAATTTATTCCACTTCGATTTGGACGTGGAAAAATAAAATAAAAGATAATGAGCATTGGGGGATGCCCATTTTCGGCCATGGAACGCCCAACAATATGCATTTGTTAAAAAAATATATCTTTATTTATGGTTATTAATCGCGGTATTCATTTATCCTAAAAAGATGGGAATAATTTTGCACAAAAAAGGTACTGAAATGATAAAAATAAAATTAGGTAAATGCGTAATTCATTAGTTTGTGGATAAAATAAAAAATGTTGCCAGTCACAAATCTCATTAAAATCGATTACCCTTTTTTAATCGATTATTTACGGTCTCATTATTACAATGCTAATATAACTTTTCGATAATTATTATGGTGTTATGATATAGGTGTAAAGCAACCGTTGACAACGGATATTTATCCAATGCAGCCGATACGCAACCGTTGTCAACTAGTTGTTTATCCGACTACAGACGAAAAAGAATGGTTATGTTTTTACTGTATGTGCGGGTGACTAAGCTGAATCGCTTTTTGCAATGGTGCTTAAAAACTACTTGACCGATTTAAAAAATTCTTTCATCATTACAATTCTATTATGACTGTTAAACGTACGATGCATTTTATGATAGAGAACGCTACTTTCAACGAATATATTTATTTTGCTAAACTCGTAAAATCCTTTCACCGCTATAATGTTATGTATATTTATAGATATCTAATGTAGGATGCATTTTTATTATAGAAGGCGCTACTTTCTGTGAATATGTTTTTATTAGCTAATCTCGAAATACTTGACCGATTTTGAAAATTCTTTCACCATTACATTGCTAATGAGGGCGTTAGTTGTGTGATAAAATTATATTATTAAAATAATAAATAAAAGTAAATACCTACCTAAGATGATCAAATCCTATTATTATTTTTAAAATTTAACATTCGTATTTACATACTTTACCTACTTAGGTTGATTGTTTTAGATATAGGTAATAAATCTAAAATAAGAGAGCTTCACTTAAACGAAAAAATAATAATATTAATTAACAAAACGCTACTGCAGAATATAACTGTTATTCTTATCTGTTCTTAACAATACATTTAAAATGGAATCATGTTATGATAATTAAACAAGTGAATTTTCAGCTGATTTACCATGAACTGTTTAGAGCATAACAATACGCTACTCCACATTTAAACTGTTCTTAAAACTACATTTAAAAAGAATTTAAATAAATAAAAGAAAATATATTTACTAATTATTTCATTGTATTTATGTTAGTTATTATATATCTGACAGCTAGGAAATATGTCATGCGAATTTCAAATGAAAATGAAATCACAATTTAACAAGTAATAAGGTACTAGAGAATTCACAACTAAATAGTCGCAATTGTGTTATTTTGTTTGTTATTTTTCTAATAAATTCTCAAGAACTCATATGGAGTGATATTGCCGATCACATTATAGTGTGACAAGAGTTAAAAGGAATTGTTCAACAGTTTTTAGTTTATTTATTCTAGTGCTGATATTTGATAGTGATGAATGAATGAAATGATGAATTTGTTTTATTTTTTAACATATGCACAAGCTATATCTGACAAACATAATAGCTTATTTATAACATGGCGATAAGATTAGCTAGCTAACACCAGATAGTTACGAAATTGACAATTTTTATCAAATACCAAGAAATGAGACAGTCGATTTTTAAGTGAGTGTCATGATTGCTGGCGAAAGACTGATAAAGCAGCATCACGTTAAACTTTAGAACGGGAACCATCTGAATCATCTAGTCCGTCCTCGTTGCAGTCTAAAGTGAGTAATGTATTGAACCTAGAACAACAAAGCTTAGATCATACATCGTACAATATACTGCTGCCTAATTTTGTGAGAGCATCACTCACACAAAATCAATGTTTTTTCCTGGTTGTAACAATTCCAATCAACTCAATGTTCCATCAGCATTGCGGGTATCTCTTTTTTCGAATACAATTACTATGTACCTCCAAAATGTAGAATCAGTAACTACCATTTAAATAGTAACTCTTGGTATTTACTTTTAGAATCAATATATAACCATATTAAAACATTTAGTGTAGCACAAATTATAGATTTTTCTACATTATTGTAAAAATAGACAAATAGCTTATCAAAGGCACAATGCCAACAAATTCTGTCTGAAGTTCCCAAAATGTCAAGTAAACATAGTGGATGTTTTGCACTTGCTATATATTTGTTGAAAGTAAGAACAGGAGATAGTGATGAATGAATATAGACATTATTGCAAGTGCCAAGAAACAGATTAGAGCGGCTTATGAATATGGCCCTTGAAATATTAAATCAGGATGTTGTTCCTATGAATTTTATCCATCGTTACCACTCTTTGTGCCAAATTCCATTCAGTAATTATCATATTATATTAGAGGCAAATAATTTCTTAGCTTTCCTAGATGTTTTTGTTATCCAAAATCCTAACAACATCATAGGTCACACTGTGTATGGAAAAAATACCCATACAAACTGATATTTAAGCGGTGAATCTCACCATCATCCTTCACAGTTAGTTACCGTGAGCAAATCTTTGTTACAGAGAGCATATGGGATCTGTGACAGCAAGCACCTGGCCGCGGAGCTTCAGCACTTCAAGCAGGTTCTGCACAGAATCAAGCTTCGGGTCCCGTGTCTACGTCACAGTGACCGAGTGAAGCCGACTTCAGTTGAGCGTGTGCCTGCTGTACTACCGTATGTCAAGGGTGTCACCCCAACCAGATAGACATACATCAGATTTGATAGACCACAAATCCTCGTGAAAGAACCTTAATTCCTACCAAGGATGATATGTGAGGCTATTGAAATTAAAAAAAACATCCTAATTTCAATAGAGAAGGCGGTTGGGTACTACCACCTGCTTGGGACACTATAATTAATAAAATTAAAACTAAACCCAAGCATACCACTGCAAGACTTAAAGATAGAGTAAGTTCAATCTGCGTAGATTGGACTATAAAAATAATAATAAAAAGCTGAAGGTACTCCATGTTAATACTGACATTGGAATGGCAGTCACCTCAGTCCCCCGTAACCATGGGTGCTATAAAGCACCTGAAACGTCGGGAATCAAAAGTTAAAGAAATTAAAAGCAATAAAATTAGTAAAAATAGTCGTTAAAAAACTGTATTTGTGAAAATAAAAACTTTTATATCATAAAAATCCCGACTTTTTTTAAACCAATTCCTTAACCATTTCATTATTTTAATTGCATATTATCATTTCCATATGCTTTTATATGTGGGCACCCATGGCCGAAGTGTCTACGAACTTTGGGCATCCCCCTTTAAATATAAGAAATTTAGCTTAAGTATGATTACTTATACTTGTTTCTACAAAAAATTGTGCATAATATTAATATCGTCCTATACTTAAATACCCACAAAAATGTCGCATCTGAACAAAATAATTTCATAATCATTGAATGAGATCGCGTCTTAGAAATGATTATCTTTATTATTTATCTATTATACCTTTCTATTAATTAAGTATCTTATTCACCGTTGAAAAGTTATTCCTTGGTATTTGCAAACATTTCTTAAATTATTTGTGCAATATCTAAATACACACCATGGCATATTTTGTCAAGAGATGTTTTTTATATAATCAACCAACACGTGTCATCTCACTAGTTCCTGGCGAGTGAATGACCATAGATAATAGTGTATATACGGAAATAGATAAGAATCTCTAACGCAAAAATTTACCTTGATAACAGCGCCACCTGGAAGCTAGTTTATTAACTACAATTACAACTATACATAACTGTAGATATTTTATATACCTGTTCTGTACTTTCATATTTTTATTTTTATTAAGTATTTTGTCGATTTCTAAATAACAGTAAAAAAATTGAGTTATTTAGAAATTGGCATAAACACTCTCGATAAATTGTGGGATTATTAGGCAAACAGAAAGATTTTCAGTATTGTCAACATTTTTATTTGACAATTTTAAACAAGATTAGGTATATTTTGAAAGCAAAATAACACCAAAATGTCAGATGTAATAAAATTTCATATTGTTTGTACATATGTAGAAAGTAACACAAACCATCATAAAAATTACAGGGTTGAAATGAACATATTATTTTATAGTTCTTTTATTATATTTATGCCACTGCACCAATAACAAAGTCTACCTTAAAGCACATTCTTGAGCGATCTGTTTTGTGATATACACAAGCAATTTACGATAAAACACTCAAAAATATGAAATAACAAGAAAAATGTACATGCACTCAGCAGACATATTTCTTATAATGTTTTTTTTTTATTTGAATCAGTGTCGCTTAATGAAACAAATCTTAAACTCCTATTTCTTACTATTACTCCTTATAATATAAACCTCATGTATGTAGCAAATATAAACTAACTTGAATTTAGAACCATGAAGGGATTTTTTATTATTTATTATTTTTGAAGACAAAATTAATTAATTTAGTAACACTGATATTATATATATAGCTAATTAATTTAATAACATATAAAAATAACTTGCATAACAGAATATGATTTCCTTTAATTAACTTTTGTTCCGATCTACACAGTATGAATTTATGGTATCTTGAAGTCTTGTAGTTGTATGCTCGGGTTGGGATTTAATTTTATTTATTATAGGATCCCAAGCAGATGGTAGCACCCAGCCATCTTCTCTAATGAAATTAGGATGTTTTTGATTTCAATAGCCTCGCGAATCATCCTTGGAAGGAATCGGTGTTCTATAGCGAGAATTTGTGGTCTATCAAATCTGATGTAGTGACGGGGGGCGATTCTGTACGTGTTCACAGACTGCAGACTTCCCGGAGCGTCGATTCTTCACATCAGCTATGTGTTCTTTAATGCGGGTTTCAATTGATCTTTTAGTTTGTCCAATGGAGGAGAGACCGCATTCACAATCAAGCTTGTACACTCCTGCATCTTGCAGAGCTTGACTGATGGTAAAAATTGACCAATCTTCTTCAGCGGCTTGAAGTATGTTTTGATGGAAGCGCGCTTCAAGATGTAGCCAATATTGTCAGTGACTCCTCTAACATATGGCAGTACAGCAGGTACATGCTCGACTGTGGCCGGCGTCACTCGTTCACTGAGACGTAGGCGCGGGACCCGAAGCTTGTTGCCATGCAAAACTTGCTTGACATGGTGGAGCTCGGCAGCCAGGTGTTTACTGTCACAGATCCCTCGTGCTCTCTGAAACAAAGATTTACCCACGGTAGTTAACTGTGAAGGATGGTGGTGAGAATCACCGTTTAAATACCTATCTGTATGGGTCTTTTTTCTATAATATGGCTCAAGGTGTTATCAGGATTCCGAATTACTAACACATCTAGAAAAGCTAAGGAATTGTTTGCAAGCGGATGGTAGCATCCAGCCATCTTCTCTAAGAGAAGATGGCTGGATGCTACCATCTGCTTGGGATCCTATAATAAATAAAATTAAATCCCAGCCCAAGCATACAACTGCAAGACTTCAAGATACCATAAGTTCATACTGTGTAGATCGGAACAAAAGTTAAATTTTAATCTATGGTAACCGCGGTTACTATGACATCTGGACGTTGAACATCCCAGTTCCGCCCGTGACCATGAGTGCTGTAAAGCATTCGAAACGTCGGGTATTTAAGTAAATTAAAAGTGAAATATACGCGATAAATTCCGTAAAAACTAGTATTATTTCAATGTGTACTGTTTGCGTAAATATAAGAAATCATATAAAATACCTAAAAATGCAAGATTTCTGATCCACTATAATTAAAATAGTATTAATTGTTTCATAAATCAATGACTAGATGGCGGTAGTTTAACCAACAGTGAAATTTCTTAGAAGATACAATAGTACAAAATAGTGTTTTAAAAAAGGCAGTAAAGTTTTTATTAAGTAGAAGAAGATATATCATATTATAAAAGATATGAGTTAAAATTTATATGATTTAATGAATGATTTCAAAAGGAAGTTTAGGCCCATCTAAATCTTATACTCATAACTTTTTCATACTAGAAAAAGTAGCGCATCTGTCATATTACAAACGTCATATCACAACACGACGTAACCAGGGTCGGATTTCGTAGTATAATTATCCTAACTATACCATTATTTCATAGTTTGTAGTACATAGTATCGTAATAATACTAAGCGCAAATACCATCATTTTACCTAAATATCGACTTGTATTATTATTGGGTCCTTTTACTTTTTAATATTAACCCTACGATATCGAGAATTTCTGTATGGTATATGAGTACCGCGTTTTTTAAATAAAATTAGAATTAGCTCCCTTTCTGGTCAATCGGTGCTCGATCGATGCATTTATGTTGCATCCTTGATACAACTATAATGAGGGACTACCACGATAAAAACTCTATGCTCCAGAAGCAATCTGTTTGAAAACAGAATTTCAAAATTATTTATGAATCAGATTTTCAGATTCAATTAAGCAGATATGGTTTCTTTTATACTCTTTTCGTTTTATCCTTATTGAATATAAAATATATTAGGTACCAATAAACAAAATTAAACTTATTCTAAGTTTTTTGGACGAAAATAAAACAGAAATAAAAATAAAAACGTCAAAAACGAAACGTATAGATAAACTAGACGCGTGACGCCAAAATCCCGCCACATGGGAAAAAAGAAACATGAAACGTCAAACGTGATATAATTTTTTTAAAATAGTATAATTTTATTTTTCATGTACAATATTTTTGAGGGTCTGAATCCAACCCTAATATTGGTAACGTAACTAAACGAACTGTAAAATAAAACTTTAAAAATGCGTTCATATAATTATTTAATTGTAACAAAATTAATACAGGGTTATTAACCGATGATACGATATCCCATGTTCCTTTTTAATCTTCGTATCGTAATTTTTGCATTCTTTTACCATGTAGCTTGACATATTTATGACAGACAAATCTGTCCTGCGCGCGCACTGCTGTCGACCGATTCGCGTTGGCCCTAAACTGTAATTTTAGGGCCAGCGCACTGGTCCGTTTTAGTTGTTCGGCCGGCCCGGTCCTTATGCTAGTAATATAATATAAGTCAATGGATTTAATGAAATATAACTAAATTTTAAATTTAATTCTACAATTTTAGTCTAAAATTGTAGTTGGGTTAATTTGTCAATTTACTTTGAAATCTATCAACCACATTGTGTTCTGAACAGAATATTCATGTAGTGTACGTAAAAATAAATATATTGTTTTACTAAGGTCATTTTCGTCGTTTAAGCTTTAGTGACCTTAGACTTGATTGATTAAGGTTAGGCGTACAAATTTGTCTCAACGGATTTTGTCCTAAGCTGATTGTAAAACCTCAGTTGTTATTTGCTAAATATATTCTACAGTCAGTTCACGTTTGTTCAGTTTAGTTCACAATTCAGTCTTGTTCTTTATCAGACTAAAGAGGCCACTGCTGGACATATAACTATATCGTTGTAATGAATTTGCATAAATTGTCGCACTTGGCATTTCGACTGGCGTAAATATGATGGTTATGACCTCTAATCGCTTCTTACGATACCCACCGGACGAAATGGGGTGATGGAAGAGACATACAGTAAAATCTTCTGTCGTTAGTACAGTGATTTTTTAAATTTACGCGAACACTACACATTAAATAAAACCACTTATACGGATTTTATCGCGTTCAATTTACTTATTTCGTAATTCCCGACGTTTTGAGCGCTATACAGCACCCATGGTCAGGGGAGGGGGGTTAGTTGTTTGATATCCCAATGTCATAGTTAGCCCTTCAGTTTTTGAATATTAATTTTTGATCCGATCTACGCAGAACGAACTTACAGTATCTTGAAGTCTTGAAGTTGTATGCTTGGATTTTGGTTTAATTCTGTTAATTATAGGATCCCAAGCAAATGGCAGCACCCATCCATCTTCTCTATTGAAATTTGGATGTGTTTTTATTTTCAATAGTCTTTCGTATCATACTTGGTAGGAATCGGTGTACTTTTGCGAGGATTTGTGGTTTATCAAATCTGATGTAATGGTGGGGACGATCTTGAATATGTTCACAGACGGCAGACTCCCCGGAGCGTCGGTGCTCCACATCAGCTATATGTTTTTTACGCGGGTTTTTATAGATCATTTTGTTTGTCCTATTTAAGAGAGACCAGATTCACAATCTAGCTTGTATACTCCTGCATATTGTAGAGGAATATTACTTCCATACACTTTATTATTATTATATTTTTTATTCCGTAACTCCTCTTTATGGGGTGATATCCTTAAATCGGCCTTAACGGCAAGATGTTAAGGAAATTATTTGTTTACATGGATAAATGTCTCCTCATAAGTGCAGTTGTCCTCAAGATAACAGCCTTTTGAATTTTATCGAGCACAGATCTTTGCAAACCTTTGGGTATAATATGTCGCAGCAAGAGCCTGACAGGCACCGGTGATGTGCTGAATTGTTTCGAGGCTTTGTCTACAGCATCTGCACAGTTTATCCTCTATCTCAGCTTTAGTTATGTACTTCAGATAGTTCCTTGTAGGAATAACCCGGATAGCTATCATGAATCCCTCTGTTTCGGTGAATATTCCTCCTCTACAAATATATATTATAATTAAATAATTATATTATATTATATTTATTATTATTAATTTTATATTATTATTATTATTATATATATTTTTGATATTACACATATTACGTCCATACATTTGATGGATGGTAAAAATTTACTAATCTCTATTTGACGTTTCAAAGGGAGCTGGGTGTGATAATATTCCACCATTATTCTAGCGTAACTGTGCAAAGACTGTCTTTCTTACCCAGAATTTGGAAAAAAGCGCACGTGGTGCCTAAATTTAACGAGGGTAGCAAAAGTAAATTTGAAAAGTATAAGCGGATCTCAATCTTAAATGCAATTAGTAAAGTCTTCCCAAAAATAGTTTTTGATACAATATATCCTGATATAAGTAAAGGCTTTCCAGCTACCCAGCACAGATTTTTTACATGAACTTCTACCTAGGTGGATTGAAAAGTACTCGGCCTAACACAGATCCATTCAATTCTAAAAATCAAATCTACCCACATTATTTAGTTCAGTTCAGACTAGTTCATTGTGTGAAGTTCGAAACGTGTGCGATAATTAGTTGTGATTTTATAAATTTATTAACAAAGTAATCGGACATAATTTCCGCGAATGGAGCAAATCGAGCAGCGTGCCGTCATTAAGTACCTCCATAAGAAGGGGCTATCATCAAAAGCCATCCATGATGACATGGTCAGTACATTAGGCGATTGTGCTCTGTCATATTCATCCGTCAAAAAAATGGATAGCAGAATTTAAGCGTGGTAGAGAGAGTGTGAAAGATGAACCCCGCTCTGGAAGGCATTCGACGTCAACTACTGACGAAAATATTAAAAAAGTACTTGATTTAATAATGGGACACCGCAGATTAAAAATTAGAGAGATAGCCGAGATTATAGGCATCTCTTATGAACGAACTCAAAACATCATTGTCAACGAGTTGGGTTTCCACAAGGTGTCTGCGAGGTGGGTTTCGCGACTGCTTTCAGTTGAACAAAAAAGGACGCGATTGACTATTTCACGCGACTGTTTGGAGTTATTTGAAGCCGATGCAGATGATTTTTTGAATCGTTTTGTTTCTATGGACGAAACATGGGTTCATTACTGTACACCGGAAACAAAACAACAATCAAAACAGTGGAGAAGACCTGGTTCACCACCCCCTAAAAAAGGCTAAGTCGATTTTGTCGGCAAATAAGGTGATGGCTTCAGTATTCTGGGACTCGAAAGGTGTGATTATGATTGATTATCTTGAAAGGGGTCAGACTATAAACTCTGATTACTACTGCACCTTACTACGTCGTTTACGAGAGGAAATAAAAGAAAAACGTCGAGGAATGCTTAGAAGAAAAGTCCTGTTTCATCAAGATAACGCCCGTGTTCACACGTCAGTACAGTCAATGGCTGAAATTCACAACTGTGGCTTTGAACTGTTACCGCATCCGCCGTATTCACCTGATCTGGCACCATCAGACTTCTTTCTGTTCCCTAACCTAAAAAAGCACTTGGGAGGTCAAAGATTTTCGACAAACGACGAGGTCAAAGCAGCTGTAGACGCATATTTTGACTCTAAGGAAGAATCATTTTTTTTCAACGGTCTAAATGCTTGGAAGGGGAGGTGGCAAAAGTGTATTGAACTTGATGGTGATTATGTAGAAAAATAAAAATATAACTGATTTAGTATGTGTTTATTTTCTTGGTTAGGCCGAGTACTTTTCAATCCACCCTCGTATCTCTGGTTTGGCTCTGGTTTGGGTTGTGTTAAAAAAATAATATAAACTATTATTTTTACTTATACACTTTTTTACTTTTACACTTAAAGAATTTGAAAAAGTATTTTATCCTTTTAATACAAGATTGACTAATAAGTTTTTTGGTTTAGATTTCTGTGTGAAACAGAATCTTTATCTTCGTCATCACTTTTTACTCACTCTCGGAACAAAAAGGAGGCAAATAATTTGCCTCCTTTTTGTTCCGAGAGTGAGTAAGATCAGTTGTGAAAATAGAGGAGATAGAAGGTTATATAAAAATGGGCCTTATATTTTCTAATTTCAACATAGTATGTATAATAAGGCCATTATTAACTAAGAGTAATATTAGCGTTCGCATTTGAAGTAGTATACTTAAAATAAAAAAACAATTTATGATAACTTAGGACAGGAAATAAATAATTAGAATGAAGCCATCAATCCTTTAAATATATATATATATATAGTAGACAAACACAGAGGAGGCGCCAACGAATATAATTATTTGATCAAAGTAATTTACCTGTAAGTATTCTTCGATCAAAATTATATGAAGTCGACGTCCCCTCTGTGTACATCCCTACTCTGCTATATATCACTACCCACCCTTAGTGCTTGCTTGCATTTTAATTATTTTTCCTAATTCTAGTGGATATAAATTCACAATGATATTTAGTAGTATAGTTGTAGCACGAATGGGTCGGCTCGACCGGGGTAGGACCACGCTCTCACAGAATACCAGCGTAAAATAGTAGCTTAATGCTGCTGTGTTTCGTATGGTGAGTGTAGAGAACCGGAGACCCTTTTTACAGGAAACGAGGTAGGTACTCCATCTTAGTCCTTATGGGTAACAATGCATCTGCATTTTGATTTGCAATCGAGGATAGATGTAGATGTCTATGGGCCGCAGCAACCACTTACCATCAGGTGGACTATGTGCTCGTTTGTCACCCTATCCTATAAAAAAGGTGTATAGTGTTGCCAGTGGGAGCTCGTATAGGTTGGGATACCAGTAAAAATCTAATTTTTCCGCCGGAAGGTCAAAACTCGTGTGCTTCGGTCCGTATAATTTTGATCGAAGGACACTTACAAGTAAATTAATTTGATCAAATAATTATATATAACAAAATAGATAATGATATAATATTGTAGTAAATACAATTATATCCATATATTTACATACATATTCATATTATAAATATATTTATATGCTTAATAACCATATAAACATAGTTCTTATTCGGTTTAGTGATGTGTCCCTTAAGTCAACCATTTGTGCCAAAAAGACTCCGTTAAAAGGCACTTCATATGTGCTGTCCGAGTTTCTTACTCGTCAGCGTCAAGGTTTATTCATTGCTGCACGTAAGCACTTTGATATTAGACAAGTTTGGTCACTCGATGGTAATATACACGTCAAGTTACCTTGTGGTAAGCACCATCGGATGACGGACACCAAGGACCTCGATGAGCTCATTACACAGTATGAACAGCCTGCTGCATCGGATCGACCATCTGATTCTACGTCGAAGAAAGTGTCACCAAATGTTAACAGTGGTAGTGCACCAAAGTCGACGGTGAGGTCCAAACGCATAATTCGCAACAAATAACTCATCGACTTTATTCTCATGTTGGATTTAATTTGTAAGCTGTCGTTATTATTGATAATAACTGGGCATATTTGTTATGATACTGTAATATTGGTAACATAATAACTTTTATTTACCTACATATTAAGTAATATTTTTTTAAATTTTTAACTGGCTTTACGGCTCTGGGTTCTAGCCCTTCTGAGCCTAAGTAATATTTTGCTGAACTAAGACCACAGATAACATATTATAACTAAGACATAATATTCACAGATGTGAGATGACATAGACAGACGGTTATGTTTTTGGCTTTGGTTACATGGCCTTCTGCCATACTAACTACATTACTATTGACAGAATATGTACACAAGTTATACTTGATTCTACTTTATTTTAGTTATATGTAATAATCTAGCCTAATTACTTATTACTTTGTTTTTTATTATATTTTCTTTAGTTTTTTTACTTTTAAATGCTTTGCTCGTTTATTGATTTTCTTTTTCTATTTTGTTTTAACTTGGAATTTGCTTTGCTTTTATTTTCCTGGTGTTATTTTTATATTGTAAACAATTATCCGGAGGGTGATGTATGGAGATATACATATATTTAGTTATTTTTTGTAATACTCAGTTATAGTTATTCGATAAAATTTTATTATTTTAAATATTTATGTATATTTAGTATTATTTTATTATATTATCATTATAATTTTATTATTTTAAATATTTTTATTTAATGTCAGATGATGAATCTTTTTATTCCACTTGCAACAGCTCCTCTTCCCTTTCACTTGTTGATGCTTCGGTTGAGCCTGCCATGCTACGTACGCTAATATACAATCTATAATTAAAATCTCAAAAATTGTTAAACTGTTTTCACATTTGCCACTTAAATGTACAAAGTATTCCTCAACATCATACGTCCTGGATACTTTCTCTTCTAATGCAGTTCATGCTATACTCATATCTGAAAGCTGGCTCAAGCCAGAACTCTCTTCCACGTCTTATAGTCTTCCAGGTTATATTTTACTCCGTAACGACCGCACTGGTAAAAGAGGCGGAGGTGTTGCTATCTATCTGCGTAGTAATTTACCTTATAAAATATTAAACACATCTTGTTCCCTATATTCCGGTTCAATGGAATATATTTTTGTTGAAGTTAATGTCAATAGTGTTAAAGTGTTTCTTAGAGTTGTCTACTGTCCACCTCTAGTGGACTACTTCTCCGATTTGGAAGTAAATTTATCGCCTTACAGTTCTGCCTACACATTTCACTTACCTGCGAGACTTTAACGCTGACCTATCCGGGGTTTCTATTAAATCTTCCAAACTGAGGTCGACCATGTTGTAGCATAATATTACTATTTTGCCTCTAAATGCAACACATCACAACTTCCACTCTGCTGACACCTGACTCGACCTTATAGCCGTCTCCTCCGTTGATCACGTTGTCAATTATAAACAATTCCCTGCTTCTGGATTTTCACGGCATGACCTGCTTTATCTGTCATATAAATTAAAGTCTCCCAAGCCTTTATCTGTGTCCATCTCTATTCGTAGTCTTGCTAGAATAGACATGGACAAGCTTAAATGTGATGCGAATGCTATTAACTGGTCATCTGTATATACTGCTTTCACAGTTGATGAAAAAGTCGAATTCTTTAACAGCAACATATTAGGACTGTATAATGAACATGCTCCTAAACCTGTTGTTCGACTGAAGCATCGTCCTGTTCCATGGATCACGATTGGGGTAAGAATGGCTAAGGCTAAACGCGATAGAACTTTCCGTGCTTTCAAGAAGAATCGCACTGATGTAAAGTGGCAAGCATATAAAGCTGCAAGAAATCGATGCAATCAGATGGTGAGAGCTGCTAAACGCCGTTATATCCACGAACTACTTAATTCATCTTCAGCTGATATATGGAAGTTTCTGAATACGCTTGGATATGGAAAATCGCAATTTAACTATAATAGCGTCACCTTTTCTCCTGACGATTTTAATCGTCATTTTCTGTCTTCTCAAATAGTTTCTGAGAATAAGGAGGCATGGAAGATATAAAAGAGATAGCGAATGCTATCTCTTTTATATCTTCCATGCCTCCTTATTCTCATGAAACTTTGACTTTTACTCCTGTAGACGAAGACGAGGTACGTAAAGCACTTTCCTCTATTAAATCGAAAGCCGTTGGATGTGATGATGTGAGTAGGGTAATGGTTTTGCACGTGCTGGATTCTGTTTTACCCGTGATAACTCATGTAATTAACTTTTCGCTGACGAATGGTACTTTTCCAACTCTCTGGCGTAAAGCCTTTATTATTCCCATTCCAAAATCTACTGAATACAGCGCTTTATCTAATTTCAGACCAATTTCTATCTGCCTTTTCTTTCTAAGGTTCTGGAAGCTGTTGCTCATAAACAGATTTCTTCTTTTGTTTTCTCAAAGAATATTCTTTCCCCTTATCAGTCTGGTTTCCGCCCGGGTTATTCTACAACTACTGCTCTTCTCAAGGTTACGGAAGATATTCGTGAGGGGATGGAAAAATCAAAACTGACCGTTCTCATCTTAATTGATTTTTCTAATACATTTAATTCTGTCGATCATGGTATCTTGTTAGCTCTTCTTTCTCGTTTGAATATCTCGTCTTCAGCTCAGGAATGATTTTCAACATATCTTCGAGGGCGCCAGCAGGCTATGCGTACTGGACATACACTATCTGACTGGCGTGATGTATCAATTGGCATCCCTCAAGGCGGTATTATCTCTCCTCTTCTGTTTTCCATTTTTATAAATCTCATCACACTAAATCTCAAGAGCTCTTACTATCTGTATGCTGATGATCTGCAGTTATATGCGCAAGTGGAACCTTCAAATATCCTTAGTGCTATGTCACTGTTAAATGATGATTTGAAATATATCTCAGAATGGTCTACTGTGTATGGCATAAACGTGAACCCGTCTAAATGGCAAACGATAATCCTAGGTAGCTCAAGATTATTATCTAAACTAGATATTCCCAGCCTACCGTCTATTATGTTTAATAATAATGTCATACCCTTCTCTACTAATGTAAAGGACCTTGGTCTGTATATCGATGGTTGCTTAACATGGAACAAGCGTATATAGGAAAACTACTGGGACTTTGCGATCTGTATATCGATTTAAAAACTTTCTTCCCACCAATAACAAGATTTTACTTGTCCAATCACTTATTGTACCGATTATTGATTATGTCAATGTGTGTTGCTCAGACCTGTCTCAACTTCATCTTAATACATTGGATCGTCTGCTTAACAACTGCATCAGATACATTTATGGTCTTCGTAAATACGACCATGTATCTTCCTTTCGTACACAGCTAAACTGGCTGCCTATCCGTCAGCGCAGGTATGTTAGAATACTCATCACCCTTTTCACAATTTTGAACAATCCATGTGCTCCCGAGTATATGAAATCTAGATTTCAATACCTGGGAGATTCTCACAATTTTTCTCTCCGTTCCTCGGCCAATCTTAAGCTGCTCACTCCTTTACACCGTACTGGTTATTTATCTCACTCTTTTGCCCTCACGGCCACCAGACTCTGGAGCGACATCCCTCTTGACATTAAAAAAGCTTCCAACAAATTCGTTTTTAAGAATCAAGTCCGTAAGAATATGATTAGATCATTGCAAGTTTGAAATAACATAGCTCTTTTTTTCGTATATATTTCATATTTGTTCTGACATAGATAATATTTATACGTACCTATTATGTATGTATATATTTATAGATACATATTTATGTATTTATGTGTATATAGTGTATGTATGTATGTATATAAATAAATACAAAGTTAATACATACGTATAAACAAGATTTTACAATATAGGTGGTAATTCTAATTGATGATAACATGTATCTGACTTCTCACATAGTCGCTTCTTGCTTACGACACATAATCTTTGAACCGAGTAAATTACATTCAAAAAAAATTCCATTCAAAGAAGTTGCGAACACGGCGAGTATCTAATAAAAATAATTCACACTCAACATTTTAATAACAAAGCCGTAGCAATAAAATGAACTAGGCTACCAGAAACTTAAACCATATTGTGGATAAATAATAATAATAACTCTTTTATTTCAGACATAGATCCATATAAGTTGTTAGTTATACATTGAGCACCTTAAAAACTAATGTTAGTTCCTTAAATATGAGTAATCACTTTTCAACAAATCGTTCCAATAATCTAGCATATGCCCGTCACATCTTTCGGCGAACACGTTTATTATATTGTTGCGGCTGCCCCGTATTCTGCTCAACAACGAGAACACTCTTTTACGTACGTACGTATTGCGAAGAAGTCATCTGTTCGTGTTTCTGCAAACATCCCTGATGCGCTACAAAATCGAGGCAGCCCCAACAGGGCCCTGAAAATGTTATTGTATAAAACACGAACGTCACTGTAAGTGCGCTTTTTATACGTTGTCCATAAGCTGCATGCGTAAAACGATTGACAGTAGGTTTTAAAGAGCGTAATCTTAACTTCCTTGCTGCACCGCCCAAACCTATCATCAAATCAACATATTTCCACGGATCGACAGTGCCCTTCGCTCCCTCTCGATGTCCATATCATCTTTACAATTTTCAGTTATGTAGTGACCTATATATTTAAACTCTTTTACTCTTCCTAGGGCAGTGCCATTAAGCAAAATAGGAGGCACATTCTTTGGACACATTTTTCCAGCTCTAAATACCATAAACTGGCTTTTCTTAGTATCGCATACTAAACCATGTCTAACAGCATAATCCTCACAAACGCGTAATAATTTTCTAAGAGCAAATAAAAAAAAGATAAATGCACGAATTGATAATAAATAGTAAAATAATAAAAAGTAAACATGAACAACCAAATTCTCTTAAACCAGAATCACACGGCGGTAACTAAACATTATTATTTTTAATTTATTACAAAAATAAAATCAATCTTTAAAGTCTGTCTTCAGTAATTATTTTTATTAAAAAATAATAAATATCATCTGTATTGGATTGTAGAAACATATTACGTCAAGTGTCATGTATCTATATTCCGGGCAAAGTTATTTCCTCTTTTACTTTTAGTGTTAAAACCGTCCGAACTTTAACGTGAGGAAACGGTGCTGTCACTAGAAGCGAAGATAATATTTATAAACCTTGCTGAAAGTTTGTTTCTTATTGTCATACTTTCACACGTTTTATAACGTTATAATAACTTACGACTTTATCTATAAAACTCGATGTCAATATGATAAATGCTTAAAATACTTGCGTTTTTCACTAACTAACTTTAACAATACGGTTATAACCTCTATAGAGTATAGAGTTAATTAGAGGAATTAATAGAGGTAATTAATATTTAACATAAAAGTTACAGCCTATATACGTCCCACTTGCTGGGCACAGGCCTCCCCTCATTTTGAGAGGGTTTTAGGGCAAGGTAGTGTCCGCCGCGCTGCGCCAATACGTGTTGGCGAACTTCACATATCTTCGAAATATTTTTTTTATTCCTCAGAGATGCAGGTTTACTCACGATGTTTTTCTTCACCGCCGAGGACGTGGTAAATCAGCACTTAAAATTGCAATTAACAATTTCAATGGTGCCGGCGGGGATCGAACCCGGGTTACTCGCGTTCTGTTATATTTACAGCGAGCGTTAACCTTCTGAGTTACCATGGTTATTTGAGATATTTAACATAAGTACGTGGTAAGGAGTGACGACCTGGTAAGATATGCAGGAAGTCGATGTATGCAGGTGGCTCAGGACCGTGCTTTGTGGCATTACTTGGGGAGGCCTATGTTCAGCAGTGGACTTGTGAAGGGCTGTAATGATGATGATGATGATGACGTGATAATCAATGACTATGACAATTATATTATATTACCTTATAATAATAATGATATTACCCGGGAGCATGGTGATCCATATTTGTATGAAAGCTGAGCAATTTGTACACAAGCATAATTTTTTCTATGTATGTGTGGGTTAGGCGATTAAAATAAAACGAGAAAAGGATATCGTTGTTTCTTCCCTTCACATTGTTTTATATTGCTATTTAAAAAATACAGACAAAAATATATATTATGTAACAAAAATCCTTTTGTTCCCGTTTAGCGCGTTATCAGAATCACTATTTAAATGTTTTACGTGGGCACCCACTCTGGCGCTAGGACTATACACTCAACTCATAGGGACGTATTTTATTTCTTTAGTTTCGAGATAGCATTCTCCCGGTAGAGATTAATAGTGTGTGCACTTTTATCTTGGCTGTACATAATGCCAAGAACGCGTATTTGGCCTTCTTTTTTATGTTAATTGTCCAAAAGGTGCTGTTGCAATAAGACATAATTTCTAATCAAACAGTTATAGGAATATGCAATAAAAGTATATGCCATAGCTTTGTCGAGACTCAATTTGATTACGTTACCAAGAGGCTTTTATATTTTACAAAATAATGTATAAAATGGTTATCCCCTGGATTGGGTTTCGTGAAAAGGAAATAATAACGACTTTATTACTTAATTTCATAGGAGTGAAATCCAATCCTGTTTTCATTTTATGTAGTCTATGGTCTTTAAATTGCCTTTTAGAAATGTATATTAAAACAACTTGCTGGAGGCAATTTTCATGTTTATCTAAAGCGTATGATGATGTATAAGCTTAGAAGAAAATAAATTAGTAAAGCGAACCAAAGGAATATTTGTGAACAAGTAAATTATTATTTAAAAAAGGAAAGAACACTGATAATTATATTTCAGGCTAGTAACCCGCCCTAGCTACGCTTGGATAGGATCTGTTAATGACGCGTTATTAAGAATTAAGATAATTAAAAACTATTAATTTTGCTATTTTTTTCTAAATATAGCTTAAATCCGTCCTGGTATTGCTTTCTGTTTGTAAAGTTACATCACAACCGCTTCAGCTATTCCAAAACAGATAGATTAAAAAATTGCTTGTTATGTTCTTAATAGCATTCAAATAACCCCCTGAGCATTCAAATTTATTTTTATATAGATAAACATTTTGAATGTAATGATGAACGCATTTTATTTTCAAAATAAATAGAGCGGACCTCTATTTATTTTGTGCTGGCGTCTCATATCGTCCGATTTCAATTATTCAATTATGAAAAATGGATTAATTATATCATTTGCCAAAATATTATTGTCCTTTCTGTGTTAGTCCCTATGAGATTGAAAAATAATTGTTTTAACAAAATGAGTGAAAAAATTACTAAATAGAAATGACCTACACTTTGTAAAAAAATTTAAAAATGTCGTGAATAATCCAGCATGCATTCTGTAGTTTTTAATCTATATTAGATCAGTAAATATAGAGGATACATTTCAAAATAAAAAGAGATTCGACTTGGCAAATCTATAATACAATTTTTCCAATAGATCAAGCTTTTTTTTTAAACATTACTCTCAAACTAGGATAGTCAGGGGGGTTTTCATGCTGGTCTACCTTTCCGGTGATCCTGTTATGGAATACGGGTACGCGACCCCGGCTCCCCGAGCTACTGTTATTCTCATACCTTTCCTGCCGAGATAACAGTATCCTTACACCTGCGCTCCTACCCCCAACCTTCTTTTTCCTTTTCCCAAAATGGTAGCTTCCTCTACCAACAATAGCATACCCAAAGAGGGTTGGTGTCAGGCAGGCGGCCGACTGTAAAACTTTTGCCAAATCCCATGCAGTAAACCTATGAATATTACGAGTTGTGGGATATATGACAGGGCTAGGGCGTACCCTGCAGGCGACGCGCAGGGGCAGCACCCGGCTCCTGTGGGAAGTGGGCAAGGGTTGTCGCACCTTACGGAGCGGGTGCGACGTAAGAGGCGAGCCCGGAGAGAGAAGAATGTCAGAGTGAGGTTTGCAAGCTGGAATGTAGGTACGATGACTGGAAGAGGAAGAGAGTTAGCAGATGTTTTGAAACGACGAAGAGTGAATGTTGCCTGTTTGCAGGAAACAAAATGGAAGGGCAATAAAGCAAGAGAGATTGGGGAAGGATACAAGTTTTATTATTGTGGAAGTGATGGGAAGCGAAATGGAGTAGGAGTTGTGTTAGATAGTGGAATGAAAGAACGAGTGACAGATGTGAAAAGAGTAAATGACAGAATGATAGTTGTTAAATTAATGATTGAAAACAAAGTAGTGAATGTTGTAAGTGTGTATGCTCCGCAAACAGGCTGCGAAGAGAGTGTGAAAGAGAAGTTTTGGGAGGAATTTGATTGTATGATGATGGGAATAACTGAGAGTGAGGATGTTTATATGGGAGGAGATTTTAATGGACATGTAGGGAGAGTGAATGACGGGTATGAAAGAGTACACGGTGGATGGGGGTATGGAGTGCGGAACCGTGAGGGGGAAGTTCTTCTGCAAGCAGCATGTGCTTTCGACCTGGCTGTAGTAAACACGTGGTTCCAAAAACGAGATCAGCATCTTGTTACTTATAAAAGTGGCCACCACGCGACACAGATCGACTATCTTCTGATAAGACGGAACCAAATCAAGAGTGTAAAAAACTGCAAAGTGCTTCCAGGTGAAGACTTAGTATCCCAGCACCGAATTCTGCTGGCTGACATCTGCTTAACTGTTCGCCCCAACAAACATAAGGATCGTCCCCCACCCAAAATAAAGTGGCATTTGTTGCATAAGGAGGAGTATGCAAGTGAATTTAGAGAGCTAGTTGTAAACAAGATGATAGAGATGGGTGATATGGAAGGAATGAGTGTGAATGAGTGCTGGAAGGAAATGGCTGATTGTATCCGAAGTGTGGCAAGGAAGGTGTTAGGAAAAACAAAAGGGAAGCGTATGATAGATAAGGATGGGTGGTGGTGGAGTGAAAGTATTAGAAAAGTTTTGAGAGAAAAGAAAAATGCCTTTAAAGAATGGCAGAGCGTAGAAGACCAGAATGATTCCATAAAAGAAAGTAAGAGAGGGGCGTATAAAGAATGTAAGAAGAGAGCAAAGAAGGAAGTTGCTATTTGTAGGGCAGAGGCGCAAGATAAATTATATCGCTCCCTTGAAAGCCCCGAAGGTCAAAAACGACTTTTTCAAATTGCAAAAGCGAGAGAAAGGAATGGAAGAGATGTTTCACATGTAAAATGTATAAAAGATGATTCTGGAAGGATTTTGACTGACGATGAAAGTATAAAGAAGCGATGGAAGGAGTATTATAAGAAATTGATGAATGAGGAGAATGAATGGAATGGTATGCTTGAAAACCCACCAGTGAATATGGGCTTAGTGAGAGAAATTAGTGTGGAAGAAGTAAAAATGGCTGTTAGGAATATGAAGAATGGGAAGGCGGTCGGCCCAGATGGAATACCAGTAGAAGTGTGGAAGTTGCTGAGTGCGGATGGATGGAAGTGGTTGAGTTTATTTTTCGGGAAATTGTTGCAGGAAGAACAAATACCTGAGGAATAGTGCAGTAGTATATTGGTCCCCATTTTTAAAAACAAAGGAGACGTTCAAAACTGCAGCAGTTACCGGGGAATAAAACTCATGTCACATACGATGAAAGTCTGGGAAAGAATAATAGAGAAAAGAATGAGAGAAGAGTGTGAGATAACACAAAACCAGTTCGGATTCATGCCCGGTCGAGGTACGACAGATGCCATTTTCGCATTACGTCAATTGTGCGAAAAGTACAAGCGCGTGCATAAAAATCTGCACATGGTTTTTGTCGACCTTGAAAAGGCGTACGATCGGGTTCCCCGTGAGGTTTTGTGGTGGGCGTTAAAGATGAAAGGTATGCCTGGTAAGTATGTGAGGTTAGTCCGTGCTATGTACAGAGCATCCCGTACATGTGTACGATATGCCGCGGGAACTACGGGCAGTATCGATGTGGCGGTAGGGCTGCACCAAGGGTCGGCATTGAGCCCTTACCGCTTACTACTGATTATGGACGCTTTGACGTCGGACCTGCAGGATGAGGCACCCTGGTGCATGCTCTTTGCCGATGACATCGTGCTTGTCGGGGAAGAAGGCATCGAGGTATAGAGCAGATTGACGGGGTGGCAACAGAGGCTGGAAAGTGTTGGCTTGAAGATCAGCAGATCCAAAACCGAATATCTGTGCTGTGATTTCGGCGGTCTTTCCAGTCCTGTACCCATGTCGTTGGATAGCGCTATACTGCCTACCTGCTCAGAATTCAAGTACCTCGGTTCCCTCATTCAAGGCGACGGCGGAATAGATAGAGCTGTGCAGCATAGGATTAACGCAGGGTGGATGAAATGGCGACAGGTCACAGCCACAACGTGCGATCCCCGAATGCCAATAAGGCTGAAGGGGAAAATTTACAAATCGATCATCCGACCTGTCGTCATGTATGGAAGTGAATGCTGGGCCGTCAAGAAGAAGGATGAAAATAGACTGCATGCGAATGAAATGAGAATGTTACGATGGATGTGTGGTGTGACAAGGAATGATAAGATAAGGAATGAGTATATAAGAGGAAGCCTGAAAGTAGCGGCAGTGGTAGAAAAGGTGAGAGGAAGCAGATTGGCATGGTTTGGGCATGTGATGCGGAGGGATGAAAGTCATGTCACAAAACGAGTGTTGAATATGAATGTGGAGGGACACACGGGCAGAGGAAGGCCGAATAAAAGATGGATCGATTGTGTGAAGAGTGATATGAGAATGAAAGGAGTAAGTATGGAAATGACGGCTGATAGAGAGGAATGGAACAAGAAGATTTACTGCGCCGACCCCAGATAATGGGAAATGGTTTAGAGAATGAGAATGAGACTCTCAAACTAGGATTTTCTCGTGTATCGTGGAAGCAGTTTACAAACATAAATTGCACAAGGACAAACGATCAGACCCGGAACAATTATTTCTAGGCCGTTAGTTCCGTGCGGGATTCGAACCCGCGGCCCCCAGCTCAGTCACTCATTGTTAAGCCACTGCGCCACGGAGCCGTCAAAGTTAATAAAATATAGGAAGCCTGGAATAGAAATATAGTAATACGCATAAATTTTAACACATAAGGTCGACGTTTATTCAATTATTTTATTCATAACAAAAAATAGCTATTAGGCCGAATTCAAAAAAACCTCAATCCACGTCTAATTAAAAGAATGTACGTTGAATGACGGTACGGTTAGTACATACATCGAATGACGGTATGGACGTACGTACATCAAATGACGGTATGTGCGTAGGTGCAAAGTATGGCAAGTACTCAACGAAAACTATTCATAATATGTGCAGGACAGGATTATAGTGTTCAAGTGCATACGCAAGTACAGATGCACTCTCAATTCTCTCACTCCCATAGTCCGATAGCGGTAATCCCACTTTACCGGAGAGAGATTAGTCGCAAGGCCAACGACTTTAAGTGCCTTACGAGGCATGGGGGTGAAACACCACTAACTTCCTGTTTGACCCGTCCCGGGATTCAAACCCGGGATCCCATCATCAGCAGTGCATTTACAACCACTATACAAATGAGGAAGTCATAATATGTATTGCAAACATTCACGAAGGTATGTACCATGTTATACATACGTTTGAGTACGTATACATTCTTATACGTATTTAGTAGGTACCTACGTACATATGCATATGCTATTTAATAAAGCAACTTGCTCATCTATATGTTGATTTTTATTCGAGGATAGATGAGGTCGTCTGTCAGCCTTATTCTATAAGCACTCATGTAATTGATAATCAATCATCGGGCTGGTGGCACAGAACATCAATTGTGAACATGCACATAATCGGTTATTTCTTAATCGATTGATTATTACTTATGTCTTGTATATTACTTATAGTTATGAATCGGAGAGTCTTCGTAGACCCCGCAACGTTATCACGATCAATAGTCATCGGTCCATCATCAGGGGTGACTCGCACATTTACCCTTTATTAACGTTCTGAAAACAAACTCCACTTAATTTTGGCCATGCATAAATCAAATACACCTAAGTTTAACCGAGTAGTGTGCATTTTAGTTACTACTATTTACTAGTACTACAGTCTATCACAAGTCCACTGCTAAACATAGGGCTCTCCCATAGATTGCCATCAAGTGCGGTCCTGAGTAACCTGCATCCATCGCCTATCTGCGTGTTTCATCAGGTCGTCACTATATCCACTGGTTGTCCGCCCGCGCCTGGCGATTTTCAGTTACTCTTTATTAAATACATTAAACAATTCAACTTATGTAATTTTTCAATTACTTCCATTTGCTTTACTATTTTAGCCGGTATGTTGCCATGTTATTATGAATAAAAAAGTAGAAAAATGTTATTCATATATCCTTTATTCACTACCCCATATCGTCCCATGGGTGACGCAAGAGTAACCAGAGGGTGACTGAAACCGGAGATGAGCAGCAACGTCTTCCTGATAACAACTCAAAAGGAAAATGGCGAACTCCCAAACAAATTTTAAGTGACTTTTTTTTGCATCTACAAATACAAAATCTCAGTTTCAAATCCTGAACATTTTTTCTTCGGTCATACTACTGTAGGAAATCAGGAATTAAATATATTCGAGTTTTAACATAATACACATCAGACTAGGTTGTATGGTATTAAACGCCTTAATCGGCGAAATCGTTACAAAAACTAGTCAATATAATTTTCATATATGTTTATATAGGGTAATTACTAGCATTTAAGGAATCTTTAAAGAACGTATCAGTATATATAAAAGAGTTTTCTGAATAAAATACACGTCAAACATGGCTGTATGAACCTTTGCCTGTCTTAACTGAAGGATCGTAAAAACTACCACAACCAGTGAATTTAGTTTTAAAGTAAGTAAGATAATTTTTTTCCAGACTTCGATAGGCCATAAACTTGATGGGATAATACATAGTAAATTATTTTATTGATATATGCAATGATGATATAAGTAGACGCTTAATATTTCCACCAACAATTTGCCACAACAACTAGTCAATTTAGTTTTAAATTAAGTAAGATGATTTTTTTCCAGACTTCGATAGACCATAAGCTCGATTAGATAACACAAAGTAAATTATTTAATTAATATATGTGTTGGTGACTTAAGTAGACCTATTATTTCGCCATTGTCTTTTAAAAAAAATCTGAGGTTGCCGGGTCGTCCGCCAATGTTGCCAACTATGATAAAATCCCCCTACGAAGCATTCTTTGGAGTAGGCCTATGTTCAACAGTTGACTTTTAAAGGCTGTACATGTAAAGGTAATCAATATTTCTGTATACTGAACGGTTGAACTATATACAGTGTTAGTGTAAAAAGGACATTGTTTTATTTAGGTATTTCGCAACAAAGCCTTCGTAATCTTTGCTTAGACCGACGTAGAAATGCCAATTTGCTGGGATTTTTTTCGAGCTTTGTGTAATACCGTTTCTTTTGTGTTTTATTTTTTCTTAATGTACTGTGTAAATAATTTTGTTTTTCTAAGCGGACGAACGCCTAACATGTAAAAGATTTTTCTATTACTCTCTTCTTTTATAACTAGTAGTCTGGGCAATCTAGACATTCGGTGATACATACACTTACCACAAGCTGATGATCGGTAAAATTGTTCAAAATATAATATTAAATAAAGTTTTGAAGTTACCAACCATTCCTGTGTATGGAAACATTTTTATTCACGGTCAAAGGAAAAAAAATAGTTTTTCGTGGTTTTCAGAAAAATGGTGAGTTTTACCATAAAAACACTTCAGACAAAAGTTGTAGATCATAAAATTATCTACCAAAAATGTTTGAATACGTTTTTCTTACGAGCCACCATTTCGAAGATATTACGATTCAAAAAGTTTCAACGCCACCTATGAGGTAGTGTACTTATCGCGTTTTTAAGGTGATTTTTTGTCATTAGAAACTACGAGTCCACATTTTTTTTAAATTCATTATGAAAGTTAAACATTTTTCTTAGTGAATTATGTTGGCCAAAACACGATGGACACATTTTCGCTCGATAGAAAAAGATCGCAAAATTTCCTCAAAATCTACAATTTTAGGTACGTTCACTAAGTGAAAAAGCTGTACAATGAAATAAATTTCAATTAAATTCAGGATATGTGTTCTCCAGTCAATACGTGAGTGAATTGGTGTATTTTTGGTATATTATGGGTTTATTTTTCAATAAAAGAGTATTTATAATTTTAAAAAGAAATATCAAATAAATATTGTGCGATTAAATAGCGCGCGGGCCGACCAAACAGATAAAGCGTGAAAAATCTGCTTTTGGCGCCCACTTCACCTTACCGTGGTTTCCCCAGTAGGTCTATTCCACGAGTCAGTTATGATAATGCTTTATTTATTGTATTCATCTATATATCGGTGTGTTATTTATTGTAGCAGGTATAATAACCCTAACCGCGCACACAATTGAACAGGGGACATGGATGTTGTCTCGAGGTTACACTGGTGTATAAATGAAGGGACTGGGTTTTATTTTACGTGATATTCTTACAGTTATAACTTATTTATATTTTAAGTGTAAGTTACAATGACCGATAGAAACATATTTTGACATATATTAAAACTCCAGAGATGTATATACGTGGCGTACTCATGCATATTATGACGTTTACAACTCTTACAACTTTTAAATCGTAATATCTCAGAAATGGTGGTTAGTAGGAAAAAAGTAATAAAACATTTTTTGGAGATAATTTTATAATCTACAACTTTTGTGTAGAGTATTTTTGTAGAGTATTTTTATTATAAAACTTACCGAATGAAAAAATTTCCATACACAGGAATGGTGGGGAACTTCAAAGTTTTATTTATAATTATATTTTGAACTAGCTGCTGCCCGCGACTTCGTACGCGATTGATGTTGCTTATGCCAGCGACAACGAGGTCGTCAAAATCGAAGATCTGAAACGTCTGATGTCAAATTCTAAGAGCCCGGGGACGGGAAAGCAACGTGATGCGCGAGACGATTCGAGACGTTCCAGATCTTTCACTTTTGTAGGTCAACAGGAAATGCCCATCAGACTAAACAACTTTTGCTAAGACGTCATTCCTATATATGTTATAATTTCGCTGGGCTTTGGATTTCCACAACAGGTGTTCCAGATCTTCAAATTTATTCTCACAGCAGAAAATACTCTTAACGTGGAATATTTTTTGTTAGGGCACCATTTTTATATCTCTTATACTTTAGCTGGTCTGTTGCGGTTCTGCATCAGGTGTTCCATTTTCCAAAACAAATTACAGCCTATATGTTGCCTAGACTTAACACCTATACAACTTTTCATCCCGTATATTACACCGATCCGGTGCGGAATGCACCGGATCCCAAGGTTACACTGAATTAACAATAATATTGCAAATAACTTTGAAAACAATTCTTTATAAACTATGGCTGTACCCTTAGCTTTTCCCACGTTCTCGGTCACGTGGAAGTCGTATCTCACGCCCTGACTGCTCTCAAGTGATCGAGCAGTCTCAGATCGGATATTCTTGAAGACTCAACCTCTGACCCCTGTGTGTAACCGTTTCAGATGCGCGAGACAAAGAATGACGATCCCGGTCGATAGCTAAACGCATTTCTCGTTGTTCCACACTTTCCTGAGATTGAGAAGCAGTAGTACGGACTCGTTTAAATTCTAGTCGTAATTGGCGCTGCGTGCTAGTTTCTGCGGACGAACTTAGTGCTTTACGCTCACGGTTAGCACCCAGCCGTTGTTCAGACTCTGCGTGGGTTCGAGAGAAACTACCGCTACTACTAACTAACCTGCGCATCTTAGAAACCCTTGAGTTTCGAGACAGATTTGATCTTTTTCTAAAAGGCATAGCTAAAATTCCTTCTTAATCTGATACTAACGATATTCAAAACAATGAAAAGTAATCGAATAAATACGTAAGAATTGCTAGTAAGTAGAAAAATAACAATTATTCACAGGAAAATAAAACACATCAACCAACACAAATAACAAAGGTAACCCTCGTTTCTATAGGATGAGAGCGGCCCATCGGCACCTATAACATCACTTTTTGAGAACGAAACCATAGCGCGATCTAACGTGACGCCAACGCCATCTAGTTAGAGAACAGAAACTACATATGATTTACCCAAATGAACTAATTAAATTATGAATTGTCGTTAATTTAACAGACAAGTACATTATTTTTGCATTAAAAATATGGTAACAGCAGCAAGAAACAAAACTAAGAATTACATACTTAAATCAATTACCCGCAACAAATGTGCTTGGTAAGATATAACTTAGAACCAAAAGTTTGACTTGACTTCATGATTGTGTAACTTGTTGTACCACCAATCAATCTGTTTAGTAATATTGCTTACCTCCTATAACATACGGCGTGATAATATGTAGCCTAAAGTCTTCCTTGGCTTATAAAGAACATTTTTGCTGAATTTCAATTCAATCTATCCAGTAGTTTTGGCGTGAAGCCGTACCATACACACAGACAAACAGACAAAAATTCTAAAAAGTCACTTTTTGTCATCAGTTACGTTTTTCTAACAAAAGCCACTTATTTTTTCTCGAAAATACTCAATGTACAGTTTTTCTTTCGTTACTGTTTTATTATATTTGTAGACAATTTCACCGATTATCAGCTTGTAAATTTATGTATATTCGCTCTTATTTTCTGGTCCAATTTGACAGGATATAGAATCATCACATCTGTCTTAGTTATTATACTTTAATCTTATTTTGTTACAGTTGTATCGAGCGAAGTGAAAACTTATTTAAAATTTGTTTCTTAGTTGCATTCTTTCTTGCACAAATATTTTAGAAAACACAAGAAATTTTGGGTCAGTAAGTACGAGTACTCTGTGGGTTTCTTTTTGACGTGTTTGTCAAAGAGTTTTTTTAAGTGTTTTTTATTGAATTAAGGGTTGCAATAAAGACCACAGTTCATCTGATGTATTTTTATATAAAAAAATAAAAGAAATCCCAGTCTAGGCAACTATAACTAATATCCCTCTAAAGAGGCAATTTATGGAGGAGGCCTATTATGATCAGCAGTAGCCACTGACAGGCTGCTATGATGATGATGATGTATTTTTATGGCAAACGAATATGCGATTCACCTGATGATGGGTAATCACCCTCGCCCACGAACACCCGCAAGAGCAGTGGAAATGCAGTTGCGTTGCCGGGCATTTAGATAGGAGTATGCTCTTTGTTTGAAGTTACCTAAGTCGTATCGGTCCCGGAAAACCGCTGATGACAGTAAATTCCACAGTTTAGTCGCGCAACGTAGTCTATCCAGTATAGCCATCAGGGTAGCTGATAGTGGACAGACAGCCATCAAAATGATGAAAATGGAATTCAGGTTCTGTCGCAGTGTACGATAGTGGGATTTGGCAGCTGTTATTAATCTGAACAATTCCTCTGAGCACGTAGTATATGCGGTAGAAGATGAAGATGAAAAAATCCTAATAAGATGACAACCTTGTTTAAAATTAATGATGAGAAAACAAACTGTTACATGCCGCACTGAATAACCATAATATCGACATATGTAATGCTGGTGCATCACCTAGATTGTGTAATGCAGTGCTGTTAGCCTTTTGGATTTTACAGCTTCATCGGACCCAGGGCTTGTGGCCTAAAAGGCCGTAAAACAACTGTAAAAAGGGGGAAAGTGATGATCGTAAACATTTTTCCAACGTTACTTTTGTAACGGTGTTCACATATAAAAAAATTGCGCTTCAGAGATGAGTTATCTACCCGCCGTCAGAACAACCGACTGGGTGGCGGGTCCCGGCTTTGACGGCTAACTCATCAGTCTTATCGCCCAGAACATAGAAAGATCGAGTCATTGCCCACGGCACGAAATGAAAAGATATCTGCTACTGAGATCGTTAACTCACCTTCCAAGGATGGTGATTAAAGCACGTCAACAGGAGAGTTTTATGTAGAGTATTAACTTTTACGAGATGATAAAGATATTTAAAAGATGAATAAAAACAAAAATATTTTAGACGGTCTGAAATTCAAGTCAGCTGTTTCGCTTTTATGTGATTCACTATTTTATTCTTATTAAATTTACTTTTTTACTTATTTATTCACTAGCAACCTGCCCCGACATCGTACATCGTACCCTCCTCTTGATTGATTCTGTCTATTGATGAAAACCGCTTCTATAATCTCGATGCTTCCTAACAAATGGTTATCATGCTACCAGAAAATACACTACTTCACTAATAGTTAATTAGTTAGATATTTACAGCCAGTGACATTTTACAGCTCCTACATACGTTATTATACTGTTGGGTAAAGGTTCTTTTCTGATAAGGTTTCGTTCGCCAAGATTTTCCTGTTCGTGTCGCCAGACTTCATCACACACGTTCTCAAAATATGTTTATTGCTCAGAATGCATGCTCTTGGAATAAAGTATTTCTAATAATATGAAAAAAAACCTGTTTGATCTGTGAGGGTGCTTTAGTTACCGTCGTCCTTTTCAGGGAATAAGTAAAAACTCACCCCCCAAAAAAGTAAAATTAAACTAAATGTGAAATATTTTTTGATAAAAAGTTATGTTGCACTGAGGCGCAGGCGGCCCTCACAGACACCACAGTGTAAAGTTTTTGCTTTGAAGATACCGTCAGAAACCGTCTAATCTAAACCGTAAAGTACCGACGACGTTATTATATAAAACCAGCCACTTATCCCGGTTTAACCTGGGTAGGATCTGTTCATTAAACGTTATTTAGATTTAAGGTAATCAAACATAAACAATATAATTCTTTTTAAATACCAAGTATTTGCGATAAAATCTATCTTAGATCCATCCCATCATTGCCTTGTATCTGTTAGTAAAGTTTCATCAAAATTGGTGAAATTTTTTCAAAGATTACCCCGGATAGGCCGACAGACAGACATTTTTAAAAGCTCAATAGCATACAAATGATTCCCTGAGCTTAATGGAAGCCGGTTATTTTAATATTACAAACAAGCAATTAAATTTTATTTACTTAAATAAAATTTTTTGTTAGGCAAAAAGTTATTTGTTAGGCATAATGTAGTATTAATTTTGAAGTTCAACTTTGTAAGTATATTGTAAAAGGGCTTGCTCACGTGGTATTGTATGGTATATAATAACGCCCCTCTAAATTGTATAGATTTATTAACGGATAAAACGACAATCTAGAAAATCTTATGTATTACTTTTATTACTTTTCTAAAATTTGTTTACTACTGTTTTGTCTAATATTTTTACTTTACAGTTAATATTAATTTTTGTAATTTCACGTATTTTTTATTTTATTTTAAAATGAGCGTCCTGTAAAGCTAACACAGTTCATGCTTTATCTATTATAATAGAATGTGTATATTTTTAATACCTTATAAAATTTTATTACTTAATCTGTAATTATTATTCCGGTTTTATCATTTTCCTGCAGTAATGTTCCCGTAATATGTCACGCTCATTCGTGCTTCATAGCCCGTTAGTCATATTAAAAGAGAAGAGTGATTAATTTTGATGTCAGTAAAGATGAAAAATAATCTCATAGCCCACCTAATAGTACTAATAATACTTGATTGCCTCGTTGGTTTAGTGGTTGTAGTAATGCGACTGCTGATTATGAGGTCCTGGGTTCGAATCCCGGGTCAGGCCGAACAATAAATTTATTGAGTATTTTCCATCTAGAAGTTCTCAATAGCTGTCCGAAGTCAGAATGTTGGCGGTGTCTCACCCCCGTGCCTTGGAAAGTACGTAAAGCTGTTGGTCCTGCGCTTCATCACTCTCCGGTCGTGTTAGTTTACTGTCCCATCGGACTATGAGAATAACTGAATAGAGAGTGCAACTGTGCTAGCGCTCTCTACTCGGGCACTATAACCCTGTCCTGCGCAGATGGCTAGTCTCCGTTGAGGCTGAACGCCGGGACTGAAATTCGATCTGAAGGACATTATTATTAGTTTTTAGTTAATTAACAGCCATTTTATAATAAAATGTTTTTTGCAGTTCATATAATATATTAATAACCTACGATAAATAACATTACAATTAGTGGTACTAAAAAAACTCAGAGGTAATTAAAGGCCGGTGGCAATGATTATTATTATCAACAGTTAAATATAATAAGTTGATAGTAAATAATTATCATCAACCGTAACTGTGCAGCAGCTCTAAACCATTTAATAAATTTAAAATAGAAATATAATATGAAGCACATTTCATCTACTGAATAGATTGAGCATATTTTGTATGCACACACACACACACACATACACACACACACACACACACACACACACACACACACACGCACACGCACACGCACACGCAGCTGTGGCTCATGAACATCACGTGGATGTAATAACTTTTAAAACTATATCTGTTATATATATGTTATGTATGTATAATATATATGTATCTTATTTTCGTCCGAATGAGTTTATATTATCACCAAATCTATTCCACATTGAGATCTTTAAAACGCCGTATACCGCACCTCAATCAATCGAGACGATCAAAAGTTATGAAAGGTTTACACACACACACACACACACACACACACACACACACACACACACACACACACACACACACACACACACACACACACACGCACACGCACACGCAGCTGTGCCTCATGAACATCACGTGTATGTAATAACTTTTAAAACTATATCTGTTATTTTAAATAATATATATGTATCTTATACTCTACTAAAAATGAAGGATTGACCTGAAAAAAGGTTTAAAAGTAAATAATCTTTAAAATACAAATAGTTAACCAACTCCTAAAAACTAATTTGATATTTCCTTATACTCATATTTAGTTAGTAACGAAATTCGACACTGTATAATATTAATGCCATAAGGGTCAAAATTTCAGCATATTGACATATCATGCATGATTAGGCGTATTGTTTCAACCACTTCGCACATTTCGACCGTATTGTATCACTAGTCACATAGTATTATTACGAGCTTAGGTTTCGTGACAATAAAAACTGCCGATTGAATTACCAAAATTGACACTTTAATTACTGAACACCAATTAAAACTTAAAGCACACTAATAATAATCACACTTAACACTTTAGTTTTCTTTATTTCACTCCGAAGTTTTCACTTGAATCGCCAATTAAATACTGCCCCGGTCGCGGTCCCAAACGCCTTTATATAGGACCTTTTCTACTGAAAATATCTTGAATTTTCAAGTAGAATGTTGAAAGTTCTAGCAAGGATTTTTCTAGAAAGCTCTCCTAGTTCTGCTATTCCATACTAGATGGCGCTAGTGATTTTTCAAGAAAGATCTTGAAACTACTATTTTCGCTACTTGATACTAGATGGCGCTAATAATCACCCGCTATATACCGGGCATTAATTATGGCGCGCAACAGTATCTAGTGTCATATTTCTCGTAGATCTTGTAGCAGCGTGTAGTATCCCCTTTGATGATCTGGGAAAAACGACTAGTAACGGATAATGGATGTGGCATATTATGTACTGCATCCAATCATATTGAGATACAGTATCAAAATATATCCACAGTACCCATCGCTATACGGGTATCTGATATAAAATAGTTTTCTGCTCGACAATATCTATCAGATACAAGAATGACATAACAGAATATCAAATGTTCGCTTACAATTTTGCCTCCAACTAGCGATCATAATGCACTCTGCACTGCGGGACGTTACAAGATGATCAAATAATGACCCGGTGTATGAAATTTTTGAGAAGTTATAAACAGGTTAAATAATGTGTTTCCGCCAAGAGCTGTACTTTTTATATTGTGTTCATAATTTACAGACAGATTCAACTAATTTTTTACACGTGTGATACATTCAAACGCATATGAAAATTTACTGCAAACCTTTTTTTTATTTATAAAACAGTAAAAAGTATTTGCTTGCGCTGATCAAAACAATATGCGATGTCGTTTTTTTGCCTAATGGAAAATGCCGAAGAAAAAAAAGGTTGTTTTACACCGACGCGACATTCTAAAAAAAATTTGAATCTTACATTGCTTTTCAATGAGATCGTGGTCCTACTTGGATCATAGCTAGTCATTTATCTATAGTATGATTTCAAATATTTATTTATTTATTTATTTATATGGATCTCCAACAGTTGTACATATTAAATTACTTCTAACACATGCTTTACATCTATAAATAACTATGTACTACCAATTATAGGAGAACACATCATTCTAAAACAATAGCAGTGTTTATAATTTGCCTATTTTAATGGTATTTGGAACAAAAACAAGTTTTACGAACAAAAGAAAGTTAATACTTTTTATAACATAAATAAAAGTTAAGTTTGGCATAAAGTTAGTGAATAATTAATTTTCTAAACAGTCGTTACATTTTTTCATAAAAAGTGTGAGCCCGTCACAACCAATGTCCAGTGTTGCTATATTTTTACACAAACATTGTATACGCGTGATATACGTGTTATTGGAGAATTCTGTCCAAGTTTTGTTCGAGTGCTGTCAGTCCTAAAGAAAGGACATGAGTTGCGAGGAGGTCTCCGAGGTACGTTAATATTAAATCTGCTCAACAGCTCACTGTCATTAATTTTACCATTGAAAAGTTTATAAAGAAATTTCAAATCAAGAAGAGATCTACGAACTGCCAGTGGTTTCAGCCTAAAGTAAGCAAGTTTATTATTGTAGCACTCACTATGACTTGACGCCTTAAAACGGAATATTAGGTGTTTAATGAGTCTTTTTTGAACACGTTCGATTCTTTCAATGTGGTTTTTGTAAGCGGGAGACCATACTTGACAACAATATTCAAGTTTGCTACGGACCAAGCTGTTGTACAGTTGAAGTATTGTTGTTACCTTTTTGAAATCTTTAGACTGTCTAAGAACAAAGCCGAGCAGCCTAAAAGAAGCAGTCACTATAGAATTAATATGTTTATCGAATCTTAATTTGCTATCAAATATCACGCCCAGGTCTCGAATGGAATTGGTTTCCGTCAGGTTTTTACCCAAAATATTATAAGAACTCATTAATGGATTATTTTTTCTTGTGAATTTAATAAAACTACATTTATCCGGATTGAGCAGCATTCGATTTGTTTCACACCATTTTACAAGTCTATCAAGATTCGCTTGTAGTTCTAATACGTCAGATTCTTGCTTTATAACTTTAGCTATTTTTAAATCGTCTGCAAACAAATAAACCTGACAATTTTTAAATACACTTACTATATCATTAATGAATAGTACAAAGAATAAAGGCCCTAAATTTGATCCCTGTGGAACACCAGAAATAGCATTGAAAGAATCCGAACACTCGCCATCAATTACTACTCTGGCATTACGATTAGAGAGATAAGATTTGCACCAGTTTAAAAATGTATCGGAAATGCCAAAATATGCGAGTTTTTTTAACAAGTATATTATGGTCTACCTTATCAAATGCCTTGGCAAAATCAGTGTATATAACATCTACTTGAAGATTTTTGTCAACCGAATCAATAAGATTGGAAACATAATTGAGCAAATTAGTATTAGTAGACTTCTTAGGCATAAAACCATGTTGGCAGGGATATAAGTGATCTTTAACATGATTGAATATGAATGGGTGGACAAGTGATTCAAAAATCTTTGATACATATAGTACTACCACGAAGATTATTATGTAAAGAAAAATGTAACGCTAGTTTCCTGCTGTTTCTCAAAAAAGTTACCTAAACTACAAAATAAATTTAATAGCCAGCATCTAGAAATGTGTGGAATGACAGGCTTTATTTAAGTAGGTAGTACAATAATGAATAACAGACATTGGTGTGATAAAATCAGTCTCGCTACCCCAACTACTTTGCTATGGATTGAATAAAACTACTTTTACGGATTTTATCTCGTTTGGTTGTACTTATTGTTACGCGCCATAATTAATGCCTGGTACATGACGGGTGATTATTACCGCCATCTAGATCTTTCTTGAAAATTCGCTAGCGCCATCTAGTATGGAAAAGTAGAACTAGGAGAGCTTTTTAGAAAATTCCTTGCTAGAACTTTCGACATTCTACTCGAACATTCTAGATATTTTCAGTAGAAAAGGATCCTATATAAAACTGTTATTGACCGCGACCCCGGGTCAGTTTTGAATTGGCAATTCAAGCGAAGACTTCGGTGTGAAATAAAGTGAACTAAAGTGTTAAGTGTGATTAATTATTAGTGTGTTTTAAGTTTTAATTGGTGTTCGGTAGTTAAAGTATCAATTTTGGTAATTCAATCGGAGGTTTTTATTGTCACGAACCCTAAGCTCGCAACATTATTTTTAATTCCCTATGTTTCAGTATAAAATCGGCGATGAAATCCGTAAAAGACGTTTTATTCGATGTGTAGTATTTGCGTGAATATAAAAAATCATAACTTTGGTATGGATAATTATTTGCTGGTTCTTAATGCCGTTAGAGGTTAGAGAATCAATTAAATCAAAAAAAAAAAAAAAAAAAGAATAAAGTCACTATTTGCAAATATCAAAACTCTTTAAAAATCACTAAAGTACAAACGTGGATATGCTATAGGCGCACATCTACGCACATACATTAAAAGCTGCACTACAGACTACTGCAACAACTGTAGAATCGGAACGCTATTTTACAAAAATCGGATTCTTTACTAAAAGTTTTAAATAGGTAGGAAATGGTTTGGTAAATGTTTTTTTTTTTAAATTAGTGGACTCTATTTGGGTAGTTCGGTTGGATTTTATTAAATAATTTAGCACGCACTAACCTGGCGACGTCCAGCGACGATTCGTACTTCTCAGGTTTGATTCCAGCGATGTGCTGCAGCGAGGACAAATTTAACATAGTTAACCGCCGTCATTTTAAGTTTTTTATAATATAAATAGATTAAGTGATGTGTTATATAAAACGAGCGGAGACAGTATAATACTGATACCGTGCGTGCGAGTAAGAACGGAGAGCGCCGGTTGCGAATGAGTGAATGAAGGGTTTAGAAGAAATCTGATTGATATGATTGGCTTTAAAAACGCGGAAGTATCTTCAATTTGTGAATAAATTAGTTATGGTGGTATCAAAAGGTATTGCTGGTAGTGGGTTAAATGATTTATATTTTGTGTTTATGTAGGATTTAAATAATGAAATAACAAACTTTAATTATTTCTATTGACACGAACTCTACACATTGAATAAAACTATTTTTACGGATTTTATCGCATTTATTTGTAGTCACGGGAGACCACGGGTACTGAAAAGCACCCGAAATGTCGGGAATTAAAAGTAAGTAAAATTAAGCTCCATAAAATTCGTAAAAATAGTTTTATTCAATAGCAGATTTTTTTTTAAAAAAAGAAAAAAAAATTACTCATAGAAAACATGTTTCAACTGATTCTAGGTGTAAGCCTAAGATAATACATCACCCCAATTCGTGCCGTGGGTGTCGTAAGAGGTGATTATGGCCGAGCTAAAAAGCTCTAATTGATTCCTTCAGAATAATGATTACGTATACGCCAGGCGTAAAATACACGTTAGCTTTAGAGACTATTAAAGTTCACAGCTGAACATCGGTCTACCCCATGGATTGCCTCATAAGGGGGATATTTGTCGTAGTTGGCACGATTGGCAAGAGTTGGCAACAGCAATTTTCTATTTTTAGTCGTTATTAGGAAGACGCCCATATCCTGATTTATTGGCCTCTGTCGATACCCACGGGATGATATGGGGTAATGGATATTCCTAAACCATCACCACACGATAAGTAAAATACCCAAACAAGACTAAAACCTCTTTGTATCAAGAGAGGCCTTTGTTTGTCTATCAATTTTCGAAGAATGATTATCTAGGAGATGAAGATATGAACATAGTTAGTTATAAGCTGCATACTAAATGGAAGTATATTTTAACAGAGATTCCTCAATGCAATTGGGATACGAAGGGAATTTATGCTTATTTAATGAGATTTCCTACTAAACTACCTATATTATTATCAATTTACTGCTATTTCATGCTGGTATTCCGAGAATTTAATGTCGCAGCCACAATACAGTAACAAAGCAATTCATAACTACATTATTGAGAGAAATTCAATGACGATTGAAGGAGCTAATATTAAATCTACAAAAAAGGGTAATTATCCTATGATGTTCAAGAAACATGCGTGCAGATAATATTGTTGTTAAAGGTTAAACTTTAAATTGGAATCAATTACATGAAAATCTTAAAAAATGAATAATATATTCAAAAATAACCCTTAGTTCGTGAACATATTAGCGTTTATCAGGTGTTCACGTAACTGAACCTTTTAGCCAGCATAGATCTGCGTGCACGCGGCGATTGTATACGTGACAGCTGAACGCGCTGCTCGCGTCGTGAAGATGAGACGGATCACATCTTTTTTCACATTTCACGACTCATATCAAGTCGGTAAATCAACTTTACTTTTTAAAATTTCTACTCAATATCAAAAGTTGAAGTACTTATTGAGATATACTGGATAACTCGGTATTTAAATAATAAAACACGGTGTGACTTCATAACATGTATTGAGCGACTGGCTAGTGAAGACGCGCGGTGACGCCTACCTACATAGTACAATATTAATCTATACCTACATATATCACACTTATGAACTTTTTTTATAGGATAGGGTGACAAACGAGCACACAGTCCACTGATGGTAAGTGGTTACTGCGGCCCATAGACATCTACATCTATCCTCGATTACAAATTAAAATGCAGATGCGTTGTCATCCGTGAGGACTAAGATGGAATGCCTCGTTTCCAGTAAAAGGGGTCTCCGGTTCTTTACACTCACCATACGAAACACAGCAGCATTAAGCTACTATTTCACGCTGGTATTCTGTGAGAGCGTGGTCGTTTCCACGGTCGAGCCGAGCCATTCGTGCCACAATTATACTACTAATATACCTGCGGCATGGTTCTACCAATCTCATACTAACTTGAACCGTAAGGGCCATAATATATTCAAAACTAATCAATTTTAAGATGTAATAGTGATAGAAACAGCTCGTGACTTAACAGCCTCTTTAAATTGAGCAGCGTTTGAGTATTTGAGCATAAAACTATAGAGTTAAGAGTCTGTTTAAGGAACCTTATTTAAATTAAATTTAACGTTCAATCAATTTAAATAGAAGTGCTCTTCAAAACTCAATATGTATCATTTATATAAAACTTTATGAAATAAGGCAGTTGAGATTCATTGTACATGATTGCACTATAACCTTACCGTGTAGTAAAGGTATAAGAATATTCACTACCTCATATTATCTCGTGAGTGTCGTAAGAGGCCACAGAGGGAAACAAATCAGGAGGTAGGTAGCGGCGTCTTCTTAATAACGACTAATAATAAAAAAACTGCGGTTGCTTACTCGCTTGACAAGCGTGGCAACTATGGCAGTACCCTGTATGGTACAATCTATAAGGGAAGCCCATGTTCAGCAAAGAATTTTTATAGGCTGTTACGGTAACGGTACTATAACTTGTCGACAATTAAGGTTAAACTCCCGTGCACTCTCGGTAAACGTTAATGCATCCGCGGCCTTAGGGTCTAAGCTTTCGTACAGTAAAATAATTCATATAATTTTTTCCTAAAAAGTAATCGATTAAAATCAAAATTGTTATTTATTTTTTCATAGTATTGAGTGACAAACGAGCACACAGTCCACCTGATGGTAAGTGGATGCTGTGGCCCATAGACATCTACATTTATCTTCAATTAAGGATCAAAATGCAAATGCGTTATCACCCCTGACGACTAAGATGGAATGCCTCGATTCCAGTAAAAAGGGTCTCCGGTTCTCTACGATTCAGTACACCATACGAAACAGCAGTATTACGCTGCTATTTCACGCTAGTATTCTGGAAGAGCGTGGTCCTGTCCCGGTGGAGCTAACTCATTTATGTCACTAAATATAGATTAAGGGGGTCCGTGGAAAGCTAAAGAGTTTTAAGCGCTCGCGAGATCGATATGAGAGCAACTCGAATTCGTCCCTGAAGAAACCAAGGGCTAGCAGTTGAAATTTTATGTGTTAATTTAACACGATTTCGGCGACAAAACGAAACATCGTGAGGAAATCCTCAATCATATGAGAGATATTAAAAGAGAACATGACGAGAAGACATCAAGTCTAGATGACGTGTTTGAACACTGAAAAGATGAAATTTTACGTGGTAGAGCCATGTTGCAGCCATATTATGGTTGTAGTACGAATGGATCAACACGACTGGGGGAGGACCACACTCTCACAGAATACCAACGTAATACCCTTTTCACTGGAAACAAGGCATTCCTTAGTCCTCAAGGGTGGTGACGAATATGCACTTTGATTATTATTAATCAAGGAAAGATATAGATGTGTGTATAAAAATATAGCAACAAATCGTATCTCAGAAATGAGTAAAGGTCTGTACCCAGGACTCGCATTATAGGATGTAATATTTTAAATTTTATTCGATCTAAACTTAAAATGATCATGTTTTAAAAGCTTTTTAACTTTTCGCTAAGAAAATTGAAATTGTTTTCAAATAGGGAAGTTAGTTTCACTCCGATTTTCGAAAATCGAGTTTTAAACAGATCTTTCATCAATTTTGAGATCCCAGGTAGCTATTCTGACTAATTTCACGTAGACGTCCGTACGGATGTGTGTATGTGTGCGTGCGTGCGTGCGTGCGTGCGTGCGTGCGTGCACGTGCGCGTGCGCGTGCGTGCGTGCGTGCGTGCGTGCGCGTGCGCGTGCGTGTGCGTGTGTGTGTGTGTGTGTGTGTGTGTGTGTGTGTGTGTGTGTGTGTGTGTGTGTGTGTGTGTGTGAGTGTAACTTTTGAACGTCTCGAGTGATTGAGTCGGTTTTAAAGATCTCAATGTGGAATAGATTTGATGATAATATTATAAACTCATTCGGACGAAAAGATTTTGAGAAATCTCAAAAATAAATTTTTTGGAAAACTGTTTTTTTTTTTGTATAAGTTTTAAACGGCTTTGTTGATCGATTTAAAAAAACTAATCTGCTCTTAACCTTAAAAATGACGTCGAATGCCGTTTGAAAAATAAAAATCGATTCATTCGTTCGTGAGATATCGAAGGAGAAAGAATTCGAAAAAAAAACGTATTTTTTTAACATAGCTTCGAGATTTCGCAACATAATTTGTGAAATTTAGAGTGCTTTGTATTAGAAATTAGCGAGAAGTTCCAGGGATGGCCTGCAGGGTCAACCAATTTTTTTAGGCTGTATCCTTATTGGTTTATCATCATCATCATTATTACATCACAAAATTACAGATGAACATAGTCGTTCCTCAAGGAATGCTGTAAAGCGTCCAATAACACATCGCTTAGCAGCACGAGGCTCCCACTAGAGAACCTTTCTTACCCAATATTTGTCAGTTTTTCGAAGTAAATGGTGAGCCCATAACAATTTACTGCCTTTTTCCTTAACTACATTAAATTATCATATAGAGTGAAAGTGAGACACTATAACTTCTTTAGCACACGGACACAATTCATGAATAAAATAATATAGACTTGACATGCAAACAACTTATTATGATTGATGACTCGTGTCACCTCTGTAATGTTGTACAGGGCTGTCGTCGACGCGAGCTATGACTATTAATAGGTTCTTACGTATGAAATTGGCATTTTGTGCGGAAGGAATATAAAGTCAATTTTTTTTTGTAAAATATATTTAAATAATCAAAGTATGCACTGTTGTTATCTATGCACTTTAGCCATCTGGTAGGTAGTTCATTGATCCCTTTACTAAAAAACCACGGGGGCGAGAATCGATAAACTCTTTGAAGACGGTTTGGAGTGCCGCATCGGAGTTGAATTTTTTTCCGTGTAAGAAGTTGTTTAAATTCCGGAAAAAATGGTAATCTGTTTAAGCAAGGTCCGGGGAGTACGGTGGATGTCGCAGACATTCAAATTGTAGCCCATCTAACTTAGCGGTTGTTTGTTGTGCAGTGTGTGGCGTTGCGATGTCGTGAAGCAGCAGTGGCCTAGAGCAATTGACACCTCTCGGTTGTTTAGCAGCTAGTTCTTTCTTCGTAGTTTGCAGTTGCTGACAATAGATATCTGCCGTAATCGTTTGGCCAGATTATAGAAAGCTGTAGTGAACTACATCGGCGCTAGTCCACCAAACACACACAAGTAACTTCTGAGTCAATTTTCGTTTAGGGCACGATTTGCCTGAGTCTCCAGGGTTCAGCCATTGCGACGAACGTTTCCGATTACCGTACAGTATCCATTTTCATCACAAATAATAATTCGATTTAAAAATCACTTCATTTTTGTGTCGGTTGAGCAAAGTAACACAGCAGTCGACGCGTGTTTGCAAGTTCGTATCACTCAATTCATGAGGTTCAATTTTTTTTTTACTTTACCGACTTGCTTCAAGTAGATTAATACAGTTTTATCACTTACCCCGAAGCCTGCAGCTATCTCTAAAGTGCTTTGTGATGGATCCGCTTCCACAATAGCCTTTAATTCTTCATTTTCCGCTTTGGTCCCCAGCCGTCCACGGTGTTGGTTCTGAAGGTCGAAATTTCCAGATCGAAAACGTTGAAACCAAAAACGTACCGTGCTTTATTTTGCGACACCAGCGCCGTACACATCAATAATCCTTCGAGCTGTTTCTGCAGCACTGGTGCCACGGTAGAACTCGTACTCGTAAATATACCGATATTTCATGTTTGCCATTGTGCGGTAATAAGCGACGCCAAAGAAAATAAATGAGGAAAAAAACAAATGAGTGACTGTTTTCAAATCTCAAATGTACCAGCTAAATTAATTTATATATTTAAATTTGGAATTCTTAACCAAAGAGGAGTTATTTCAGATCAAAGTGGTCAGTACGAAAAAACGCTAATTTCATATGTAAGGACCTAATTTTATAAATCTTTTAACCAAGGGAAATACAAAATTATATTTGCTATCGTTCCACGTTGTTACTCTTTCTTATTTTTAAAGTTCAATATTATAGTAAGCTTTACTCAATTTCACAATCCATTAGGTAAACAATTTCTTGCAATATACGATTTCAAAAGTCTTTTTATTGCGCCGCGATTTTATTTCACAAAACTTTGACATCTTTGTTACATCTTAGATACGTTCTCTTGCCTGGCATAGGACTTCTCTCATTTTTGAGAGGATTTTTAGAGTAATTAATCGAAAAGATATTTTTTTATTTATTAGACATGCGGGATTCGTCACATTTATAACATTATCTGTCCTATTGATGGCAACTGATGCCCAATAGATAATACGTCTGCAACTAACTGCAAGTAAAGGTGCACATGGGAGGGCCAGGCTTTTATACCCTGAGGTATAAAAGCCTGGCCCTTCAAACTAAAATACAGCTGCATGCATAGTCACTTCCCATCAGGTGGACTGTTTGTTTGTCCCTACACTGTTATCCCCACAAATAAAAATATTTTTTTATTATTATCTATATTGTAATATTTATTTTACTTATAATTTATTTTATTTTTATTTTAAAACGCATAAAATAGAATCACTAGCTCTTTAATATGCATAAATGTTAAAACTACGCGGCGACGTCGCAAAACAGCCAAATAGTTCTTAATAAATTGTTACGTTATGCCTATGATTTTCAATTTCCATGTAACATCATCGACAACATCAACAACATTATTGATACCGAAATAGCTGTACCAGTCAGAGTTACTGGCTAGCATTATAAATATATCCTATTTTAATAACTAATAATCCAGAGTAAGAAAAAATAATCTTATTATAAAAAATACATAAAAGGGTAATAATTTTTAACGTATAAAAAAGAATCTAAGAATAATGGTCTTTAAATTTTCCATAATTATGTAGTGAAATTAACAGATTAAGAGGTCAACCGACAGTTCGAAGTTAATTTATTTAAAAACATTTATTTTAGCCTCTTTAAATCTTCAATCTCCACAAAAACGAGGATGGGGCGAGTTCATGAACTGCTTCGACGTGGGAATTAGCAGTAGGTGGGACCTGAGCTGAAAGTTTTTTTATATGATAAAATTATTTTGGATATATTTTCTTTACATATTTTATTTTTAATATTTACGCATGCACGCACACACGCTCACACGCACAGACACAGTGGCATCCTCGTAGGAATAGTCTGAATAGATTCCGATGACATCAAAACGTCGAGATCTGATGAAACCTCGATTTTAGAAAACTGGGGTGAAACCAATTACTTCCCGATATTTTTAAATTTATAGACTTTCGCAGCAGGAAGTTAAAAATCTTTCTGGGTTTCATGCTGTTTCTTCCCAGGGCGGAGGTATTTTCCGAACCAGTAGTAAAAATACTTTCAAAAGTACAATTTAATAATCTAAAACTAAAAATCATTTTCTTCTAATGAGAACAAACACTTTTTATCGATTTATATATTCATATCGAAATAATAAGCAAAGGATAAAATAACTTCCTTTTGTATGTATATTTTAAGTTAGTCGCGGCATGTAAAAAATACAACACATGAAAAAACAACCTCGTTTGATGAGAAATTAAATGAAATGAACGTTTCATATTTGCTATTCATGCTCTTCATTATTTTTCTAAAATCCATGATATTATAAAAACGTGTTTAATTTTTGTATGCCTTAATGATTTCACAACTTTGTCTCATAATTTTAGTGTTAGGCTAGTATATCCTACAACTTTCAAAAGTGGATAACTATATTTTATAAAAACTAGTACTGCTGTATAGTTGAAATTCGATCAACACAGTATACGGCGTTAACATAATCAAAATGCTTTTATTTAATTCGTTATAAAAAGCATTTTGTATGGAAAAATCATGTCTATGTTCACTTTATTTTACGTGCCTTAAAGGTACAAACACATGATTTTCTTGCTATGGTGCAGTACCTTGCAAAATATTTTTAAGTTTTAAAGGTTTATAACTATCCTTTCTTACAAATTTACTTGTAGGCTATATAAATACATGTTCGTGCGGGAATCGAACCCGCGGCTCTTAGCGCAACTTATTGCTAAGCCACTGCACTTATGGACAAACGTAGTCCAAATATCTCGCTGCTCCTTGAATTCACATTCCTTGAAACATCAATGCATCCGATTGATGTAGGTTAAACTTAGGTGTACTCTTAAACTAGTAAAAATTAAAAAAGTAAAAATTAAAAAGCACGTATCAATTAATATCAGCGACACCAGGGTAAGATGTGGCTAGAGTAGCCTTTGGATCAAATCAAAGTCACGGACGTATATCTAATGTTTAAATTATATAGGATACATGTAAGTTTAATCAATCGCAATCAATTGCACCTCGTTATAGCTGGTTAAACCTATGCATACTCGCACTTCATATACTAATTTTTTTTGTGTATTTCCTCCTATATCCTCCACCAAATAGCAGAGTAGCTGTGTTCCGGTATAGAGAGCCAGTATAATAACACACTATGAATCATTATATCCTAGTCCCAAGACGTTATAACGTATCTGTGTATAAACGTTCTAACGTTGGTTGTAGGTGTTCATGCCTGCCTGCATTAGTCACTTAACATAAGGCGGACTGTATATTAATTTGTCATTTCAGTTTCATATAAATGCATGTATACCTCCGAGAATAATAACAAATTCAATTCGGATTATTTATTCGAAATTAAAGCAGGCCAAGCTTGGCATTTGCGAAATCGCCGTATTGCCTATATTTGTATTTGTGATGCACTCCAAATGCTTCGCCTCGCCTGATATTTTCGACTGAGGACTTTCTCAGAGTGAGTGTCAGGTAGAAACAAAATTATTTCTGGCCGAATGTAAGACGGCGATCGTGTGTTTACCACGACCGATCTCGGTTGTTCAATTTGTTCAAGCTAGAGTGTGGTGTCTACACAGTTTAGACCTGTATTAAATGCCAGCACTTGAGCGCGTCACGTTCACGGGCCGAATCCGGGCCAGTTACCATGGACCTGTGTCGAAGTATTATAAGGTATGAATTTATGTTACTTCGACAACGTCAACTCGTTATCGGTGACAGCTCGTTGACGGTTTGGTAATGGTGGCGGTGGACAATCGCTATCAGAAACATGGCATGCATGGCGGGTCGTATCGCTACGTCATATGTACTGCCGAATGCTCTTACTCAAAATTAAGCCTACGATCTGTGGTAAGAGTTGGTTATGTGAGGCATTTACCAAACATTCAGAGCAACTACCTCTTAGGACACTATTGTAGAAGGATGTATGTTTGTCATGCACGCACGCAAACTACCGCTCCGTTACTCAGTTATCAGATTATAACTTAGCTAGAGATAATATTGGCCAACATTTAATTACATGTCTGCACCAGCCAACACTTTTGTTACTCTCTCAATGTTAACCGGCAGAGAAGTTCGCTCCTAGTTAGACCCAAGGTGATTAAAATAAAAATAAGTAATTAAAAAAAAACATAATAACAAGCAGGTTCGAATCAAACAATGAACAAATTGTCTGAATAAGTCCGTATCCGTGCAATTTATGTATGTAAACCGCACGGATAAAATGCGGAGGAAGAAAATGCTACTGCTGTGCTTCATTCAGTGTCAGTTACAAGATGCATTGAATAACAAACATACTTCACATTACTTCCAAATAAAATTACGAAATGTTATACAGTTTATTTCCAAGAACATTAATAACTACATTACCAATGTCATAATTATAAAAATAGACATTTTGTAACTTACATATCACCTGGCTGATTATTTTTTGTGTTAAAATCTGAATCACATTTTGTTTTTAAATTCTTTTCATAAACAATATTTTTCTTCCGTGATCTTGTCCAAATAGACATGTGCGCTTTGATGATGTAGCCCTTGGCAGCTTCCTTGAATTAAAAAAAACGATGCGTCAGGAAATATTACAACTTTATTGTTTGTTTATATCGAGTGACTTAATGTATACATTCATTCGCTACATCTAAAATTGATCTACGTAATATTTTAATTGAAACACACGGAAAATTATTTTCGCTAATGGATGTCTATAAAAAATTGAAATACTTCTTCTCTCAATATGTACACAGAAGAGTTATAATAATGTTGAACTAAAGCTGTCAAATAATAATTACTCAGGAATAAAAATTTAGCATGTATCTGACTGTAACCAAATGCCCAATCTCTTCCTATTGATAAAGTTTGGTTTTTATTTAAAATATGCCGGTTACCACCATTATAGGTTGCTTCATAGGAGGGATATTTGTCATAGTTGTCTCCTGGTTTGTTTCTATCTTCTAATAAGCCAGTCCCACCTGGCAGTAAGAGATGATGAAGCCCTCCACTCCCTTACATCCATTATAACCTACAAAAATCCACTGCTGAACATGGGTACTCCATACTAATATATATATATATATATATATATATATATATATATATATATATATATATATATATATATAAAAATATATATATAGTGTGTGTGTGTGTGTGTGTGTGTGTGTGTGTGTGTGTGTGTGTGTATGGAGGTATATACATAGTTTTCTGCGCCTAAGTTAACGTAACGTCTGGTACCTGGCACTAGCGCTATCTAGTATCGAACAGAAGAATTAAGCTTTCTAGAAGCCCCACACTCAAACTTTCTGCGCCTGGTCGGTCGGCGCCCGTATTTACTGAAATATTCTGGATGTTTCGGTGTAAAAGGTGTATTTAAAGCCGCTGCAAGCCGCGATCGGGGCAGTATTGAATTTGGCGATACAAGCGAAGCTTCGGAGCAAAATAAAGTGAATCAGTGTGATTAATTATTAGTGTCTTTTGAGTTTTAATTGGTGTAAAGTGTATTAAAGTGTTAATTTTGGTAATTTAATCGGCAGTTTTTATTGTCACGAACCCTAAGCTCATAACAGTAGGTGTCAGAATTGGGATAAAATCATGCCGATTTTACCTAAGGAGAAAACAGAGGGTGTCCTTACCCGAAGTCAACGCCAGCAGGAGACGGACCAAAGAAGATTGCAGATAAACTAGTTCATGAAGTCTTCTGTCATTTTGGAGTACCTTTAGAGATTCACAGCGATCAAGGGAGGAATTTTGAGTCTCAAATATTCCAGGAAACTTGCCGAGTTATGGGTACTCATAAAACAAGAACGTCTTCTTATCACCCGTAATCTGATGGAATGGTAGAACGATTATTCAGACATTGGAGAGGTACCTAGCAAAAGTTGTAGACTATCGGCAACTAGATTGGGACAAGCACATACAACCGTTTTTGTTGTCATATCGAAGCGCTGTTCATGAAAGTACATCAGTGACACCAGCTTTCGCAAACTTTGGAAGAGTATTACGGCTGCCTGCAGACCTGATCACCGGGATACCACCTCATGTCCCACGCAGTATAACCGATTATGCAAATGACTTGCGGAACAAAATGAATGACATTTATGAGCACGTCAGACAATCGGGCCAACAAATGTCCGAAAAGATGAAAACCCGGTATGAACGCAAAATAAACAACAAAGGGTGCGACGAAGGTTCACTGGTGTGGTTGCACAATCAAGTCCGCAGCAAAGAGAAATCTCCTAAGCTTCAAGCTAAATAGGATGGCCCGTACCGGATTGTGACCAGGATCAACGATGTAACCTATCGGATACAGAAAGGCGCAAGAGGGACTCCTAAGATCGTCCATACGGATCACCTGGCGCGTTATTATGGGGCCGATAATGCTTGGGACGAGCATTTCTTAGGAAGGGGCAGTGTTGCGCGCCTAAGTAACGTCTGGTACCGGGCACTAGCGCCACCTAGTGCTAGGGACCAAAGCGAGGAGGGCTTCCTAGAAAATGACAATCTTGAACTTTCCACCAACAGCGCCATCTAGTATCTAACAGAAGAATTAAGCTTTCTAGAAGCCCCACACTCTAACTTTCTGCGCCTGGTCGGTTGGCGCCCGTATTTACTGGAATATTCTGGATGTTTCGGTGTAAAAGGTGTATTTAAAGCCGCTGCAAGCCGCGATCAGTGCAGTATTGAATTTGGCGATTCAAGCGAAGTTTCAGAGCAAAATAAAGTGAAAGAGTGTGATTAATTATTAGTGTCTTTTAAGATTTAACTGGTGTAAAGTGAATTAAAGTGTTAATTTTGGTAATTTAATCGGCAGTTTTTATTGTCATCAACCCTAATCTCGTAACAATATCATAGTAATTTTGCCGTAGTTGACACGCTTGGCGAGCAGGATGTCAACCACAATTTTATTATTATTTTGAATTGTTATCAAGAAGATGCTGCTGCCCATCACTTATTTCAATTTCCCTCTGTCGCCTCTTACGACACCCACCAGACGATATGGGATAGTGGATATTCTTTCACCGCCACTAAACCGTACAACCAGTGACGAATCCCTAGACTAGAGAAATATTGTCTCACTATAACAAAACCTTATTCGTTCTTGACTTTAAGACGCCTAGATTTTAATCGGACCGGAGGACAGTGATTGGCATATTATCCACACCTTTGCTGTACGACTTTCCGAAGCAAATACTTTGGTTTGTCTCGTATAGTTTAACTCAATTAGCGCAAGAAGTTGTTATGGATTTTGAGAAACATTTTACTGATGTACCTTTTTTTAACAACAAAATCTTTTAATTCTCGTCCTACTATTGCTGAATAATTGCAAAAACAAAATGTAAATGCTTACTCAAATAGTTCTTAAATTCCAAAGAGTATTGCAAAAATATATTGTTAAATTTTTATGGCGAATTTCCGTTAAAGTTGTTGCATACATAATAGACACAATAGCATAAAACTATTATTTACGGATTTTATCGCGTTTAATTACTTTAATATTATTTTTATTATTATCCCGAAGTTTCGGGTGCTTTACAGCGCCCATGGTCACGGGGGGACTGAGATGTTTGACGTCCCAATGTCATAGTTAGTCCGGCTACCTTCAGTTTTTTAATATTAAATTTTGGTCCGATTTACGCAAAACGAGCTTATAGTATCATGAAGTCTTGCAGTGGTATGCTTGGGTTTGGGTTTAATTTTGTTAATTATAGGATCCCAAGCAGATGGTAGCACCCAACCATCTTCTCTATTGAAATTTGGATGTTTTTTAATTTCAATAGCCTCGCGTATCATCCTTGGGAGGAATCGGTGTTCTTTTGCGAGAATTTGTGGTTTATCAAATCTAATGTAATGGTGGGGACGATCTTGAACATGTTCGCAGACTGCAGACTTCCCGGAGCGTCGGTGCTTCACATCAGCTATATGTTCCTTCACGCGGGTTTTTATAGATCTCTTTGTTTGACCTATGTAAGAGAGACCACATTCACAATCTAGCTTGTACACACCTGCATCTTGTAGAGGAATATTACATTTGATGGATGGTAAAAATTGACTAATCTTCTTCAGCGGCTTGTAGTATGTCTTAATGGACGCTCGCTTTAAGATGTAGCCAATCTTGTCCGTGACTCCTCTAACATATGGTAGTAGAGCAGGCGCGCGCTCGACTGTGGCCGGCTTCACTCGTTCACTGTGACGTAGGCGCGGGACCCGAAGCTTGTTGTCTTGCAATACTTGCTTGACGTGCTGAAGCTCCGCGGCCAGATGTTTTCTAACAGACTTGTTATTTTTATACAAAATTGACAACAATAGAACTAGTTGCCCTCAGTTACTGAACGCGTTTAATTAAGCGCGCCTTCAAGATATCCACCTCATCCGATAGCACCATTGAGACCATCAACCATTAGAACCGTTTTTGGCTCCAGCTCTCCATTAGGCAGACTGTGTAAGCTGCTAAATAACTACAAAACCATAGACGACAGTATAGCTAGTACTTAGTTTTGTACAACCACCTTGTGTATTATATTACCATACGGATAAACTATGTTCTTTTCTTCTTAAAATTGTTAACTTTATTTAACTAAATTAAATTATACTTAAGTCATTGTTATAGTGCATGCTGTGCTTACTAGTAATTAGACACTACACGTAGCTAAAGAAACTTTTCTGTTCAACGTACAGAACGAGGCTGCGCGCTCAGGAGTAACCACAGTATGTTTCCTAAATTCTAATTCCTAAATCTACTAAAGTTACGTATTTTAAAAACTATAGTCTCGGACAGTGATACACGTGAATACTAAAACACGCAACTCAGGAAAACCTAAACTAGCCTTACCTAAATATAATAATTTATATGGTAAACGTACCTTAGAATATATGATCCCTAACCTAATTTACCAGCTACCAGTATTTGTAAAATCAGAACTGAATCAAAAAAATATTAATTTAAAATTAAAAAAACTACTTTATGGAATGCATTACTACTAATATAAACTATACGTAATATGTATTAATAATAAATACTACGAAAACGCCCTAAAACAAGCGCTCTGTATAATATATACGATCCATGCGCGGTGTATTATGCAATAGAATGTCACGCAATTAACTAATAAATACTCCACGGTAGAGTTTCAATAAATTTATGATTGTACCGTAACGTAATATGTAATTAATGAATGTAATAATATATTTAAAAAAACTATTGAAATACCATATACTTGCTTGTACATTATCTATGAAAGATAAGTAAATAGATTAATCCTCCGCCTCATTTATCTCACAAGGATGTGACGTGACGTGAACCAGAAGAAAAGATGGCCGAGACATCAAACTCAGGCGTGACACCAGAATGACATGACACAATCACTTCTCGGTAATATATTTCTAGAATCTCATTTTAATTTTATTAGTAATTTGGAATAAAGAATCAGCAATTAAAGCTATGCTGAGGCATTAAAATAAAAAGTAAGCTTTTCTTTCTTTTCTTTATTCTTTATTGTATACACTATAAATGGATAACAATTTTAAATATTTAAATAAGATGTACAAAGGCGAGCTTAATTCTAATAAGGGTTTTCAGCAAAGTGTTGTACAGCAAACCCATGTACAGCACACCCTTTGGGAGAGATAAATATTTTTTATGTAAAGCAAGTAGGTAGCAGTGTGCGTACTTAATAATTAATACGGCACTATTTAATATAAATTGGCTATAAGTTAGTTAACAATATTATACATATACTTTTAAATAGAGTACTCATACACATCACAACACACACACACACATATATATATATATATATATATATATATATATATATATATATATATATATAAGTAGTGTGGTCCGGCGCTGAGTTTCTCGAGGTACAAGATATAGATAATAGAAATAGGGAGCGTGCAAGAGCATTTTTTTGTTTGTTGTTTGCTAAAGAACACATTCTGAGAAAAACTATATTAATTACTGCAACAAATAAAATGTAATAAACATAAAACATTGCGAGATCTTACGAACTTGAATTGCAACAACGGTAGAGAAATGAAAACTCAGTGAATAGTGCGAGTGACGAATTATTTTCTTTTGAAATTATTTAGACTGTAACCATACAATTGCTTGATATCTGCGACGTTATTATAGTTATTTCTTATTGTTTTATAATTACCAAAGCATCTACAGCAAGAGCTTATGATTTTAAGTTGTGAATTCCAAGTATTTTCAGAAATATTGCTACTTGTTAAATGTATTTTTATTGCAATTGTAACAAGAGACATATAAGTAAAGTAATTAGTGTTACGTTGTAGAAATTATAGTATGTCTAAAACCTTCACATCGGTACACATTGTTGGTACGTAGCAATCTTCATACGTTCTAAAGTTGGGTACAGGTTTCATCTTATTCCTGAAAAGGGTCTAGAGCAAGGTAAGAAAGAAAGAACCTGCCGTGCTTCGCCACTTCACTTGTTCTCGAATTGCTCTTTGATTTCTTAGATATGCAAGGTTTCTTCACGGCGTTCGAGCACCTTTTTATTACCAGTTTGAGTGATGCCAAAGGGAAGCGAATACTAGTTGCTCGTGTGCTCCTTTTATTTCTTTACTCATCTCTTCTATTGCTTTTTACTGAAAAGAGAAAGAGAAAGAGCAAATTTAAGCACTTCTTAACTGATTTCAATTTTCGTGTTATAAGGCCGTATGTGGTTTTCAACTATATTTATCATTATCGTTTGTAAAATCGTTAGTCTTTTATATTAGCTGGAAACCGTACAAAAATACGCACATAATAACTTGTTATGAATAAAACATGTATTTGTATATCTAGTTTTCTTCGGAAGTTTGAAGATCAAAAATAATAAAAGTTACTGCCTATATTACGTCGCACTGCTGGGCACAGGCCTCCCACTCATATCTTGTAGTGTTATGCTATTTACATATCATTTTACACTATTTTAAATTTATTTTTCCATTCTGTTTTTGATTTTCTGCATTCACCTCAAAACTGGATATTTTGCGTCACCTTTATTTCCATAGGATTCTGTAACGTTTTTAAACCATAAGAACACAATAACAAATCATTTTCACTTCGTATTTTCACGCTATCAGCACTTTTTAAATCGGTGTCCATCGAAAAGTTTACCTTTTTCGATCTTTTATTTAGTTCTCCGTAACTCTGCAATTTCGGGCATCGTGCGCGCTGTTGAGCTACTTTTTTTTCTATATCAATAATATCTCATTTTTCACTTAAATCTTTGCCGTTTCTCTATTACGAGCCTGAAACCAAAATTTGACATGTTTTGACATCGTTGTTTATCTGGTTGTTATGGCAATTTTTATTCAAATTCGTTACCGGTCTGATGTTTTTACTTCAAAACTTCCACAAAAATACTCTTTTCTTCTTGGTCATTTACAAAAATTAGTATTTAATTTAAATAATTTCCCGTTCTTATCTCAGATCCAAAGAGTTGCAGCTACCCTCCTAAAGGCCTTATCGGGGCAGTGCGGCCCCGGGATCCTGCAAGCCTTTGCCTTCATCTGAAGTCGTCGCCTAGCCACGCCTACGCCTCCACCTACTAGTGCCCGCGCTATCTTTAGCCGCTATGCGTGCTTGCTCCAGGCGCTGCGAGCGCCTACTTCAGGCGCTGAGAGCATCTACCAAGGCGCTGTGGAGCCTACTCCAGACGCTGCGTGTGCCCACTCCAGGCGATGCGTGTACCTACTCCAGGCGCTGCGTGTGCCTACTCCGGACGCTGCGTGTGCCTACTCCAAGCGCTGCGTGTGCCTTTCTCCAGACGCTGCGTGTGCCTAGATCAGGCGCTGCGCACCTACCACTGGCATAGCCTGTGCATACTCCGTGAGCGGTGAGCACCACTGCCAAGCGTGGTGTGCCACTTTGGTCTTCGGGCTCCGTTTCAGTACTCACTGATCTTTATTAATTTAAAAAAAAGAAATTGTAATTCACGTCACCTATCATCATCTTCATATTTTTTATATAAAACTGTAAATATCTTTTAAAATTTTAAATAAATTATTAATTTTTGTTCTATTTTTGTTGTTTCGTTGTTGTTAGGTTAGGTTCTTTAGTTTTTAATTGTCGTTTTACGACAATCTGAGAGGGTTTTAGGGCAAGGAATTGTCTGCCACGCTACTCCAATGCGTGTTTGCGAACTTCACATGTCTTCGAAATATTTTTTTTCTTATTTCTCTGACATGCAGGTTTCATCACGACGTTTTCCTTCACCGCTGAGTACGTGGTAAATCAGCACTTAAAATTGCAATTAACAATTTCATTGGTGCCGGCGGGGATCGAACTTCGTTTGCTAGAGTACTGTGAAATTTACAGCGAGCGCTAACCATCTGAGCTACCACAGTTCATCAAAAATAATAAGACGCGATAGAATTTCATCGTAAAATATGCGTACGTGGTTAAAGAAACGCCATCTACGTCGATACTTAAGGTGGGAACACACTTACTATCAAATTAGGGATGTAACTTGCACGCCAAATTATGTAATAAGCCAGTAAGTGGCACATTGACGATACTATCTGAAAATAACAGCAAACTCGACACCGTGGTCGGGAGTGGCGTAATTACGCATAAATCGCACGGTAGTATGTGATAAGACCGTATTCAATTCTACTCGTTATTCTGTATTTTGGTGTATAAAAAGAAAAAAAAAACAAACAAGTAATTTAATAGCAAAATTTAATCCGAACAATTTCTCGGATTACTCCTCGTTGTACGAATATGCGATAGAATATTATATAGAAAACTGCTCGAATTCCAAATACAATTGTAATCTCGGTAAAAATAAATAAACTTTATTTTTTTGCTCATCTCTCTATCGAGACATGATTACTTACGAAAACAAATAATAAAAGTAACTAAGCAGAGCACGTGCAACTTCAGTGGCAGCTTGCCAGCCAAAGAGTTATAGTAACTTTACTAAATTGCCTTTTGATATGTGAAAATCAAATATTGTTGTTGAATCTACTTGCTTGCCAGCTACAGGCTACGTGATATTTTATTTAAACAGATGCTAGTAGCTATCACTTGCAAGTATCTGGTATGTCATTCTGATAACCACAAGCATACGTATTCCCGCTATACTTTATAAAATTATTTCTTATATATGTACACAAATACATTTAATATAATTGTTAATTTTTTAGGTTTGATAATATTAATTTTACAGATGGCACGCAGAAATCTATTCCCATTGAAATTAAGATATTTTTAAAATTTAAATAATCTCCTGACTAGTTCTTGGTATGAATTGTGGTTTTCTTATTTTGTTCTGATTCAGGAATTATGGTTCATCAAATTGATGTAATAGCGGGAACAATCTTGAACACGTAAACAGACTAGCTATTATATTATTTTAACTGGGTTTTATCGATCTTTTTGTATGTCCTACGTAAGAACTTATAATCTGCATGTTTATTCTCAAACTGCATAATTATGGATTAGATATTGCAAGAGTTAACAAATTAAGATTGACTAGGTACGTATTTCCTTACCAGAGGTCATTAAAGATACCTTCAACTAGTAATGTTTTATTGAGCAAATATTGTTAAAAATTTTATACAATACACATATACACATCTACAGCGTAGTCACACTTTCACTACCCCATATCGTCCCATGGGTATCGTTAGAGGTGACAGAGGGAAACTGGGAAAAGAGATAGGAAACAGCATCGTTCTATTATGAGCAAAAATACCATAAAAATAACATTTGTTAGCCCATATGCCAAGCGTGGAAACTATGGAAAATATCCCTCATGAGCAGCGACACAAAGATAAGGCCCCAGCAACTCCGCTTTTCCTAGTTGCGATGTCAGCCATCGTAAAGGCGAGCAGGAGGTGCTAAGCATCTCCGGTGGAAGTTAGGTTGACAATTTAGAAGACTCGACCTTGCAACATTTGACGTACAAGGCCTGAGGACTGACGAGAAGATCCTGGAGCTAAGAGAAAAGGTAGACAAATGGCGCTGGGATATTATACTATTATTTGAAATCCGAAGAGTGACGAAAGACACGATAATCTTCGAATGTGGTAACTTATTTTATCACAGGAATTGGGACGATAATGACACATCTTTTCTTCACGTAAAGCTTAAAACTTAAAAACAACACTATGAGTGAGAAGAAGCAGCGCGTGCTACCAGAAATGACACATGGATCTGAGACGCGGTCCTTTATTGCTGACCGTTTTAGGGAGCTTAAGGTTGCTCAGCGAGCTAAAAAGAGAGCTATACTAGATTTTCTATGCATATGATAGACTTTTTGATGAAGAAATTCGTGGTAACAGACATAGCCCGTAATAAGATAAGTGAAATGAAGTGGCAAAGAGCCTGTATTATTATTTCTGATTATTGTTTTGACAATAAAATACAAAATTGGGCTATGATTATTTATCTATTTATACTCGTTTAAAAAATTATATTTCTTTTTTTGTCCCGTATGAGCTCCTATACCACTCATCAGATTACGATGAGACTTTGGTGAGTTGTTGAGTAAGCGCAGTGAAGTTTACTGATAAAAATTGAAATTTGTTTGCTTTTTTTGGTGGTTATATATTTTCCTATTCCATTCTGATTACGTTTACGTTATACAATAACGCGCAGACTTGCTGGCAAGCTTTGATAAGAACCCATAAATAGAAACGTAAATGGAGGCGACAAAGGAAACAAGCCAGGAGATAGGCAGCAGCGTCTTTAATAATTACAACTGAAAAATAAAATGTGTGGCAACTATGCCCAATATATGGGGTAATGTGTGGGGAGGGTGATGTTCAACTGTGGATTTTGATAGGCTGTAGCTGTAACGGTAACGTCAATTTCCTTCCAAACACGAGATCAAAATATTATAATTAAAATATAAATATAAATTGCAATAGAAAAGATAACTATAAAGTTATCTTTTCTATTGCCATTTAGTGAAAAGAGAGATAGAGAGAGAGAGAGAGAGAGAGAGAGCAAATTTAAGCATTTCTTAATTGACGTCAATTTTCATGAGTAAGGCCGTATGTGGTTTTCAACTATACTTATCATTATCGTTTTATAAAATCGTTAATCAATTATATTAAATGGGAACCGTTCGGAAATACGCACAGTAATAACTTATTACGCATAAAATATGTATTTTTATATCTAGTTTTCTTCAGAAGTTTAAAGATCAAATATAATAAGCCGAAACAGAATATTATCGTAAAATATGTGTACATGGCATGGCAAACTACGTTAAGCAAACTATTTTAAAATTAATGAAGGGTGATATTATCAATTTTGCGGTTAAATGTTAAGTAAATATTTTACAAAACAAGCAGGGATAAATTTATACAATGCAAATAATTTTCCTTCACAATAAAGACATCCAACAATGAAATACTAAAATACAATCAAGAACAATTAAGAGGCAAGAACAATTAGAGCTCCAGAATAAGAACAATTAAAACTCGCCCAAATCAGGGTTGAAAAGTGGTTTACAAGAAATAAGAAGTGTTTGGACAATGTCCGTTTGCTGTTAATCACCAGATGTAGATATTTTTCAGAAAAGTTTTTTGTTGCCCCTGCGGCCTTTCTTCAAAGAATCAGACTTCACATCTCCACCTGAAAAGAAGTACTTGCGAGTTATTGAGTAAGACGAAACTGCCGGCGCACTGCGCCGTGACACCGCTTGACAGATTCGAAGCACTCCTGCATAATCAAGGGTGAACATGCGATTCAAGGGCTCTCAGAGGAGGTACCTAAGCTTGTTGTATTACTATTGGAATGGGAATCGGTTGGTTAAACTAAAAACGCTATGTATGCATCACGAGTGTTAAAACCTCGTGTAGGGCGTGATCCTATGGTCAGACGGAATTTTGCCGGCGAACGCAATGTGCCTTAGTGGTGTGCTGGTATGTACTCAATTTTACAGTGTATATTAGTGAATGTGGATACACCATCTGATAAGAGGAGAGATGAGAGTTTTTTTTATAGAATAGGGGGCAAACGAGCATGCGGCTCACCTGATGTTAAGTGATTAATTTGTTTTGGGCTTATTGAAAAGCATAACTGCCTTATTAGTCTAGAGGTTGTAAATACGACTGCAGATCATGTGGTCCTGGGTTCGAATCCCGAGTTGGGCTAAAAAAATCAAGAAATTCTCAGTAGTGGCCTAGTGTCAAGAAGTTGGCGTTGTCTCACCCCTGTGCATCGGACAGCACGTTTTTATTTTATTTTATAGGATAGGGTGACAAACGAGCACACAGTCCACCTGATGGTAAGTGGTTGCTGCAGCCCATAGACATCTACATCTATCCTCGATTACAAATCAAAATGCAGATGCGTTGTCATCCGTGAGGACTAAGATAGAATGCGTCGTTTCCAGTAAAAAGGGTTTCCGGTTTTCTACACTCACTATACGAAACACAGCAGCATTAAGCTAATATTTTACGCTGGTATTCTGTTAGAGCGTGGTCCTTCCCTGATCGAGCCGGCCCATTCGTGCTACAACTATACTACTAATATAACTGCAGCGTGACTCTACCACGCATAAAGCCCTTTGTCCTACGCCAGATCTCTTTACGGTTGTGTCGGTTTATCTTCCCATCGGACTTTGTACCTGTGCTCACGCATACACTTAGCCACTATAATCATGTCTGGCCGCCGTGACCTAAATTCGATCTGGAGGACACTATTACTATTAAAAATCATTAGCTACGATACAGATAGTGGTTTTGTTTCGTACGTTATGAAGATTTGGTTGGAGGCGTCCATGGTCAGCGACGCAGTCGCAGTGTGATACTTTGCTATCAACCTATACTAAGAAATAATTATTTATTTGTCTAAGGCTATCATCACCGAATTAATTAAAGGCAATTCCTTAATTAATCCCCCGCTTGAATTGAAGCTATAATTTGGTTCGTCAATTATACTGATGCATTATTTAAACAACAACAAAGGCTTCTTAAGTATATTAACAATTAACAAATAAGCGACGTTAATGTGCGGGAGGAAGTGCTCACCCCAAGAGATCAAAGTTACCACAAAATTTTAACTTAAGAAAATTTACGAACAGCTGAGGTACAATCAAAGCACAGTCAAAATATCTTGTTAGTTATGTAACTGTATTCAATTTAAAAGTTTGCGCCTTTGATTAAATTTGTTTTTGAAATTGAAAAAATACCCCCATTTTAAGTTATTTCTTTACAGAATAAGGGTGACAAAACTAATTATGTATCTAAAGCCACATATGTCTAAATCTATCCCCGATTACGTATCAAAAAACAGACATGTTGTCACTCCTGAATATAAAGATGAAATGCCTGGTTTCCAGTAAAGGGTGTCACCGGTTTTTTAAATACACCATACGAAACACAGCAGCATTCATCGGCTGTTTCACGCTGATATTTTGTAAGAGTATGGTCCTTCCCGGTCGAGCTGGGCCATTCATGCTACAACCATAATATGGCAGCGTGGCTGCAAGGTGTTCAGACATTTCCATTTCGTTAAATTTTCTTTCTTTTTAAGGAATTAATATAAATAACCCTAGTGCAGACATATAACTTAAATATTTAAAGATATATTACGTAATAAGTATCTTATGAAGTTGATTCAGATTTTTAAAAAATAATTGATTTCATTCGTGCGATACTAAACACGATTAAATCAGCTTATGCTATCTTTATAAAGTCCATGTTAACTGTACATTTATGACAAATTTTATGAGACTTATAAAAATCATTTGTGAAAATCCCAGAACTAGTTTAATAGATCGCACAGTTACAAAATATTTATAAAAATACCTCTCCAGTTACGTTTCGTTGCAGATGGATAAAACTGATTTTTTTAAAGATTTAAAAATGTTAACACACTTTCTAAATTCTATGTTTTGTAAGGTAAAAAAGAATGACACGTAAAGTAGGGAAACCGGTGTTGCATTATCAAATCCCTCTTACAAGCGTTTTGTTCCCGAGTTGATGGATTTAATGCAATCGGTAAATCATTATTGTAAAAAGAATATATTATAACGTAAGCATGAATTCTAAAGGCGTGTACTTCATTTACGTAAGCTCTTTCGAACTCAATTTAATTTGATATACGAGTGGGACGCCTTTAATAGCTGTGTCATTATGTAATATTGCATGCGATTTTATGAATGATTACTTTTCAAACATACACTTGTATGTTAGGTTAATAAAATTGCTTATTGATAAAAAACCAAGAAAAAATGGTAAAACGTAGAAGGAAACTATAATAATTTATTTAAACATTTTGGAATATTAACTATACATATAAAACTTAAGTATTTAATTGTAAAAGATCATATATACATATAAAATCTCTAGAATTTAAAACAGTTCGAACATTTAGCAAAAATATTAGAATTACTTTTCGAAAAAAATACTTTGAGCATAAAGTTAACAACTATTATGTCAAGAGGACAAGAAAATATCTAGTAACAAGATTTTTAATGAGATATTTCTGAAGACAAATGTGTCTTACATTAATATTATACGTCTAATCATTCATAACTTAAAATATTAATAAGTTTAAATATAATTAGGTGTGTAACAGTAGTAACGGCGCTAATTTTAAATTTATCCATTCTATTTGAATTTTTTAATCCAAGATTAAAATATTAAATACGGTAGTTATATATAGTGGTTGATGTATTCTCCAACAAACTGCCTTGCGGTTTGGCGAAAGTGGTGTAAGAAGACGGAGGGTGACAAACAAGCACACGGTCCGCCTGATGGTATCCTCGATTATGAATCAAAATTCAGATGCGTCGTCACCCATGAGGACTAAGATGGAATGCCTCGTTTCCAGTAAAAAAGGTCTCCGGTTCTCTACACTCACCAAACGAAACGCAGCAGCGTTACGCTGCTATTTGACGCTGGTATTCTGTGAGAGCGTGGTCGCTTCTCGGTCGAGCTGACCGAGTCATTCGTGTCTACTACTATAATACTAATATAACTGCAGCATGGCTCTACCACTTAAAATCAACCATAATATAATGTGGCCAATATAAATATTTTTTTAATTATAATAAACATTTAACACAGTAAAAACAGAATAGTATAAGAAATGTACCGAAAGCCGCTAATATGTGTCCGTGCCTGGCACTTGGCAGTACGGACTCGTACGCACGAGCCACAGCACGCACACAACGACACTTGCTAAGTCGCAGAGGTCGGGCCGAGACTGGGACGGCCACCGCCGCCCTCCGCATTCACCTTTGTTTGAGACTTTGTTGACCTACTATTCTATTTTTACTATGCATTTAATGTTGATTATATGCTATGTATAAACTCTTATACCGTAATTCCTTTTTTTTTCCAATTTATTGGGTAAACAAACAACATCACAATAACAAATGGTTATAATAGTGTTAACCTATACATTATTGACAATTGTGACATCCACACCGTTTACCACGAGCATTATGAACGAATTGTTTTTACAGGTTGAGAGTTTCATTCATCTGTATATTTTTCCCTGTTGTGTGTAGTATACAGTGTCATGCAGTTCCTTAATTACTAAGTTTCTGTAAACGCTTACCCTATTTACAAAAATATCAATATGACTGAAGTTGCGGTTATAAGAATTTAGTATACGACGAATAGGTGCACGCATACCTGCGTTAGTGCGTGATGTTCGTGTGGCAAATAGGTGTTTCGAACGACAAGCTCGCATGTACGATCTAGTAGGCACTCTATAGTTAATATTATTGACAATATCAGAGCAGTCGTACCTATTATGGCAAATGTCATACAAAAGCATGGCTTGCATTTGTATTCTCCTAGACTTCAAGTCTAAAAGTTTATATCTCTGCAATAGTTGGTGCTATGACTGATAGTTATGACAGCATTTATAGTGCAAGCAACGCAGAAATTTCTTTTGCACTCTTTCTAAGCTATCTGAGTATTTTATATACAAAGGATCCCAAATACAAACAGCATATTCTAATTGTGAACGGATTAAGGTCTTATAAATATGTAAATATGTATTAGGACGTACGAAGTCATTACTGGCTCGGAGTACAAAACCATACATTTTATAAGCCCTACTACATATGTTATCAACATGTGCATCAAGTGTTAACTTAGTATCCAATGTGACTCCAAGATCGCGAATAGTTTGTACTCTGGTAAGATTGTGGCCGCCTATGGAATAATTATGTGTACTCCACGCTCGTTTTCTAGTAAATGTAATAACTTTACATTTATCGAGACTTAGCTGTAGTTTGTTAATGCTACAGTAATTGTTAAATCTATTCAGGTCCTCCTGGAACTCCAGGTGATCATTAGAATTATGTATAGTTCGATAAATTTTTAGGTCATCTGCATATAATAAGAAATTACAATGCTGAAAGCAATTATTTATATCGTTAATAAACAGAAGGAATAATAGGGGGCCAAGGATAGATGTAGAGATAGTAGCACACCAGACGTTATAATAACCGTACTTGATTCATATCCATTGATGACCACTTTTTGTGTTCTGTATGTTATATACGACTTAAACCACCTCCAAAGATTTCCGCGAATCCCGTTGAAAGCAAGTTTTTCTAGCAGTATTCTATGATCCACTCGGTCAAACGCTTTCCGAAAATCTGTATAGACACTATCGGTTTGCGTATTAGCGTCTATATTGTCAAACAATTCATAAGTATAAACAATAAGATTAGTGATAGTAGATCGTTTACGAACAAACCCATGTTGTTGTGGAAGGATGGTCCTATGCAATAGTGGATAGATATTATTGCGCACCAGCCTCTCCATAAGTTTAGATAAAGTGGGAAGGATTGAAATTGGACGATAATTGACTACATCTCTTTTTATGCCTCCTTTATGTATTGGTGTTATCCTGGCTGATTTCCACATAGCTGGAAATATACCCTCTCTAAGACATTTATTATATAATATAACCAACGGTTTACATATGGTTACGGCAGTATTTTTAATGAAAATAGGGGGGAATGTTATCAAGGCCTGCGCCTTTAGTAATATCTAGTGCCTTTAGTTCCTTTAAGACATCTGCTTCTGATAGCTGTATGTCACTAATAATGGTGTTATTGAGCATACCATTGTCTATATCATCTATATGGTCAATACAGAAGGAGTCAGATACATTAGTAGGCTGGAAAACTGAATGAAAGAAGGAAGAAAACAGGTTACAAATGCCCTCAGGACTATCCGCCTCTGTTCCGTCATAGTGAACACTATTTGGAATATCTGATTGATTTTGACGATTTTTTATGTAAATCCAAAAGTATTTAATATTTTTAGGAATACTGTCTTCTACTGATTTCATATATTTGTTATAACAAATCAATGATTCTTTCCTAAACCTATCCCGATACATTGAAAATGTAGAATAATCAGATTTGTTTTTATATATTTTCCACTTAATCCAAGCTTTGTTTTTATTCTTAAATATGTGTATCAATGCAGGGGTAAACCATACTGGAAATTTTGAGTTGGAATCCCGTTTAGAGGGAACGTGTTTACGTATAAGATCAAATATATTTTCATAGAAAACGTTAACACTTTCTTCGGCAGTTTTATTTTAAAATAGTTCACACCAATTAATTTCTAATATATCTTTATTGATTTGTTTATAATTAGCATTCTTGTAACAATATCTTAAACGTGGATTCGTTGGCATGGCTTTGAATAAATTATTATCAATTGGTATTAAGAGGTAATAAGGAGGATGATGTACGTCAGGTGGGACTAGAGTGATAGGCGCAGAAAAGGTTTTACTGTTGTATACGTTAGTTAGGCATAAATCGAATAACCTATTCATATTATTTTTAATAGTATTAACTTGTATACAGTCCATGACGGACATGAAATTTACTAAGTGAGAATATGGTGGCGTAATACTGCTTAAATCTAGAAGTTTTGCTTGAGTATCATCTAGATACCAGTCAAGACAAGGCAAATTGAAATCGCCAATTAAATAATAGTTATCATATCCATTTAACTGTATAATCTCTTGTAGTTTATTAAAATAAGTAAAATATATATCAGAATCTAGACCGGGTGGTATGTAATTCGCGCTTAATAAATAATGAGACTTACCGATGCGAAATTCTAATAGAATATGATATATAATGGGTGGGATATCGAGAGGGGCAGCGGGGGAGTGCGGGCACGCAGCGCACTGCACACAGAGAGTGCAGCACAGCCACCAACACACCGCCACCATCGTGACGCTTTGTTTCGGTGCGATCTCGGTCGCAACGGAACACGTTGTAGCGAGAATCCACAAATTCATTGCTTACAATGCAATCATGTAACCAAGTCTCGGTTAATATTATAACATCATAATTATGTGATAATATGTTCATGTAAATAGTATTTAATTTAGTTCTCAAACCGCGGCAATTTTGATAGTAGACTGACAATACGTTGTTATTTATGTTATTGAATTTTGTATCGAAAAATATATGGTATTGCATACAAATCGTTAGAGCCACAGTGGGTACAGAGTAGGATATTCAGTATAAATGCACACGTTGAATTGTAGGAACATGGACTTTGTTTATTAATTAATTTAAATATCGATAATAAAAACAGATAAAAAACAATTATGCGTACCTGAATAGATATTAATGTTATGCCGTGAGTATTATGATTGGAAATAATAACAGTAATTAGAATTTTGGAAGAGTAATTAAGCAGATCAGATATGTATACAATTTAACCAAAGTGTATGTCTTTCATATAATACTAATAGCATATTAATTAAATTTAAAAGAGTGCACTTTAAGTCTGAGACACGAAGGTACAAAAAAATTACACCACATGTATCTAGTCTATTGTAATAACAATATTTACTTATAAAAGTGTGATTACTTATAATAATATAATATGTGGGACGTTGACTTAACCATTTGGGAATATATATTTTCTTGTGACACATAATATCATGATAAAAGTTGGTTAGGTTTACATATGTAGGCGTAAATAATTTATTTTTAAACCTGTTTATGACGTTGCAATGCTGCCTGTTATCATCCGGCTGTTGTTCATTTGATTCGTGCGATGTCCTGGAGGGATCTGATTGCGATAGCGGGTGAAGTATCCGTCTTGCGAGCCAGAACGGTGCCATGTTTAACCCATACATATTTATATTCGTTTTTCTTAGCAGCCTGCTCGGCACTGACGAAACAACAATTTGTTATTCAACGTTAAATGCTCGTTAACGTAAATGGTGGCAGGCTGGCCAGGTACGGACAATGATGTTGAATTCAACCCTTTTGTAGCACGCAGGGCAATTACAGTGTGTTTGGAACTTTACTATAACATTCTTATAAGAAATGCTAATAGATGCCCAAACACACATTATGCTGATTAGATTCTCACCTCCTGTGGGGATATTAGCTATTTCGACATTGCACTGTCTTGCTTGCTGCTCCATGGTATGTATTTTGTTCTCAAGTAGTTGTATTTGAGTTTTAGAGCCGTTATATTGTGATATATTCTGTTCAACAGTTTTCAGTCGACTGTCAAATAAGTCCTGTCGTTCATTTGAGAAGCTAAGTGATTTCTCAATTTCGCACAGTCGGGTGTTAACTTCGTGCAATGATTTATTAAGGTTGATAGTATCCATGTTAAGTTTCAATACATTATCATTAAGTTCTGATAACGCAGAGGTAATCTTCGATAGCTCGCCCTTTAGGGCTGTATTTACCGCGGTGGCAATGCTATTTGCGATGCAATCGCTAATGGTTTTATTCCATATTTGCATTTGATTATCAAATTTTTCTTCAAATTTAATCATATTTGTATCATTTTTATCGTTTTCCATTTGTTTACGTTTACGGGTAGTTATAAAACTTTCGCCGCTAATCTTCTTTACCGATGCAGGAATATCACCGTCCGATGAAAACACATTCGGTGGTGTGCGTTGTAAAGACATCGCAGGTATATCTGTAGCTACACAGGTGTGAGAGAGTTAAAATAATATAGCGCTGTCCTTACGCCTACCGGTGAGGAAGCGAGGTCCCCGCACTGCCACAGTCCGACGATACTATGTGAGAACGAGACGGCAATTGCTGATTTATTGTTTTTCACTCAATCCACTAGAATGAACTACAATCTTAGTTCAGTAATCACGACACTAATAAATATCGCACTATGATCGATTTTTGTGTACATACAATTAGATAATTAAGGAAGTCGTTAATACAGGGTACCACTCTCAACGCTTGTTGCGGACGGAATGATTATATTCCTTTTATAATTCCTTTAATTTTTTGTGTTATTCATTTTAATCAACTTTAAAAACAAAGGAGGTTTTCAAACCGTAGAAATATTTTTATTTCTGTTCAAATAATAAATTGGAAATAATATGGTTTCTTCTACTCATTATAAGCGAGTGCTTGGCCACAATCTCACATGGTGGTAAGCCTATATTCACTCTTGTTTTGAAAACGACCAGATTGTATTCGGACAGAAAAACAGACGCCGACAAATTATTCCAGTTCTGTACGCATTACAAAAGACAAAGCAAACCGTTTGGTTCTAATGCGTAGAATATCGACAACATAGTAGTGGAAACCGCTGACCGACAAAGTGGTGAATCCGGTGCTAGAAAGAAGAGGGAGGAATTAAAGTTAAGATTAAAGAAGGAATTAAATTAAATTTAAGAGAAGGAGGAGGAATTAAAGCGCTCTAATAAAATTCCTCGCTCTAATTAAAGTCGCTATAATTAAATTCCTGCGCTTACGCAACGAAATCCATACTATAGAATACTGAGAGGCTGGCTACTCTGCGCCTGTGCTCGAGGCTGACAAGATTGATTTCAATCAAATCAAGGTTACCAATGAGTCTCTTAGCACGTCTTTCCGCTTAGTCCAACGTTGCTAGGTGGAATTTTGCAGCACCCCTACAACAGTCCTCCAGAAGAACGTCCTCCAGACCGAATTTTGGCCACAGCGGCCTGCCTCAACGGAGATTAGCCATCGGCGCAGGACAGGATTATAGTACCCAAGTGCAAGTGAACACAGGTGCACTCTCTATTCCTTCACTCTCATAATCCGATGGGACGGTAAACCGACACGACCGGAGAGAGATCAGGCGCAAGACCAACGGCTTTACGTGCTTTCCGAGGCATGGGGGTGAGACACCGCCAACTTTCTGACTTCGGGCAGCTACTGAGAATTTCTTGACAGAAAAACTCAATAATAGATTTTTCGGTCCGACCCGGGATTCGAACACAGGACCTCATGATCAGCAGTCGCACTACTACAACCACTAGACCAACGAGGCAGTCTGACAACAGTACTCAATACATGACCGGACTTGCGCCTTATATAAGGTAAGAAGCTACCCCGGCGTGAATTACCGCCGCATTTTTGCAAGAAAACCTAGTTTCTTCGCAGTTGGTTTGACCTGAACTCAATGAATAGCCCACAGTTGAGGTTTGGAGAAAATTCAACGTCTAGTAACTAAACTATGATATTGTTTAAATTTTAAATATGTGCAACGAAATATTATTGTAGCAAATATTTTTTATTTGCCCATGAAACTTTATAAAATACCTTGGTAGCTCAGGTACTAAGCGCTTGCTGTAAATTTCACACTACGCGGGCAACCCAGGTTTGATCCCTACGGCACCAATCAATGTATTTCAATTTTAAGTGCTGATTTACCACGTGCTTGATGTTGAAAGAAAACGCCGTGGGGAAATCAACTTGTCTAAGAATTAAAAAAAATCAAAGATATATAAAGGTGTCTAACACGCATTAGAGCATTGAAGTGCACATTTCCTTACTCTATAACCTACTCAGAAATTAGAGGAGCTCTATACCCTGCAACGGGATGTATACATATAGGCTGTAACTTGATTATCTTTGTATATAAAAATTACGTGTCATGTTGTTTGTCTCCGTGTGAAAATGCATGTAATAAATATTTTTGATAGGTTTCATAAAATAACAAGCTAAGAAGTATTTTAAAGGTTTTTAATTTTATTGATAAAAAAACGAAATAAAAATAGAATTGTATAAGAAAATTCAATTCATTTTATATGTGATTAAAAGTTTTAATTCGTGAATTAAACTGTTGTATTGTTTTGACATGTGAAATTGGCAATGAGAATTGTATTAACAAAGTTTATATTCGACATTTAAGATTTATGCCTCTAAGAAATAGCTTGTAAAATGTGATATTTTGTTTAATATTTTATTAATTCTTTAGGAAATGTTAATGTTTTGATAATTTTTGTAATACGTTTGTATTGTGCTTCATGTGAAACATAATTGTTTTAAGATAATATTATGGGCAATAAAGACATGTGGTAATAAATTAAAATGTGATAGTGAAAAACATCGATTAGCTTAAATCAAAATGGCAATCAATTTGCAACGCGTTCGGTAGTATCAGGAAGTTCGGGAAGTACGCGCTAGCTAGTTTCCATTTCTAAATCAAGAAAGAAAAAGGAAAATCAGGAAAAGTAAAGTGAAAGTTATAAAAATAGTGAAAGTTTCAATATCGCATTTCCAAGGGGGATTTACGAAAAATCAATGTTTTATTTGAAGAATACTTCAGTGTTCACCCTAATAGTAGTAAAAATACAGTCCATTAGGTGCATGACTGACGTCAAGACCGAGACCCTTCCTTAAGGACCCGTAATCTTAGTCTTCAACCTTTCTTTTAAGAAACGGAGTCGTTGTACGGAGTTGAATGTCTAGGGCCACGGTTTATCCGGTTTATCCCTGATTGAGGACGTAAGACCCGTGGCTCAGAGCTCCGTTGTGGTAGGGCCTTCGCGGCAGGATTAAGAAGCCAGCCGAAGGAAGAGCGGCCTCTTCGGTTGCCGTTTGGTCGGTGGGAGTTAAGGCAAGGCGGGATTGGAGGCCAGCATCGGAAGAGGACGACCTATCATTTTACTCGTAAATTATATAAGAATTTACATCTACGCCATTCGCTGTATAAAATAGAATTACCACTAAATTAGAAAAACGAGATTATTTTATCCCGGCGAGCATGAGCCAGGGTATCACACACCCTGATAAAATTTCAAGGTAGTGTATTTTTTAAAATTCTCGCCTGGAAACTCTAACTCGCTCAGTAGCTGGAGTGCTGGGAGCGCGGGGCGGGTTAGTGGCGTGATCGCCGTGTGGCGTGGTACACTGGCCGGTATATTCGTGCGCTGTCTCGGGTATGTTATACCCTGCCTCATTTTTGACGTATTTTTTTACGTAGGTAATGATTTGATCATGAATTATGATTGTTTTATTAGTTTTTTTGATGATTTTAGTATATAAATTTTTTGTTCATTCATTTATACTGTGTTATGTTAGTCGCAACAGTAAACGATGGGCTACGACTTTATTCTCTGGTGTCTTGAACATGGCAGCTATCAATGCTTGCATTATATATCGAGCAAACAAAAACGTCACAATCAAGAGAACGGAATTCATTCGAAATTTGGGCTTATCAATGATTTACAAACACCTACATTCAAGAAAATCAAAAAAGCATATTCTATTAGAGCCCTCGCCTAGACATGTGAACATACCCGGGCGATATGTCAGATGTCAGGATTGTCCATACAAGAAGGATAGAAAAACTAAATATTGCACATAATATGCACAAGCATTGCAGGAATATTTGGTTTTTCCAAGCTCATATGTATATACGAAAAATTTATTTGCGAAAATTGTGCTGATATCGACAGTGGTGATTAATCATAAATTTTAATAAATAAAAAAAAATATAATAATAAGTTTTTTATAAGCAGGATCTTACTACGTTTTAATTTTAAGTTGATTTACACTCTAAAGAACAATATTTTTGTTAAATTACAAATTTTTGTAAGTCCTTAAACTTTTGTTTCTATAATTACAAAGTTTATGAAAAACATGATTATATAATAATAATTCACAATTAAGAACTTCTTTCATTTAATTCTATTAAATCATTCATTATTTTACGTAATAAAACCATCAAAGTAATAATAACAATAATAAGAACTTAAATATGGTACATTAAATTATCGGTATGTCCCATCCTGCCACATTCTCGATGTAACTTTTTATAACCTCATGCTCGCCGGGTTATTTTGTTATATTTTATAAGTATTATTCAAAACTTGGCTAATTAATAAAAGACAAATTTTTGACCCTTTTGGCTAAACTAAGGAATACCAAGAGCTTGAATGTCGTCTCAATAGTCACATTAAAAGTTCATCCCCTATTTTTCCATCATTAGATGTGGAATTTTCTCTTTAAGTTTATACGGAATCATCACCTGAAAGTTTAAATAAAAAATCGGTAATTTTTCTCCTCCTTTTTGAAGTTGGCTTAAAATAAGAGTGTACAAACAGTACGAGTTGCCAGTGATAAAATACGTATATGAGACGTAGCCCTTAACCGCTGGCCGTACAAGGAAGCTCAAAGTTGCTCAGCTTTGACGACGGTTTCGGCTCTAAGCTTTTCTGCGTGATATATTTCGAAATAAAAATATTCATCCGTAGTAGAAATGGAGTACATAACTGATATGGTCCAACTGGCAACCCAAGTGGCAATGGGTCGGCCATGTAATAAAAAAATCTATAAAAGATTCTGTTTTAAGGATTTTATTTTATTTTATTTATACTCTTAGACACCACATAATCCAAAATCACATACCAAAATTTAATGAGTTACTAAACAACGATCTCTTCCAGGCAAATCATGGTTAAAAATATTTTATTTTTATGCTAGGTATGAAAAAAAAATTAAAAAGAATATCGAACACTTCAAGCGCTCGGATTCCCGCTGAGAAATCTTCGGGGTTGTTTCAAATTTACCCGGCTATTTAGTTTTTTTACAGCAACCTAGTTTTTTTACCATTACTGTTACCGTTACAGCCTAGTAAAGTTCACCGCTGTACATAAGCGTCCTTCTATTATATACAAATCTATATATATATATATATATATATATATATATATATATATATATATATATATATATGTATATATATATATATATATATAGTTTGGCAAGCGAGTTGGCGACCGCAGTTTATTTTTATTTTAGTCGTTATCAACGCCACTACACTGAGTTGACCATCGAGGGGAACGGTTTCGTACCAACAGGACGACCTGAATCATTACGCTTGGCAGCCAGATTGACGATCACAATATCAGAGATCTCGCATCTTTAATGCTACTGTCCGTCGTCGGTCTGGTTATTTTGCGTCTGGTCTAAATTGATTTATGAGTCTAACAATATAAGATACGAGTAAATATGAAATGCTTGCGTACTCTCTTTTTTTTTGTTAATGATAAGTTTAAATATTTTTTTAAAATGACTCTTTGTGTCATAATGAAGCGAAAAAAATTATTGACTCATATAACAACTATGTTTTTACCATATTAAAATTCACATTAAAATCACGAAAACAATAAAAAACGATACTCCCGGAAGGTATCTTACAATTTATAAAAGCCTAATGCTTTTATAAATTTATTGTGATTGGAGAGAACCGTGGACCCTTTTTAATGGTAACAAGGCATTCCATTTTAGTCCCCAGGGATAACCTGTATATTGATCATGAATCAAGAATAAATTAATATTTTTATAGAAAACAGCATCCATTTATCATAAGGTAGAACGTTTGCTCGTTTAATTATATTATACATATAATATATAAGTATGTGCCTTACATTTATATAATATTTTTTATTTTAAATGAAAAAACAAACTAATAATCAACTTGATAGTAAATGCAGTCCGTTAAAACCTACAGCCCTCTTTCAAACAAGAATGGCTACGAATGCACTACTCCCTCTGCGGATTAAGATGGAATTCCTCACAGCCTTTAATTATATTAGTTCTCTTCAATTTTTAGACCGGAACACGACAGTGAAATCACTGTTCTTTAGCAGTAAAAATAGGTAAGAGGAGTCCAGTCCCAGAGTTCAAGAGTTCGAGTCAGTCTGTCTAGTCCCAGAAGTCCTACCGCCTAATATAATGATATTTACTTTCTACTACGTAGTGGAAGACGTATATACTTGTTCTGATGTAGTTTGTCTATTTGCACGCTTAAACCAAACTTTCACCACTTTATGGGTTAACCAGGAGGATGTTCCAAAATACGTTTGTGTTTTATTTTGTTATAGAAATGATAAAATAAATATTTAAAACAAAATAAAACATTGACAAGAGTCACTGCTGCGCGAGTTCTCGTTCCAAATCTGCCGCGGGCATCCGTACTGTCGGCAGTACCAGTATCACTTCCACAACGCTCTATGAACATCGCGCGTACTGAGCTCTACATCGGGTATATTTTCGATATTAAAATGAACTTAATTTTGTCGAAATGTAAATTGCATGTAATGGATAACTTTTTTCCGATATAATGAACTGAAAACTACAAAACGGCGAATGCGAACGTAAAACTTTTGCTAAAAATATATTAATGTTTCTTTATATGTTATTAAATACGTGTTCAGAACATCAGTGATTTATTAATTAATTTAAGTTATAAAGTACGGCACTTTCATCAACATTATTAAATATTTTTCAATAAGTAAAGGTGAGTGTTTTGAATTTTCTCTTTTGAGTTTTCTGAATTTTGTTTTGAATGAAATTCCTTTTCAGTTTTGAGAAATAACTGGCAGCTATTTATTATAGCTTTACCTGTGGTTTACTTGGAATAATTTTATACGAAAATTAATTTCACTCGAATATTTCAATCTATCCGAAGAAAAAAAAATAACTGAACAACTTAAGTACTACGTCTACTGACACAGGCCTTCCACCTTTTACTAATTAGAAAACAGAAATAAAAGATATTACATACTTACAGAATCTTATTTTAATTTTGGATTAAATTTAAAGTAGAATTATCTGATTATAATATATTATTATAAACCGTTATTTCTACGTTTCTTGAGTCTGTAAAACTATGTTTTAAGTTCCAACTAAACATTTATTAATAATCATCTCAATGTCACCAATTTTTAATTTTTGAAGTACTAGTGTAGATGACCTGATATAATTTGGAACCTGATGTAATCTGAGTAGGAAATATAAATAAATAATGTAGTATGATCTCGTTAATATTTTATTTAATTGCACATTATACATTAATTGGTGATTTTAATTAACAATACCATAATGTACATGTCGTAATAATATTAATGATGCCAATATTTGCAGTGCCCTTCCAGGGTCCTTGTTTTGAACTATTTTTTATAATTACGACCAAATATATATAACAAGAATAGAAAATAAATTGTAAATTGAATTGAATAAGCTATATAGTTTTCATTTATTAATTAACCAGACTTTCTTTAGTGGTCAAAAGATCGAATGACCAGTAACTAACAATGTATTAATACTCAGAGAGATTCTATATGCTAGCGATTTGAGTGACAAGCTGTGCAGATTTTTCGTACAGAACGGTTACCGTCGGAGTAGGAAGCACAAGCTGTTTGCCTTTCCGATGTGTCGGACTGTAGCTAGTTACATTTGCGGCAGCTTTAGTGGATGGAAATGGGAGGAGACGAAGACTTTTTCCTATATTACTTTATTTTCTAACTTACAAGTTAACTTAACGACTGTAACGATGTGAGTACACAGAATTAATAGACTAGCTTACTTACAAACTAACTTAATTACTAGTGGGCTGTCTTAACAATTAAACCTAGGTTTATATACTACGTTGAAACGTGCTGGATTTTGCTTAGCAGGCGGTAGGTGACTTCCTGATGGCACTGTGTTGATTATTCTTACGTCACGCGCTTTTTTTTTTGCTTAGCCTGCGATGCTTAATGGTAGGTGACTTCCTGCTTGCTTGCAAGGTCTCGGTAGGCATAATGTAACTGCATGTAACTAGCTCGATCTAGGACCCCAACCCTATAACTCCTAACGCGTTCCGTGTACTCTTAGTCGCAGAGTGGAAGGTGATTTCGACGGAATGCTTGCAGTACTGTGAGTTGAGCTCAATGAAGGCTTGATATTTTTAGTACAGTCCATCTATTAGGTAGTGCCTAGTGGCTATCTGTGGACACTTGTCGCCCTCTTCAAATATATAAGGCTACAGATGCGTTGACACCTCTGAGAAATAAGCTGCAGTGCCTCATAGTCTGTAGTTATACTGGCTCTCTATGTGCCCTTCACATAGGAACATAATAGAAGTGCAATCACTGACATTTTGCAGCAGAAATACCTAAGAGTCCTCCCCTTACAGGCTTAGCAGAAATACCTAAGGCGAGGGATCCACCTCGAAGGACTTAGACAGTAAATTGTCCCACCACCTCGTTATAATAATAGTAGTTATTTTATTGACAATAAAGAAGTCCTAACATTCGTTAATAAAAGTAGTAATTAGGTAGTGATAAGATTTAAGCCTTGATATTTTGACCTTTATTAAAAAAGGAGAATTATAGAAGCTTATAATTCGATTTTATGTTCTTTTTGTACATAATTGTGGAGACATAATTCCACTCAAACTCCAAAAGGTGGCAATATAGGGGGGTGCATTATTTTATGTACCTACATAGACGATGTTAAGATCGTGATTATCCTTAGTTCACTTTAAAATTGTAGAAAATAACTTACAGTAAAGGGTGAAAGCCAAATTCAAAGAATTAAAAATAAATAATTTCACATTCTGATGTCATGGCGTTAATTCTTTATAATACTCGTATGTCTATCAATAGTAATCGATTTCAGAATGTAAAATTATTTAATTCTTTTTATTTCTTTGAAGTCCGCTCATACTTTTCATCATCATTATCATTTACAGCCCTTAAGTCCACTGCTGAACATAGGCTTCCCCTAAGAAATACCACAAAGTGCCGTCCTGAGCCCCCTGCATCCATCCACGTCCTGTATAATTACTAGTTGTCACTCCGACCTCCACTTAACTTACCAGTACGAGACTGCCACTCGAGAACCTTTTTTCCCGATCGCTCGTCGGTTTTTCGAGCTATATTGCCAGCTCATTGCCAGTTCTGCTTACCAATCCGTTGGGCTACGGCGGTCACTCTAGTTCTACTGCGGATATCCAATGAGGATATATAGGACCGTAAAAGCTATAAAGAGCTATAAAGAGGGCTGGATATGCTCGCGGTGTCTCTGCGTGATAAATTTTTACATTTTATTAACATTTTATTTAGTTACTTTTGGCGGTTTGCTTTTGCGTTATATTATTTGACATTTTTGATTTTAATAGAACGTTGCTTTTTTATGACTATCATTATAGTCCTTCTAGAGCTTCCTGCATCCATAGACTTTCATTCTTAATAAAATTAATAAAATTTTGTATGCTATTTTAACACTAGTTAGTTAGATTTAGTTTATATTATTACTATTTTACATTAATTAATATTTCTTTATTTCATGTCTCATGGTGCGAAGAGCGGTGGTAGATTTTACGCCGCTACCATATGGCGAGGAGCCGAGTCTATTTTTTTCGGCTTTGTCGCTCGTTTTTTTTTGTAGGATAGGGTGACAAACAAGCACACAGTTCACTTGATGGTAAGTGCTTGTTGCGGCCCATAGAAATCTACATCTATCCTCGATTACAAATCAAAATGCAGATATGTTGTCACCCATAAGGACTAAGATGGAATGCCTCGTTTCCAGTAAAAAGGGTCTCCGGTTCTCTACACTCACCATACGAAACAGCAGCATTAAGCTACTATTTCACGCTGGTATTCTGTGAGAGCGTGATTCTTCCCCGGTCGAGCCGACCCATTCGTGCTACAATTATACTACTAATATAACTGCAGCATGGCTCTACCGCGTATAAAATATATAAAGCGTTTAGCACCACCCAGGGAATACGTGTACGATGGGCCTAGGGTTAGGTGGTCGAAGCCTACGGACGCGACCGAATCATCCCCCAGACAGACTCAGCCCATAGGCAGAGTCGGGAAGGGACGCCCTAGACGAAATTTTATCGACCAAATTGGCGATATTTTGAAAATGGGCCAGACGATTGTGTATGCGTAGATATATATAGATGTAAAGGAAGCAAAAGAGGTCTGTCAGGAGGAGGAGGAGGAGTATATCTAAGTGCTGAAAAGAAATAAATATCTGCTGATTTACACAAGATGTGTTTGTTCATTTTCGAGTAAGTCTAGTAGACTAATGAATATGAAATTATTTTATTATTAGAGTTTTTTGAGGCCAGCTTTTTTACTTTTTATGAAAAATTAATAATAGTTCTTTTCCTATGAAGTTGCCGGTCTGTAGTACTGGTCATTTCAAATACAAATAATTTTTATTTGGCTAAGGATTTTATTATCAAAATAACTTTATTTTAAGAACTTGGAATTTGTTTTCATAATTAGTCATTTTTTATTGATTAACATTATGAATTAGACATTATCAATAAAACAAACAGTATACAACCGACTAAAACCGAAAAAATGATTTAACGTCCATTACTAGTTAAGTTAACCTACATAATAGAATCAGTTGAAATGAAGTAAAACGAAACAAAATCATGTACTTTTTGACTTAGTACACGGTGTTTTATTCACCACATTTTTCTCATTAGGTACTGATGGGGTTTTAGAGCAAGGAAATATTCTCTATCCTGCTCTAATGCATGTTAACATACATCAAATGTCTTTGATCTGCTTTATATGTATCAGGTAAGTAATTTTTTTAGGTATTTGTAGGTATTAATGTGTAGGTTTTCTTTAATTAGCGCATAAAATTTCAATTAATTGCTGCCAGAAAGGATCGAACCTGATTTCTTCGTATACCATGGCGCTCAGCCCCTGAGCTATCACATTTCTATTCCTTTATCGGTGTTATTTACCATCGTGAGAAATTAAAAATAATAATTATTTAATACTGCGTAGGTAATGAAACAGGAAATACAGTATTTTCCTGATCAAAACTCAAAATAATTAAAATCTGCGGATGCTAATCCACCCAGCGTTACCATCCACCTATGAAGCAACTCATAGGGGAGACCAATGTTCGGTGGTGGAATTTTAACAGGCTGTAACAAATTAATAAATTACGTAGCGATTTCACAATAGGATATCCTTTCCGGAAATCAAATGATGAAAGTTGTAGGTATTATTCCTATTGTTATTTTTAGCGGACAACGGAAAATACAAAAAATGTCGTTAAAACTACCTTTACAGATTTTATCGCGTTTTATACTACTTTTAATAATTTTTATTTACGGGGGATGGTCCCCCGTGACCGTAGGTGCTGAAAAGCACCCGAAACGTCGGGAATTAAAAATAAAAATAACTAAAAGTAAAATAAAACGCGATAAAATCCGTAAAGGTAATTTTAATCAATGTGTAGTGTTCGCGTAAATATAAGAAATCATTAAATAATGTGGTACTAATTACTCTATTATACACTGTAATAAAATTAGAAGTGTATAGCGAAACACAATACAATTAAATTAAAAATTAACTCTTCATACTTCTAAATTATGTTAGTTCTTACCTAGGGCGTACCTACTCATCATTTCCCATTTATTTTAGGCTTCTGTTTTAATGTGCGAATCTCCTTATCATTTATGTCGTTCCCAAGTTTGTCACATTACGATTATTACTTTACTAAGTATTACTGTCATATGTAGTACAAATTAGTATTTGTAGTTATATTAATTTATCAAATTTATGACCGAAGTCTATAGAATTTAGTAGCAATACTATGCACATTACAATACATACCGATACCTTTACAGCCTATTCAAGTGCACTGCTGAATTCAACCCTCCCTATAGATTGCCCCATAAATGAGATATTTGCCATAGTTGCCACGCTAGGCAAGCGTGTTTGCAACCGAAGTTTGTTTTTATTTTTAGTATTTATTAGCAAGATGCTGCTGCCCATCTCCTGATTTGTTTCCCTCTGTCGCCTCTGACGACACTCACGGGATGATATGGTGTAGTGAATATTCTTACACCGCTACTACATAGTACAGAATCTACTATTCTAAAGAAATATCTAGAGAATGTACTATTTTAAATGAAGACATTGACATTGAATCACTAAATCAACATTTCTCATAAACCTCTTCGAATTTAAATGATGATAATATAAAAATCTGTCCAAAGCATCAACTCCTAATTTCTGGTTCCGTTCACCTTCAATCAATTTTTTGACTACGATGTTAGAAGGAAAGTTTTTCCATATCGTCGAATGCCGTGTGTGTGTGTGTGTGTGTGCGTGCGCTGCGTGCGTGCGTGCGTGCGTGCGTGCGTGCGTGCGTGCGTGCTGCGTGCGTGCGTGCGTGCGTGCGTGCGTGCGTGCGTGCCTACGTGCGTGCCTGCGTGCGTGCGTGCGTGCGTGCGGTGCGTGCGTGTGTGTGTGTATGTGTGTGTGTGTGTGTGTGTGTGTGTGTGTGTGTGTTTGTTTGTCTACTATTTATGCACACTTCTGTATGTTTCAATGAAAATAATCTCTTCCACCAAGGTTTGCCTCGAAGAGATCGCTGTTTAGCGATGAGCCCACATAATTAATGAACAATTAATATATAAATTTAAGTTTGTTGTATTTGGTAATATTTTGTGTGCAATAAAGAATATAACTAATTCATTAATACTTATTATATGTAATGATATTTTCTATTCCATTTTGATCGAGTGGGGTTTATTAAGTTGTTATCTGTTATATTATAAGAGTCTAAAAATAATAATTGTGAGGTTTCATAACTGTGTAGTGATGGTGTAAGGAAATCTATATGGTCCCAAGTGTGTCCTACGAGGCAAAAGAGGCAAAATGAAACAGGTGATGTGCGCACACCCAACCCAAGTGTGACCCTATAAGCCAATCTATGTTGGAGGCTTTTAAAGGCTGTAATCTAATGGATAAGGCACTCGAATAAGCTAGGCTAATAATAATAAGGCTAAGTTTTGTAATATAATACTTCAATGAAGCCTGCAATACGACCTCCATCCCTCATCCCTCATACAAAGAGTGCTTTTCCGAACCAGTGGTAAAAGCGTAACTATCTTTCAATACTTGTTCTTGTAGATTATTGAATTAAAATATTTTTATTATATTTTATCTGATTTATGTTTAATATAAGTTATATCCTTTATTATAAACTTAATCATTATGTTCAACATGTTGCTATATATAATTTTTACGTACGTTGGTATATTATATAATATATAAATTTCGCAGGGTTTAGGTCTTTGGTAAATACGTTGCTGTCCCCATTTATGATTATCGTATGACAGAAGCTTGCATCAGCTCAAATAAGGCTAATGGATCTGTCCGTTGTTTGTTTTTACTTAAGTGTTGGAGCGGTCCTTCATTTGTGCTATTAGCATTTTAATTGCTAAGCTATATTTTAGTAACATCTTTAGGCATACCTTATACGATTATTATTAATTTATTGCCATAACACATTAACTATTGTTTGTACTTTTTACACGCTTTACTGCACACGCTATCTATGTATGCTGGTAATCAAACTTCATTATTCAGTTTATTCTCAAATTCAAATTCATTTATTTGCCAGAATGAATGTGCACAATAAAATATGATTATTTATGATTATTAAATTATGTCTAATTTATATTTCCATACATGCAAAAAAAATTAAATAACAAACGGGAATTCAATTTCGTACATTTATGATTATTACAAGCCAGATTAATTGATGTCAATATTATAATGTCATTTAAGTAATAGATTTTAAAATGCCCCATTACGTAATGACTGTTCCTAATTGTTAAAATCCATACTTTCAGGTCATATTACTGACGTCAGATTAATTTTTCATAAAAAGGAATAAATTCATTTAGGTCGTAAAAACATTTTCTTTTAACCATTGTATCAACTTTTTTTTAAACATGGTTAAAGGTAACTCTTTAACGTCGTTGGGTATTTTCTACCGACTTCAAAAAAGGAGCCGGTACTCAATTCGACTGTATGTTTTTTTTTTTCGTTTTTTTTTTTATGTGTGTTACCTCAGAACTTTTTTCTGGGTGAACCGATTTCGATGATTTTTTTTTATTTGAAAGCTGGTACTTCTCGTGTGGTCCCATATAAATTTGATTCAAGTTTGACCAGCAGTTTTTCAGTTATCCTTAATAATGCATATATAATTGACTTCGATTGCATTGACGGTATTCTCATCTGCCGATTTTTTTTATCTGGGTGAACCGATTTCGATGATTCTTTTTTTATTTGAAAGCTGGTACTTCTCGTGTGGTCCCGTATAAATTTGATCCAAGTTTTACCAGTACTTTTTGAGTTATCCTTAATAATGCATATATAATTGACTTCGATTGCATTGACGATGTTCTCATCTGCCGATTTTTTTTATGTTATACTTATATTTATTACTTGTCGAACGGTAAACGGAAAAACGGTAAAGGGTGGTTGAGAAGAGCATCGTATTTCGATTCATAGTATTTCGAGGTGGTCCCATTTTTATAATTTGGTGATGTCCGAATTAAGATCTTCGGCGAAATAAAACGGAACTATAACACTCGAAAGGGTACACACTAAAAAGCTAAAAACAAAATTATTTCTATGATACAACTTTTGATCTGACAATGAAGTTATTAGGCACCGGAACTCCGGAATAAAACATAGCATCCTAGCCATTGATAATGATTGATGATTTTAACGGTATATCTTTCATTCTAATTGCGCTACTTGAGGTGTACGAGTATTATGCGTGGTCTTCATTGTCGGAAGACAGATTTCGTAACCTCGTCATTTCTTTCAACGATTTGTCGTCGTGTGGTTTATTTAATAGTTGGCGTCCAAATCTGATAAAGCTATGCCTTCCAAACTTTTAACACGACTTAGTGCCACATATATTTGCCCTTTTGCGAAGTTTTTCTTTCCAAGGTCAATCACAGCTCTTTCGAGGGTCGTACCCTGTAGTTTGTGAACTGTAACTGCCCAGCTTAATATTAGAGGCAGCATACGGCGCTCCACATCTCCGTAACCCCTTACTGCCTGAAATGTTGTACTTGATGGAGGTATGGGTACGCAACCATTACTATCTTTTAGCCTGCGACCGATAGTTTCGTCATCAAATTTAATGTACACGGCTTCTGGTAGCTCTCCATCCTCCAGTTGATCTCTCCTCAAGGCCGGCCATTTGATTTTTTTTATTATACCCATAGCTCCATTTACTAGCCCTTCAGAGACGGAGATATTGCGTCTCAACATCACTTGAGATTCGACGCTAATTCTTATCGATGGCAGAAGACCACCACAGTTATTGACGTCTTTGGGAATCACGTTCTCTGGTGGTTTTCTACCATATGTCGCTACTTCACGCGACTCATCCACTGCGTTGATTAAATAAGTTCGGTGCAGCTTTGCATTTTCCTTGGTTATTTTGTCGTTGTAATCGTCGACTTGCCTGACCGTGGGAAAGATACGAACGGGCTTCACCATTTATAGGGACGTGGCGCCGCTCGCATAGTAATTCCAGCTGAGCCGTCATCAGTTCACCACCCGTAAGCTGTTCAATAAATCGATGAATTCGCTATCATTGCGCTGTCGCATGTTTATGGTCAGTTCACAAAAAGAAAACTGATGCCACAAATTGACCTCCACCGAAAACCACGATGGCTGCACAAAACACCAATTCCCTTTCACCGGAGGAAGCTGAAATATGTCACCAAATACTAAAATGTTGACTCCACCGAATAACTTCTCGTTGTTTTTGTATTCTTGGAGTCTTAGGTGAATTATTCTTAAGTTCTCATAGGAGACCATAGAAATTTCGTCTATGACTAGCCAATTTATATAGCGCCATTTACGCCTTTCAGTCTCGAGTCTTTGACCTGTAATTTTTTTGTATGTCATAGAATTTTTTTTTTCAATCGGAAGCAAGAAAATACTATGTAGCATTTTGCCAAAAATTTGACGAGCGGCAACCCCGGTTAACGACCCAACTTCCACAAATTTAGGCTTCAGCAGTATATCTACTGTTGGTGCGTAACAACGCTTAATGTGCTCCACGATTAATTTCAGCAGAAATGATTTACCACTGCCTGCACCGCCCGTGATAAAAAGTAACAGCTGGCTTTCTTGTCCATGCAAATCGTTTTCGATTGCCGTTGAAACTTTCTGAAATAATTCCTTCTGTTGGATATTTAATCCTCGAATGCTTCCTAGGAACAATTCATCTGATATGACGGCTCGTTCTTCCATGTCTTCACAAAAGTTATCATCGTCCTGTAAAATTTTTTCACCAACACATAACATGGAAGCATTGCCTATATCGGTTTCACGCGCAGCATTAAGCGCGGTAGCTTGCGCAACAGCTTGTTGAATAATTAATTCGGCATGACCAATTTGTTCTGAACTGATGTCACCCTGCAACGGGCGAAGATCCCCTTTTCGTCTTATAAAACAGTCTTCAGCGGTTTCATTTTCGAAAAGTAATTCGCCTTCATTACGAAATGGTATATGGCATACTAATAAACTGTAATAATATGCTTCTTTGTCACTATTAATTGTATAATAGCGGGTACGTAACACTGCCGGTCTATTTCTTACACGCAATCTCGTATTGTCCTGCAATCTGATATACCTCTCTGGCGTAATATCTTCGCCTCTCAGTTCCGCATCCCCATTGTCCTCTGACCATGTCGTTTTAGAGACGGTTTCAAAACGGACGGCAAATTCCGCAAGGCTTAAATTCTCCAGCTCGTTTGGGCGTAATACATAACGATCAAAAATATTATTGTAAATACTGGTTTCATCACTATCAAATCTCAGGAGTCTGTAACGTTCCTCCGGCCTGCAACTATTCACAAAAACAGTCTTTCGCGACGACATTTTCAATGGCAAATGGCATAATCTGTAAGCGCATTCGGGCGCACTCACCAAGCGTTTATTTAAAATAGTCATTGATATTGAAAACAATTGTTTCCAAACATCACCACCTTGTCTCTTAGCATTCGAAATAGCTTCTCGAATTACATCACCTGTGTCATGTGGTTCGCATTTACTGGCATATTTTGCGACGTAGTAGGCCACAGCGGTGACATTACCACACGGTTGCACGTCAATATTTCCCTTCCATAGATTTAAAAGAACTGCATTGTAATTGTTTACCATGGTTTCATTTGAGGTTCGTTTCAATATACAAAATCGTCCATTGTTAGCAAGTGCTTCATCTGGTCCAAGACAAACGGTGTTAACACTTGCTGGCTTTGGAAAATCAAATCGACAACCATCAGTTTGGCGATTTTTTTTTGCATGTCGCAGTGTGTTTATGAATCTGTAAATCCTCAACTAATTTGCGCAACACAAGGTCATTAGGAGTTAATGAACATGAAACCACCCTTTCAATTACAGCAACTCCTTCTGGAGTGGTGAAATTCGGAACATTACTACACCAGACTAACATATGCAGATGTGGGCTACCGCGGTTTTGAAACTCCACTCGGTACCAAAAATCTTCAATAAGACCACCCAAGCAATCTTTATTTCTCTTTAAGAATCGCATGAGAGCGTTAACACGTACTGTGAACTGTCGTGCTAACACTACCGGATGTTTTTGCACTAGGTTCAAGCGCTCCGGGAATGACAGGCGATCGACGTCATCGATATCACGTCCATCAGCGATAAGCAAGGCTTTTATCATGTCTGGCCAATTTAAATCATTGCAGGAAAATGTTAAAAACCATGTGGGAGGCCCTAAAGTTCTAACCATGGCAATCAATTCAGAGCAACATTTCTGCCAATATGATGCCGATCCTCGAATATTTCTCATAGTGAGATGCATATTATCTACAAGTCCCTGTGGTGTTTGCTCTCCATGACCTTGTCGCATCCTACATGACACAGATACGCTTGATTTTGCACGAAAATATTCAACAATGGATAGAGCATAAAATAAATAATCATTTCTGTTGAACCTCTTGTCAATACTCATTACCCGGTTTTGAAAGTAATCAAGGGGGGGTACACGCATTTTCTCTTTCCTCGCCAAAGCCATTCCTGCCATTTGGAAAAAGAAAATACCAACATAATTCCTCCATACGGCGTTCACGTTCCAAATTCAAGGGAGGTGCAGTTTTCCTTGTGATTGCGGCCAATCTCATTGTATCATCGGTTGAAGAGCTATTCATATTAACAACATTTTCTAAATTAGGTACGTTATCGTCTATATTTTGGAGCATACCTGTTGATTCGATATAAATGGTGCTTAAGGAGTTATGGACTGGTAATGGCAACTGAAAATGGGTTGATTTTACCGGAACTGTTTTTTGGATAGACCGAATGACTTGTGTTGTTGTTTGGAGGGTATTACTTGTTTGTATTATTGGTTGGAGGGAATAGTTTGGTGTAAATGTTGGACTCTAACCTTGACGAATGTTCCAATATTGGCGTAATCGTTTGTATTTGGGAGTCTCGAGCTGTTTGTATTATCGGTTGGAGGGAATCGTTTGGTGTAAATGTTGGACTCTCTAACCTTGACGATTGTTCCAATATTGGCGTAATTGTTTGTCTTTGGGAGTCTCGAGCTATAACTAATGATGTTAACGAGAATACATTAAGATTATCTCGAAAGTTTCCTTCTGGCACTTTTTTTGGCGACACAAATAAATTGCGACGTAAAATAGCATGCAAATCATCCAGTTCACTAAATCGCATGCAACAAGCGGTACCATTTATGGAAGCGGAAGCCCCCCTTGGGACCCCTTGCATGGGAATCAAACAAAAAGTAAGTTTGATTGTCACCTAAAGTTCTGCAATGCACTGCTATCGATATGGCGTTTGCTGTAAGTATCCCATTGGAGTGTTCTCTGAAAAAACTTAATAATGCATTTTTTAAATTAGGAAATCCATCGGAAGTATTATCATTGTCTATGTGGCCATTATGATTGGTTTCCTCAAGTACTGTGATCACTAAATTTTGTCTATTATATATAAGTCTTGGACTAAGATCTGAAACAGCAAGGTACTCAGGATTTACTTCGCCGGGCGCAGGATTATCTCTAGCAGCGATGCAGTCATTATAGTATTTATCGCCAATAATTACAATGTAATCAATATCACTTTTGGCCCACTTGTTTGGATCTAATACACTAAATGCTGCACAAGCAACAGCCGCTATCCCAGTACATTGCTTACCCCGAGATAAATTAAATCGTAAATCACCTTGATTAAATGATCCGCGTAATATTGCCGTTGTCATTTAAAGTGATATAATGTTGTGATAAAGTTTCAGAAGCAACGCCATCCTGTTCAGGAATAGATTTTTCAGCTATTTGTAATATATGAGGAATATTTAAAGTAGTTTCAAAATGTACCTGAACATCGCTGTAAAGATGATTATTGGAAATTAACCAAGTTAATGCTCGATTCAGTCTTTGCATATCCACGACGAATTCTTTAGAACATGAAAGGTTCTCGAGACTTTCCACTACCAAAACTAAACCAGCTTGATTTGGTGTCAGTGGTAACTGTTCAGCAATTTCCACAACATCCTTTGCAAATAGAATGACCTGCCCTTTACACCAATTTTGACTGAACCGGTTACTAAGTTTTACAATCTTTAAAAACGGTACGATGCGGCTTAAAAATCGTTCTTCAACGCTCGTCAAATTGACTAATTCAGGCGGTACTTCTGCGGGCATCATTTTATTCCAATATGCAGTTGTTGGAATTTTTCTTTTCCTAATATTATTGCTACATCGAGAGCACGTAGTTATTGTACCTAAAGCAACCAGTTCTTCAGGTAATAGTATACTATACATATTTGCTCGTAAATTGGAACGCTGTTGAGGATAAAGGCTTCTTTTACAAACGGCGCATGGTACATCAGCAAAAATATTAATAGCCGCTTCAAAAGATTGTTCATTTGTGATGTCCCTACAAGCTTGATTAGCTTGTTGCATTCTACTAAGTCGATCTGAACGAGTTTCAGGTGTTTCGTTTGATAAGCGATCGCGAATCAATCCGAGTCGGTGGGCACGTTGCTCTTCCGTCTCATTCGATAGACGATCGTGGATCACACCGAGGCGGTGAGCACGTTGCTCTTCTGTCTCGTTCGATAGACGATCGTGGATGACGCCGAGGCGGTGGGCACGTTGCGCTTCCGTCTCATTCGATAGACGATCGTGGATCACACCGAGGCGGTGAGCACGTTGCTCTTCCGTCTCGTTCGACAGACGATCGTGGATCACACCGAGGCGGTGAGCACGTTGCTCTTCCGTCTCGTTCGATAGACGATCGTGGATCACACCGAGGCGGTGAGCACGTTGCTCTTCCGTCTCGTTCGATAGACGATCGTGGATCATGCTAAGGCGGTGAGCACGTTGCTCTTGCGGCTAATTCGATAGACGATCGTGGATCTTGACAAGGCGGTGGGCAAGTTCCTCTTGCGTCTCGTTCGATAGACGATCGTGGATCATGCTAAGGCGGTGAGCACGTTGCTCTTGCGTCTCATTTGATAGACGATCGTGGATCATGCCAAGGCGGTGGGCACGTTGCTCTTGCGTCTCATTCAATAGACGATTGTGGATCACGCCGAGGCGGTGGGCACGTTGTTCTTCCGTCTCATTCGATAGGCGATCGTGGATCAGGCCGAGACGGAGAGTACGTTTTTCGATATTTTCCCTGTACAAAACTTTTTTCATGTAAGCCCGCATTATTGAAAGCCTATTTTTGCGCTCTTCACAAGTCTCTTTTGAAATGTCAATTGAGGTAGATTTCCTCTTTTGAGATAGACGTTTCTCCCTTTCTTCGTTTGTCTCATTTAAACGGTGCTGTCTCATATGAGCAGCGCGTTTGCTAGGTCTACCCATTTTCAAACAAATAAAATCAGTTATCGAACTTCAGAATCACTAAAAATAGAAAAATAAACAAAAATTTTAACAAAATAGAATACCGACTTCAAAACAAAATATTTTAAAACAATAAATGCACTAAAAATTTTAAAAATAATTGCGTATTCTTGTATCTACAACTTACAATCAACTTATTTTTTTCTACTCAATGTACGATCTATGCGTTTACCACGCAAGAAGGTAGGTACCGACTTAAACTTCACATCTAACTCAACACATATCTATGATTCACAAACAATTATCAAAATATTTTTTAGAGTTCAACTAAGCAAAAATTTTCAAATATATGTGTAGACTGCTTAAAAGACAATCAAATTATTAGGATAATATAATCTACAATTATTGTCATTTTTGGAGTCGGTGTCAGCCAAGGAAATACGACAATGTACCTAGCAATAATAATACGAGAATTCCTGGAAATACGCTTTAATACGAAAATATGGTGTGACAATACCTATGTAACAACATTAATACAATAAACAAAATACCAATAACCTAATTAATCCTATTTACAAATTAACTTAAATACAATGTGATGTGACAATACCTAAGTAACAACCTTAATACAACGAAATACCAAAAATAATTAACCTATTTCCAAATTAATTTTAATACAATAATATTCTGTGACAATACCTATCTAACAACCCTAATAACAAAATAGGTACCAATGACATTACCTATCTAACAACCTTAATGCAACAAAACACCAATACCTAATTAAACCTATTCATAAATGAACATTAATACGACAATATGCTGTGATAGTACCTAATAACCTTATTACAAAAAACAAAATACCAATACCTAATTAAACCTATTTATAAATGAACATTAATATGACAAAATGCTGTGACAATACTTATCTGTTAACCTTAATACAATAAAATACCAATATATAATTAACCTATTTCCAAATTAACTTCAATACGACAATATGCTGTGACAATACCTTTCTAACAACCTTAATGCAACAAAATAACAATACTTAATTAAACCTACTTATAGACGAATATTAATACGACAAATGCTGTGACAATATCTAGCAACCTTTATACGAAAATGTAGCTTTAATAATAAACATAAGGAATTACAGTAAGAAAGACGGTGTAGAATGAAAAAGAATCGGAATCGGTTTATAATCAAGTAACTCGTATATGTTCTTTTTCTTGACTGGCGAATGGCCGGCGTACGCGTTTGGCTCGCTCACTTCTGTAGCCTTCCCACCCTCCTTCCCCGCGCCCGAGTCGATAAGCCCGCGCCGAGTGCTGCGTCTATGTGTGTAAATTGTGTATGCCAATTGTTATCTATGTTATGATTATAGTAAGACATCTCACGTTTAAGTAGTTAGAAATATACCTTGGCTGACACCGACTCCAAAAATGACAATAATTGTAGATTATATTATCCTAATAATTTGATTGTCTTTTAAGCAGTCTACACATATATTTGAAAATTTTTGCTTAGTTGAACTCTAAAAAATATTTTGATAATTGTTTGTGAATCATAGATATGTGTTGAGTTAGATGTGAAGTTTAAGTCGGTACCTACCTTCTTGCGTGGTAAACGCATAGATCGTACATTGAGTAGAAAAAATAAGTTGATTGTAAGTTGTAGATACAAGAATACGCAATTATTTTTAAAATTTTTAGTGCATTTATTGTTTTAAAATATTTTGTTTTGAAGTCGGTATTCTATTTTGTTAAAATTTTTGTTTATGTTATATACCTTTATAGCATTTACGTAAGAGTTTCTTTCATATAATTTGAGCCTGCATTGAGGTAAATATAGTTTTTTATTTCTAGGAGCTACATTTCGTCCAGTTACATCTATATCCCTTTTAAATTGTTCAGGATGTTGTTTTACAAATATGCATACTTCTTTAATATACAAGCATGTTAATGTCAAGATATTGATATTTTCAAACAAGGGCTTATATCTTTCCGTATACCAAGCTCCATAGATTGCACGCACAAATTTTTTTGTACTTTAAATACTTTTACTATATCTACTGAATTGCCCCACAATAAAAGACCATATGAGAGTACGGACGAAACATATCCGTGATATGCATATAGAGCAGCATCAGTTGATACCGTGACTCGATAATCTTTTTATTGCATAGACAAATCTGTCGAGTTTGTCACAAACGTAATCGACATATCCAATTTTGTCCATCCGATTTTGATCCAACATTATACTCAGCAACCAGTCGTTAGCTTTACTTGTTATCCCATATTTTTCTAATTTGCGTAAGAGCAATTTGTGTTCCACAAAATCGAACGCCTTGCTCATGTCCAGGAAGATCGCAACTGGAAGGCCATCATTTATAGCCTGGGTGACTATTTTAATCAAATTAAAACATGCTAACAATTTTTGACAAAATGGATATATATCCGCATCACTGGCCTATAATTATTCATTTTATATGTTTCGTCTTTCTTAAAAAGTAGCTTAGTGATTGATTTTTTCAATATATTTGGGAAGGTACCTTCTTCGAAAGACATATTAATTAAATAACGTAGCGGTTGACTTATGTATCGTGCGGATAATTCAATTTCAGTGGTTGTTATTTCATCAAATACTACTGCGTTCGTGTTATTAAGACTTTTAATCATTCGAAATATTTCCATAGCATCAGTAGGTTTAAGGAATATGGTATGTATATAATATGGTAGTCGTGATAGCTTTGTTTATTTCGTCGACATTATATTTAAACTTATTGTTATTTGTCAACTTTATATAAAAGTCATTAAATATATGATTTATTTTCTTTGGGTTGTCATATATCCGATATTTTTTTTTATTATTCTGTCAATTTGTGTTTTCGTATTTTGGTCGTCAATATTTTCATTAATTACCGCCCATATGGCTTTTATTTTTATTATAGTTAATATATTTCTTACTTTGTATTTGTCTCGATTTATATATGCACTTTTTAGGTATGTAACTACATGATTTATATTTTTACTATTTTTCCGTTTGTTTTATTATGTTTTAACTGAGATAGAGATATCTTTTCCTTTTACAGGATTTTCTCGAAGGGCATTAGAAAATCCTCAGTTCAGAAACACCTCAGAAAATCCTCAGAAAATCCAAAGATCCCTTTTTAGTTGCCCTCTTTACTGTGTGTATTTGGAAGCAAAGATCAAAAAATAATTTAAATAAATCATGAAATTCGATAAACGCCTCGTGGAAATTATTTTTTTCGTATACAGTTGAGAAAGTAACAAGTAAAGAACTTGTCCATGTTTACTTTATTAAATCTCTGACCTCCTCATAGCGACTGTATATTTTATACGATTTTGTCTCATTAAAATCATCACAGGTTACTTTTCTAACATAGTAAATTTCATACTAAAACAGACGAAATACATTAAGTTGAAATTTTTTGTTAAATGTTATCCCGACGTTGCTGTTTTGTCATGAAATTTGAAGTAATATTCCATAAAATATATCGTGATTGTGGGCTTTAGCATTAAACGTTGCTTTTTTTCCCCGCATCTGTTATAAAACACGGTATCGAATAACTCGCTGGAGGTTTTTTCAAACATATATATTTTTTCAATATCGTTAGTAATTTAATCGTATAGAAAAGAGTCCATTATTTTTTCTTGTTATTTATGTTATTTTATTGTGGTGGAGAGCCTTGTTGAAATATCTTATTAAAAAAATCGGTTGAAACAGCAGGCCATCCCTAGAATATTCCGCTAATTTCAATATCAGAACGCTGCAAATTCCACTTATACATAAAAAAATATTTCACGGAAAGTTTTCATTTTTCAGGTTTCAAAACACACTCTTTCGAGATTTCTTTCGTCAACGATATCTCTCGAAAGAATCAACCGATTTAAATGCGATTCACGGTAATCGACGTCGTTTTTTGAGTAGAAGAGCGATTAAGAATAATTGATCAAAACGTGCATATTGAAGTAATTCCAAGAAAACTACCTTTAGAAAATTAAAAATACTCGAATGTTAGAGGTTTTGCGCGCGTGCAACGCTCGCACGAACACATGAACACATACACACACATACGGACGTCATCGCAATAGCTTCCTGGGACCTCGAAACGTTAAGATCTGATGAGAATTCAATTTTAAAAAGCGGGGCGAAAGCAATAATATTACCATATTTTGAAAACCATTGATTTTCATAGCGGGAAGTTAAAAATCTTATTGTAACCAATCCCAAAACCATAGCGTTATCTGAGTTATGCTAACAAGTCTTTGAGGCCATTCTTTCAACTTCGTATAAACCAAGGAATAAAACTAATTTTACGGATTTTATCATGTTTAATTCTTTTTTTATTTCCCGACCTTTCGGGCACTTTCCGGCGCTCATGGTCAAACAAAATTCGACGGTTAGAAAATCTCGAGACCAAGCGCGCATAACATCTCTAAATTTCTTGAAGTGATGCGGAGACCATAATCTCATTCCTACTACGCATATCAAAATATCAATAAAAAAGAACATTCGAGAGGCGCTAAGCGCTAAGATCTTAAATCAGGCATGTAAAAAGTTGTAACGAACGGTTATTCAGCAAAAATGTACCGATCTACATTTCATTAACAAAGCCATAGGCAATTTATCCAGGAACTTGTTAGGAACCAGTGGTATAACTTAAATTTCTTTCAATTAGTATTCTTATAATCTGTATTGAATTCAAATGATTCTATTCTAATCTAATCATTTTTAGTTTTCCTACTAATGGTAAAAAGAATCTAGCTCATCATTGGCAATTAATTATCACCATCACGTCCTATATTTTATTCACATTCATATTATGTTATGTAAACCATTTTTCGATTCGATTACATAGGGTTTTGGTCACCAATTTATGATATGTTTCGTTCCAGTGATATAATACAATTTTTGTATAATATTTATAATAAATCAATACCCTTTTATTACATCCAAGCTATTGAAATAGAATTATTCGATTTCAATCTAAATCTAAATTTTAAATTCTTGGATATATTTAATCGTCAAATGTGTTATATTATGTTATATATTAGTTACGTAATAATAAATTAATATTTCGTCAAAAATATGTTATATTTTGTCAAAATATAACATATTTTTTTACTAATAAAAATGGGGATATTTTGTTTCACATGACAGCACATGTCTCAGAAAATATGCAGGGCTACTTAATTACTTATCTAACAACTTAAAATGTTTATAAAATTTGTTTAATAATTGGTATCATACTGCTAAAGAGTATTGATAATAACCTTTGAGAATGCGATGATCGCTACCATGCTGTTTCTAAATGTTGTGTCAATACGTAATTATTATCGTAATCTACATTCAATAAAAAATGATTCTATTCTATTATATCGCCATCGGTTCTTAATACGTCTGCAGATTATTCAGACGTCTGGAAGTAGGTCAAAACTGAGTTACGAAATTCCATCACATCCAAATATACATGCATACAGTTCTAACTAATATAAAGCTTGTTACCATACCTTTACCCTTTGCAACCTATTTTTTCATTGATTGCAATATAGGTAGGATATTTGCTATAGTTACCAATCATGGCAGACGGGTTAGCGACCGCACTTTTTATTTTTAATTGTTATTAGTACGACCCTGCTGCCCATCTCCTAGTTTGTTTCTCCTTAAAGCTTGTAATTAAATATAAATAATTTAGCTTTGTAGCTCAATTTTTTAACCTTTTATTCATGTCTTTGCTGAATTGATACAGACGTAAATGGAGGTAATATTTTGGCCTACTAGAAATGGTAACGTTTCTTAATTATTACCATATTACAATTACTATTAGCTACAATTTGTGACGGGCCCATTTTCCATACAAAAATAAATTTTCCCACTGGATTTAAAATATTCCTTGTCGCGATTTTAACATTCAACGTGATAAAAGGATATTGTCAGTTATTAGAAAAGTTGTTACTTAGAAAATAATACTTAGACTAAGTCGGGGCCAATGCAGTGGGCAATTTCGTGAAATACATTTCAGGGCATCAGCGGTCGTGAGATACCTCCTTTATTACCAAGAATTCAATATCTCTGAAGGATTCCAATAAATGTGAAAAATTCTTACGGACTTAACATTACTAAGATTAAACGGAGACGTTTTCTAAATTTAATTGTTATTTGAAATTTCAAAATCAATGTACCTCTGTGTCTATTCCTGTCTTTTAAAAATAAGTCACGCTGCGTTAAGTCAAGACACAAATATTTTTGAAAACAGTAAAAAATTTATTTTCATTAAGTATTACTTAAGATGTATACATAATATGTATATATAATATACCTTGCTATTTCTCCTATTCTTTTTTGTTATGTTTTAACGATCACTCAGGTACACTGAGTCCAGAGTGTGCTACTCCGACCACGTAACCAAATATATGGGTTGAGATCACAGAAATCTGAATAATAAGCCAATAGAAATGCCTTCTACTGTCTTTTAATATCGGGACGCGTGTCGCCAGGTCGTAGCTCTCACACGTAGACAAACAATAAATACACAATTACGCTTACAAATATCTCTAGCATTCATGCAACAAAAATTAACTATAAACTATTGCGTTAAGGAATATTTTATAAAAACGCAAAATCTCAGGAGGCGTAGCAACTCGGTCCAATAATTAAAGTGTGCGAAAAACAGAGAATGACATTGCGCGCTCGCTCTCACTTGGGCATAGTGCAGCCCAACACACGTTTCGTTAACTTTCTATTAAGCTTCGTTGATTTTCCAAGAGTCTCACACCAAGACCTAACTAATTAACTGAAATTGTCTCAGTAATAAACGCTTTTAGTCTTATCTTTAGCTTTTAGACGTTTATAATTAGAAAAAAGGGGAAATAATAATACGTTAAGAATAAATATATCCATTTATCTTTAATAACCAGATCTTTTAGAAACTAGTAATAAAAGCATTGTATTAAGTAAACAGATGTATAAATAAAATGAATACAACATTATACAAACAGCAAACGAATAAATATATGTATGGGTGACATGTTTATCATTTTTTATTAGTTTTAAATATCTGTAACTGACTTTCTGTTGTTTGCTACCTTTCAGTTTCCCGGCTTCTTACATATCGAATTAAGACTACTTTACTTACAATATAATTACTTATCCTTACAATATAACTAATTAAAAATTTATCAAGTAATTTAAAAGTACAAACAAACAGATAAACGGTTAACGGTATAAAATATTTAGAAAGAAAAAAAGTAGAAAGGTGTAAATAAATATTTAACGAAAAATCACATTTAATTCCCGTTTCGTTAAAACTAGGTAAGCCAATAATAAATTATCGATACAAAATAGTTGTGTCACGTAACTGACTCGCATTCGACTCCTGCGGCCATGTTCTGGGAAATTTACGTACGCAACAATTTTGTTTATTACCCATACTGTAAATCTATCGCTGATTTTAGTTGTCGCACTCGTAGGCATGAACTAGCTTAGGAATCAATGGATATTGAAATGTGAAAACAATTAAAATTTCGGAGACAATCGTAGGTGGATAATTTTATTTAAGTATATTTCATTAAACACAACATTATTTAAAACACTAAGTACTTATTTATGAAATGTTATCCCTTTATTTGAAAATTAAAATTTGAAAGTTGTGGAGGAATTTCCGCAGTTGGATATGCTTCAAAACGCTATTACGTCTCTGTGTCCGAAACAGTTCTGGTGACCAAAACAAACGCTCCTCGCGTACTTGTGGCCTACGAGTTACATGTGCGGCGACAAGGTCACGCGCTTTTACGACTTCTATTTATATTTAGATTTCTGTGGTTGAGATGGAAAAACTGTACAAGAAGTAACAGCCTTACCTCTATACAATCACAAGATCATTACCCCCTCAATTGCCTATTACGACGTACTAAGTAAGTGATGCAGTCATCATTTTTTTTAATTATAAGTTCAACATAAACATGGGACGTATAAGTCCCAGAACAACGTGGCACACCTTTTTATGTTTCGAATTAAAAATAGATTAATTGAATTGCTGTTATGCTTACGGCTGACTCGTTGGTGTAGTGGTCGTAAACGCGATTGCTTATCATAAGGTCCCGGGTTTGAGTCCCGGGTTGGGCCAAAATCAGTTATTGGATTTTTCTGTAAGAAATTCGCAGGGAGATTCAATAGTCAGGAAGTTGGTGGTGCTTCATCCCCATACCTCGGCAAGCACGTAAAGCCATTGGTCCTTCGTGATCGTGATCCCTTCCCAATCTTGTTGGACTATCGTCCCATAGGACTATGAGAGTGAAGGAAAAGGGAGTGAAATCCTATGCTGCGCAGATGACTTGTTTCTCGTGAGATAGACTGCCTAGACCGAAAATCGGTCTGAAGGACATACATTATTATATTTACTTTAAATCCATACATTTTGCATAGAGTACGAACGAATGTTTAACAGTTTTGTGGAGAATATACCACGTGTACTTATATAAACATAAAACACTAAAGCAGTTTCTGCTTACACTACAAATAATATACTTATCTTAAAAACAAGACTTAAATATCTATAATATGTAAAAGAAGATGGAGGAAAGAAAGATCTCATGGTCTTCTAAAGTAAATATATCTATACAATACCTAATTAACCTATACATTATACCTTCTGTTATATACAATCATCGATTACAGCCCATCAAAATACCGCCGCTGAAGATGGTCTACCCCCATAGATTGACTCATAGGGGAGATATTTGCCATAATTTTTACTCTTGGCAGGCAAGTTGGTAACCGCACTCTATTATTTTGAGTTGTCATGGGAAAGACGGTGCTGCCCATCGCTCGTTTTAATTTCCTTCTGTACGCCTCATGCCACACCCACGAGACCATATGGCGTAGTCACAGAAATCGTAATAATAAGACAATAGAAATGAATTAGCGCTCGATTACTTCCAAAACCGATCTCGCCAGACCTTACCGTATTATAAACATACGCAATGCACAATGATATCTATGTTTCACATTACATTGCTTGGCGAGTTTGTCAACGTCGTGTGTGTTGCGTATTACGGTAGAACATAAGCAGAAATGGTAATTGTACAGTACGAAAAGTAATAAATGAGTTTGCAAAGGTAAATGCCATAGTAAAGTATTCATCTAGATGTAATTATTTAAAACAATGATAATTAGTAAATAATCAACTTACTGATGAAATTTTATGCCTTTATTAGTTTAATTACACGTCCTTGATGAGTTTTTACAACTGATTATGCTGCAGTGCACCATTATAAATTTATAATAACAAAAATTCACGTACGACATTCCCCGCACAACTAAATCAAAAATGGTGAATTATGTTCGTCAACCCATATAAGCGGCGACAAGGTCACGCGTCTATTCGACTTCTATTGTCTTAATACGATTTCTGTGAGCGTAAAAGTACACCGCCAACTTTTGCATCCCATGTAAATCTACAAAACAACATGTCGTAAATCCTCAATTCAGATTTTTTTTTTATAGAAGAGGGGGCAAACGAGCATGCGGGTCACCTGATGTTAAGTGACTACCGCCGCCCATGACCAACCAGGGGAATTGCAGATGATAATCAAATAGAAGATACGTTGTTACTCTTTAATACTATGATGGGTATTCCAAAATTAATGTACATCTTTTCGTCCGATTACAATCTCGGTATCTTGAAGGCAATTTTGCTTTATTTTCTTTGGGTTTATTTATTTAAAAACGTTACCCCCTCACTAGGATTTTCTTCTGTATCATGGAGGCAGTCTACAAATATAAATTGCACAAGGACAAACATCTGAAGACCCGGAACAATTATTTCTAGGTCGTACAAATACTTGTTTCGTACGGGATTCTAACCCACGGCCCCCAGCGCAACAACTCATTGCCAAGCCACTGCGCCACGGAGCCGCAATAGGCTTTTACATAATACTACGCAATAGGCGCTTATACGCTAAGACGGTGCAAGTTACCATCTAGGGCTAGGTACATCATCACTGACCACAAGGTGGGATTGTAGTTAGGCACTGGTTTATAATAAATAACAAGCGGTGAAATTAAAATTTTTGTACAGCTGACTTAAATATAAATTAAATGCGAACATCATCAATGTAGTCAGTCAGTCGAAGTCAATGAAATAAGCATTATTAAGGATAACTCAAAAACTACAGGTCAGATTTTGATTAAAGTTATATGGGACCACATGAGAAGCACCAGCTTTCAAATAAAAAAGAAACATCAAAATAGGTTCACCTAGAAAATAGTTCTGAGGTAACACGTGTAAAAAACACAGTCAGTTGAGAACCTCCTTCTTTTATTGAAGTCGATTGAAAAACCCAAAGTGCTGGAGACATCCCTTCTCCCATTTCTTAGCTGCGGGTAATAAAATTTTTATTACAGTCCCAGAAAATGTACAATTAACAAATACACAAGATCAAATATTTTATTAAAGAGAAACTGTATAAAAATTGTTATTATAATCTAAATGAATACATGGTTGAAAATAACCTCGGGAAGGAGGTTATCGCTTCCAAGCTATTTTTTTATAGACAAACGAGCACATAGTCCACCTGATGGTAAGTGGATGCTGTGGCCCATAGACATCCACATCTATCATCAATTATGAATCAAAATGCAGAAGCGTATTTATCCGTGTGGACTAAGATCGAATGCTTCTTTTCCAGTAAGAAGGGTCTCCGGTTCTCTACACTAACCATACGAAACACAGCAGCATTACGCTGCCTGCTATTTTACGCTGGTATTCTGTGAGAGCATGGTCCTGTCCCGGTCGAGCCAACCCATTCGTGCTACAACTATAATATAGCTGTAGCGTGGTTCTACTACGTAAATAAATTTTTTGAATAAATTTTGCAAGTAGTTTGTAGGACCTTTTTATTGTATAATTAATTACTTTGAAAATTAAAGTTTTTCTTGTTAGTTCTACTCATGACGGAGTTTTGTTTACCGAACCAGTGGTAAAAGTAAAAGATAACTTTCAATAAGAATTACATGAAATCAATTTTGAATAAGAAAATATCCTATTCTGTTTTATTTAGATTTATTATTCCAATCATTTTATAACTTGATACAAAACCTATCCGAAGCAAACGGAGTTTTGATACTAGCATTGTACGCTAAAGTTAGTAAAGTAAGCTTAAACGTCCAAGTACTGGGTACGAAAGTTTTCACTCAAAGGAAATTTGTCACTAAATCCGAATCTCTTCTATGACAAATTCCCTTTTGAGTGAAAACTTTCGTCATGAAGTGGGAGCAGTATTATTAAAGCCACATAATCTTTTGGTTTGATCGACAAGACACAAACTTAAAGGAACATTCAGTCATTGTTAAAAATAATATAAGATTTTTAAAAAAAAACTACGACAACTGCTACGGTAACGGCGACAGTAGCCACCAAATTTTGATGCCATCTTTGATTTAAAAAGTATGAAACGCGATCCGCCAATTTTTTGTCGACTTTTACAGATTCGTTGAACCTAGAGCTATTAAAAAGGAAGTACCTGGATGACCGAGCTTTGCACGGTTTTAATTTAAAAATTTATGCAATTAGTTTAATTAAAATTTTTGTTTTTTTAAAAAATCCTAAAAAAGGGCTCGAAATAATAGATTTTCTCACAAAAGAAGAGAACTTGAAAAAAAAAGGAAAAACATCGGACCGAAGACAGGACGCGATAAAATTAAGTAATATTTTAAATTATTAATTTTATCTGTTAAAAAAATAAGAAATAACTTTTAACAAATACGAGTAAATAAATTAAACTATAAACACTATGTCCAGCTGTGCCGTGTTTTCAGTTGACTTCAATCCTGCGGGCAGTGAACATACAAAAGTAGTTAAAACACTTTTTACATTTATGTGGATTGAGTTAAAATCTTTTCATAAGTTTAACTTTTTATATTAGCTTGACCTTATACTTATGTATGCATGTGTAAAAGTTACTTTTTAATTAAATTTTCACCCACAGCCAGACGTCTGAATTGATTAAAGTTTTGCGGACGTATTAATAACAGATAACAATATATAATAATTTCAAGGCTATGATCTTCACTGGGATCGTCATAGCTTCATGCAATATTATCATAAATGGCAACATCTTATTGTTGTTTTTTAATTTACGTTTGCGTCGATGACAATTAGGGTGTTTCTTTCTCAAAATTCATTTTACAAATGATTCTTGTACTACAGTTAGAACCGACGTCTATCGCGGAGTGCGTTTACTAGGTGATAGAACTCTATTACGACTATGAATTCGTCTGGGTAGGTTGCACCGATTGATAGTTGCATCCTCTTACTTTTTTGCCATCAAATACTGCCACCGTTAAATACCTGTATTACTGTGTTCTGGTCTGAAGCGTATATAGAGGACCAGTATAATTACAAACTCGGGGGTTCCATCATAGTTCTCAGAGGTGACTACTGTAGCCTTCTTTTTAAGAAATTAGCTACAGGTATCCTTGGACTACAATAGTCTCTCACTTTCAGGTAGATTATATTTTCATTTGTCATTTCAGTTTGATTAAAAAAACATGCATTGTCAAATTTTATTGCCGACGCAACGAATGCAGCTGCCGATAATCAGAATTCCTTATTTCTATTACGCAAATTGATACGAAGTACACAATTATCAATTAGTATAAGTCTGTAGTCTCTGCCTACCCCTCTGCGTGAGTGTTTATGTATATATATTATATATATATATATATGTGACCAGGATTAATAAATATATGTTTTGATATTTCTAAATGATCTTTCAAAGGTTCATTAATAGGCCGTTTTTAATATTTTTGGCGTGATCGTCTTAGTTAGGACCCTTATTTACGTTGTGTTTATTTAATAACTTAGTTCTTTTAGGTGTCTTTTGGAAGAAATGAATATTCACTAGAGTAATTGAAAGCTGTTGGTGGTGCCTTATAAGCTAAGTGAACCCCGTTCACGAAGACAAGGCTCGAGAAAGGTTAAGAACATAAAACGTCCCTATTCCACTTGTATCAAGTTTACATTATTAATTTATTATTATTTATCCCTTCCCGCTTGGAAAAGGCTCACAATATATTTATACAAAATACCCGATACAAGGGCTTCGCTCTCCTACATTTATTTAAAAAAATGTAGGGGAGGCACACGGCTCCCACACACGCCGTGCGCGGTGAGCGCCAACCATTTTGATGCACTCCCCCCGCAGGGAACGTTAATTCGGGAAATGCCATACAGAATATAAACGAATCCAGCAATAGTGAATGTACGTCACACGGTTTAGGCAAATAGGCACACTGGCCGTAAACCCTCCGTGAGCACCACCACCAAACCGCCGCTCCTGCAGACGTGATGTAAGTGTATGGCATCACCACCGATTGCTTGATCAGCACGGCTACTGGCCGCAGAGCGTGTCATGAGTCTACCGCTCACCTCAAGGGAATGGAGTCCCACGTTGTGTGGCTTTCGGCCGCAGCCTTGAGAGTCTCCACAGATCCTCCCGTCAGCTACCACCCGCATGAGGTCGACACATATGCTCCATTAACCAATACAACGGCAGATATAGCCAAAGGGCAGTTATAAGATAAGAGTAATAATTCGCCATCAGAAAGGGTTTGTGTCACTGACGAATTAAATAAAATAAAAAGTAAATGAATTTCCGATCATGTTTGCCTCACCCACCAACAAGTTGCCTTCAATCATTCAAAGATGGGAAGTTACAGAGATATATTATTATGTTATTATATAAAACATCGTGGAGGGCAGACAGTCTGCAGCCCCGTAATGAATGAACCCGACTTGAGCAAAGCTACTTAGATGTGAGTCAAACCAAGACGCAGAGAGCGCCATTGAGAATAGCGTCCCACCAAACCACCATCGCAGAGACGCAATGCTGCAGAACGCAACAAGCATCAATACGACTATCGTCGGGCTTACACCATCCCAAGGTCCCCCATACATCCCAGCAGACATCACCATCCACATACCTCCATCGACCAGAACCACAAGAGTGCGTCGAATCAGGCGCGGTACACCCGCAGATCCATCGCAAGACGCAATACCGCACGTATCAGTAAGCATCAATGCAACTATCATACGGATGGCGCCCCCTCACAACACACCCACATGATCCCTATCGACTTTGGTAACAAAGTTTGTATTGTTGTTAACTAAAAAATATCACCAACGTATCATAGTAGCACGCTACTAAGACGCCAGTGAACAAAACTCAACGTATCATAGTGCTAATGCACTAAGACATGAAGTTGAGTATACCTGTTACACTTAAAAGTGCTACCAAACACACTCATCCCAATCCGAAAGATAGACGACGCATCGCTATGCGCTACGACGCCGCCCACAAACGGTATGGGTGTGCGATGTCCACGGGAAAGCCGTATTGCTACAACAAACCCGCTTACCACCGGCACTAAGATGTTAATTGTATACCTCCATCGACCAGAACCACAAGAATGCGTCAAATCAGGCGCAGCACACCCGCAGATCCATCACAAGACGCAATACCGCAAGTAGCAGTAAGCATCAATGCAACTATTATACGGGTGGCGCCCCCTTACAACACACCCACATGATCCCTATCGACTTTGGTAAAAATTTTGTATTGTTGTTAACTAAAAAATATCACCAACGTATCATAGTAGAACACTACTAAGACGCCAGTGAACAAAACTCCACATATCATAGCGCTAATGCACTAAGACATGAAGATGAGTGTGCCTGTTACGCTTAAAATTGCTACTAACCACACTCATGTCAATCCGAAAGAGAGACGACGCATCGCTATGCGCTACGACACCACCCTCAAACGCTATAGGTGTGCGATGTCCACGGGAAAGCCGTATTGCTACAACAAACCCGCTTACCACCAGCACTAAGATGATGTGTCTGGGACACATCGGTTAGCGAGTCCAAGTTTACCTCGGACTAATTGCCCGTGAAGCAGCATACACGCCACCATAATATTCTTTTTCAAGTCCCTAATAAGGACTAGTCATTTTGCTACAGTACTAAGAGTCGTCGTACAGTACAGGTGGTCGGGTGACCGACTGCACCCGACCACCCCATATAATGCTTATGCATCAAGGGGACCTTCTATAATATTGCTTTTGTATCATAGAGCTCACTTTCATAAGTCATTATTATATAGAACTTCAACCCACGATTCTACTATTGTAATGCTATTTCATCATAGAGACCTTCTATAGTAATGCTTTTGTAATAGTGGTGATAAGCGGTCCACTATTAACAGACTCCGAGTAGTCTAGTGGCGGAGAAATGAAACTACTATTAATGTGCAAACGACTGGTGTATCAAGTATTGAATATGGAATGCGGAATATGGAATATGAAATGAATTTTACGTCGACCCAGCCTATATTTATATGTCCGGCTACGTCGTTAGTTTACCAATAGTAACAATTTTTATTTGCCTAGCCAGTTACAGTACATACATTATGACCAATAAAGATTATTTAAAATACAACTGTTATGTACATTCCATTTGCCGGCGTGAGACTCACGTTATCTTCTGGTTGTCTACGTCGTTGGACTGGGCTATAAAAGTTGTGCAGGCCGGTGCGCGCGCGAGCTGCGCCCTCCTTTCTGCCAAGGAGGGTCGCGTTCGTATACGGCTTAGAGATCTCTAGTCAGATCGTTAAGCCAATTCCCAAAAGGTTGAGTTTAGTGGGTAAAAGTCTCCACATAACCACGCAGCCGGCTGCGTGGTATGCTATGAGCATTCTCAACCTCCCTCCCCCGCTTTCCGGAGGGTTGCCCGGATTTGCTTCGGGCGCAAAAAAAAAAAAAACGCGCGCGCGTAATCGGCGAGCGGCGGCGGGCTGGGAAACAGCTCCGGAACAGCAAGAAGAAGCGAGCTGCGGCGTTGAAGAAACGGCTTCAAAATGGTCGACGGATACATAACGACAGCGGCATGTGAAGACAATGTGGCGCTGAATGATATTTGTGACTGTTTCTTGTTTCTTTATTAGAACGTTAAATATATATGTCAAATTATCTCGCATCAATATGCAGCCCGCAGTATCTCAGTAGCCGGGGATAGGAAATAAATGTTTTCTTCGCCTTCTGTGGTATGGTAGCAGCAGGGTATATATTATTTATTGCCGATTAGCCTGGCTGTTACACTTTTGTATCATAGACCTTACTTTCATAAGTTATTCATATATAGGACTCGAACCCACGACCCTCCTATTGTAATGCAAATTCATCATAGAGACCTTCTGTAGTATTGCTTTTGTATCATAGACCTTACTTTTATAAGTCATTAATATATAGGACTTCAAACCACGACCCCACTATTGTAATGCAAATTCATCATAGAGACCTTCTATAGTACTGCTTTTGCATCATTGAGTTTATTATCATAAGTCCCTAATATAGGACTAGTCATTGTGCTACAGTACTTCAAGCAGTCGGGCTCCCGACCACCCTATAAATATGTACAACTGCAGGTATGTATCTCCGGTAGCTCCTCCATACAAGACATCTATACATGAACACCTTCCATAACAAAATGAACACCTTCCATAACTTAGGAAAATTTTCTTTTATACATGAACTCCTTCCAATAAATGTTAGTTATCCTTATTTTTATAATATTTTCGACTTGTATTTCTAATTTTTATCATATTTAAATATTTTTACAAGTTTTTAAATAAATTTATTTATTATGAAAGACAATATTTTGCCTTTAATTTACTATGTTATTGGTCTAATGTCTGAAATGTGTTTATATTAACTTTATGCTTATTAATGTAATTTTTTGCTTAATACATATATACATATATATTTTAAGACTATTTTTGATGCCCCTTTATATCGAATTTAATTATTAATAATAATATTGGGTCGTCACAGCGTGTACATATGTATATATCGCACGTTTAATCAAATATAGAAATAACTCAAAAATCATGGCTGCTGTTTAAAGTTTTGCACTTACGCAGGTCGAAGTTTGACGATCTGTAAAAAAAAAATTTAAGTATTTTATGTATTCGAATTGATTTTATTGAAAATTTAGTTCATTAAGATTTGCTGGCATATGCGAAAAATAACAATTTACTGATGATTGACCTATAAATAGTTGATAGAAAAAAAGTTCCGACTTAATGCACTTTATGATTAAAGGAAATTATGTGATTCTTAGAACAAGTTCATCATAATCCATAATAATCCTGTTTATCTCTAAAAAATAAATAAATCATATGGACTTATTTGATTATATTACATTGTTTTATTAATGAAGTTGGATTATTATTGTGGGAATACCAACTATTTCCTTTTTATTTAAAATATCGAGAAAATTGTTGTAAATATTTTAAAAATAAAAAAGCATAAACATAATTTATTATCCTTTTATTTATTTAAAAATAAACCTCCAAAATAATTAAAACTTCAAAACAAATGAATAAAAAACGATTAACTTATTCTTCATCTTGACACTCTCAAATCAGTCTTATAATTGTTAAGTAACTAAAATAACCTTGGAATCAATCTTAATCAAAGTCAGAAAATGTTTACATAAAAAATAAATTTTATAAAGGGTTTAATAGTTTATATCCATTTAAAATAAACAACAAAAACGTATTAACATAATAGGTTCTTTATTACCTTCCTTTTAAACTTGGTACAAAAAGGTAATTATTTTTTAACAAAATCTAAAAATTAAACTTATAAAAACTGAAAAAAAAAAACAAGTAATTAGAAACACAGAAAGGAGATCCATTAAGTTCAATTAATTATTGGATTATAGAATTTGGCATAGAAAGGAGGAATTAATCCTTTATTAATAAGCTCTGCCAAGTCCTTTTTTTGTTTGCACTCATATCTTGTCTTTGGTCGTAAGCCTTTTTGAAGAGTAATTTCTTAGATATTCTTTATCTTTTTTCCTTTATTTCTTACATCAATTTCTTGGAAGCAATCATCTTTATAAGAGTTTTTGTAAAAAATACTAAAGGGTTTCTCCTTTTTCATTATCAATACTTTTATATCGTTCCAATTAACTGAAACTCCATCCACATTTGTATTATAATTATAACCCCATTCCTTCTGCAAAAGTTTTAGATCCAGGAAGGCTTCAAAAGTTAGTTCATGGACGTTTATGGCTGGTTTACTTTTCTTAGCATTTTTTATCAATGTCACATATTGATCTGGGGTGTAAATTGGTCCTGATTTCAAATTTTTCTTTATTTCCTTTTCAATCAAAGAATGAACGCTGTCAGCTTCGTTATGGGTGTGCCCACGAACTAAAAATTTGTGTGTTATGCTTCTTATATTTAACGTTTTCACAGCATATATGTACAAAGTTGCTATATACTTATTTTTATTTTGCCCACAGCAATTGTCTGAGTAGAATGTTATGCTTTTCTCTTCAGTGCTTTCTTGAATGAATAATCTTTCAAGGTATTTCCATACACAGCTTCCTATCTCATTTGCTCCACGTTTAGCTTCTGCTTCCGTCCAAAAATAGCAGTGCACTTTATTCATATGCTGTTTTTGAATTTAATTCAGTCAATTCAGTTATGGTAAGATTGTAACTGTTAAGTTTCGATTTATAGTAGAATAAGGAGGTGTCACCTCTAGAACATTGGAGTACTGCCTCTAAATCGTAAATTGCTACTATATTATTTTTAGTCACTTTTATGCAGTCTTCTTGTTTTTCAGTTCTACTTAAAGTCTTTTCTTCTATATGTTTATTATATTTCTCTTCTAGTTCTTTTGCTTTCTCTTTGCTACTATTATTATATGCTAAACATAAATCACATTGATCCTTTTTTGGTTGGAAAAAGGACAAATTAAATTCTGTAGTAAATATCTTGTAATATGCTGTATAATTTCCTATCTCCTTATTATTTTCTTTCTGCTGTACTAAAAAATCGTTATACAAATCTTTTATATTTTTTCCTCCGTCTATATATTCTTTAGAAGTACTAGCTCTGAGGTAATGCGATTCGATTTTAGGAATAGACTGAATATGTTTCCTGATGTCGTCGACTAGTTTTGGATCAAGAGTTTTGTGGCTGTTGTGTTTTCCTCTTAAGTCTTCAAGCATGAAACCACCGTCACTGACCTTATTTTGTATTGTAAAAATCATGCGATCCGAAATATCTAATATAGCTTTAAAAAAAGTTGTACATACTCTTATTTTCTTAGAATTAACGCAAAAATAATAAGCTTTATTAGGACGCCTTGGGTTTTTAGCATTTGTGTACTTATATTTTGGCACAATATCAACCATACAACCATTAATATAATTTTTGTTTAGCCACATCCCCTAAGTCCCAAAATTCTTTGAATATGTCATATCTTTGATTATTTGATATATTTTCTACACATTTAATTTACACTTGTCTGTGCATGGAATTTTAAGACAGCGACTGGGAACAACTTTATGTGACCTTGTAATAACATACGATTCACCAGTATTTCGTAGTTTTTTAGCTTTATTTTGTTTCCACTTCGCAGGATTTCTAGTTCGCCTTCGGCCTCTTTTATTAGTGATCTTTTTTTTGAGTAGAACCATTTAAATCCGAAGAACTGGTATCACTGTCACTGTTGATAGAAGTAGTAGGAAAAAGGTAATTGGAGTTCCTTTTATGATTTTTTTTCGGTCTCATATAGATATTATGTGACCTTGTATTGTAATAACATACGATTCACCAGTATTTCGTAGTTTTTTAGCTTTATTTTGTTTCCACTTCGCAGGATTTCTAGTTCGCCTTCGGCCTCTTTTATTAGCGATCTTTTTTTGAGTAGAACCATTTAAATCCGAAGAACTGGTATCACTGTCACTGTTGATAGAAGTAGTAGGAAAAAGGTAATTGGAGTTCCTTTTATGATTTTTTTCGGTCTCATATTTGAAAGTAGAGTCATCATCACTCAAATCTACACTATCACTTACATCAGTATAAATTGGTGAAATATTAATAGATTTATTAGAAGAGGGACATCTCTGAGGTCTCAACTGAATGTTGTCTGAGTCGCAACATTCACTGGCCATAACTGCTACTGTGTTGCGGTTTTCAGGTTCTTCTTCTGTTTTCGAAGATGAAGAATCATCTGAATCTGAGGAAGTTCCAGAAGAATAAGAACTAGATGATGATGAACTTGTACTTGTTGGACTCGAGGATGATTGCGGTTGTGTTTTTTTTGTTATGTCTTGTTGAACTCCAATGCATTCCAATTTATTGTAATCATCGCTGTCATAGTTTGGCACAAGGCTTGTTGAAAATCTCTTTTCATCAGTGTCACAAGATTTATTTTCTATGTTTCTAGAACTAATCAACCGGGAATCAATTTTTTGGCTAAAATGCAGATGATCGTCTGCATTTTCTGATAATATTTCATCGCAGCTGCTAACTAACGATATTTCCAACTTTTTATGATTGTACCTGTCCATCAGTAGATCGTAGATCGGTAAGATTTTTATTTGGTGGGAGATTTTCTATGTTCTCACTTGGTATATTGTTTAGGTCTTCTACAGTAGCGTTATAAGTTTCAGCTATTGGTTTAACTTCATGACTTTGCAAAGATAACGAAGAACTCGATGATACTAATTCTAGTATTTTATGTGCCCGCCGAGACGCCATTCTGTATAAAAAAATATATTCTAAATAAACACTTTAAATAAAGCCGTTTTACTGAACTAGCCTAAAGGACAGTGAATACGATTATAGGTCCACCCGCGTGGCATCCCTACAATAAAATACAGGATAGAACAATAATTAAAACGACCTTGTTATTTTGATTGATCATCAAGAAGTAAGAATATTAAAGTCGTTATGCATTTGTATTTAACTTAAATTAATTAAAAATATAATTAAATTTTATTATTATTATTATCATTATAAAACTGATACGATACTGATGTCATTACGACAATGGTTATTATACAATTTAATTTGTAATACTGTTGAACCTGATTAATAATAAGTTATAATTTTACTTTGAAAGAGAAATAACTTATAATGCAAAAATATGTTGAGGACTTTTTTAAAATTAAACAGGAATAATTAAAATTGAATTTCATATTTAAAGCGTTATTTTATACTAAACTGGAGTAATTCTATTTGTTCTATAAATAAACTAAATATTTTAAAATGAAATTGAAATAACTAGTATTCATTCATACGATTTATTATTAGATTAAGAACTAAACTGTAATAACACGAAATAGGATCAGTGAAACTCAAACAAATTTTTGTAATAAAGTGAAATAAGTCCGAATAGTACCGCTATACGAATAAATAAAACCAGGAAAATTACTCACCTGTTAATAATGCATAGAATTATTTCGGCTTATTGCATTATTCAATTGACTGAAACGGGATCCTAGTCTCTAGACCACTGATACAAGACTGAATATCTCTGTTTATTGGTTTCAACCTGTCAGGACGCGTTAATCAGAAAGAGACGGACGACCTTTCATTTCGCTCAGATTTTGTTCAATTCGAACGGCTGTTTGAGCGCGCGTGTTCTTTGCGTTGAGTTATTGCGTTTTATGATTAAATCTCAGAATAACGGATTTTTGAGTTATTTCTATGTTTGTTTAAACGTGCGATATGTTCTTCATTTTGGTTATACATAGACAGATTTACAGTGTGTAGTTAATTTTATAACCCCACTAATCTATTGCAATTATATAGTTATTAGCATTAAGCTTATTATTTAGTACTTTCATTTGGTGATCCCAAAGATATCCATAAGAAATAAGAAAAGTACTGTTACATATGAAGCATTTTAAAAACGTTAAAGTTACTGCCTGCTACGTCCATATCCTGGGCACAGGAGTCTCATTTCTGAGTAAGCTTTAGGTCTGTGAAAAGTCATCAGACATATGTTGGTGGACTACACATGTCTTTGAAATATTTTTTTTAATTTCTAAGACATACAGGTTTCCTCACAAGGTTTTTCTTTAACTTACACGTAGTAAATCAGTATTTAAAATTACAATTAATAATTTTATTGGTGCCGGCAGGGTTCGAGCCTGGGTTGCTCTTAGTACATAAAATTACAATTAACAATTTCATTGGTGACGGTGGAGTCCGAGTTGCTCGTGTACTATGAAATTTACAGCAAGTACTTAGCCCCTAAGCAACCACGGTTTTTAACGCGTTTAAAACGGCATTACAATCGACCTGTGTGCGAACAGTAGGCGCCTGTATATAAATTGGAACGAAATCAATCAATCAATTAACATGTACATTTTCGCTGTACAATAACCAATCGTAAATATTTACATTATAATATGATTAATCCTTTTCATTTCAATTCGCAATTAATGTAGATTATTAATTCCAATCGTATGCACAGTCAGTATTATTGCGATACCTAAATTGGTTTTGTATTAAATTATTATAATAGGTCCTTACATATGAAATGGGAGTTTTGTACGGGAGGAATATAAAGTCAATTTTATTGTAAAATATATTTAATTAATCAAAGTATGCACCGTTGTTGTCTATGCACTTTTGCCATCTCATAGATAGTTCATTGATCCCTTTACTAAAAAAACCGTGTGGGCGAGAACCAATAAACTCATTGAAGGCGGTTTGGACTGCCGCGTCAGAGTTGAATTTTTTTTCCCTGTAAGAAGTTGTCTGAATTCCGGAAAAAATGATAATCTGTTGGAGCAAGATCCGAGAAATACGGTGGATGTCAACGAAATTCCAATTGTAGCTCATCTAACTTAGTGGTTGTTTGTTGTGCGGTGTGTGGTCTTGCGTTGTCGTGAAGCAGCAGTGGTCTAAAGCAGTTGACCAATCTCGGTTGTTTAGCAGCTAGTTCTTCCTTTATGGTTTGCAGTTGCTGACAATAGATATCTGTCGTAATCGTTTGTCCAGATTTTAGAAAGCTGTGGTGAACGAACCGGCGCTGGTCCACCAAACACTCACAAGTAACTTTTTCTGAGTACATTTTCGTTTAGGGCAGGATTTGGCTGGGTCTCCAGGGTTCAGCCATTGCGACGTGTGCTTCAATTATCGTACAGTATCCACTTTTTATCACAAGTAATGATTCGATTCGATTCGATTTCAGATCAAAGTGGTCAGTACGACAAAATGTTTATTTCATATGTAAGAAACCTAGAATTCTGAGCATTATGAGCTAAACTAAAAAAGGAGGTTATTAATTTAACTCTACGTTCTTTTATCTGTAATTACGCGATATTTTTGTGAATTGTTAACTTATTTTGAAAATTCCTCTTTATTAAATAAATTATAATTCATTGGTGATCCTATATAAATTTGGAGAAAATATTTCACCCCTTTGGCGGCAAAATACGAACATGATATTTTAATGGAACTAATTATACGACATTGAGATTGTGACATTCCTTTTATTATAAGGTAAGGTAAGGGGTAAACATACTAACTTTAAAAATTAAATAAAAGCCACCATCAATAAACTAAAAAAAAAATAACTACATATTCTGAAGTCCGAGCTTCAATTATTCTATACGCTATTTCTTTCTTGATAACGCGTTTCCAGTATTGAGCTTTATTTAACTATATTTAAAGTTTCAATTCTCTAGCTCATTGCGAAATCAATTTAAAAACGATTGCAAAATGTGTACCAAAGAGACAAACAGGAATGAAAGCGAGCGGTAAATACATCATTGCTAGCAATTGATGTTTGAGAATAAAAATGATGTGTATTACCTAGTTTGAAGATCAAACCTCGTATGAAATTGTCTGAATATGTCTAATTCTATTAATGATCAATCTCTTCTATCTATTACGAAAACCTCACATATACGCAGTAGAGCCACGCTGCAGCTATATTATGGTTGTAGCACGAATAGGTCTACTCGACCGGGAAGGACCACGATCTCACAGAATACCTGCGTAAAATAGTAGCTTAATGTTGCTGTGTTTTGTGTGGTGAGTGTAGAGAACCGGAGACCCTTTTTACTTGAAATTAGGCATTCCATCTGTCTTTACGGGTGACATCACGCATCTGTATTTGGATTCATAATCGAGGATAGATGTAGATGTCTATGGGCCACAGCAACTACTTACCATTAGGTGGACTGTGTACTCGTTTGTCAAACTATCCAAAAAAAAATTATCTCCGTTTCAATAGAGTTAATATTTACGCTTCTATACTTTGCAAGATCCTTAGAATCTTTTTAGCTTTATGTTTTTTAAAATAAGGGTGACAAACCACCAAAAAATTTGCTTAATTATAAGTAGATTCTACAGTACATAGACAAAAGATACCTACATCTATCCTCGTTTAAGAATTAAAAGGTATAAGGTGGAATGTCTCGTTTCCAGTATAAAGGGTCTACTATTTTCTACACTCACCATACAAAACACAACAGCATTAAGCTTATATTTTACGCCGGTGTTCTATAAGACAGCGGTACTTTCTAGTCCAGCTAACTTACTACTGCAACCATTATGTACGCTGTAACGTGTGAATTGCGCAAAATCTTTGTCATCGCCGTAGGTAAGGTGATGTGCAGCTATAATATTATAGTTTTTTTTCCGCTGAAGCGATTATGACACCCTGGTAGTTACAACAAAATTCTTGAGTAGGATAAATACTAACAAATAAACTTATTAATTACTTAATCTCTTATTTACTAACACATAAAGTTTTTTGAAAAATAAAACTGTTAATACTGTCAATCAATGACAAATGTAAAATACAATTTTTTCTTTCTATGGAGTTCTGGGCACATTCTATCAAAATGTGATAAACATCATCGATAACATTGCAAGTTGAACAATTTGGTGAGGAAGTTTTTCGCAATATTATAGTTGTAACACGAATGGGTTCGCTAGCATTCTGATTCATAATCGAGCATCGTTGTAGATATCTATGGACCATAGCATGTACTACACACGACGTCTAGGTGGATAGAGTGTACGTTTGTCATCCTTAAACTATAAAAAATACGTCATGATTTAGATAAGAAACTTTAATTTATTTTATCTTTTAATATCATCATCGTTATGACCGTGCTGAATATCGAACCACTTTTGCAACACTAATGACAAGATTATCGCTAACGTAAACATTTATTTAGTGGAAGTTTCATGAAGTTATTATAAGTCTACTTATGGTATAACTTATTACGAGATACCAAAAATGGTATGCCTTTGAAGCAACGTGTCTAAAATTACTATCTTTTATTTTTCAATTGCCAGACAAATGAACCTGTTTACTTAATTGTAATTCCCTTATTTTTGTTAATGTCTAATCCTTATTTGTAGCAGTCCATAAGCTGTCAACTGCTATATATGGGCTATACCATAGTTTTGTGAAATTTGATTTAGGACATGCCATGTTAGACACCTTTATAGTAAGTATTTTATTTTATTTTTTAAAGGGCTTTACTAGTAGGTACTAACTAATAAAATTACCTAAAAATTACTCATTTAAAGACGAGGTGTTTTATAAACATAAATTATATAATATATATATACATATACTAACATTCAACCTGAAAGATTGTTCGTAAGCCATATAAATAGTTTTTTTTCCGCGCGAGAGTCGAACCCGAGCCTCGCGGATGCGCAGCCAAGTTTTTTTACCACTGTTTAATCGCCAAACACTGTTTCTGTTAGTAACGAAAAGATTTTTTCATTGATTTTTAATTATGTATAACGGAAAAATATATGTTCCTGTTTTTACCACAATTTTCTTAAACGTGTTAATATGCCTGGGTGGGATCAAACGTTGCCATGACCGACAATAGTGGGACTCAATCAACATTTACGAGGCTCAAACGCAACATTTCATCAAAGAAGCCACTAACGAATCGATCGAACCTAAATACCTCTGAACAAATACATACAGGTGACATGAAAGCGACACGCCTGGCAATTTCATTATTGGAATTCTATTGTCTAATTGGTTTAGCTTTAATATCTACTCAAACTTAAGTAAGAATTGTCTTATTTTATATATCTTATTTGGAATGTTTTAACAAAAGCTTGAGAAGAAAGTCAATACATGGGTCGACTAATAAATTAAATATTATATTGGAGTAACTTTCATGTTTTAATTGTAATTAATAATAGTGTTATCAAATGATTTCTTATATAATTTACACGAACACTACGCATTGACTAAATTTTCTTTTACTGATTTTATCTAGTTTAATTCTTTTTATTTTTGAATCCCGACGTTTCGGGTGATTTGCAGCACCTATGGTCAAGGGGTACTAAGTTAATTGACGTCCCGATGTTAGAGATAACCTGGAGTAACTTAAGCTTTATAATTATTACTTTTGGTCCCATCTACGCTGAACGAACTTACTGTCTAGAAGTTTTGCAGTGGTATGTTTGGGTTTAGTTTTAATTTTATCAATTACAGAAATATAAATAAGTAGAATTAAACGCGATAAAATCCGTGAAAATAGTTAATTTTATTCAAAATATATTGTTACCATTAACATTCTACTACGAAGATGTAGAGTTTAGTAAGATAAACGTGCATCCAGATGACTGACGTACCAGGGCCTAGAGGTAGACTGATGACAATTTGAAAAGCGATATTGCCAATGTGACGGTGGAGACTGTGCTAACTCGCTTATTTAGTGTTATTGAGGTAGTTATAGTTAGCCTTATGTCCAACCAGACCAGTGGAAATTAAAAAGCTAATGTTGTTAGGTTGGAGTGTTATATCGTAAGTGATGTTTTTCATTCATCGCAACCTATCAAAAATTAACTACCAAAGACAGTCCCTCTAATATTGGTTAGGTTGACTCAAATGTCATCATTTATATTTACATTTGCCATAGTTGTCACACTTAAAAAGCGCGTACGCACTGTTTATTTTGAGTTGTTACCAGGAAGATACTATTGCTATTGCTCGTCTCTAACGCCGCTACAACACCGCAATAAATGAACCTCAACTAAATGAATTCCTTCACTTCCTCGTTGGTCTAGTGACCATAAGTAGGTTGCCTTTGGCCCGGTTCGATTTCCGGGTTGAGCTAAAATCAGATGTTGGATTTTTATGTCAAGAAATTCTCAATAGGAGCCAGGAGTCAGGAAGTTAGCGAGGTTTTACACACGTACCTCGGAAACCACGTAAAGCCGTTGACTCTGCGCCTGATCTCTCTCCGTTCGCGTCGGTTTTCCGACCCTGACTGAAAAGAGAATGTACTAGTGTTTGAGCACACATGCGTGCACTTATACTATCTTGCGTAGATGGCTATTTTATATTAAGTCTGGCTGCTATGACTGAAATTCGGTATATAGGGTATTATGCCTTGAATAAATTATAAGATGATCTAACAAACTTTAATTAATAGAATAAAATTTTTGAGTGGCAGCATCATAGTTCTAATCGGACTAGTTATGGAAAGATAATTTTTGACAGTACTGTAGTGACTGAATAACTTACAGTGAATCAGATGGTAAGAGGCTGCTTCAGTCTATACCCACCTCGTCGTCTTGTTTTTATGAGCCCGTAAGAACTCAATGCTGGGTACTGGGGCTTCTCCTATTGCATGCAAAATATTATGATAATATTGTGACGCTCGGCAGGCAGGTTGGGGATCTCAGTACTAAACGAACCACCATCACCTTTGGCACTGATTTCAATCGCCGTTATAGATATTTTACGTCCCAGACATAAACTATACAATTGTTACCGCGCTACTATAATATTTTTGTACAGTACCTAGTTCTACTATATTATTGTATGCAAAATAAAATAAAAAGTTACTGTGCTACTATATTATTGTCTGTAAAACTTAAAAAATGTATTTTATTTTACAAAGAATTGTTATTACTAGTATGATTAATTTAATTCATACTAATATTTTTATTAAGAGCCGTGGTAGCTCAGATCGTTAACGCTCGCTGTAAATATAACAGAACCAGTAACCCGGTTCCCCCCACCTGAAATGTAATTGCAATAAGCATTTACCACGTGCTCGGCGGTGAAGAAAAACATCAAAACCTCATGTCAGGAAAAAAAAATATTTCGAAGACATGAATTCCCAACACCTGGGGCACCGGACACTCCTCCCTAAAACCCCCTCAGAAATGAGGGGAGGCCTGTGCCCAGCAGTGGGACGTATAAGGCTGTAACTTTACTTTTACTTTAATATTTTTTCAGTTATTGTATATTTTGACAATTTATTGTTTTTTTAGAGATATGACATTTATTAAATTTATTACCTTTACAAATAAACATTTACATAGTCAATTAAATTATTGACATTTAACATTTATAATAAATTTTTGACAATTTATAGACGTTTTTCTAGGTATTTCAGGTATATCAAATTTTAAAAACTCGGTGCTGAAATATTTTCAAATAGTATATAATTATTTTCTGTCGTGATTAACTTCAATTAATTGTAATACTAATAATAGTTTTTAGTACATTTTAAAAATATTGCACGTCTTTAGGTCTCAGTAACAACGAATAATATCATAATACTATGCATTATATTCTTGCAATTAATAAATTCTAACTTGTAATTGAATTTACTATACTTACTATAGTCTGTATAATTCCTAGTGCTACTATACTATTGTTTGTAAAACCAAAAAATACAAAGAAACTAATATTAATACTTTTTTTCAGAGTCATGGCAATGCTGGACAATCCAATCCCTACGTTAGTTTCTAACGAATCCACATCCTATATTAGTGATGTTCACAATTTCTACGTTACCTTTTACGACGTAGCCACTGGCAAATATCTAAATGACACGGGGAATTCCACTGAGGTAAGGTAAATTCCTAAAAACGCGGGTTCACATTTTTGATTTTGGTGTATCTTAGTCTAAATCAGATTGCACCAACGTGTATCGTAGAAAACACGTGTTGACGTATTACGTTATATTGTATTTCGTTACGAAAATGCGATTCGATACCTAGTATGCATCTTACGTTCTTGAAAAGTTTGGACTTGGAAAAGATTCGAGGATGGAGGAAAATTTGTAGCACCCACAGATAGAGAATGTTACGCTAATTTACTGTCTTGAAACGATATGGTTAAGTATGGACGCGTTTTAAAACTTTGACGCTAGTGATACGATATTGTTGAAATAGGCGTCCATACCAGACACAAGTACTCTAGATAAACAAATTTGTACCCAGCCGAAAGTCAAGTTTTTTTTGACATTAAAATTATTACAGCCTTCAATAAACTTAGGGTTGTCGTATAATATATTAACCCTAAATAATGCTAATTTAACAGAATTATATCACGTTTAATTTTATCTTGTTTTTAACTCTCTACTCTACATCACTCAGGGTTCCCTCGCGAACGGGGTGCTGAAAAATTATGTTCTAATTTTTTACAAGATAGACCCCGAAAATACTATATTTCAGTTCAAAGAACCGTGACGGGACAATATTACATTAACGAATATCATACTATTATTACACGTTTATTTAACTGTATAATAAAAATTTAAGATAAGGATTTGCCCACATACCATGTTTCACTGGAGTAACTAACCCTCGAATAATTTTCCTTTTTGGTCTTACTCTCAGATAACTTCGTTTGCATTTTTCTAGCACAAAAGTGGAGTAGCTAATGCTGGCTATTGTTACTCTAGAGTTTGTGAATCAATAACAACAATAACATTTAATTATTATCTGTTGTCGGTGACTTTCGTTGTTAATAGATATGGGTAGAAAAGAACATTGATAAATATTATAGGCAATGAACTTGAAAACCCTATTGAATTTTATTGGTTTTCAAAACTCAACTAATATAAAGTTATCACGTTGGTAATTACGATATTAAAATTAGTTGCAAAAATTTAAGAACCTATGTTATAAAATAGTTTAATTTTTTAAATAATAGCTGTCAATTTACTTGTGGAATCTTAACCCAATTTCCTTTTGGTAACGAGTTTTACAAATTACGCACACTCTCATTATTTCTAAAAATAATTCTTATTATATAATTGAAATTAAATTTATTTTAACTACACAAAATACTGTCTGTAAAAGTTTGGGATATTATGTCAATTTTAGTTCCCGGAACGAACAATGGCGGCGGTTTAAATTGGCGTAAACATTTTGTAGGTTACAGCCAGTACAGCTTACTTGTATTTGTATCCTCCAGTAATCGAAATTCAACTTGTTCTGATTTCAAAATTTTAGTCGAATATTCGTTGTCACATAAGTTTGCTTATTAGCGTATCCACGTTTGTCTTTAAGCAATTTAAATTATTGTTAAGTCTGAAACGAGAAATAGTAAGGAATGTTGTGTAAATATGATCAACAAAACCTATACTTATTAATTTTAAACACCTTTTTTGTTGTGTCTTGTTGGTATTTTTTTCTGATGATTGTTTTTTTATATTTGTTATATATTTTAATAATATTATAATAGTGACGTTTTACTAGCCAATATCAACTGCAGCAATATCCTTTGGAATAATGGCAGAATATCAATAAATTGCGCAAGCAATAGCTTTAGAAGTACGGAAATATAAATAAATAATATATATTTAGACCTCTGTATCAGCAAATAAATTTCACTGTCAGAGTTGGACTCGCTCATAGTAAGATATCAATATCTGATATATCGTATATGCGATAAACAATTGGTTAAAGAGATGGGTTGGGCGCAGTTGTAAAAACAGAAACAAGCCAGTAGAAAAAGTAATTGTAATTTTATACAAATGTTAAGTCCGGTTGAGATTCTAATTGAGAATCCACGGCGCAGCAACATAATCTGATTATAGATAGACTGATAGTTAGATAGATAATTACACATGTATACAGTCGCCAAAGTATTGACCAACTAATGCAAGCAAATAATATTAATCCAGTTTGTAGATAAGTTTTCCGAATCAACTAGAGGCGGCTTTTAATTGGGCCGTTGTAAAAACGGTTGATTTCATTAAAGTGATTCCTAATCCTCGGTTTACATTTTACAGGTCTATCAATCCTTTATTTTACCATGGTGGCGCCAAGTACTATGGACGGTTTTATTCAGTTGTATGGTGATAGTGGCTACCGTCGGGAACCTTGTGGTAATTTGGATAGTTCTTGCAAATAAGCGAATGAGGAGCGTCACTAATTACTTTTTAGGTAACATCCTTGAAGAAATTAATAATTTAAAAAAAATTTAATCAACTAATAACGCATCTTGTTTTTCAGTAAATTTGTCAGTCGCCGATGCAATGGTATCAACTTTAAATGTAACCTTTAACTTCACCTACATGTTAAATTCAGATTGGCCATTTGGTCATTTCTATTGCAAATTTAATCAATTCATTGCTGTAGTGAGCATATCTGCGTCTGTATTTACGTTAATGGCAATAAGTATAGATCGGTAAGTTCAATTACTTTAAAGATTCATTTGGGAATTATTTTGTGATGGACGTATTCTCCATTTCTTTATACATTTCATCTGGAGTCAGGTTGAACTTTTTAATTTAGTGGCATCCAAAAATTTATTTACAAAAGTTAATAACCTCCACCAATAGAAAAATATCGCTTTTAATGTCTATTATATTTATTTTACTGCACTGTTTGCAAAAGGTCCCGATACTTTTAAAACTATAAATTAATTTACTTTCTTATTATAATTAATTTTGATAAATTACATTGAAGACTGTGTCTAAAGATTTCATTAATTGGCATTTCTTATCAAAATTAAACGATCTTCTTATTTATTTTAGGCATCTCAATTTTTTAAAGTTGTTTTAAAAGTTTATTTAAAACAAATTACTTTTATCATTTTTGTCTTTATTTAAGGCATTTAAGATAAAGTAACATGTTTTTAATTTAAGATATGTGGCAATCATAAGTCCTCTACGACCCCGACTTGGAAAACGTGCAACTCTTGGTATTGCAGCAGCGATTTGGGCAGGAAGTTCCATTATAAGCAGTCCAAATATTGCATACTTTACAACGGATGTAGATATACTACCTGATGGAACCACTAGGTAAAATATAGTAATTTAAATCTGAAAATTTTTCTTAAACATTATCATATCAGTAGTTACTTGTTTATTCATATTTTTACGAGCTTGAGGTTCGTGACAAAAAAAAAAACTGCCGATTGAATTACTAAAATTTACACTTTAATTTTCTTTACACCAATTAAAACTTAAAACAATAATAATTAATCACACTGATTCACTTTATTTCGCTCCGAAGCTTCGCTTGTCTCGCCAAATTCAATACGGCCCCGATAGCAGCTACCAACGGCTTTATATAGGGCTCTTCCACGAAAACATCCAGAATATTCCAGTAAATAAGGGGCCCCGACCGACCAGGCGCAGAAAGTTCGAGTGCAGGGCTTCCAGAAAGCTTAGTTCTTCAATTCGATACTAGATGGCGCTGTTGGTTGAAAGATTAGTCATGGCAGTTTCTGAAAAGTTCTCCTCGCTCTGTTACCCGACGCTAGATGGCGCTAGTGCGAGGTACCAGCCGTCAACATAGGCGCGCAACACTGCCCTCTCCTAAGACATGCTCGTCCCGAGCATTATCGGCCCCATAATAACTCGCCAGGCGATGCACATGGACGATCTTAGGAGTCCCACTTGCGCCTTTCTGTATCCGGTAGGTTACATCGTTAATCCTAGTCACAATCCGGTACGGGCCATCCCATTTAGCTTGAATCTTAGGAGATTTCCCTTTGCTGCGGACTGGATTGTGCAACCACACTAGTGAAATTTCGTCGAACCCTTTGTTGTTCATTTTGCGGTCATACCGGGTTTTCATCTTTTCAGACATTTGCTGGCCCGATTGTCTGACGCGCTCATAAATGTTATTCATTTTGTTCCGCAAGTCATTTCCATAATCGGTTAATACAGCGTGGGGCATCAGGTGGTATCCCGGTGATCAGGTCTGCAGGCAGCCGTAATTCTCTTCCAAAGTTTGGGAAAGCTGGGGCACATACTTTCTGAACAGCGCTTCGTATACAACAAACATTGTATGTGCTTGTCCAATCTCGTTGCCAGTTGTCTACAACTTTTGCTAGGTACCTCTCCAATGTCATTAAATCGTTCTACCTTTCCATCAGATTGCGGGTGGTAAGAAGTCGTTCTTGTTTTATGAGTACCCATAACTCGGCAAGTTTCCTGGAATATTTGAGACTCAAAATTCCTTCCTTGATCGCTGTGAATCTCTAAAGGTACTCCAAAACGGCAGAACACTTCATGAACTATCTATTTACGATGATAGACTACTCCAGGAGGGTATCAGCACCCCTGGAAAATCCCTCGCTGAGCATCGACGACCATATTTCTCCACTTCTGAGCGTGGGTGCTCAGGCTGCCCCGCGTATTCTGGGGGGGGGGGGGGGCAAAATTCCGCTCAAGACTACAACTGCTCGGGGCAAACGGAGCAACAAGACCAAGGTGACCCCTGCCACGCTGTCCGTGAATCTGTAATATCAGGGGACTTCACTCTAACCTAAATGCCGTCCACTACCATCTCGATACCGGCTCTGCTCTTTCTGACCGAGACGCAGGTGTCTTCGGCTAATGTCTCGTATCTCTCCTACCCGGGTTACAAACTGGAACACTCCTATATGCCTCGGGCTGGAGTTTGTGTTTACGTCAGACAGGACATCTGTTCTCGACGCCTCGGTAGACTTGAAGGTTCGAGCCTGTCCATCCTTTGGCTACGCGTAGACAGCGACGACCATCTGCGCGTCTAAGGGTGCCTCTATAGGTACCATAGCGGTAATGCCGAAACAAACCGACTCTTCGACCACGTCCAAATGGCTACAGATTCGTTGCTACAGCAGATCCCCTCCGCAGAGATCGTGATTCTCGCCGACTTTAACGCCCATCACGCCGAATGGCTTGGTTCACGTTTAACCGATCATGCGGGGAGATCTGTTCATGATTTTGCCTTGGCATATGATCTGACACAACTGGTTACTTCGTCTACGCGGATTCCAGATGTGGAGGATCATGCACCATCCCCGTTGGAACTTATGCTGACCTCTCACCCGGACGGATATCACATTTCCGTCGACGCCCCTTTAGGCTCCTCGGACCATTGTATTTCCGGTGTGTGGTGCCACTCACGCTGAAATCGCAGTCGAATTCTGCAGGCTGTCGCCGTGTTTGGCACTATAGGTCAGCCGATTGGGATGGGATGCGGTCTTTCTTTGCATCCTACCCTTGGGAGCGGGTTTGCTTCTCGCCGGACGATGCCAGCGTTGTTGCTGATTCTGTCGCTGATGCCTGATGCGGTAAATCAGGGTACGGAACTTTTTATTACTTCCTCTGTGGTTCCCATTGGAAGCAAATCTCAGCCATGGTTTGGTCGCTCCTTTAAAATAGCATCATGGTGATAACAGGAGTGCTATCAAACGGCTGATGCATCAGCGTCCCAGGATGTAAACACCAGCGCTCTAAAAAAGAACTATAATTCCGCCTCTAGGTCCTTCAAAAGAGTCATTGCCAAGGCAAAGTCATAGCACATAGGCGGAATTGGCGAGAAACTAGTTCGCCTTCCTTCTGGAACCCGTGAATTCTGATCTCTCGCCAAGGCTGTCTAGAGGAATTTCTGTCAGCCATATCTTCCATCTCTGCACAGGGAGGACGACTCACTGGCCCATACCGCAAAGGAGAAAGCCGATCTTCTGGGCTCTTTCTTTGCGTCCAACTCGACTCTCGATGACGGGGGGAGTACGCCGCCAACCATCCCGCGGTGTGAGTGCTCCATGCCGGAAGTGCAGTCCACACAGCGCCCGGTTTGCAAAGCACTCCTCTCCATGGACATCCACAAGTCGAGTGGGCCTGACGGAATCCCCCCAATTGTGCTGAGGACGTGTGCTCCAGAGTTGGCACCGGTTTTAACGCGTCTTTTCCGGTACTCCTACTCCCTAGGCGTAGTCCTAGAATCATGGAAGACGGCTTTCGTCCACCCGATCCCTAAAAAAGGCGACCACTCAGACCCGTCCAACTACCGGCCTATCGCCATCACCTCCTTGTTCTCCAAAACAATGGAGTCCATTGTAAACTAACAGCTCATGAGGTACCTTGAGGATCGCCAGCTGATTAGTGACCGCCAATACGGTTTTTGGCCGCGGTCGGTCAGGTGGTGATCTTCTGGTCTACCTAACTCACAGATAGGCGGAGGCAGTAGAGTCCAAGGGGGAGGCATTGACCGTTAGTTTGGACATTGCGAAGGCCTTCGATCGGGTTTGGCACAAAGCGCTTCTTTCGAAGCTCCCTTCCTATGGGCTTCCCGAGAAATTATGCGATTGGATCACCAGCTTTCTTGCAGATCGGAGCATCAAGGTCGTTGTAGACGGTGCAAGCTCCGATTACAAGGCTATTAATGCTGGTGTTCCACAAGGCTGCGTGCTATCGCCAACGCTGTTTCTTCTGCAAACAATGCTATGTTGCAAACCCGTAACATTCATTGCTATGCAGATGACAGCACGGGTGATGCTCTTTACACCGGCCGAGCCAATATTTCTCGGGAAAACGTCTCCGAGTGCTGGGACAAATTTGTGTCTGAAGTCGAGTCTTTGCTGAACAGAGTCTCGGATTGGGGACGACTAAATCTAGTCCAGTTTAACCCCCAGAAGACACAATTTTGCGCGTTAACCGCTAAAAAGAACCCGTTTGTCGTATCTCCTCAGTTTCAAGGCAATCCTCTTGTTGCCTCAGCCAGTATCGGAATCCTCGGCGTCGACTTATCGAGTGACGTGCAGTTTCGTGGTCACTTGGAAGGGAAAGCCAAATTGGCCTCTAAAAAGCTTGGCGGGCTCAGCAGAGCGGGCAGTATTTCATGCCAGCACACCGCCTGCAACTTTACAAGGCGCAGGTTTGGCCACACATGGAATACTGTTCCCATCTCTGGGCTGGGGCTCCCCAGTACCAGCTGCTTCCACTTGACCGCGTGCAGCGCAGAGCGGCTCGAATCGTCGACGACCGAGTGCTTTCCGATCGGCTCAATTCACTGGCACTGCGAAGAGATGTTGCATCTATTTGCATTTTCTTTCGCATATACCATGGACAGTGCTCTGAGGAATTGTTCGGATTAATACCAGCCGCCAAATTTAGTGAACGCACTACGCGGCAAACGTCCCGATACCATCCACACCATCGGGATGCTTGGCGGTCCACCACTGTAGGTTTCAAAAGTAGTTTTCTTCCGGGTACAACATCCCTGTGGAATAGTGTAGCACCGGCGATTTTTGCGGACCGATACGACCTGGGGACCTTCAAGAAAAGAGCTTACTCCTTTCTGAAGGTCCGCGAACGCACCTGCAATTCCCCTGGTGTTGCGGTTGATCATGGACGGCGGTAGTCACTTAACATCAGGTGAGCCGCATGCTCGTTTGCCCCCTCTTCTATAAAAAAAACTAGTTTATCTGCTTCTGTTGAAGCTTCTTGGAATGGCGAAGACTTCTGGCCACTTAGTGAAGTAATGCATCACAACCACGAAATACTTGTTACCGCTTTCACTCTCCGGAAACGGCCCAGCAACGTCAATGGCAATTCTCTCCTATGGTGCATCAACATTGTACAACTTCAACTCTACTACGAGTCTGAGGTCCCTTTACAGCCGCACAACTTGTACATTTGCGACACCAGTCCTCGACATCGTTTCGACAGTGGACCCAGTAAAACCGTTCTCGGATCTTCAATAGAGTTCATTTAACTCCCAGATTGTCTCCTGACCAACCATTATGGTACAGCTGTGGAACATCCGGTACTTTAGCCTTAGGGACAACCATTTGCAAATGACAGCTGTCTCCCCGAACATTTTCGCATTTACTGCAAAGAACTCCATCCTGAAGCAGCAAGCTGTCCCATTGGGCCCAATAGCTTTTATTGGTCGAACTCATTGCTAAGACGTCGCTCCTCTTAGGCTTGGGAGCACAGGCCTTCATCCATTCCAGAATCGGATTGATGTCCAGATTTTCCTGCTGTGCACGTTGTAAGGGGTCCTTCCACTCGTTGCTGAGGTGGTCTGTCCATCCTCACGGATACCACTTCCTTACTCTCTTGCCTAGTACAATGTTTGCAATCTTCAGGACAAGGTCTTCTTGACAATGAATCTGCGTTGCCATGAGATTTACCGCTGCGATGTTCGATCTCAATGTCATATTCCTGCAGTAGTTCAATCCACCTCGCAACTTGTCCTTATGGATTTTTAAACCGCAATAGCCATTTTAGTGCAGCATGGTCAGTTCGTAGGTGAAATTTCTGCCCCAGAAGCTATTTGCTAAAATGCTGCAATGACTTTATCACAGCTAGCATTTCACGTCTTGTGACACAATAGTTTTTTTCGGTTTTGACAACGGCTTGCTGAAGTACGCTATCACAACCTCTCGATCACCGTTCCGTTGAGACAACACACCGCCGAATCCTGTATTACTTGCCTCTGTGTCAACTATAAATTCCTTGCCTGCATCAGGGTACCCTAATATAGGTTTTAAAAAGACGGTCCTTGAGCTCCTGGAATGCGATATCGCAACTTTCGTCCCAGCAGAAATGTCGCTATTCCACGGTTAGCTTGTGCAGAGGTTTGGCTATATCTGCAAAGTTCTTCACAAATCGCCGGTACTAGGAACACAAACCCAAAAATGCTCTTACCTGCTTCTTGTCCTTTGGAACCGGCCCATCTCTGACAGCGGCGATTTTCTCTGGATCCGTGCTTACTTATACCTTCTTCCGATACTACATACCTCAAAAAATTTAACTTGCCATTTGAATAGTGAACATTTATTATAGAGACTCAACTCATGTCACTCTGATTTGGTTTGATTTGGTTGTCACTCTGAATATTCATGAACACGCGTTCCAGGTTTTGAAGGTGTTCCTCAAACTTACGGCCTACGATTATGATGTCATCCAAGTAGACCAAACAGACATCGCCAATTAGCCCGGTAAGTACAAGTTCCATCAGCCTTTCAAACGTTGCTGGAGCATTGCATAATCCAAACGGCCATTACCTTGAATTGCCACAGACCCCTTCCCGTCGAGAACGCGGTTTTCTCCTTGCCCTTGGGGTCAATTTAACTTGCCAGTAGACACTTTTTGGATCCAGCTTGCTAAACCACTTTATTCCCGTAAGCATGTCCAGCGTGTCAACAATTCTTGGCAGGGGATAGCTGTTCTTCTTTGTTACTTCGTTTAGACGACGGTAGTCAACACAAAACCGCATGTTGCCATCCTTCTTCTTTACCAGCACTACGGATGAACACCATGGACTAGATGAAGGTTCAATAACCCCATTCTTCACCATTCTCTCAATCATGGTTTCCACTTCCTTTTCACGTGCTACCGGCAATCTTCTTGGCCGCTGGCGGATAGGCAATTCTTCTCCTGTGTTTATTTTGTGTTGAAATAAGCCGGTCTTCCCTATGTCAGCATCGTTTTAAGAGAATACATCGGCGTACTTGAGTAATAACTTCTCCGCCTTGACTATTTCATTCGGAGAGAGAACGCTGCGACATTCTTCTAAAAGTGTGGTCACTCCCGTTTGTGCATTGTTGCTGGGGGTCCCAATCGATAGATATTGGCACCGATGTAACCAATCCATTTCCTCACAAGTACCAACCAGTTTGCCTTTTTCTATAATCTGCTTCTGGTCACAAAGTTTCAGCACACGTACTCCGGAGATGTTAGTGGTTTTGACAAAAGTTCGAGCCACTTTACATGGAAGGTCATTGTCTAACCTTTCCACGATTACACAACGATGAGCTTGCCCAGGATTCCGAGGAAAACTAACCGGCACAAAACTCGGAGGAAGAACAATCTTCTTAAGGCTGTACACGTTCCCTGGTAACGCCTCTTCTACGAAAAGTTCCTCTTGTCCACATTTTAAAACACCTTGGTGCACGTCAATCTCACAACAATTATTCCTCATAAAGTCTAGGCTTAGGATGCAGTCGTCCATTATATCAGCCACGATGACATTATGCAGGTAGATCACGTTGCCAAGCTTCAACTCCATCTCCTTCTCTCCACGGACGGGTATGCGTAGACCGGTGGCTGTTACCAAATTAATGCGTTCTTGGTTGTGTGCGGAGTCCCCAAGGAACTCTTATAAGTTGGGAACTGACAACCGTGCGAGAGGCTCCAGTGTCTATGGTCAGTTTACATGGCATTCCATTCAGCTTGATGATTAGGCTGTTCCCATCGTGGGTTTGTGAGATTGAAATCCTTGGGGCGCTTTCAACATCAGCTAGCACTCGCCCCACAGTCCTGGCTTTTACTCATTTCCCTGCTGCTTCTGGGCGGTGCTGGTAGCCGCACTACCCTCTCGAGATCGATCACCTTCCCCTTCTAAAGTTCGCTTAGCGCAGCTGGATCGAAGATGGCCCTTTCCCCACAGCCATAACAACTAGGACTGTATCCTTTATCGCCGCCGCGAACTGTAGCTGACGCAACAGCCCTGACGCGGTGGGAGCGAAGATCCTGCCGTACGGTTTCCACCTCCAGTGCATGGGTCAAGGCGTCCTTAAGCGTCTCGTGGTACCCGAGCCTCACAGCAGCTCTGACTTCAAGGTCGCGGATGCCGTCGATGAATGTCTGCACCAGGTTCCCTTCAATGAGCGCAGGTACAGACCGGTATGCTTTTCGAACCATCTTCTCCACTTGTAGGGCCCACTGCTGCAGGTTTTTATTGCTGCTTTGTACGCGATCTTTAAGCTGCGCACGAAAGACGTGTTCCAGGTGAGCGTCGCCATATCTCGCCTCCAATGCCTCAAGGAGCTGTTCGTAGGTCACTTTTTTATCGAGAGCTTCCTACACAGTTAAGTCTTGGTCGCGCAGGCCTAGGGTGAGTGCAGTCATGGCCTGGCTTTTATTCCAGCCGTTCGCCTCCATGACGGCCTCGAACTGGATTTTGTAGGCCGACCAGGAAGAAGTCCCGTCGAACGGCGGCACTTTGAATCCACGTAGCGAAGATGTTGTAGCTACTACGGGAGCTGTAGTTCCATCCCCAAGTTTGAGGTCGTCCAGCATTTTCTTCACGTCAGCCATCACGTTGTCAACCCTTGATTGCTCACTTGGTCGATTCGGGTTTCAGATTTCTCAATTCGGGTTTCAGGTTCCAACAGGCGGTTGTCATGTTGAGCAACCCTATCCTTCACCTTCTTCATCTCCTTCTCGAAGGTAGCGTGAAGGTCCTTCATAAGGAGCATCTGCTCTTCCAACCGACGGGCCTGTTCCTGTTGTCCGCCCCTCAGTTGCTCTTCCAATTGGCGTGCCTGTTTCGCCTGCTGGTGGGCCTGTTCCTCCTGTCGGCGGGCCTGTTCCTCCTGTCGGCGGGCCTATTCCTCCTGTCTGCGGGCCTGTTCCTCCTGTCGGTGGACCTGTTCCTCCTGCCGGCGAGCCTACTCCTGCAGCATCATCATGAGAGCAACTAAGTCAGGTGCTGCAGGTGTAGGAGCTACTGTCGGGGCAGCCTCCGTGGCTGGCAGTTGGCCCTCCGACGTCTGCGGCGTTGCACCACCAAATCTCCTCTGTTCCGTCTTCTTCTGGCGTTGACTTCGGGTACGGACACCCTACGATTCCTCCTTCGTAAAATCGCCTGATTGAAGCCGATTGTTACGAGCTTGCGGTTCGTGACAATAAAAACTGCCGATTTAATTACCAAAATTTACACTTTAATTTTCTTTACACCAATTAAAACTTAAAACAATAATAATTAATCACACTGATTCACTTTATTTTGCTCCGAAGCTTCGCTTGTCTCGCCAAATTCAATACTGCCCCGATCGCGGCTATCAACGGCTTTATATAAGGCTCTTCCACGAAAACATCCAGAATCCAGTAGGGCCCCGACCGACCAGGCGCAGAAGGGGCTTCCAGAAAGCTTAGTTCTTCAATTCGATACTATCTGGCGCTGTTGGTTGAAAGATTAGTCATGGAATTTTCTGGAAAGCTCTCCTCGCTCTGTTACCCGAAACTAGATAGCGCTAGTGCGAGGTACCAGCCGTCAACTTAGGCGCGCAACAATATTATAAAACGAACACACAATAACTACTACGACCTATTTTCTAAATATTTATTCCATAATACACAGATGGTTAAAAGAGTTAGGTTGAAATATGCAAAAATTGGTAAATATTAAAATTTTCTTGCTTTTTGTGTATCGCTTTTCTTACTAAAACTTAATTTATTTTCCATTGTATAGGCGAGTGTGCTTTCCCGAGTGGCCAGATGGAATTACTACAAGATCTCGTCTCGAATATGTGTTAGTAACGCGATTTTAATTTATAAATCGAATGAGTTGTACGATTTTAATATAATATTTTTATTTGTAAAAAAAATTACGTTCACAGGTATAATGTAGCATTTATGGTGTTGACGTACTTCCTTCCAATTATTTCGATGACATACACCTACGCGAGAGTTGGAGTGGAGCTTTGGGGATCTCAGTCTATCGGAGAATGTACTCAACGACAATTGGATAATATTAAAAGCAAGAGAAGGGTAATAGTTATAAAATATCTAAGTTACGGTCCTTTAGTATATATACAAAAGGCCTGCATGTGTATTAAGATATTGGCTGAATCAAGAACGGACCGCGCATACGCTAAATACCATCGTAGAGTAACACCATAGCTCTGCTGAATTGTGTGGTGTGTTTAATGATACTAATTACTAATTACCAATACACATTACGATAATGTGTATGCCCAATGATAAGGTCTTAGGTCTAAGGTCTTATATCATCCATATTGGTCTTTTTCAAAAATAAATATACGATCTTACAATTTATTATCTTAGTACTGAACCATCACCTTCATTACCAGCGTTGGAACAGTCTTCTACGGGTCTACGGGACGATTGCGGAGACTTTTTTAAACTATTCTTAGCCAGTATTTGACTACTACTCCGCCTGACGGTAAGTAAGGCAACATTGCTAAAGATGACAAAACGCTTAAAAACTTTGCTTAAGAAGAGTTTATTCGCACTTGCCTTGAAGACACCTACACTATATTCGGATGGATAGATAAATGCTTGTAACTTATACTTTTTTGTGTTACTTTGTTAAGAATGTGTAATAAGTCAATAACGATGGTCTGGAGACTGTTCGAATGTCTAGGCTGATGGTGGAAGAGGGTGAGAAAGACTTGCTACATTGCACCTGTGTTTAAGACTGGTGAGATTTGTTTTTTGTAGAAAGGATTTGCTGAATAACTAGACCGGTGGCATTGGTTTACATCAAACATTAGAAATGGTCATTTCATAACTATTTGTCGTGTGGTACCAGTTTAAGAAAATTCGCCGCCATATTTTGTCTCGTAAGTAAAATGGTAAGGAATAACAAATTAATAAATTATTTTATACGATTTTTTCACTTTTAGGTCGTTAAAATGATGATTGTAGTGGTCGTAATATTCGCGGTGTGTTGGCTGCCGTTTCATGTTTACTTCGTTGTGACGTCATATTACCCAGACATCGTCAACTACCCTCATATACAAGAAATTTATCTCGGAATTTATTGGCTGGCTATGAGCAACTCGATGTATAATCCGATCATATACTGTTGGATGAATTCAAAGTAAGATCAATTAAGATAAAACAAAGTATTTTTTCGTATAACCGTTTCTCAATAGGAATAACCAACTTTTAGAATAAAAATGCTGAAGTGAGAGCTGAAAACACTATGAAGTTCAGGTTTAGCATAATTGAATGAATGAAATCATGAATGAAGAAGCATTAAGAATGTATAAATAATAATATGCATGAATATCAATATGTGTGTTAAAGAATTATTTTCTTAGTGTATCTTCACGTGACATCTCATCTCAAAGAGTTTCAAAGCCTTTTTAAGTTCTCTGCTAGACAATGGTATTTCTAAGTATGCTTTACGATTTGCTGAAACTCATTATATTAGCAGGCCCGTAAGTGAAGTACTGCTTTTACATCCAAGGAGCAACATTACAACTGTTTTATGGCTGCAGTACGAATGGTCGGACTTGCTGACCACTCACTCACAGAAAACTTACGTCATCCACTTTATAACAAGAATAAAAAGTTCTCATATTTTCACATGGGATAGCTTTTATATAGTCCGAGGTAAGGTTATGAATACCACTCAAGAACGTGATTAAAAAGTTTGTTTCATATACCGAAAACCAGAACCAACATTGGTAAAATACCACTAGTACACACAATGTGACCCTCCACAATAAAATGCTTAACGACCTCGATATGTTCTCTATCTCCCATTTGGCCTTCAAGAATCAATTAAAATTATTTTCGTAGCAATTATGACTTAGATAACAGGGTAAAAGGTATAAAATATATAAAGAAAACAATATATGTCATTTACAATCTGCTTCACAATATACATATTATGTATGTTTTCAGTGAGACAGTGTATGGGGAACAATTATAATTACATTTGTTTCTATAATAAAGTAAATAAATAAATGATTTGATGTTAATTAGGTTCAGACGAGGATTTAAGCAATTCTTCTGGTGTTGTGGTGCATTAGGCAACGATGGATTAAGTGGACACCGAGGTTTCGGACCTGATCAGTTCGACAGATCTTTTCGCTCACTCTCACCGAGTCGAAAGAATGGAACAAGTACGTTAAATATCAGATGTTTATCAAAATTAATATAATATTTGTACATTAAAATTCTTTAAATAGAAATACATTTAATCTATTCTATATTCTCTATGTATAACTTTATACGTATGACTTTGTGCCTATTATATAATATGTTGTATAAACGAACAACATTATTAGGGTCAGTTTTTAAGTCGTTGGTTTACTTAACATGTGCATTTTTGCTATATCATAGACGAGAATATTCTTCTCCGTAGGTATATTCAAGGCCTCGAGCAAAACAACAAAATTCATGAAAAATTCACCAGGCACTCCCCATTTGCTGCATGCAAATAAAATTCAAAAATAGGAGATTTCCGGAGGCCAACCTTATAGTTGGTAATTTCTTCATTTAAGTGTTTTCATTGCAACAAAACCAGATTAAAACGTTGATTTTTGCCGTACTGGCTGTGATATTTTTACAATTTAATTTAATTTATAATTTATATTCAATTTAATTTGTACCCAGAATAGAACCAGTCACATACATTCTTAATTTATTTTTATATTTTATTATAAACGACTATTTTTTTTAATTTACTTAGGTACGATTCGTATTTCGATGCACAGCACGTGTAACAATACGTTGCTCGGTAGTACCTGACATCGGAGAGGGGCGTTTGATCCACCCGCCGCCAGCAGCAGGAATGACTCGTTGAATACCAAAGTAGAGCGAACCTGGATTTGACGGGAGGCTCGCGCTCCGCGCACAATTCCAACTCCCCAAGATCTATACGGCTAATTTAGCTTAAAGCCTCTATAAAAATATGGTTAATCTACTATACCATACGATATTATGTAACATTTAATTCTGTAAATTGAAATTAATGTTAATTTTATATTTAAATTAGTGACTAATAAAGAAATCTAAATAATTCAAACTTAATACTAGGTGGCTCGATAGAGCCGTGGTAGCTCAGATGGTTAGCGCTCGCTGTAAATTTCACAGTACGCGAGCAAACCGGGTTCGATCCCCGCCGGCACCAATGACAATGGCATAGTTAATTGTAATTGTAAGTGCTGATTTACCACAAGAAAGGAAAAGAAGAAAAACATCGTGAGGAAACCTGCATGTCTGAGGAATAAGAAAAAAATATATATTTCGAAGACATGTGAAGTTCGCCAACACGTATTGGGGCAGCGCGACGGACACTTCCTTGCCCTAAAACCCTCTCATAAATGAGGGGAGGCCTGTGCCTAATATTGGGACGAATATAGGCTGTAACTTTACTAGGTGGCTCGATGGAAAATATATAAAACGTACTAGAAGGTTTTTATATATTTTTGAAAGTATATTTTCTTCTACAAAAAAGTTCATATAAAATTATTTTTAATATAAAACTAAAATGACAAATGAACTTATATTCAATCTGATAGAATGTGGCTACTGTAGTCCATTGACACCTGCAACCAACTTCAAATAAAACAGGCTTCAGATATATTGTCACTTCCGAGAACTAAGATAGACTGGACAGTTTCGACTCTTGTAGTAACCAAAATGTTATAATTAAGATTTGGTTTAGTAATGGTAATTTAATGATTTTTTAAATATTAAAAATTCTTAAGTATTTCTTTTAAGATAAATTTTTTAATATTTTGATTCCTTAATTTTCGCATTTAGAAAGTGAAATACTGCATGTCTTTTAAGATGAGGGAAAATTTCATTTCTTATACGCAGATCAATAAAGAAGATAGACGGAGCTCTGTTTACATGTCAAGTGATGTCGAAATTATACTCAACTTCTGACGCACTTCTGCGTTCTTTCTTTCTTTAACAGTCTGTAATGTTGTACTCCTGGATCATAATATATACACGTAAAACTATGTTGTGTGCAACATGATTTTAAGTGCATATGTTTACGTGATTGCGTGTTCTAAGTCGGGAATGATTTTAGCTTGAGTTCCACGCCTTTCGTTTATCATTCCTCTGTTGGTTGGAGTTTAAATAAATTAAACCGAAAAGTGCTGTGTTTAGAAGACATTTTGACTTTTTAGCCCCTAGGCTATATAATAAACTTAACAGATGTCATAACATAAGATCACTAAACAACTTTGAAGTGAAAAGCAAAATTACAGACTAGCTGAAAATTTTTGATTATGAAGATACGGAGAGCCTTCTTTCTTTGGACACGTAAACAACACACGCTAATACAGACACACACACACACACACACACACACACACACACACACACACACACACAACAACACACACACACACACACATACGCACACACGCACGCACGCTCGCACGCACGCACACACGCACACACGCACGCACGCACGCACGCACGCACGCACGCACACACACACACGCACACACAACCACACACACACACACACACACACGCACACACACACACACACACACACACACACACACACACACACATTTGCAATAGTGCCAACATAATTTTATTTTTTTTATCCCCCTTTTTACTGTCATAAATTTTACATTTTAAAAAATACTAGTTAAATATATAATAAATAAACATTATAAATATAATACATAGATAAAAAATTATAGAAATAGAACTAAAAATAGGGAAGGAAACTAGCCCCTGAAATACAGGTATTATATCCTAGTTTAGGGGCTAATGACCACTGTAAATTTGGTGCATGTAATATGTTTATCAATAAAGATTATTATAATATTAACATTTTCTTATTTACACTTAATTTGTATTAGGCCATTAAGAAACAATATAATTTTTATTAGAATTAAAAACATTAGGTAGGGAATAAGCAGCAGATAATACTTACACTTTAAAAATGTATTTACTTAATTATGGAATGGACCAATCTCAAACATGATTAAGACAATGAGACAACCGTACCAGCTCATATGTGACTCCTACAGCGCAAAACGTTACGGCTTAAAAGTTTATAAAAACCTTTTAAATCGATCATGGTATATTGTTACTTATAAAATAAGATAACCAATTAAATGTATTTTGAAAATATCTTTGAAAGTATCTATATGAACGGTATTAACTGTAACTAAATAACACTTATTTAATAATATGAATATTAATTACATATTCTACCTAAAATATTCACAAAATAAAACTTAATAAAAACGTAAATGGTATGTAGTTACGCTAAAATATGCAACCATAACGTTACGTGAAAATTAGAAATGAGTCCGTGTCAAAAGATTTACTACGTATTCCAACGTGGTTAAGTACTGTTAGGGAACCATGTATTATTATTTTTTATATAGTTTAATATAATAATTTCTCGTGTCTACCTGAAAATTTTAATAATATAGATAATAATTGATGTATTTAAATGATTTAAGAAATTCTACTTTACTATATGAAAAGGCGATTGTAAATAGTATCTAGTTACAAAATGATGTATATAATAATAATTACTGAAATTAAGACACAAAAAGTAAGTAATCATAAGCTTTTCTATCTCAATGTATGTACATATTTATTTTAAAAATATAAGACCTGGATGTCATGATCTGTAGTTTTCTTTTTTATCAACCATGTACCGTTTTGATTCAGATTTAAAATTAATTAATGGAATCTAGAAATGTGATGCTTTTCCTAGACTTAACCACGGTGACGGCGAGTTGCCGTATCACGGTGGAAGAAAATTTACTACCAAGTACCGACCTTTAGGTGTTAATACGACAGAAAGAAACCAAACTCGGAGAAAAAAAAGAAGCATTTTCTCGACAACAACTCTATTATAATAGTAAAAAATGCGGTTGCCAAGCTTCGCAGACAGCTTGGCAACAATGGATACAATGCCAATTAGAGGGAATGCTGCAGCTGTGATATGGCTGCAACACAAAGGCACTGGCTCTATGGGGAAGGATGACGTACATGCAGAATGAATAATAGAGTAAAACAGCAAGGTGTCAATGGTCCACAGCATCAACTTACCATCAGGTGGTCTGTGAAATTAAATGGAGACTATAGTTTGACGTATGAATTTAAGATTTCGTTTGTTAACGTCAACATGTTTTTAATCCACTACCCCTTCATAATAAGCTTCCTCGGTACGGAGAAGAAACGGCGAATGAAGCTATATAGGTGTGTTGATGTTTGTAACCAGCTTTTGAAGGTCAATGGTAAAATATTTTAATCAATTCTCATTAAAAAAATTAAAACAATTACACTACAACAAAAACTACTACTAAATAACAAGCAGCGCTTGTTTACAAACAAGGTGCTCAATTGTCAGTTTGTTACCGAAATATACTCGAACGCTACTCAATTTTAAGACGCCGACCAAATTAATCATTTGGAATTACAAATCGACCCGAAATACATAGTGAAGGGCGAGGGAGATGGTTGTGCGGAAAACCATTCGTATTTATTTAATTTGACGGTAAGCTGCCAAATCGGTTATCCCTTTCCAAAACGATATCATTCATACCCTCCTATCGACACATCGGTGTGGTGGGGTGAGAGGGGAAAGAAGATGATTCTAGAATATCACGTAATCATCGCAACCGAAGATATAAAAGGCACGCGCGACCGACGCGCAACCTCTTCCCGCCGCGCTCGTTGTTGGAACCACACCGCTAGTAGAACCGCTTTAGCCTGGAAGCAGTCGAGCTCCAGGAAACCCGCCTCACCTCGTGTGAGATATAGTCGCGCACCGCCTTGCCCCAGAGTGTCTGTTCAGAAGAAGTTCCAGAAGTCGCAGCTATAGTGCCCAACAGCATAGAAGAGACATCCCGGTGAGTGAATATTCCTAATAATATTGCCTGCTTGATATAATTGTGTTTTAACCCGCTCCAATTTTGTTTTTTCCTAATCAAGCAGGATTCCTTTCATCGATTTGGCAAATAATAGTTCGTTTTTAGGGAAGAGCGAGTGCATTGTACCGCATGCTATAGGCGCCGTTTATATAAGTGTAGAAACATTTTGTAGATACAGTCCACTTAGATTAATAGCTCGCGTAATAGGTTTTAAGGTTCGACCGGGGAATTAGACTTCGGCAACCTTAGGCTCGTCGCTACACCAAAATAAATATTAGGGTAGTTTATTCTTAAAATTATTATTATGTTGATATGACGTCATAAGGTTTAAAATTAGGAAAGATTGAATTATTGTGTTATATATATGATTATAAGCTGTTATCTAAAAAAAGTCTCGCTGGTTTTCTTTTTGATTCTTCCCAGGGCAAAGGTATTTTCCGAACCAGTGTTAACTAAAGAGTGACTTTCAATGGGTATTATTTATAACCTTTATTGAATAAAATAAGTTTCTATTTCTGATTCAAAAAACGAATAAAGAAAACAGTAGATATGCCAACATATACTAACATTATAAAAACCCACTTCAAAGAACTAATAATAATAAAATTGCAAATAATACTTTCTGAAATCAGTGCTAAGATATGGTGTATAATATGTATGTATAGTATAAGAGTCAAAGCCCCAACTTTAGAATGCGTTATGTGGAAATCATTTTTTGTTTTTTAAATCGACTTTTACTTTGTTACGTTATATTAAGGTCGCACGCGCCGCACGTGCACATTTAATGGAAATGTTAAATATTTATTCTTTGAAAAAAATAAGTCTTATAGTGGCTTTGTAAGAGAGTCCACAACCCCATGTGATCCCGTTGTTGTCGTGAGATGCAACAGAGGCTGTGAGCATATGTTTTTTCGACTTATCATAAACTAGAGCTTGACTATTATCTCAATTTACCGACTGCCTCGTTGGTCCAGTGGTTGTAGTAGTGCGACTGCTGATCATAAGGTCTCGGATTCGAATCCCGAGTCGGGCCAAAAAATATCAGTTATTGAGTTTTTCCATCAAGAAATCTCAGTAGCTGTCCAGAGTCAGGAAGTTGGCCGTGTCTCACCACCGTGCCTCGGAAAGCACGTAAAGCCGTCCGTTCTGTGCCTGGTCTCTCTCCGGTTCTGAGAGTAAAGGAATAGAAAGTGCACCTGTGCTTGTACATACATACACTTGGGCACAATAATCCTGTCCTCTGCCGATGGCTAGTCTCTTTTGAGGCGGCTGACTGCCAAGACCGAAGTTGAGAAGCGGAAATTATTTTAGTCTCTTTGAAGTTACCTTTTATTTAATATTAAGTTTCATTTTGCTTTTTGTTCTTAAATGTTTCATTATTTTTCTTCCTACTTTTTTTGCCAATTTATCTACTTGCATATTTACGTTCATATTAATATGAAAAATTAAATTAAAAATATTTCGTCTTTAAGCGCGTATTTTCTTTGATCTACTCATCTATCAAATACACAAGTAAATATAACCGGTTTATTTATACATGGAATTAAACCAGAGCCAGAATCCTAGTTTAGGTACGTTACGTGTTTATAAATATGTCACACACAGGGCCTGTCTTCTTGGTTACTATTTAACCTGTTTTGATTATATACCTGTCTAGATAGAATGTTGCGCTACAATCGCAACAAAAACAACGGGTTCGATTTCGAGCGCTTGTGCGCTTATTACACACACAAGTATGCGTAACTACTATTGTTTAACAAGCGCGCTGCGTCACTTGGGGGCGGGCTGAGTGATACTAGCTCTTGAATATTTCCCATTGAATTAAGTACTAATTTGACATTTTAATTTTTTTATATATACTTATTTTGATTCGCCTAGTTATAAAATAATAACGTTTCACATGATAATTGTACATTTAATTAATTTTATTTGATTAAGTGGTAGAGCCATGCTGCAGCTATATTAGTAGTATAGTTGTAGCACGAATAGTTAAACTCGACCGGGGAAGTACCACGCTCTCACAGAATACCAGCGTCAAATAGTAGCTTAATGCTGCTGTGTTTCGTATGGTGAGTGTAGAGAACCGGAGACCTGCATGACGTCATGGGTTTCATTTATTTTGTGTAGAAAATTTACAATTTACTGATCAAATAACTAAAGTAATTTTTAAAATAATAATGTTCTCCTGATCGAAAGATGATGTAATAATATTTGTATTTTTGTCTTCCACAGCTTCGTCAAAACTCCCTAGTAATAAACTGACAACACCGGCTGATCAGACTAACCTACAAAGTAACGAATTAAAAAAATCGTGTTTTCACAACAATAGTCGTTAAATAACAAAAATTATTGATGAAAAGTGAACTTGGTGTTATTATACGATTTTGTCACAAAATTGCGACACAATTTAACAACACAAACCGGCATAATTAATTATTTTCCGTTATCCCTAAGTGATTTAAATCGCAGATGAGAAGCGAGTCTAACAATTTTAGTAGACTTTATTTGGGCCGTTTGTACGGAGAATGTGGCATAGGCACATTCAGACAGGTATATAATCAAAGATAAACTGTTTAAGTTGAAATCTATAGGTTCAGGTGAAATAAACAAAATTGTATTTTACATTCAAAATAGGTTTTCTTTTTACTTTTACGAATACTAAATTATTTTAACGCTTCTAGTGCTTGCGATATTTATGATCAGAACCCTTTTATTATATACCTGTCTAGGTAGAGTGTTGAGCTACAATCGCAACAAAAATAACGGGCCCGATTTGGAGCGCTTGTGTGCTTATTACGCACACATTATGCGTAACTAATATTGTTTAACAAGCGCGCTGCGTCACTCGGGGGCGAGCTGAGTGATACCAGCTCTTGAATATTTCCCATTAGATTAAATTCTCATTTGACACTTAATTTTTTATGTTAATAATATGAATATAAAAAAATAATGTAAACTTTGTAAATTAAATTAAATTAAGTATACATTTTATACTTATTTATCTTTATCTAGTTGTAAAATAATAATGATTGACATGACAATTGTAAACTTTTAATTTATTTAATTTAATTCGATATTAATTATGTACTTTATATTGACTTACTTTTAAAAATAATGATTTAAATATATTATGTTAAATAATGTTCACATGTCAGATGTGATAAACATGTGGACCATGGACTACAGAGGTAAGGGGGACAATCTGCCATAGGAGAATATTTGAAAATGTGTCCTCCTGTAAGCAGTAAATAACAGTTGAAAAACTCTCCACAACAACGCTCGAGTAGCTTCAGGGTATGATAAATTGCCGTAAAATACGTTGAGAGTGATTTTGAAAATAACAATTTTGGAAGCAACAAAATAATTATTTTAAAAAGAATTATGGTGAAAGACTATTACGCAATAAAAAATATAAAAGTACTTTAAAATTTAGACTGTAGCTACAATGTCGCCATTTAGCGCTTTCCTACGGGTACTTTTTTTATACAGAGTCTGTGCTCCTTACAACACATAGTCCACATTATGTAGTGTACCGGCTACATAAAACATAACATAACATAAACACTCACGCCTGTTATCCAGAGGGGTAGGCAGAGACTAATGACTTCCATTTAGCACGATCCTGACAAACCTTTCTTGCCTCTTCCACCTATCCATATACCTACGCATACATGCTTGTCGGTTAAGGGTACTCTTAATTTGGCCCATTTTTAGTATATCGCCAATTTGGTCGACAAACTTCCGCCTAGGACGTCCCTTTCCAACTCTTCCATTCACTCCTGCAACATATATTTGCTTTGTCAGTCTTTCCGCATTCATTCTTTCTACATGACCAAACCACCGAAGCATTCCTTTCTTAATCCTGGTCACCGTATCATCTTGCAAACCACACTCTTCTTTTATCACACAGTTTCTCACCCTGTCACTCAGATTCAGCCCTATCATACTCCTTAGCGACCGCATTTCTACTGCATTTATTCTACTCTCGTGCTTCTTCTGCCACACCCAACTTTCACTACCATACGTTAAAGTAGGGACTAATACAGCACTGTGAATTGCCATACGTGCCTTTTTTGACACATTCTGACTTTTCACAATAGAGTGTAGAGCCCCATTTACTTTATTTCCTGCATTCACTCGTCGTTCAATATCCTTATCATATCTCCCATCCCTGCTGAATACACATCTCAAATATACGAACTCATCCACTTGCTCAATTAACTCTCCTTCTATTCTTATTTCACATACCGTCTTGCTTTCATCTCTTTCAAAAACCATCACTTTCGTCTTACCTGCGTTCACTTTCATTCCCCTTTCTTTTAATGACCTGTTCATTAATGTAACCATCATTTGCAACTCGGCTATATAATGTGGACTATGTGTTGTACATAGTCCACATTATGGAGTGTACCGGTCATCTTTAATGTACAATGTTTATCAAATAAATAATAATATTGTTACGCGCTCAAGTCGACGATACACTAGCGCTATCTAGTGTCAGGAACGAGAGCGAGGGGAGCATTGAGAAAATGACATCACAAATCACTCAACCGACAGCGCCATCCGAAGAACTAAGTTTCTATAAAATCTACACTCGCACACTCGTCCCTTTGCGCGCATTTACTTGAATATTCCGGATGCTTCTTTGCTAATTTATATAAATAGGCGCTGCAAGATGCGATCGAGGCAGTGTTGATTTGGCGAGACAAGCGAAGCTTCGGAGCGAAATAAAGTGAATTAGTGTGTTTAATTATTAGTGTTTTTAAGTTTTAATTTGTGTAAAGCAAATTAAAGTGTTAATTTAGGTAATTTTATCGGCAATTTTTATTGTCACGAACCTCAAGCTCGTAACAATTGGTGTCAGAAGTGGGATAAAATCATGCCGATTTTACCTAAGGAGGAAACGGAGGGTGTCCGTACCCGAAGTCAACGCCAGCAGGAGACGGACCAAAGAAGATTTGGTGGTGCAACGCCGCAGACGTCGGAGGGCCAGCCACCGGCTGCAGGCCCGTCAGTAGCCCCTACATCTGCAGCACCTGACTTAGGTGCTCTGATGGTGATGCTGGAGGAACAGGCCCGTTGGTTGAAAGAGCGACAGGAGGAACAGGCTCGCCAGCAGGAGAAACAGGCCCGCCGACAGGAGGAACAGGTCCGTCGGCTGGAAGAGCAGCTGCGGTGCGGACAGGATGAACAGGCCCGCCGACAAGAGGAACAGGCCCGTCGGTTGGAAGAGCAGATGCTTCTCATGAAGGACCTTCACGCTACCTTCGGAAAAGAGATACGGGAGGTAAAGGATAAGGTTGCTCAACATGACAACCGATAGTCGGAAGCTGAAACCCGAATCGACCATGTAAACAATCGGGTTGACAACGTAATGGCTGACATGAAGAAATCACTGGACGAACTCAAACTTGGAGATGGAACCACAGCTCCCGTAGTAGCTTCAGCACCTTTGCTACGTGGGTTCAAGGTGCCACCGTTTGACGGGACTTCTTCCTGGTCAGCCTACAAAATCCAGTTTGAGGCTGTTATGAAAGCGAACGGCTGGAATAAAAGTCAGGCCATGACTGCTCTCACACTAGACCTGCGCGACCAGGCCTTAACAGTTCTGGAAGCTCTCGGTGAGGAAGTGACTTATGAGCAACTTCTTGAGGCATTGGAGGCGAGGTATGGCGACGCTCACCTGGAACACGTCTTTCGTGAGCAGCTTAAAGATCGTGTGCAGCGCATCAACGAAAACCTGCAGCAGTGGGCTCTAGAGGTGGAGAAGCTGGTGCGAAAAGCATACCGGTCTGTACTTGCGCTCATTGTATGTAACCTCGTGCAGACATTCATCGACGGCATCCGCGACCTTGAAGTCAGATCTGCTGTGAGGCTGGGGCACCACGAGACGCTTAATGACGCCTTGGCCCATGCACTGGAGGTGGAAGCCGTGCGGCAGGATCATCGTTCCCATCGCGTCAGGGAGGTTGCAGCCGCTACAGTCCGTGATCGCAGCAAAGGATACAGCCCTAGGTGCTATGGCTGTGGGGAAAAGGGCCATCTTCGATCCAGCTGCCCTAAACGAACCGTGGAAAGGTGAGTTGATCGACCTCGAGAGGGTAGTGCAGCTAACGGCCCTGCCTGGCGGCGACAGGATCATCGTTCACCTCACGCTAGGGAGGTTGCAGCAGTTACGGTTCGCGACCACAATAAAAGATACAGCCCTAGGTGCTATGGCTGTGGGGAAAGGGGCCATCTTCGGTCCAGCTGCCCTAAGCACACCCTAGGAAGGGAAGGTGAACGGTCTCAGAAAGGAAGTGCGGCTAACAGCACCGCCCAGCAGCAGCGGGAATACGACTTTACTATCAGACACTGCAGCGGGAAATCTCACGGCAACGCAGATACATTGACAAGAAGACCTTGTCTTGAAGATTGCAACCATTGTAGTAGGCAAGAGAGTAAGGAAATGGTATCCGTGAGGATGCTCAGGACAGACCACCTCAGCAACGGGTGGAAGGACAGCCTACGACATGCACAGCAGGAAAATCCGGACATCAAGCCGATTCTGGGATGGATGAAGGCCCGTGCTACCAAGCCTAAGTGGAGCGACGTCTCAGCGATGAGTTCAACCACGAAAAGCTATTGGGCCCAATGGGGCAGCTTGCTGATTCAGGATGGAGTCCTGTGCCGTAAATGGGACAATGGTCGAAGAGACAGCTGTCGTTTGCAAATGGTTGTCCCTAAAGCTAAAGTGCCGAATGTTCTACAGCTGTGCCATAATGGTCGTTCAAGAGTCCATCTGGGAGTTAAACGAACTCTACTGACGGTCCGAGAACAGTTTTACTGGGTCCATTATTGTGACGATGTCGAGGATTGGTGTCGTACATGTACAAGTTGTGCGGCCGTGCGGGGACCTCAGACACGTAGTAGAGGCGCACCGAAATTGTACAATGTTGGTGCACCACGGGATAGGACAGCACTTGACATTGCGGAGCCGTTACAGAAAGGCGCAAGAGGGACTCCTAAGATCGTCCATGTGGATCGCTTGGCGCGTTATTATGGGGCCGATAATGCTCGCGACGAGCATGTCTTAGGAGGTGGCAGTGTTACGCGCTCAAGTCGACGATACACTAGCGCCATCTAGTGTCAGGAACGAGAGCGAGGGTAGCATTGAGAAAATGACATCACAAATCACTCAACCGACAGCGCCATCCGAAGAACTAAGTTTCTAGAAAATCTACACTCGCAGACTCGTCCCTTTGCGCGCATTTAGTTGAATATTCCGGATGCTTCTTTGCTAATTTATATAAATAGGCGCTGCAAGATGCGATCGAGGCAGTGTTGATTTGGCGAGACAAGCGAAGCTCCGGAGCGAAATAAAGTGAATTAGTGTGTTTAATTATTAGTTTTTTAAGTTTTAATTTGTGTAAAGCAAATTAAAGTGTTAATTTAGGTAATTTTATCGGCAATTTTTATTGTCACGAACCTCAAGCTCGTAACAATATTATTATTTTTTTGGTATTTATATTATATATTATTTTAGTAGTTTCGTAGTTTTAGTTTTATAAGTATGTAAATGAAAATGTACGTACATATCAATAAAATAAAATAAATAAATAAAATACATAAAAAATCCAACGTGATGTGAGACCTCGGTAGGGGAGACCAAACGGTCGAGGCTTTGATTAAATACTTATTTAATCAGATGCATGTTAAACAAAATAGGTTAAATATAGTAATTATTTTGTGGATTACTTTTATTTATTTTAGTGAAAACAAAAATACAACAATGTAAAAATATAAAAATATTAGAAAGAAATAACAAAATACTCTTTAGTTCATGACGTCAAGGGTTTCATTTATTTTGTGTAGGGAAGTTATGATTTACTTATCAAATAAATAAAGTATTTTTTTTAAATAATAATGTTCTCCTGATCGAACGATGATGTAATAATATTTCTATTTTGTATCTCATAGTTTCGCCAAAACTTCATAGTAAAAAACTGGCAACACCGGCTAATCAGACTAACCTGCAAAGTAACGAATTAAAAACTCGTGTTTTCATAAAATAATTGTGGTTAACTAACAAAGCTTATTGATGAAAAGTGATCTTGGTGTTATTATACGGTTTTCTCACATAATTGCGACACAATTTAACAGCACTAACCGGCATAATTAATTATTTTTCTTGAGCACGTTATCCCTAAGTGATTCAAACAACACTGACGTAGGTGAGAAGAAAATCTACCAATTATAGTAGACTTTATTTGGGCCGTTTGGTACAGGCAATGTGGCATCTAGACAGGTATATAATCAAAGTCAGAACCACTCGAAACGCTGCTTAAGTCAAGAATTTAAAATAAATCAAACCGACAGAAATCGTAATTACTATTTCTGTGATCAAACCTGATTGGTATTCTTAGCTAAAAGGTGAAGTGTACGCCACAAATTTCACAGCCCGGTTTCTAACCGCTGGTACCAAAGAAATGTAATTTGCAAATTTATGTACCGAGTTATCTCGTGCTTGGCGATGCAAGAAGAAATGTTGAGGAAAATTGCATTCCTGAGGAAAAAATTTTTCGAGCACGTGAATTCCGCTCACGTGCATTGGAGCACGGCAGACCACTTAATTAACTCCATTACCCTCTTAAAAATAGAAGAGGTCTGAACCTAGCAGTAGGACATATGTATGCTGCAACTTTGCTTTTAAACCTGTTAAAATCCACTAAATTGACTGATCATATAATTTTTAAATAAAACATTTTCCCGAAAACTTCCCATTACAAATGCCACTTTCGATAATGTATCAGAAAATGGTATACACTCACACGGGCTCCAAGGACATTTTTGTAAGGGGAAACCACAAACTAATAAGAAGTGCTAGCTTATGCAAAACCAACCGACCGACCGATTAATTATCTAAGCAGTAATTTATATAGAGCATCATAGACTACCGAGAATAAGACCGAGACTAAAGAATAACTAATAGTATGTGCTGAAGAGTTTGTTACCTTTGTTAGGCACAAAAAAGTAATAATTAGTTTCATAGAACACACATATATACATTTATACTATTATTATATATACGTTTATTGTATAAATACATTTTTCAAAAATACCATGTTCATTGTTTACGATTACATTAACCAAGGCAAACATTATTTTAATGATTGTTGGTATTGTGATGAATTATTTTGATGGACATACCATGAGGTTTATGTTAATGTGTATGTATATATGTTAATATGTACTCAACGAATTGTTATATTTACGCGAACACTACACATTTAAATTATACTAGTTTTTATGGATTTTATCGCATATATTAACTTTTTATATACCCGACGTTTCGAGCACTTTACAGCACCCATGGTCACGGGGGGGGGGGGGACTGTGATGTTCAAGATCCAGATGTCATAGTTAACCACGGTTACCTTAGATTAAAATTTAAAAATATTACTATTACTTTAATAGATTAAAATTTTTAAATTGTGACCATGGATGCTGTAAAGTGCTCGAAATGTCGGGTATATAAAAAATTTAATAAACGCGATAAAATTCGTAAAAACAAGTATTATTTAAATATGTACCTACTTATGTAAATGTTAAGCAGAAAAAATAATACAAAAAATAATTTTTCTGTGATGTGCTGATGAATTCCATCACAGTCTACGAATAAGTGAAAAACGGTTAATTGGAAATATAATTGTAAAAATTACTGTACCATGGCGTGGCAAATAACTTGCGTGAATTGATGAAGTCAATTGAATCTTCAATTGAATATTAATATAAATCTAAAGTATAAGACATCAGTCCCTCCGTTGCATAGCTACGGTTAAATCAATGTTTATGTTAAATCAATAAAATTAGGAATCGAGCAAATTATGAAATCAAAATATATTATACTAGCGATCCGCGCCAGCTTCACACGGGAGATTTGGATCTCGACAATATATGCATGTATTATACGTTTAAACCTTCCTATTGAATCATTCTGTATATTGATGAAAACCGCATCAAAATCCGTTGCGTATTTTAATAGGTCTCTGCGTACAGACGGCGGGAAGCGACTTTGTTTTATTAAAATAATATTTTATTTTATTAAAATAATAAATGAAATAACATTTTAGAACAAAACTGAGACATTTGACCACTTGACAGGAAGGAAGACAATAAATTTTTTAAACATCATTAAACGTTAGTCTCGCTTCGTTTAGCTTACTTTCTGACGTATAATTTGGAGATGAAATAGGTGTCAGGTCAATTAATTTCATGCTTTTTTGATAAAATAAAGGCCATCCTTTATTTTTAAGACCTCAATGAACAATTTTGATTTAGCAATAAAATTTTTGAATAAAATTTAATACACGCAGATTTCCTGACATTGTTTTCCCTTGTAAATATAACAAAACTTTTGAGCTATTGGACAGTTTGGATCAAAAGGATTGCTGATAGATTGGATAACGTACTATGTTAAACAGGTACTTTGAGAGCTATAGGCCGTTCTCATTATAAAGAAAGTAAATAACAATACGTTTTTAGTCATTAGATTAGACATCGCAGTAAGAGAATGCTAATTTAGGATAGCCGCCACTTACACAACCCAGAAGATGAAATAGGTTGCCAGGTTTTTAGACACAACCATTTTCTAATTACTAATACGAATTATTAATATATAATGATCTTACATATACTATAGAGTCCATTGCTAGCTTTACCAATAATGCGGCAATTAATGCTCTACGGTCATCAAAATGCGGCCACCATTAACTAAGCTAAACTGGTATATTGTACTAATGTGCACTACACCAACAACCGTTAGCCTGTAGGATTTCTTGATACTTTGGAGACAAAAAATGTCTTGGCAAAATCAATTTTGTAAACTTGGCTGGTTTTATTTTATGTTCCTGTCTTAAAAGTGATTACCATGGTTCGGTTTTTTTAAATCGTTTACTCTACAGACTCGTGGTCCGTACCCTTTACTACATTTATTTTGAATTATTATACCTAATATTATATTTTGAAAAGCTATTACCTACATTGGACTATTTTGGACTATTGGATTATTGGACTATTACTCCAATGGTTTGGGCACTTTGAACGAATGAGTGAAGACCGAATGGTGAAGAAAATATATAGAGCGAAAGTAAATATTAAAAGGTGTCGAGGTAGACCGAGACTAACTTTCGAAGAACATGTGAGCAAATTGCTCGAAGAGGGGAGGGTCAAGAGTACTCGGATACCTAGACGTGCATGTATGAAGAAGTTAATGAACCTGAAAGAAGCGAAAGAGGTATGTAAGGATCGTGACACTTGGCGATCTGTTCTCTCTGGCTACCCCGTTCGGGGTTGTGCGTGAAGATAAGTAAGTAAGTAAGTATTACCTACATCTCTCGGCGTATATTTAAACGAGTATATACATGGTTTCTTTTACAATTTATGTGTACAATCCTACATCAACATCTTCGAGTGAGGAAGCTTTGTTGTCTATGGATCCTTTGTTTGCTCTCCGAAAGCGAGGTGGCTAGTTTTTATCCGCGGAGCGGACATTTGTCGACGTCAATGTTGGAAAATTGTATGTCCGTCAACTCTGAATGGTATACTACAGTTGCATTACCCAAAGCTTTTCAAGTTGTGCGGGAGAGAAGTCCAAAGACCAGGCTTCGGGGATTCATGCTGCATCACGATAACGCCTCTTCACATACCTCCCTTAGAACAAAAGCATTTATTGAGAAATCTGTTGTTGAAACTCTAAATCACCCACCCTACAGTCCTGACTTAGCTCCTTGTGATTTCTTTTTGGTCCCAAGAGTCAAAGAAAAAATAAAAGGCAAGTTTTTTGAAGCGCCGAAGAAGCCGTGGCTGCCTATGAACCTGTAAGATCAAGACTGGCAAAATGTTTTCATAGTTGGTTTAGGCGAATGGAACTTTGTAAAGAGCATGATGGAGAATAGTTTGAAAACACGTAAAATAAATATTAATAGTCTCTAGAATACTTTTTGTATATCTCAAAACTTATAGAGTGTCCCACGTACAATGTTCTTGTACCATCTCAATTTGGAGAGGGTAATATCAAGTGATTTTATAAAATTTATGGGATCAAAAAAAGCATAAGTATAACCCAATACTTATAATTAAATAGTTCGATTCAGACACATTGGGCTCCCTAACACTTACGTTAACAATTTTAATACTTTTTAAGTGCACGACAATTCCGTCATTTTTGTTGCAATTATTTGAAGACCTAAAGTTTGTGTATATATTAGCTACCAATTCAATACACTTATCCTGCATCGAAATAAAACCAATCTTATCAATATTAATCTTAAAAAACTACCACCACCTCATCAGTAAAAGTAGGGTTGAGAAGTTTCCAACGAATCTTCTGTAAGACAGAGACAGCGTTGTTTATGTGGATGGGCGTTATTGTGTAGTGTTTAGACTAGACAAAAGGAACATTGATGGCTAATTATCTTTACCTCGAAGTTGTTTGTAAAACAACATGACCATAAATAGAAGTTGCGTTTAAGAAAAGTTTTCAGTTTTTATACTATATACTTATATAATAATTCGTGAAGGGAAAACTCTGCACTTTGAGATTTGACATATTGATCATATATAATATAATATATTACAGATACTTTAAATAAAATAAAATAAAACATGTCATATACCTAATTGCCGCTTGGACGCTTGTTGACATTCATACAGCCTATGTCTCATAGTAAGTTCAAGCATATGTATGTTATTCTAAGGTCAAAGTGAAAGGAACAATTCTGTGGTCGAACAGTCGCACGGAGTAAAGATCACTGTCAAAAAATTTCACAGTTTTACTAAGAAATGATTACTTAAAAATTGATTGCATAAGCAGTGAATTTTGTGTGAAACTAAATGTTCCTTTTTCCATAGTATGTTTAGTGTAGTCTTTTTTTTTTCTTTAAAAAAACATTACCTTCACACTAGGATTTTCTCCTGTATAGTGGGGGCAGTTTACAAACATAAATTTCACAAGGGCAAACATCCAGACCCGGAAAAATTAATTGTAGGCCATACAAATATTTGTTCCTTGCGGGATTCGAACCCGCGGCCCTTAGCGCTGTAACTCATTACTAAGCCACTGCGCCACGGAGCCATCTAAGTCAAAAGTCGAGGCAAAAAAAGCGTTTATTTTATTTTTTGTGTATAAGATATCGGTGTTTATTATATTTATGTGCAGATGAAAGTGAAATTCAGCTTGTTTTATGTATAAACCTAAAATTTTAATGAATTAATGTCAAATTTGTGCCACTAGGCGACCTATGCTAAGCAGATTCTGTATCTAAGAAGCTAGTCTTTTTATATAACACTATTAACCATTACAAAAACAATATACAATACAATTACGATTTTACTAAACGACCTCCTACGAGTAAATCACTGTGAGAATTTGATAGGTTTCCCTTTTTTATTTAGGTCTCGAAGTAGCGTACTCAATATTTCAGCGCACCTTATTTTGAGTGAGCCAGCCCCGGGGGTATCGTTGTTTTAAAAAATTGCTAACATACGCCGTGGAGTTTTGCTGGTAAGACTCCGGTTCCAGCATAAACTTTTTTTATAGAATAATGATAACAAACGAGCTCTCAGTCTACCTAGTTGTAAGTAGATGCGGTGGCCCATAGATATCTACATCTGTTCTCGGTTATGAAACAAAATACAGATGCCACGTCATCTTCAGAATGTTTCAATTAAGTCAAAATTGTCATTGATTCTCTACACTCACCATAATTAAGGCCCGCCGCTGATTGCAATTTTTTGTCGACGTGACTTTTTGTCACTTAGTCAAGTGTCAATGAAGTCAATGAAAATTATATTGAGTGCGCTCATTATGGTGACGTGATAATACGGTGACAAATAGTTGCAGCGGCAGGCAACACCGAAGTGACGTGACTGTCACTCGCACTGTGCATTACTATGGGAGTCCGCTCACTGGTGACTTTTTGTCACTCGGCCGGCGCCGCGCGTTCGGAGTAGACGTATGCTATTTAAAGTATTTGTTAAATAGTATTAATATATGTGGCAAATTACTCTGTAGATGATTGTGATATTGCAATTTTTTATGCCTCTGATTAATAAAGATTTTTTGTTTAATTAAGTAGTTGATGTAGTTTTTGTTACTTACCTCAAAGTTACCGTTAACCTTTCTTCTGCTGGAATAGCTTTGCAAAGCCAGCAACTAATCAAAAGAGTTTATGTACATACGAAGATAATTAAAAAACTTTTGTGGATACTGACGTAATTCAGAATATATAGTGTAGGATTTTCCTTTAAATAATCTTTCCGTGTATATAGGATGCACCCAGTAGCGTTTTTTCCGTTTCATTTTTCTTCTACGTATTTCAAGAGCACAAATCACGGCAACCTCGTTGAAGTCCATTACAAAAATGAACGCGATTTGTTACCCAAGAACAGATTCAGTGAGCGCATCGTGGGTGATAGCAGGTGACAGTAATAATAAATCACGGTGACAAAAAATTGCAATCAGCGGCGGGTCTAACACGACAGAAATGAAGCCGCTATTTTTCGCTGGTATTATCTTCTCTGTCAGCGTGGCCCATCCTCGGCCAAGCTTCCAATTCATTCGTTATAGCTGCAGCGTGACTCTCCGTCTTCGTGATAGAGTTACGTTGCACCTATAGTATAAGCTTCAGCATGACTCTTACTCGTATGAAAATCTCGGTCACTTTCTGCAAAAAGGTATCCTTAAAATAATTAAAAAATCATTAAGTACGTAGGCACATACGTAGAGAAAGTTATAAACATTTACCTACAAGTTCTACGTTGCTACTACAATGTAAAAACAAATTTAGATTAAAGTAAATATTGTAAGTACCCTTCACGGTGGCGTAAATAAAATCCATTATTTAATTTCGTGGCTACTAGGGGCAATTAGCACGTTCATTAGGCAAATATTCAAGCTTGTGTAAATATTTTAAGATATCATCGCTTCAATTACGACGCGAGTTTACACTACTGATGTATTTGTACAAGCTACTAAATTCTTCCATTGCTTGTGTCGATAAAATGGAAGTTAAAAAAACTTTTCACTAGGTAAATATTTTTGAAGTATAATGCATCCTTTGAGAATCAATTAGTGTGATTGTGTCGTGAATATAACGAACCTTTTACATCATCATCATCATCATCGTTACAGTCCATAGTTGTCCCCAAGAACCACTCGTCGAATCGATACCAATTTCCTGCATCTCTTACCAGTTCGTTGCTTCATTTAGGGGGGGGACTGCCCGACACTGCGCTTACCGATTCAAAACTACCACTACAGAACCATACTTCTCCATCCGCTTATCGGTTCTTTAGGCAATATGACCGGCCCATTGCTACTTCAGCTTATGCTCTAAGTTGCTAACAACTTCGCGTCTACCGTGGGAATTAAGCCGGGGTCCAGTAGGGGTTAAGTAGGGGTCCGGCATAACAGCAAAAGGATACGCCTAACTTAATCCGGGAGGTCATTCGACGGATCCAACTCGGCTGGACAACATTGTCCGGGAGATCACATCTTCTTGTCACATATACCTCAAAAGTTGAACACAACAGTTTAGAATTAATGCGTGATATATTTATCAAAAAATATATCTCCCAGATCGAATTTCGGTCACGGTGGCCAGCCTTAACTAAGACTATATTAGAAGTCAGGATTATAGTGTACGAGTGTACGCGCACAGAGAAAGTGCACCTACTCTCTATTCCCTCACTCTTACAGTCAGATATTATGGCAATTCGATACGTTAGAGTGCCTTTTCATACGCCTCAGTTGCCGGGTACCCGGCGGCGAAGTGCTAGCTTTCACACGCTGGCGTAATTTGTCCAGCAAGCAATTGCCGAGTACATGCCGGATCCACCACTGTGCGTCCGGTCGCCGCTTACCGGCTACCCCGGCCACATACGGAATTTCGATTCGCGATTCCGTTTTGGAATTCCTATTCGAAATTCCACACACACACGAAATTTTCTCTGATTCAAGATTCCGTATGACCGCCTGTGCGTTCGGAATAGTGCACGAAAAAAATCCGCTCCGAGCGCAAATTTACCATAGATTTTGTATGAGCCGCAACACACATTCAAAAATTCTGTACGGAACGCGCCGAATGTGGGTCACCAACTGAGCGAATAGGTGATCTAATACATGGAGGATTATATTTTTCATCATGAAGAATACTTGTTGAGTTCCGCATAGCGAAAACAAGCCTATTAATTTTATATTATATATTTTTCTAAGGATTGTTATAGGACTCAAGTCAAAAATATTAATTGTACAAAATAGAAACAGCTCAGTTCAGAGGAACTGCAGAAATTCTTTATACATAAACGTGCACAAATATTAAATATAGTAGAGAAAGTGGTAGAGGTGGTAATAAAAACTGGATTAATTCCTGTGGCTCTGGTATCAGATCAGCGAACATATTAATAAAGCGCAAAAATTTGCATTAATGTATTTACATAATTTTCATTGTTTATTAATCAAATGTCTGTTTTCATTTCAGATGACACAATCATATTAAGCTGCTAACAAATTTACATCATATTTAGGTCTGAGAAATAGTTTACGTGAAAAAAATATAATAAGGAACGGAAAAACATCTTCATCTTCTTAGCATTTTCTTAGCTAGGTACAGCAACAATGCAATCGCAATATCGTCGTCCATATTCGCTGGCTGAATGCTTGTACTCAATGGCTAGCATCTCTCAACTGAGCCTTGTTATTCCGAACGGAAAAAAAGGTTTGTGTGTGATGTATGTAACAAATACTGAATTGCAAATTTTGAAACGGAATCCCGAAACGGAATTTCGTATGTATGTAGCCAGTAGTGGGCGGCCGAACGCACAGTGGTGTATGGAAGACGCACATGCTTTCATGCGCACCGGCGCGGCAGCCAATCCCCCAGGTCCCAACCACGGTTACTAAAGAAAGACTTTGAGGAAATAGATGACAATGAAAAAACGCATGTGGAAAGTCAGCAATTTTTTGCACGCCTATAACATGAGGCGTTATTAGGTAGGTAGCAATTTTGTGTTCTTAAAATGCTCTCGTAAGCATATAGCACTTATATGTGCAGCCGTATATCAAGAAATAGTCTAATTATTCCATCTTATATTTTCTAAAAAATTATTTTATATTGGTACAATGCGTAGTTTGTTAATAGAATGATTTTCAACTTTTATAAGTTTTACTCGTATTTTTATTAACCTTTAACGGCGCTTTCATAGTAACACCTCTGGAGGCGGCAACAGCAAAGTGCTGATCGTTGATGTTTCAGGTGATGACACACAAAACAAGAGAAGGACAGCATAGCTAGCGTAGAGATCTCCTCACAGCTATGTAGTTTGTTTTAAAAATTAAATTAAAGTAATATAGCAGTTTAATATTTAATACGTCTGAACTCCTCAGACGTCCGGGGGGAAGAGGCCGATGTACCTTACACAATTCGCTTTTTCTGTCCTCTTAATTTATTAGACAATGTTTTAAATACTTTTTTCGCAGTATAGAACAAATAAAAGATGTTAACACAAAATATAATCGTTATTTTTAAATATGGTCTTGTGAAATCGGGCTTATATACACATTTTTAAAAACATAAAACATAACATAAACACTCACACCTGTCACCCAGAGGGGAAAGCAGAGACTACAGACTTCCTTATATTACGATTCTGATACACCTCTCCCGCCTACTCCACATCCATATACCTCCTACTTATACATGGTCCTCGGTTGAGGGTTCTCTTAATTTGGCCCATTTTCAATATATCGCCAATTCGGTAGATAAACTTTTGCTTAGGACGTTCATTTCCGACTCCGCCGTTCACTTCTGCAACATACATTTTGTTTTGTCACTCTTTCCTCATTCATTCTTTTTACAGGACAAAACCACCGAAGCATTTATTTCTTAATCCTGGTCACAACATCATCTTGCAAACCACACTGTTCTCTTATCACACAATTTCTCACCCCGTCAATCAGATTCTGCCCTAACATACTCCTTAACGACCGCATTTCTACTGCATCTATTACTACTACTTTCGTGCTTCTTCTGCCACATTCAGATTTCACTACCCTACGTAAAAGTAGGGACTAACAGAACATTGTGAATTGCCATACGTGGCTTTTTTGATACATTTTGATTTTCCACAATAGAGTGTGAAGCCCAATTTACTCTTTTTTCTGCGTGCATTCGTCGTTTTTTATCCTTATCATATCTCCCAACCCTACTAAATAGACATCCTAAATACACAAAGGCAGTCCCATAATGAATTGGCCTAACTATGAACCAATGAAGGAAATGAAATGAAACCAATTTTATTTTTCAATATAATCACCATGAATACTAACACACTTCTGACATCTGTGAATCAACATCTCTAAACCTTTATAAAAATAATCACATTTTTTATCCTCAAAATGACTGAAGACGGCCGCCTCCAACTCTTCATCGCTTGAAAATTTTCTTCCTCTTAAGTCCCGCTTTAAATTTGGAAATAAATAATAGTCGGACGGGACCATGTCTGGACTGTAAGGTGGATGTTGAACTTCTGTGAACCCGCATTGACGAACTGCATCCTTCGAAACACCAGCGGTATGAACAGGGGCGTTGTCATGGAGCAACAGGACACCTTTAGACAGCTTGCCTCTTCGTTTTTCCTTTATCTTGTCTCGTAATTTATATATTAAAGAAGCATAATATTCGCCGTTCACGACTGTATTACGTTCTTTAAAATTCAACATCAAAATGCCTTGAAAATCCCAAAATATTGTGCACATCAGTTTTTTAGTCGATTGTTGCACCTTTGCCTTTCTAGGGGGCTTTTCACCCTTATAATGCCATTCCATTGACTCGCGCTTGCTTTGTGGATCATAATACAAGATCATAGTTTCATCACCAGTCACTAGCCGCTCGATCACAGTCTTTGGATTTTCGCCACAAAGATCCAAAAACTACGAAGCGCAGCGCACTCTTTCCTGTCTCTGTACCGCTGAAAGAAGTTTCGGTACCCATCTTGCACTCACTTTTTTCATGTGAAGATGTTCATGGATCGCGCGATGAAAGGTACTCTTAGAGAGCCCAAGCCTTGCTGCAATTTCTCTAATCTTCAAACAGCGGTCACTCAGAACCTCCTCTTCGATAAGAGCAATCGTTTCGGGAGTGAGCACTTCCACAGGTCGACCGTCGTGGCGAAAGTCTTCGACGGTTTCTTTCCCGAGGCGAAACTCTTTCACCCAATTTTTCACTGTGCTATAGGAGGGGGCAGACTCCTTATACACGCCATCCAATCGTTCTTTTATTTGGGCAGGGGATAAACCTTCTTTAAACAGAAACTTTATGACACTTCGATACTCAGTTTTCGACATTTTGAAAAAATACGCGACTCTCGTTATTCAAATGCCTGTTAAACTAAGACTAAGCATTTCATGTCGATGCATGTTTCTTATATTAAGTGCACGATAAACGTACTATTTAATGCAACACAACATGTAGCGACATGTCGCGTTGAACTATATCAGGCCAGTTCATTATGGGACCGCCTGGTACTTGCTCGACAAACTCCCGATCTATTCTTATTTCACATATCGTTTTACTTTCTTCGTTTTCAAAAACCATAACTTTCGTCTTAATTGCGCTCACTTTCATTCCCCTTTCTTTAATTCCCTGCTTATTAATGTAATAATCATTTACAACTCGGCCGCCAACGACGACGAGTTTAAATATTATAAAACATACAGTTTTTCCACAATGCTAAGATAATAAAATGTTGTCAAAAGTTAAGTTTTTTTTTTTAATTCAGCTTTATTTCATTATCAAATTGGACAAAGATGCCGTATTCACTAATTGTTGAACTCAATATACCTTGATCATCGGCGCACAAAAGGCATTTGACGGTTAACTCACCCATTCTTAACCCGCATTCTTCGAATTTAATTTTTTCCAATCAACTGTCCATAAGTAGGTTGAGAAGCCACACAGCCCTGACACCTTTATGGATGCCAAACCAGTCCAAGTAAACCCCGTTGATCCTAACACAAGCACTAGAGTACCTATAAAGAGACTTTAATGCCTGTATCAACCCAGGGCTCAAACCAAATGAGTTCAGTGTTTGCCATAACATATCCCTTTCCACTCTTTCCAAGTCTCCCTTTTTAAACTTTTTCCAAGTCCATGAACGCACAAAAAACTTTTTGGCCAAAAATTTCTTCGCGATCATGCATATGTAAGAGACCTGATTTGTACACCCCATTCCCCATCTAAATCCCACTTGTACATCCCAAATTTTTCCATCAGTTTCTTTCATAGCACCTTCAATTAATGCTTTAGCATACAGTTTTCCCACAATGCATTGATAATAAAATTTTGTAATACAACATACAGTTCAAATAATATAAAACATACAGTTTACCCACAAAGCTAAGATAATAAAATGTTGTCATAAGTTAAGTTTTTTTTTTAATTCAGTTGAATTTCAACGGCGAGATTATCAAATTGGACAAGGATGCCGTATTCACTAATTGCTGAACAAAGTGACAGATATTAATAACGATGAAGGATCGTAAAATAAACAGTCCTTCAAATATGATAATCGTAATATAGTCCTTTCAGTACACATTAGAATAGTATTCCAAATTCAATTATCCTTTCATGTAGTAGCTTATGGTCGAGCGGTTCTCATAAAACGACTCCAAGGCTTGTCATTATGGATTAATATTGCCCGTTATTGCGGTTACTGCCTTACTAGACCCCGATAAATGTATCAACAGAAGCGGGTTGGATTTATAACATGTTTCTTCCTTTATTGTAAAATCAATAAAACTACGTTTAGAGATTGTATAAGAAAATGATTTGCGAACAAAATACACATATTAAAAATACCACGATAAACGAGATTTTGTTCTAGTCTAACCCGATTACTTCAGCTATTTATCTTCAGGAAGTTTGTTTGCTTAAAAAGTGACAAACGAGCGTATAGTCCCATGGTAAGTGGATGATGTGGCCCAAAGATCTATCTACACTTATCTATGATCGAAATGCTTAAGTGTTTGTACAGTAGGGCTACGATGGCTATCCGAGTACAGAACCAGAGTACAAAACCTATCCAATTGCAGAGAGGTGTAAGACAGGGTAACGTTATATCCCCGACACTCTTCACCGCTGCGTTGGAAGATGTTTTCAAGCTACTGGACTGGAAACAATACGGTATAAACATCAATGACGAGTACATCACTCACCTTCGATTTTCGGACCATATAGTCCTTATGGTAGAATCGCTGGAGGACCTAAGCACTGTGCTCAGTGACCTCAATAAAAGTTACAGCATATATGTCCCATTGCTGGGCACAGGTACTCCCTCATTTCTAAGACAGTCTTAGGACAAGGAATTGTCCGCCGCGCTGCCCCAATGTGTGTTAGCGAACTTCACATGTCTTCGATTTTTTTTCCTATTTCTCAGCACTTACAATTGCAATTAACAATTTCATTGTTGCCGGCGGGGATCGAACCCGGTTCGCTCGCGTACTGTGAAATTTACAGCGAGCGCCAATCAGCTGAGCTACCACGGCTCTTTATTGACCTCAATATTGTCTCTTAACGGATAGGACTTAAGATGAACATGGACAAAACAAAGTTCATGTTTAATGACCATATTACACCTATGCCGGTAGTTGTTGGGAGCACTATGCTCGAAGTTATTGACGAGTACGTTTAACTGGGACAAATAGTGCGACTAGGTAAGTTTTGCTATGTGGTAGAGCCATGCTGCAGTTATATTAGTAGTATGGTTGTAGCACGCATGGGTCGGCTTGACCGGGAAAGGACTACGCTCTCACAGAATATCAGCGTCAAATAGTAGCTTAATGCTGCTGTGTTTTGTATGGTGAGCGTAGAGAGCCGGAAACCCTTTTTAATGGAAACGAGGCATTCCACCAAATCCTCACGGATGACAACGCATCCGCATTTTGATAATCTCGTAATCAAGGATTAATGTAGATGTCTATGGGCCACAGCAATCACTTACGATCAGGTGGAAAAAATTGGTTGACCCTGCAAGCCATCCCCGGAACTTCTCGCTAATTTCAATATCAAAGCGCTCTAAATCCTATTTGTTATGACATTTTTATTTTTTTTTTAATTTCGTATTTCACAAACAAATCAACTGATTTTGATGTGATTCACGGCAATCGACGCAACAAATTTTTTTCAGTGAAAATAATAACTTTCCTAATTAATTTTTGGTCCGATTTACGCAAAACGATCATTAAGTCTTGCAGTGGTATGTTTTAGTTTGGGTTTAATTTTGTTAATTATAGGATCCCAAGCAGACGGCAGCACCATTCATCTTTTCTATTGAAATTTGGATGTTTTTTGATTTCAATAGCCTTGCGTATCATACTTGGTAGGAATCGGTGTTCTTTTGCGAGGATTTGTGGTTTATCAAATCTAATGTAATGGTGGGGACGAATTTGAACATGTTTGCAGACTGCAGACTTCCCGGAGCGTCGGTGCTTCACGTCTGCTATATGTTCCTTCACGCGGGTAATTATAGATCTTTTTGTTTGACCCATTTAGGAGAGACCACATTCATAATCTAGCTTGTACACACCTGCATCTTGTAGAGGAGTATTACATTTGATGGATTGTAAAAATTGACTCATCTTCTTCGGCGGCTTGTAGTATGTTTTAATGGAAGCACGCTTCAAGATTCGCCAATCTTGCCTATGATTCCTCTGATATATGGTAGTACAGAAGGCGCGCACTCAACTGTGGCCGGCTTCACTCGTACACTGTAACTTAGGCGCGGGACCCGAAGCTCGTTGTCTTGCAATACTTGCTTGACGTGCTGAAGCGGCGGCCAGATATTTTCTGTCACAGACTTAACTAAAACATCTAGGAAGGCTAAAGAATTATTTGCCTATAACTCCATTGTGAATTTTATTTGTTTATGGAGTTAAGGTTGTCTAAAAATGCAGTTACTTTGTCAGATGGTAAAATTGTGAAAGTGTCGTCTACGTACCGCTTGTAGAACCTTAGATTTACTGGAGCAGTAAAAAGAGCTTTCTCCTCAAAGTCCTCCATGAATATGTCGGCGACTATGGGAGACACAGGTGAGCCTATCGCCACACCATCTACTTGCTTGTAGAACTCCTCCTTCCACAAATGATAGCCAGATGTGAGTCAGTGTTCAAGTAATATTGCATATTCTTGGGGCATGTTGTTTTCTTCTAGCTTCCTAGTTACAATTGTGATGCAGTCAACAAACAATAGGTAAGCATGTTAATAATGACTGAACATCATTCTCACTTACAAAATGCACTTTGCACAGCATTGATCTGCTATTTTAGACTCGTATTCTATGAGAGCGTGGTACTTTTCAGTCGAACCGACTCATTCATGCTATAACCATAATATCAAAGAACGAATAGTAGAACTGGAGTTTAACTGTTAATTCTTTGGTATATCTCCCTGGTACTATAAATATATGTCATAGTAATTATTCTTATGACGAAAGACAAAAAACTAAAGTATTTAAAATATTTCGTTAACACTACCTCCTAGACTCAAAGTCAATAAGATAAAAGTCAGTAGTTCGTTCTTTGGTGTATCTCCCTGATACTATAAGTATACCTAAGAAGGTTTTATCTAATGTAAGTAATAATTCTAATAACGAAAGACGAAATTCTAAATTATTTTAAGATATTTCATTAACAGTAACCTCCTAGACTCAAAGTCGAAATGAAAACATGAGTGAAATGACTTTTCTACAATGAATATAATTTTAGTTAACTTTTATAATTAAAACCACTAACCCATTTTGAAATCTCTAATGCTATAATTCCGTGGCGCAGTAGCTTAGTACTCGTATTTAGTGCCCTACTGCTGAGCAAAAGCCGCCTTTCCTGTACTTCATCGTATTCGATCTTTTGCCTTCGTCCAAGTCTGTCAAATTACTATTTGATGCCTTGTGAAATTTTAAAATAAAATATAGCAAAATACGTTAAAAGTTTTATTTTTACTGTAACAAAATCACGCTTCAATGCGAAAAAAGTTTCAAATAATTTACTTGTAATATTATAGAAATTAAGAAAATATTTATTTATTCTTTATTGCATTTCCCATTACAAAAAAAAATGAAAGGGGTTTTACTCACGTATAAAATGCGCATGTGTTGAAATTCAATCACGAAAGTAATTGTTCTCTTCGTCTAACTTTACCGCTTGTGCGATGTTTAAAGTAATGGCCGTGTTTTATTTGCAATCCTTACGTACAGTCGATCAGTTTTCAAGGACCAACTACTAACTATGCATGCAGAGGAATTCCGCAAGTGCATTAACTTGAATTTCAAAAATCTTATAAATGTTCACTATTAATGAAAATGGTTTATTTTTATTAATTGTATTTGGATTACTTACAATAGGTATATTACCTATACAATGGGTAATATGAACCAATGTTTCAAGCCGGTGGTGAATGGAGTTATGGGCTGGTGATGCAAAATGCGCCTATATGCGTATATTATAAGAAATAATTAATATTTTGTTTGAAAACCATGCTAAGTGACTAATTGGTGACATCAATAGGGTTTCTTTTTGAAAGTCTTTCTATGATCTTCCAGGTATCCGGGGTATGTCGCATAGATTGCATTAAAAAAACTTCCTGCCGCTCCATTCCATCAACGGTTAAACGCTCGAGTCTGGTCTCCACAACTTTATTGTCGACATACCATGCATTCGAACCGAATAGTTTGCTTCGTCGTTCATAATGCGTACAGCAAAGAGGTGGTATAATTTGCCAGCATCTGTTTTTAAATTCGATCACAATGTGGCTGTCTTAATGACGGGAATGCATCACCACTAACTATCGGGTAGAATAGTAATTCCAATGTAATAGCGCAACTAGTAGTAACACTAACTTCAAAATTGTTAAAAAATACAAAATGGTATAAAATTTTACATGTATGAACAGTTCACCCAGATAACTTTCGCGGAGAATAGCTTGATGAAAAGTGATAGATGTTGATAAACTAAGTAAATGCACGATAAAAATTTTAGATGGTAGAACTAAATCTAGGTAGATGCCATCCTCTTAGCTAATTGTAGCTGTACTGAAGGGTAAAGAGATCCAGTATAACTACAGACTGTGAAGCATTCCACCTTATTCTTCCAAGGTGACTACGCATCTGTAGCCTTCTTTGTTTGAACTTAACATTAGGCGGACTTTTAGTTTGTTTGTCTGTTTAATTTTATTAAAAAAAGTCCGACTTTAACACGGGCCAAGAATTCCATATCACTTGACGAGGCAAATTTGAAAACTAAGTAAATTTTCTACCAGTAAGTACTGTTTTTCAACACCATCTGCATACTAGACAAAGTAATCTCAGTAACGCGGCTATTTCAAAACCAAATGCAAGAAATTAAGAGTTTGTGACGATTTGATACAGGCATTAAGGTCTCTTTATAGCACTCTACTGCTTGTATTAGGATATCAGGATCATCGGAGTCTACTCGAACTGGTTTGGCATGCAAAAAGGTGTCAGATAGGGCTATGTAGCTTTCCCGTGGCTGTTCAAACTATTTATAGATAGTTGTTTGCTAACTTTAAACGTGAAGAATGTGGGTTGAGAACGGGCGAGTTAACTGACCTGAGCTTGGTCGTAGATGCTTAGCGAGGGATTCTCCAGGGATGCTGTTACCCTCCCGGGGTAGTCTTGCATTTAATTTCACTACCATTTTGATGAGGGGGGAGAGAATTGGGCCTCCGGCCACCTGCGCTCACCAGACGAAGCAAAGCCTCTAATTCACGCTCGCCTTCTGTGAGGTCGTGGTACCACCCCGGTTTGAGCTAGCCCATGCGTGCGACAACAAAGGCTGCCGCGTGGCTCTACCACTGTCAAAAACTTCTTTTTTATCACACTTCTAAAAAAGGGAGTACCTCCACTCAATTCGACTGTATGTTTTATATGTGTGTTAGGTACCTCAGAACTTTTTCCGAGGTGAACCGTAGAATAAAACTATGTTTACGGATTTTATCGCGTTTAATTAACTATTTAAACTTATTTTTAACTCCCGACATTTCGGCGCTTTGCAGCACCAATGGTCACGGGGGGGGGGGACTGAGGTGTTTGATGTCCCAATGTTATAGTAAGCCCGGCTACCGATGGGCCGATCTGCGCAAGAGAGGAAGAGAAATTAATTTAAGAAACCACTAGGTGAACCGATTTCGAAGATTATTTTTTTTATTTGAAAGCTAATCCTTTTTTACTGTCTCATATAAATTTGATCAAAATCTGAATAGTAGAAACAGTTTTGAATTATCCTTATCGACGCGTAATGTGTTCAGTTGACTTCGACTACATTGATTTTATTTATGTTACAGTTGGTTGTACAAAATCTTTAATTTTACCTCTTGTTTTATTAGTCTATTATATTAGTCTTATTTTGGACATGAATTCTCGCAGATCAACTCGGTAGAAAGAATGGGTGCGTTTGGCAGAAAAAAGCGCTAGCAAGCGCTTGTAAGCAAAATGGCGATCGTAAGCGGTAAGCGCTGTCAAATCGTAAGTAGCTATTTTCCTCCAGGACACGATGTTAGTTTTGACCCGGGAAACTAACCTAATTTAAATATATGTTTGTAAAGTATTCATATTAAAAACTTACCAATCATGAATTTTTTATAACATGTATATGTTTATTCATGTCATTATATTACTTAAAACTAATATTGCTCAAAACAACTTATAAACTCTACTTCAAAACAAACAAATTAAATAAGCAAAATGGCGGATTGTGTCAGCGCTACTGAAGTAGCAATCGTGTCCTGGCCGAAAACTATTTCAGCGCTTATAAGCGCTTGCTAGCGCTTTTTTCTGCCAAACGCACCCAATGTGTCGTAATCGCCACGCTTGGAGGGCTAACGCCAATCGCAAGGTATGTAAGCTTAAGGACTTTATTTTTTATAATACAATTAACAAGAATACTGAGAAACAAAGTTTAACAAAATTTAATTATGATAAGTAACAACGTTGAATATGAATATATAATAAAGTAACATGTAGGTAACTTAGTAACAAACTACTAAATTAACGCTACTGGTTAGATGTGGCATTAATCATAGTCTTACACATTAGACGCTTCTTCCCATCGGTCTGGGTATTTACCACGCCATCCATCAGAGATTTTGGGTGTTGGCAGTTCCCATAGTAGACTCTTACAGCACCCATGGGACGAAATAGATTCTCGGCATTCTCTTACACTACTATTACACTGCGTAATTCACTCACAAACACATTAGCTCTTTATTTTTTAACTTGAAAAAACCAACAACTTAACTGAACACATACATCACGTATAGGTGTGTTCTTATTCAAATAAAGTTTACAAACGAGTGTTATATATGATTCACATGGGACGTATTCCTTTTTGTAAACATATGTCACCAAAGATGCATTCTACAAGATTTATAAGCTTTCATCAACTCATTCTATTCTAACCGGAAAGTTCAGAGTATAAATCATGGTGTTTACTCCAATAAACAAAGAAAGATTGCTGCTTAGATTTCAAGTGACTCAAAAACTATGCTCGACTTCTATGGCATACACATTAGCTTTGCTCTTTCTTTTTTCATAAACTCATAAAAGATTAAGATAGAACGCACACATATGCACCAGCGAACCATGTTTTGAGCTGCAAATGATTTTAGATCCATACGTATACGTAAATGTATGTTTAGAATGTGTTAAGCATGTTTTTGGTTCGGCTTTTTAATAATAAAATAATAATTGTTTACAAATGCACTGGACGATGTTTTTAAGTGTCTAGACTGGAAAAGGCGCGACATAAACGTTAACGGTGAGTACATCTCACATTTACGCGAAGGGAATATAAACCGAGCAGAATGAAAGCTTTATTTTACCGCCATGCGCGAAAACACTACTACACATATAGCTTTGTGTGCGTAACTTGTCACCTACAAGGCGTGGAGGTCGTACACCGGCCCCGCTAGGGTACAAACCGATTTGAGCTCGCTCAGTAAGCGGACAAAGTTAAGGTGTGCCACTGGCAGCGACAGAACAACGTGGACGTTTAGTTTAGTAAAAATTTCGAACATTTTAAAATATTTGACAAGAAATTCCATAGATATATATGATTGTGCTTTTAAAATACCGTGCCCCTGTTTTCCAATAGATTATTTAAAAAAATATATGTTATGTTCATCAGACGATAAAATGAAATAATAAACTATTAAAGACCAAGCAAATTAAACTGAAAGAACAAAAAATACTGAAGGTTGGAAAGAGGAATGCCCACTCTTCATAGACATTTCGGCCATGGGTGCCCACATATAAAAGCATATAGATATGATAATATACAATTAAAGGAATGAAATGGTTAAGAAATTGGTTTAAAAAAAGTCGGGAATTTTAAGATATAAAAGTTTTTATTTTCACAAATACAGTTTTTTAACAACTAATTTTACAGATGTTATCGCATTTAATTTCTTTGATTTTTAATTCCCGACTTTCGGGTGCTTTCCAGCACACATGGTCATGGGGGATTGAGGTGACTGGTGTACCGAAATCAGTGTTAACTTGGAGTAACTTCAGCTTTTTAATAACTATTTATGGTCCGATCTACGCAGAATGAACTTACTGTCCTGAAGTCTTGCGTGGTATGCTTGGGTTTAGTTTTAATTTTATTAATTACAGTGTCCCAAGCAGGTGGGAATACCCAGCTTCATTCTCTATTGAAATTAGAATGTTTGAATCTGGGTGCAATACATTACCGACTTCAGATTGCAACGAGGATGAACTAGATGATTCAGATGGTTCCCGTTCTGCAGTTGAATGTGATGCTGCTCTATCAAACCTTCGCCAACAATTATGACACACACGAGATGACTTTGGCAACTGAAATAATATTAAATAAAAAGGTGAAAAAGTGAACTAAATAAAAATAAAATAGATTTGTTTCCTTTAAACTCAAATACATATAAAATATTTATCAAGTTAATTGTTACTGCACAAAAGCAGACTTAATGGCCTATATTATTTAATAATTAAGCACTTAAAAACTACCAGTAGTCCAAAAACAATGAAAAATCAATTGTCTCATTACTTGGTAGTTGGTAAAAACGGTAGCAGTCTATCTGGTGGTGACAAGCTAATCTTATCGCCATGTTATAAATAAGCTTGTATGTTTGTCAGATATAGTTTGTGTGAATGTAATCAGAGTAAAAACATGTATCACTATCAGATATGAGCACACACACTTAATAAATTAAAAAACACATACCTCACGTGGTGCAATTTGATGGGCAATTTCATTCCTTATGAGTTCCTCACATGGAGAATCAGGCCCAAACAATGTGTGTGATCTTATTCTCAAAAGTGACTTGCCACAGCTGATACATACATGTCCATGACTATTAATTGGTGAATTTTCCTGTTCGCTAGTTGGATGTCGTATTTGGTTCCAGGCTGCAGTCCAACATGCGTGGCATACTACACTATCACTCGAAACTTGTACCTAATAAAGAAGCCATAATTATTATATCAATTGATATAATTATAAGACAACTCAGTTAATAAGCATTGCTGCAATTGTAGAATGACGAAAAGGAAGAGATGACACATGATTGTAACTATTTACCTGCTGTGGTCGAACCTATTCTTGTATAAGATTTCGCAGTTCTGGAATTTCCAACAAATGCCTTCGTGTTTTCGCTATATGATGGGAAAAAATGTCAGAGTCCATTTATAAGGCTAGTTCGTTACTTCGATAACAAATTCACAAAAATAAAAACAAACAAAGTAACACGCAAATGAATTCTACATGTGACTATTTATATAGGTATAGATATAGTTGTGAAATGTGAACTAAATTGTGATTTCATTCCATGACAGGGCCTAGCTGTCAGACTCGATGTTGCCACTTAACTGACATAAAATCGATGAAAAGATATCAATTTTTATTCGATTAATAATATCGTTAAAAAACAATCTTTGAGGTGATTTAAGTTCTGCACACTTTTTAAAATATATTTTCCTTTATTTATTTAAATGCTATATGAAATGTATTTTTAATAACAGTTAATTTGTGCAGTAGCGTTTTGTTAAGCCTTAACCTTTTGAGCGCCACGCCAAAAACGCATTACCGTGTCCTGTACGCCAAAGCGCCAAAACAAAATAGTGTTGCCAAGAGTTGATATATCGATAACGTAAAATAACTTGTTTTTGTTGGTTTTTTATGCTATAAATGACCCTTTATAAACTGTATGTTTTATTTAATCTTGTGCTGTCATCCACTCTTTTTATACATGTACTTTGTACATATAAACATAAATAAAAAACAAACAATAACAATAAAATAATAGTAAACCACAGCACTACTCTCCATCCTAATGACGACACTGTCACGACTGGACGACAACGGCGTAGCTGACTTTCCTTTTTTTAAACATTCTTAGAATGTTGTGTATCGATTTCAAAATCGATCTAACCGAAATATACAGACATCGATTCATAATATTTTATGTGTCGGGGAAGGCGTAGACCAAGTGAAGCACAGAAGAAAAGTCTTACACTCTTATAACAATGGGGATTTGATATGATGCTGATGCTGCTAGATGATTTTGAGACTGAGAAAGAAATGGCACAACACAAATGAAAAATTGCTCTTCACACCTTAAGTAAAAAAAAAACTTTAATTGTAATTTTGTATTATTATTAAAAAAAGGTACATAATTATTCATTTATCAACAATTGTATATAATTATTCGCACTAGGTAAATCAGCCTTATAATATGAAAATCTTGGTCATGGAATAAATAAACATAATTGTTCACCAATCAATCAAAAATTCAATTCATCAATCAAAAATCAAAATTCATCATCACCGACGCTTTCCGAAATCCGAATGAGTTCTGAGGAATCGTTCATGTTGCATTGCTCTACTTTTCTCGGTAATCACTTATGACATCATCAGGGTGTCGTTTATCCTTGATCACGGTGCCCAGTGAACTGATTTTCGATAACGCGCTAAAGTTGAGAGTTGAGATATTAGATTTATTATGCGAAGATGATCTGATAACATTTTTTTATTATGTAGCTAATTATAGTTTTATGTTTCTAACCTTTAATTTTATTCAGATATCAATAATAATAATAGAAAAAAAAAACACCATTGAGCTGAATTTTGGATAGTTTTCAAAAAATCTATGCTTCCCGCGTTTGACATTAGCGGTCAACCATAGACGACTTTGGCGTGCTGGACTTATATAAAAATCAATTTTTATTGGTTCAATGTTTCTTAGTACTTGTGGCTCTAGAAGACTTGTTTTTTATACTCACATGTTGCTGGGTTATTCCTATTTTGAGGAGTGTAGAATTAAAATACCTGTAATAATTTTCCAATATCTATATTTCATTTTTTGAGAGCCGGGTTTTTTGTCAACTATAGACGTCGTTGGCGCTCAGGGCCCGCAAGTGTTGGTCAAGTATAGGCGACTTTGGCGCTCAAAAGGTTAAAGGATTCATGGTAAATCAGCTGAAAACTAACTTGTTTCGTTATCGTAACATGATTCTATTTTAAATGTATTGTTATAAACAGATAAGAATAACTTAACAGATCTTCTTTGAAAACAGATAAGAATAACAGTTCTTATCTGTTTTCAAAGAAGATCGGTTAAGATTAACAGTAAAATTGTGCCGTAGCGTTTTGTTACTCTCTAAAGAATTCATTGGAAATCAACTAGTAATTCGCTTGTTTATCATAACATAATAATTATTTAAAAATTATATTAGTACTGTAATGATGACACCGTAAATAATCGATCGAAAAAGAGAATCGATTTTTTAAATGTGTTTTGTGATTGGCAACACTTTTTTTATTCACAAACTAATGACTTAATGATCTACCTAATTTTTATTATTATCTTTTCGGTACTTTTAATTTGTGCAAAAATATTCCCATTGTTTGAGGATAAATGAATACTGCGATTAATAACCATAAATAAAGATATAATTTTTTAACAAATGCACATTGTTGGGCGTTCCATGGCCGAAAATGGGCGTCCCCCTTTGTAGAAATATATAATTATAAATTTGTAGAAATATATAGGTGGTGCGTAACGGTTTAAATAAAATATTTTATATTAATATTTTTGTTGCATTTTTACCAATAAAATGTGGTTACTTACTTAATTTTAAACAAACCGCTCACAACATAATAATAACCACTACATCTTTCAAATCTACCTACACTATTTTTAATTTTCCGTACCAAAATTGGAAAACGGAAATCTTATGTCCTCAATCAAGTGCCTGTCCGTCCGTCCATCCGGCAGTACATTGCTGAATTATGACTCGCACTTGCCCGGTTTTTTGTTTTAAATAACCGAGTGACAGCCCTATAAAAGTAGTAAGAATTTTGAACTCACTTAGGAAGCTTTCATTTTGCTCGGTTCAACTTGTGCTTACGCTTTGCAGACGATATCGTCGTCATGGCAGAATCGCTGCATAACTTCAAGTCATGCTGAACAACTGAATGAGTACTCCCGACGTATTGGTCTGTGCATAAATTTGAACAATACGAAAGTTTTGTTCAACGATCACGTCATGCAAGTTTCAGTTAATGTTGATGGTGAGATTGTAGAATTTGTACAGGACTATACCTACCTCAGAAAGTTATTGCAATTAAGTAAGGATAAATTCGAGAAGGAAGCCGATTCAATTATATCGGTTAGCATTTAGGAAGCTCCGTGGGGTTTTTTCGTCGCCCATACCACAAATTCTGGAGACAAAAGTCTTCAACCAATGCGTTCTGCCTGTACTCCACAAGAACAGAGCGCTTAGCGAGCTATGGAAAGAGCTATGCTCGAAGTTGAGAACCAAGATTAAGATTACGAGGGTGGATTGAAAAGTACTCGGCCTAACACAGATCCATTCAATTCTAAAAATCAAATCTACCCACATTATTTAGTTCAGTTCAGACTAGTTCATTGTGTGAAGTTCGAAACGTGTGCGATAATTAGTTGTGATTTTATAAATTTATTAACAAAGTAATCGGACATAATTTCCGCAAATGGAGCAAATCGAGCAGCGTGCCGTCATTTAGTACCTCCATAAGAAGGGGCTATCATCAAAAGCCATCCATGATGACATGGTCAGTACATTAGGCGATTGTGCTCTGTCATATTCATCCGTCAAAAAATGGATAGCAGAATTTAAGCGTGGTAGAGAGAGTGTGAAAGATGAACCCCGCTCTGGAAGGCCTTCGACGTCAACTACTGACGAAAATATTAAAAAAAGTACTTGATTTAATAATGGGAGACCGGAGATTAAAAATTAGAGAGATAGCCGAGATTATAAGCATCTCTTATGAACGAACTCAAAACATCATTGTCAACGAGTTGGGTTTCCACAAGGTGTCTGCGAGGTGGGTTCCGCGACTGCTTTCAGTTGAATAAAAAAGGACGCGATTGACTATTTCACGCGACTGTTTGGAGTTATTTGAAGCCGATGCAGATGATTTTTTGAATCGTTTTGTTACTATGGACGAAACATGGGTTCATTGCTGTACACCGGAAACAAAACAACAATCAAAACAGTGGAGAAGACCTGGTTCACCACCCCTAAAAAGGCTAAGTCGATTTTGTCGGCAAATAAGGTGATGGCTTTAGTATTCTGGGACTCGAAAGGTGTGATTATGATTGATTATCTTGAAAGGGGTCAAACTATAAACTCTGATTACTACTGCACCTTACTACGTCGTTTACGAGAGGAAATAAAAGAAAAACGTCGAGGAATGCTCAGAAGAAAAGTCCTGTTTCATCAAGATAACGCCCGTGTTCACACGTCAGTACAGTCAATGGCTGAAATTCACAATTGTGGCTTTGAACTGTTACCGCATCCGCCGTATTCACCTGATCTGGCACCATCAGACTTCTTTCTGTTCCCTAACCTAAAAAAGCACTTGGGAGGTCAAAGATTTTCGACAAACGACGAGGTCAAAGCAGCTGTAGACGCATATTTTGACTCTAAGGAAGAATCATTTTTTTTCAACGGTCTAAATGCTTGGAAGGGGAGGTGGCAAAAGTGTATTGAACTTGATGGTGATTATGTAGAAAAATAAAAGTATAACTGATTTAGTATGTGTTTATTTTCTTGGTTAGGCCGAGTACTTTTCAATCCACCCTCGTATTTTATACCCTTCCGTGTTTGTAAACTGATGTGACAATGGGCTGGTCATGTCTGTCGCAGAAGTGACAACCGTAACCGGTGGAATAGACGAGTTATGGAATGGAGTCGGCGTCTAAGCAAACGTAGTGTTGGACACCCTCTGACCAGAGAAGCGACTATACACGGAAGGTGGATGTTAGAAACTGTAAGCGTATAGCTGAAAACCGGGTTAAGTAGGGCTTATATCCAGCAGTGGACTGCCGCAGGCTGATGATGATAAATAATTATTAAAAATATATTGTCGCAGATGGGTTTTTATTTTTTTATTTATTAATTTAACTTTTCAGATCCTCAGAATAAAAAAGACGAAAAAAGAAACTTAAATTGAATTAAAATATATGCAGCACTTCATCTTTCTTTACTTTTTATTCTGAGGGTTTCTTCTTCTTCTTCAGTTGGCGCTACAACCCTTTGTGTTATTTTATTGGTGATTAACAATCAAGATGCAGAGGTGTTGTCACCCTGAGGAAAAAATTGAAATACCTCGTTATCAATGAAAAGGATTTATTATCACTCGCCATACGAAACACAGCAGTGTCATGCTGCTAATTTATGTTTGTGTTCTGTTGAGGGCTTCAAGCCGTGCCATCCGTGCTGCGGCTATAATACGTTTTAGAGTGGCTCTGTCACGAATAAATATGATTAAAACTACCACTATCAATTTTTTTACGTACCGTTAGAGTTCACTGCTGAGCTGCTATTAAATTCAAATCATTTATTGCGAATATAGGTTGATACAGATGGTATTGTCATAGTTTATCACTTAGAGAACAAACACTTAGTACAGCTATATTCCGCCATTTGGCATGCAATATTCATTACATTTTATTAGTTTTATATTAAATTATTTAAACATGTTTTAGTTATAATTGGATTTCAAAATCAAAATTAATAGCGATATGTCAATTTAGATAATATTATATAAGTCAAGTCAATTTAGTTATACTGAGTCACGTATTAGTCAATTATTGAATTTCATATTTATCTTCGAGATATTCTTTCACACTGTAGTATGCCCTATTAACGAGAAATTGTTTCAATAGTATTTTAAAATTATTTATGTTGGAACATCTCAAAATGTGTATATGTATATGTAAATGGTTATAAATTCGAGGGGCCATACAAAATATGCTGTTGTTAAATTGGGCTGTTTTGTTTGATGGAAAACATATTTTATGATTATTACGTTTACTGTGTAGGCACTCAAATAAAGAAATATGCGTAATAACAAAGACGGCTACCTCATATATATAAAGACATGGAAGTGTTAACAGTTTCAGACTAATAAAAAATGGTTTACAACTATCCGTCTGTTTTAACAAGCCCTTACACATCTCTTTTGGGCTCTAAATATCATACCATTGTCTACAGAGTTACCCCAAAAAATGACACCATACATTAACACTGATTCTACATAACCGTGGTACGCAGTGATGACCGCAGATTGATTCACAATTCTTCCAAGTCTATGCAGTGCATAAGAGAACTGGTTTAGTTTAGTACAAATATTTTCTGCTTGAGATTTCCATTTTAAGTTCGAATCGAGATTAAGGCCTAAAAATTTTGCATTTTCGACTACATTAATTTTTTGTCCGTTGTAGCATATATTAAGATGAATTAAATTATTTTTCATATTTCTGAATGTCATTAAATTTGTTTTATTTAGATTAATTAATAAATTATTATTTGACAACCATTGAATTATAATATCTAGTGTTTGATTTATGTCAGATATCATTTTATTTTTGCTTGTACCTGTAAACATCACTGTACTATCGTCTGTATATAATACCATATCTTGATTTATATAATTTGGTAAATCGTTTATATAAACAAGGAATAATAATGAAGCAAGAATACTTCCCTGGGGTACTCCTTGAGTCACTTCACGATATGACGATGAATGTACTATTTGTCTATACGTTTTTGAGCATATGCGCGTAATTTGTGTACATTGTTTCCGATTTAATAGGTAAGTTCTTAGGAGATTAAGGATATTTCCTCGGATCCCGTACACTTCTAATTTACTTAAGAGGATACTGTGATTAACATAGTCAAAAGCTTTAGTTAAATACATGTATAGAGCAGATACTAAGTGATTATTATTAAGGCTTGACATTACAGTACGTAGAAAATGAAAGACAGCTAAATTTATACTTTAATTTTTCCGAAATCCGACCTGTTTCTCTGTGAAGATTTTATATTTTTCGAAGAAATCATTAAGGTTTTGACTTATTACCTTTTCAAAAATTTTAGAGAATATCGGTATGAGTGCTATGGGTCTATAATTTGCAACATCACTCTTATCATTTTTCTTAAATACAGGTTGAACTACCGTTTTTTTTAATTTATTTGGGAATATTCCAGAGGCTATACTTAAATTTACGATGTAGGATAAAACTGGTGAGATGATGGTTGATTTTTGATGAGAGGACTTTTTAATACCTTTGTGCTAACGTCATCATAACCTGTGCTATTCGTATTCTTTAATGAATTAATTATATTATTAATTTCGAAATGAGTCGTTGGGTTCATAAAAAATGAGTTATAAGTATTCGGTAATTTTCAGTTAACATTAATTGTTCTTAGATTACTGTCATTTCCACTTATGAAATAATTGTTAAATAACTCTGCGATATCTTTTGGGTCATCAATGATAATCCCATTATTATTAATATGCCTGATTTCCTCTTTAATCACATTATTGTTACTATAATTGATGATTGACCAAGTAGCTTTAGATTTGTTTGAAGCTGTTTTGATTTTATAGTCATTCTGTGCCCTTTGTAACTTTATTATTTTGTTTAAACGTTTTGTGTAACCTTTGAACAAATTTCTATTGTGATTAGTCGGATGTTTTCTATATTGCCAAAGTAATTTTCTTTTTTGTTTTGCACATATTCTTATACCTTTCGATATCCAGGAAGGTTTTTTCCGAAGTGTTCTTTTTATTAATGTAAATGGAAAACATAAATTATAAAATAATATGAATAATTCATGAAAATAATCGAATGCATAATTTGGATCAGTTGTATTGTAAATTTTGTTAAAAGTAAGTGATTTTAAGGATTCATTGAATTTTTTCATGTTTTCATTACTGTAATCTCTATATTTTATTAACCAATGTGAGAGAGAACAAGTTTCTTTGACTTTACAAGTTAACATTTGGCTTGAGTGATCAGACAGAGCGAATTCAAGAATATTATATTTACTTCCTCTAATATTGTGTATAAAGTTATCTAAACAAGATCCACTTACATTACGCGTTGGCTTATTAATGGCTAATTTAAGTTTATAGCCAATAATTGTTTGATTTAGAATGTTAGCCCCTTTGCTCTTTTTTAAAATGTTTATATTGAAATCTCCACATATAACTATTTTTTTCCTTGCGAAGCACAATGCAGCAAGTATGTCATTAAATATAGCAAAAAACTGATCAAAACTTTGAGTATTGTTTCTAGGTGGTCTGTAAATACATACTATTATTATATCATGCAATGTAAGTTCTATGGCACAACACTCAATTATACTCGAAACGCCATATTTTTCTATAGAATTTAATGTTTTGAACTCACGATGATTGTGAATCAAAATACAGGCACCGCCATGACGGTTTTTACCACAAAAAGAGGCTGCAAGTATATAGTTTTCTATGATTAATAATTTGGTGTCACCTTTCAACATATTGTGCTCAGTTAAACATACTACATCAACTAGGATACCCTGTTCCAAAAGAGAATTGAGATTTAAAGGTAAAAGATCTGACTTACTTATAACGCCATTAATGTTTTGATGTAATATATTTATATGTTTACAGTTAACGAAAAAATGATTTAGTTTGTTCTGCAATTACATGGTCATCACAGGTGTTTAACTCCGGTGTATCAGGCCGAGCGTTACCCATAGAGTTCATTGCAATTGGCGATTTTGCAGTGCATTTACGTATATTATTACTTGCTTCATCAATGCTACACCTAGTGTCCATGTTATACGGAAATATTGATATGTCGACTAGTATTCGTTGCATAACATTTTTATATATATTCTGTAATCCATAACTGCTGATTTTACCAGATTTGTAAGAAAACATGTCATACGAGAGATTATAATTCGAATCAAAAATATATGCATATTTATAGTATTGTACATTCATGGATAATAAGCTATTAAACATTTCTATTTTATAATTAAATATGGGGGCTCCGCATATATATGTAGGAACACATAATATTATATTTGTATGAGATATGCTTTGTAAACATTCCTGAATAGATTTGACAAGCTCAGAACAATTTACAGTTTTTGTAAAGTCATGTTCTCCTATCAGGACTAAACAGTAGTCATTAATAGTATAGTTTCGGAGCTTTGTTTTATCACCTGCCAACACTTCCAAAACTCCACAGTTTTGTGTGATATAGCGACAGTAGTTAAATTGTTCAGCAAATTTGGATTCAATATCCTGTAATATACCTTTCAAACTACAATTAGTTAAAATACAGAGTTTCCGTTTTCTAATAATAATTTAGCGAGTTTTCATTAATTCTTGTTTGCTGACAATATCGTTGCAATTTTTTGTTCCTTCTTCAAACTGTTTAGATGTTTCTTCCTTGTCTGAGAACATATCATTTGTTAAATGTATGTTTGTGTGTTGGATCATTTGGCTACTCAAAGAATCTTTCTTTTTCTTTTTACGGTCTAATCTTGGTGTAAATCTTGGACTCGCAATAGTAACTTTTTTGTATAACTCGATCGTTTTGTTTGCCTTCGCTAAGTCTGATTTGAGTTGTACATTTTCGCATGTTAAATTATCTATTTCCTGGTGCGCAGATTGTAATTCACAGGTTAGCTTTTTTATAGTCTCAGTCAGTACTATTTAAAAATATATCTATATATATATATATATATATATATATATATATATATATATATATATATATAATGACGAAGTACTAGAATCATTCATTGATTTTGTTCGTTTACGGTTTCTGAATGTTACATTTTCATCCATAGTGTAACTTATTATTTTGAAATTGCTTTTTAAAACGTATTATTCAAATTCAATATTTTGTTATTATAATTTATTAAACAAATGTCTCAACAATTTATTTCAATCCGAATAAGTCTTCAGATCAGGCAGGATTCAAACTAGATTGATTGTAGTATGTAGTATATATTTTGTATGACCGTAGAATTATCAGCGATTGTAATTGTAAATTTATAATAAATCGCAAAAAGTCATGTAGGAGCTTAGTTTCGAACCCACGACGATACCACGGCTTAGTAGCGCGTTACGTCTCCACACCACGGTGCCTTGTGATTCTACGACCGAAATTATGGATCGCTTACTTGTTCTATCAGGTAACTTTAATTGCAAGTAGGTAGATTCATTTATGAATGTAATTTAAATAATTTTTTTCGCTAACGGATTTTGTTATTCGTAATGAAACACTAATCACTTTTAAGAACTTAGTCAAGAGTTCTTTTTTATATAAATTTTACTACACTTTTCTGTAACTGGGTTAATATTAGGTTTTTACAAACATTATTGGTCCGTTACTATTTTGACACGATATTATAGCGTCATTGTATTATTAAAGTTCACTGCTGAGCATGGGCCTCCCATGAAGAGCGCCTTATAGCCACCATAAAATGTTTTAAAGTTCAAAATATATATATATTATTTTGCGAGACATGAGCAGCATGCGTTACCATAATTTATTGAATCTTCCGCAAGCAAATCGAGTTTCAAGATAGTGCAGATGTTCCGCGGTTCTTGTTTAGTGTACATATTATAAAATATGGTGAAATGATATTTATTTTTAAAAATATATCTTTATATATTATAACAATAATTTGTTTGTCTGTAAGTAATCGTTTAAATTCTGATTATTTACCTATGCAATTGCCGTTCTGCCGTACTGGCCATTTCAGATCAAAATAATTTTTGTTTGGCTAAGTATTCTAAACTCAAATGTATTTTATTTTAAAAACATGGAATTATTTTTTCAAAATCAGTCATTTGTTTAGTGATAAGTGTTACATTTTCATCATAATTGAATTTTGAGTCTTTTTCGTCGTCATGGAATTTTTTTATAGGATAGGTTGACAAACGAGCACACAGTCCACCTGATGGTAAGTAGTTGCTGTGGCCCATAGACATCTACATCTATCCTTAATTACGAATCAAAATGTAGATGCGTTGTCACCCATCAGGACTAAGGTTCCCTACACTCACGATACGAAACACAGCAGCATTAAGCTACTATTTTACGCTGGTATTCTGTGAGAGCGTTCTTCCCTGATCGAGCTGATCCATACGTGCTACAACTATACTACTAATATAACTGCAGCGTTACTCTACCACGTTAACAAATACCTTAAAAATTCGAATAATTATGGAATATGAGTACCGTTGTAGCAGCAGCGCGTCACCAGCGGCACGCAACATCAGTGACCTTTAAGGAGCATATACAACAAATGAACCCACCACCTGTTATCGGCTTTCCCGCATCCGTTGAATGAACACCGTGGTCGTGCAAAAACTTTGATAAACCTTGTCGAATTAAAGGCGATTATGGAAGCTGATGATTCGACTTTAGCATCAAAATAATATTGGTCCGTTTGTGTCAAATTAACCAGGTAAAAAAAGTTTGAAAAATGGGTGCCCCACCAACTTAATAATCGTCAGCGGGAATTACGCGTCGACACGTGCTTTGCACTGCTCAACAGGCACACAAACAAAGAAATATTGAACCGTTGAATTTTGAATTTGATTTTTGTTATCTGTGCTTATCACGGTCACTGTTTGGTTGTGTAGCGCCAGTGTGATTAATCACAGCTTGTTACTGAACGGGATGAGCATTACTGTAGATGTGTATTGTAAAGAACTGAACACAATAATGGAAAAGCTCGCACGTCTCCAACCAGCTTTGGTCAATCGATCGTCCTACACGACAACGCTTGATCTAATACTTCATAACCTACGATCTCCAAGCTACAAGAGCTGGGATTGGAAGATTTACATTATTTGTCTTACTCAAACTTTGCACCTACAGACTTCCATTATTTCCAGAATTTAGAAAACTTTTTGGCGGTGAAAAAATTCAATACCCGAGAGGCAGTACAAAATGCCTTTGAAGAATGTATGTGATTATTACTTTGATTAATAGAAATAAAAGTACAGAAAAAAACGTTAACTTATTTCATAAAAAACGACAACTTCAAAGGCAAAGACCTAATTCACTCAATACATTTGTTTAACAAGTCGTCGATGTTTATCAGTCGTCAAGTTTATAATGTCCGTGCTGAATACGGAATGTAACTCATCACACCAACTTTTGAAAAGGGCAGAACGTCTGCGGAGCCAGTTGGTATTGTATAGAATCACTACTATGTCGCCTTAAAGATTTAATAAAATATATTTAAGTACTAATATTGCCTCAATTTGTTTTCACTCTTTCTATCTCTCTCGGTAGTCTCTCGATACAATGACAAGAGATGTTGAACATTCCGGGAAGTCCGAAGTTTGTGATCATATCCTATGCGACTCCAATCATTACATCAGATTTGATAGACCACAAATCCTCGCGAAAGAATATCGATTCCTACCAAGGATGATAAGTAAGGCTATTGAAATTAAAAAATATCCTAATTTCAATAGAGAAGGAGGCTGAGTACTAACACCTGCTTGGGACCCTGTAATTAATAAAATTAAAACTAAACCCAAGCATACCACAGCAAGACTCCAAGACACAGTAAGCTCATTCTGCGTAGATCGAAGCTTAAAAAATAATTAAAAAGATGAAGGTATTCTGGGTTAACACTGACGTCAGTCACCTCAGTCCCCCGTGGGTGCTGGAAAGCACCCAAAACATCGGGAATTAATAATTATATAAATTAACCACGATAAAATCTGTAAAGGTAGTTTTAATTAAGGCGTAGATTTTTTTTAATATACCTCATATCGTCCCCTAGGTGTCTACCGAGCGAAAAACTTCTTTCTGATAACAACTAAAAATAAAAAAAAACTATCTGCAAAAACCGTCTGCCGGGTGTGGCAACTATGACAAACATTCCCCTTATGAGGCAATCTGTGGAATAGGAAGTCCTTTGTTCAGCAGTGGACTTTAATAGGCTAGTTACAGCCATAGGTTTTTAAAGGTTAATGTTAAATCTTGTCTTCAAAAACTGACGTTGAAAATTTACAATCCATTAGAAGTGTCTTTTCATTGTCTTTTTTGCCCTGATTTTAAATCCAAAAATATAAGCTAAATATTCTTAAGCCTAACAGTTACTAGAGAACTATAGAAAACTACTAAATTGGCAAATTATAATAAAATTATAATGAATTTTTTTTTATTATAAATGACCTGGAACTTTCGGCTGGCCAAGCATAGTGTTTATTTTACCACGTATTTTTATCAATCATTTTCGAGTATGTAGGTTCGGGTCGAATTTAGTAATTGATTTTAAACTAACTTGCCGATGAGCTAGGGACTTTATATTTTTAACAAAGTTCAGAATCGGGCGACAGTAAGAATTTAAATTAAAAAAAAAACGTGATAATATATTAAAATGTTTTAATTTGACATTGAAGTTGTAAAAAAAATATTTGCTTAGATCCGCGTAATAAAATAAAATGATATGTCTTAACTAGTTTGAACAGCACCTCCCGCCCTTCCGCAGTCACGTCCCTCTCTCGTAGCGGTCAGCCGCAGAGTTTACTTCACCTGAGGATGCCTAGTGTAGAGGCGAAACCAGTGTTGTATTATCGACGGTGGCTTGTCCTTTCTGATGTAGTGGGGCTGTGGTAGCTGATGCTGGGATTATTAGTAACGGGAATAGTGGACGTAATTCATGCGGGAAGTACTCTTAAAACTGGGTAAGATACATCATTTTATTTTAAAGCGCAGATCTTAACAAATTAATTTAACAACTTTAATATAATGGATATCCACAAAGTAATGCCTATTATAATATTAATTTGATATTGGTCGTCTTGGAGAAGATGGATGGATTTACACGTTTATTTACACCAGCAATAACTTGAAAACATGCAAAAGTAATCGAAATTAAGAGAATCCAATATTAATTATTGTATAAAATGTATAGTACACTACCCCAAATCATTTCGATGGTGTCGTAATAGGGAAATCTTTCTATGAAGCAATCTATAGCGGAGATCTATGTTCAGCAAGAGACTTTTGACAGTTTTTAATGAATGAATGTAATAAACGGAATCGCAGAAAAATAATCATTTCTACATTCGGCTAATAGGGTAATGCATATAGGCATTATTATTTACCAAAATTTTTAGCAGTAGGGTAGTATTTAATTCTTCTTTAAAACTGATGAAGAATTAGAAACCCGTTTCAAATTACTTGAAAATTAATCTAATCATTTAGATTCTTATAAATTGTCCCTCTTTTTGGAATAAGTCCTATTTTGATATTTCGTTGAAGGTACTGGTTTCTAAATTATTATTTCATATATTAATTTCTTAAAAAAAATTAAACTGCGATAGTGTCATTTATTTTTTTTAAATCACTTTAAAAAATATTCATAATTATTTAGGTATTTAGTTTAACAAGCTGTGGCATTGCATTTAATAGACTGTTTAAATAAGCCGTGGCAGTTCATCAATTAATGAATTGAACATTTATAGAACTTTAGCAAACCTACTTAGATCCCCGCCGGTACCAATAATATTGTTAATTAAGCACTGCACTGCATTCACTTGGTGAGCACAGACCTAGCAGTAGGATGTATATAGGCTGTTACTTTACTTGTTGTTTAAGTTTGAAAGAATTTTGAATATGTAAATTAAATGTCAGTTAAAATTAGTTATCATTGATGTAACGTGATTTTTCTTGCTCAGGACTAAACTCCCTAAAGATAATTTAATATTTAGATAGCTAAGCCTAGAACTTCATTGATTCTATTTCCGAAGTTTGATTAGGGATTGAAATTCGATTAAACTTTCGGTGTACAGCATATAACATCCAATGACAAATGCAAATCAGTAATGATGCCACACACATTTAAAAAATAATATTTCGTAGTAGGGCCACGAGCCTTATCGTGGGTTGACTCGACGAGGGAAGGACACAAACGCACAAAATACCAGTGTAAGTTTTAAGCGTAATGCTGCTTTGTTTCGTACGGTGAACGACGATAACTGGAGACCCTTTTTGTATGTTAGAGCCACGCTATATTTTAGCTGCAGCACAAATTGCTCAGATTCACCGAGAAAGGACCACATTTATATATAGTTGACTACGCTGCAGCTATATTATGGTTGTAGAACGAATAGGTCGGCTCAACCAGGGTAGGATCACGTTCTCACATAATATCAGCGTAAAATAGTAGCTAAATGCTGCTGTGTTAGTGTGTGTAGGGAATCCGAGACCATTTATTACTGGAAACGAGGCATTTTATCTTAGTTTTCAGGGGTGAAAACGCATCTGCATTTTGATTCTTAATCGAGGATAAATGTAGATGTCTATGGGTCACAGCCCACAGCATCCACTTACCATCAGATGGAGAGTGTTCTCGTTCGTCATTTCGTCACCTTTCATCTATAAAAAAAAACGTTCACAAAGAATACTAACAAAATAGAAATATACTGTTGTGTTTCGTATTCGTTCACCAAAGATCACAATGTATCTACATTATTATTCATTACTTACTGAGAATATATGTAGGTTAATGTAATAATAATAATAATAATAATAATGTTTTATTTGCTGTAACAGTTTAAGTACTTAGAATATATGTGACCAGTGTCTCCTTTTAAGCTTGAATCAGCCTGTGCCAGGGGACACTGCTCTTCCTTAAAATAGGTCATTTCTTACAAGAAAACTTAATAAATAATAATTACGAAACAAAATAAAAATATATAAGTAACAATAATATATGTGGTCTAACAAAAATGACTTAATATACTTATTTATTTACATTTATAAATCAGCCAAAGCAACTTAAGCAACATAAGCCTGAATGCGCGCGCGCGTGTGTGTGTATGTGAGTGAGTGTGTGTGTGTGTGTGTGTGTGTGTGTGTGTGTGTGAGTGCGTGAGTGTGTGAGTGTGTGTGTGTGTGTGTGGGTGGGTGTGTGTGTGTGTGTGTGTGTGTGTGTGTGTGTTTGTTTGTGTGTGTGTGTGTGTGTGTGTGAAACTGAGTGGTGTGTTTGTGTGTAAAATTCTAAAATAATATAATGTAATTTAATTATTGCTTCATTACTCTAGAAGAGCCTCAGTGTCATCGTAAGACTTAGGGAGTAGCCATATCTTAAGAAGTCTTCTACATTCAAAAAAGACTTTATCATATATTCCCAATACCTTGTTTGCTGTATTATATAGATGTCCTGACCGTTTGGTATATTGTCTTTTAGCAAAGGCAGTGTTGCTTCGAGGAGCTCGTACAACAATGTCATGTCTTCTCCTATTCATGATATCAGGATTGTAAGGCAAGGATAAATGTTTTCTTAAAACTGCCTGCATTATGTATAATTTCCTAACAGAAAGAATACCAGTGTTTTGGTAAAGACGCTCGGTCGAGAACCCCAAATTTTGAAAACACATGGTCTTAATTAGTCTTCGCTGGGCCCGCTCTACCTCAATAAAACGGGTTTTGGCAGCACCACCCCAGATAGATATACAATATATCAAGATAGATTGCACCAGCGAGTAATATATTTTAATAAGGAGACCTTTTTCAGAGCTAGTTTGGTTGTCAACCATCCTGGGCACCACGTATCTCAGCATCCTGAAGATCCAGATTAATTTTCTGAGTCTTGAGGAAATATATTCCAGCTGCGGATACCATGACAACCTCTGATCTACATAGACGCCTAGGTATTTTACTTGGTCAACTTTCTGAATTTCAGGACAACTACAAGTTTTTACATTTGGGCTAGTATTGCATTTATGTATTTTTATAGAGAAGTCTTTTGGTGGTTGTGTATTGTTATAAATACTAAAGCAAATATAATTAGTTTTGGTGGTATTTAAAGAAAGGAGGTTATTGCTTAGCCACTTGTTTATCTGTTTCAAGCCACTCTCAGCCTGTTTCCTTACGTTTTCCCATGAGTCTACACTGAAGACTACGGCTGTGTCATCAGCGTATGAAAGGATTTGAGCATTTTTTGTTTTCATATCACAAAGGTCATTAATGTAAATGAGAAAAAGAGTAGGCCCAAGGACACTACCTTGAGGTACACCATATGTCACTTCCGAGTCTCCACTAATGAACGAATCAAGTTTTACCCTCTGTTTCCTATTAGACAGGTAGTCCTTGAGCAAATTAAGTGGTGTTCCCTTCATACCAATTGCTTCCAGTTTACGCAGCAGGATAGGGATAGAGACAGTGTCAAACGCTTTTTGTAAGTCAAGGAATACTGCCATGCATTTTTTGTGACTATCAAGTTTCTCAACCACCAGCGAGCTCAACGCAGAGACTGCGTCTTCAGTCGATCTTCCCTGTCTAAAACCATACTGAGAGGGAGATAAAATATTGTATCTGTTCAGATAGTTAAGTAACCGCGAATTGAGCAACTTTTCCATTATCTTAGAAATGGCGGGCAAGACAGAGATCGGTCTATAATTAGTTACACTGTCTCTATCCCCTGATTTGTGAACTGGATTAATGATAGCCTGTTTAAATAGCGATGGAAAGGTCCCCTTGTGAAAACAAAGATTTATGAAATGAGTTAAGATCGGTACAATTTGAAGTCTCACACGCTTGAGAAATATGGTAGGAATGTTATCCCAGCCAGGGGCACTGCTCGTTTTTAGTGACAGTAGTGTACTAGACACCTCATCCTGATCAGTGTCAAGCAAAACAAAAGAGTTGTTGTCTATTGGCCAAAGCAACTAATTAATATTGGGTAAAATTAGTGCTAGTTTTTTACCTTAATTTCTATAAAAAGCATACAGTTATAGTGAAAGCAATATAGATTTAAAAAATATAATCGTAAATCGTAAAGTATTTGAATAAGTACGATCGTCAGCAACTACGTAATTGTCTTTTACCCTTTATTTACTTACTTGAGGAGCTCATCTAATGATCCAAACCTGAATTTATCTTTTCTTCTTTGAATTATACTTATTATGAGGCTACAAAATGATTCTAAACTCTAATGATATTAAAACTTACAGGTGTTGATTGACAAATGAAAGTAAATAATTTATTATTTTATCCCGTCAAAGTTTTATTCCAAGTTATCAACCCAAGTTTGAAGCGTAGGTAGGAGTTTTAATTAATTCTTAAACATATTAAAACAATGAATTGTAATGGCACCTGAATATTTAACACGCCATTGTGTGTGATCCTTCCTCGTCAGCTATCGCATTGTATCCAGTCAAGAAAACATAAATATGATGCCTTTTAATGGTGTTGTTACTGTCTTAAAAACATTCAACATCGATCATGGTGAGTGGGACTATCTATGCAGGGACAGGGTACAGTGAATAACCCGCTTCAAAGAAAGACAAAAACTACACGACAGAGTTTGGTTGGATAAAATATCTGAAAAAAGGAAAATAAGGAACCACAAGGTGAAAACGCTATTGCTGCTCCCAGATCGGTAATTGTAGTCTCCAAAATAAATGTCACTAGCCACACATTGCTAAAATCGTCTGCAATAGATGTGAAGGGCATTGATCAGTTGCAAAACGAAAACGCATTATTAATCTTTATACTATAATTTTTCATTTTTGTTTGGTAATCCCGGTACGTGTGTTGGTGATCGTGTAACTTCTAAAAGACTTGGCTGATTAATGTTATATTGAAATGATCGGGAATAAGGAAAACCACATGCACGGTATAGTTAAATTGTATTTTATTGTTTTTAGAAGTATTCTGCGTTCAACTTAATGAAAGTAAGAAAGAAAGAAAAAATATTTATTTTTGAAACACACAAGGCACCAGAACACAGAAACAAAATCAAAACAAAAAAAGTAACAATTTATGAACAAACAAACAGCCAGTTAAAATTAGGAAAAAAATTTATACATAATATATATTCTTAAAACTAGTGCCTCAGGGTGATGCCAAAAGATAGGAACCAATTCAGCATGATGTCAGGTTGGAAACCTAACGCTGATTTTCTATTGGCCCCCTTTGCACTTTTCCATTCGTGCAAACCAATCATTAAAACAGTAATTCCAATCTGAAGTTGATGTTGACAAAATGGCTGATTTGTACGCTTCCATAGCTGCTTCGGGATCTTCAAACCGTTGACCGCGTAATAAATTTTTCATTCTAGGGAATGTAAAGAAATCGTTTGGGCTCAGGTCAGGTCTGTACGGAGGACGGCTCATCAGCTCAAAAAATCATTTGTCTTCCGAGCCGTATGGTAGCTCGCATTATTGTGATGTAAGATGATGCGATATTTCGGGTTAGTTTTTCGGAGTTCGGCTATCATTTCTGGCAAAAAAACCGTGATATACCACTCAGCGGTAACCGATCTGCGTTCCTGTAAAGACATTGTAGCAACATGCCCCATTTTCGAGACAAACGTAGCGACCATTTTCTTTGACATGCTGTGGGAGCGAACCACTTTCGTTAGTTTGACCTCCTCTTCGAAGACCCAAGCTGCTAACTGATGTTTTCTTTCAGGTTCGTATGAATAAATCCATGATTCGTCACCTGAGACGATATTATAAACGGCATTTGACTTCCCTCCGTTTAAGCGTTGTAGAGTATTCCGGCACTATCTACACGAGCCGCCTTTTGCTCTTCGGATAAATTTTGGGGAACCCGGCGGGAAACTAACTTTCATACACATAGCTCATTATTCGTATGTAATATCGACTAAATTGCAGTCATTTCGATACTGATAACAGCCCGAATCTGCTCGTATGTCATATGACGGTAATCTAATATAATAGTTCGCACAGCTGCGATGTTTTCTGGCGTGACCGCTGTTCTTTTTCGACCTGCAGAGGAAACAGTGCTGAGCGACACACGATCGCGTCAAAACTCGGCATACCAGCGGTATATTTTCGTTTGACTCGGTGCTTCAACGTCATAAATCGAAACAAGTTCGCTAAGACATTTATCTTGCGATAATCCGCGACGAAAATTGTGATAAACTATGGCACGGAAATGTTCACGCGTGAGCTCCATTTCTGTTAACGACGTGTCAACTTTAAACTAACATAGTTTTTGTATTTAAACATTTTTTTTTAAATTGTTTGAATGTCATTAAAATTCAAATTCTAAAAAAAGGTTTCATTGTAACTCAATCCGAAATATTCTAATTCCGATCATTTCAGAACAGGTTTAGGATTTTCAGGTTGTGAAAATCCATTCTGTATTTCAGCTACCACAAGCTTTTACAAAGGGCATACTCACAGTTTCGTAAATTTTGTAAATATGTAACGTGTTTGAACTTTTTATATAAAGCCACTCAAATGTCACGCATGAATTGTTGCAATTATTCCAAGCCAAAGAGTAAAAATCGTAAAAAAATATTCACAACTAAAGACACAAGGATTTCCTCCTGTATCCTGTATCGTGGGGTAGTTTATATACATAAATATTACACGAACAAACATCCAGGCCCAAACAATTATTTGTAGGCCGTACAAGTACTTATTAATAGCTATAACATTCATAGCTAAGCCAAGCCGTATCATAGAACCGACAACTGTAGGTGCATTGCCGGAATGTTAAGGTGTATCACTGACCAGAACATTGCGAAAGTGCGTTTTTCAGACTCTATTATCTCATTAGTTATGAAAAATAAACTACATCTAAAAGTACATCATTAATGTTCGATATCTTGTCATCACACTCCACGTTCTAATTTATTTTTATGTGCTATAAATACATTTAAGATCAACTTTTAAAAAATGACTAAAATTCTTGATTACATGCATCTGTTGCTAAACGCAACGCTGTAATTATTTGAGGATTACACTAATGGATAGATAATTTAAAAATCTATATTCTTCACGTTTTATTTAAATTTTTAAGTTCGTTTTTCTTTTTTTAATTGAAATAATTCCGAAAATTGTGTGAATTCTATGATAAAGGGGCGTGCGCAGAGTGCGGGCGGCATTACGCTGTATGCGTTCGTACGAGGTGGCTGTGTCGCTCGTCGCCGTCGTCGACGTTCCGTATTTCGACGCAAACATAATATTATTTGAGTACCTACCAACCGATGCGCTTACGTGTTTTTTACTACAAAAAGACGCTAAGATTATGAAAATATAATTTTGTGTATTGATTATTGCAAATGCCTAAATTCAAGAAGAATAAACTTCAACGACGTTAAAATGCTCTAAAGATGAATGAAATTCTGTAAGTAATTTGATGTATTATGCAAAGTTCACTTACTTTTATTCCGTTAAATTCCTACGTGTTATTACATAGTTTATTTTTATTTTAGGAGGAGAAGAAAAATACCTGAATGCGAATTTGACGACAAAAATAATTATTTAAGTTTAGCAATAATTGAAAATGATAATGGGTAAGTCTAGCGCATTTTTGAATCCATAGAGTTATGAAATTATAACCAGAATTTATGAAATTTGCTTTGATATTTTTTGTGGTTATCATATTATAAATAATATGAACCTTTTCAAATATATAGCTAAAATATGTATCTAAATAATTTATTACAAGTAATTCCGTTTTGTTGTCATGCAAGATTAATATAATTTATTCTTTATTGCAGGCTAAATACGAACAATGACGATACGGCAGTAAAGGACTTGAGTCAAGAAACCATATAATTACAGTATACCTGTCTTGGTTCAACTGAAATGGTTGAAGATGTAAACTTTTATTTATCTAATTTTTTGGTTTGTATGTATTATGGTGCACAAATGTGTACTTACTTAATCAAAATACTTAAGTAGGTATTGTGATTAGGTACACACTTGTGCTTGTGATTAGGTAAAAGATATCTAAGTAAGTACTGTAAAATGCCGTAATTTGACTTACCTAGCCTTACTTTGCCTGAACCGATCATTTGAATTTAATTAGTAGGCTATTCGAGCTAGAGTTAAATTTAAAGTTATAGCCTATATACGCCCCACTCCTGGGCACAGGCCTCCGCTCATTTCTGAAAGGGTCCTAGGAAAGGAATTGGCCACGGCGTTGCCCCAATGCGTATTGGCGAACTTCGCATGTCTTCGAAATATTTTTTTTTCTTATTTCTCAGACATGTAGGTTTCCTCACAATGTTTTCCTTCACCACTGAGCACGTGGTAAATCAACACTTAAAATTGCAATTACAATTTCATTGGTACCGGCGGGGATCGAACCCGGTTTGCTCGCGCACTGTGAAAATTTCAGCAAGCGCTAACCATCTGAGCTACCACGGCTCCTCTCCTCTCGAGCTAGAGACTTTATTTTATTTATGGTACGATTTTTGTCTCATGCCAGCGCTTACTTTTGTTTCTGGCAAAAAGTGAAACGTCTGTGAACGTCAGAATTGTGCAAATGTTGGTCGCATATATTTTACCTGCACTTCAAAATTTTATTGTGTGAGTATTTTAAACTATTTTTACGGATTTGATGAACCATATTAAATAAAAAATAGTCTCCTACCTTTCTCTCTATGTTTTGATCTTCTAAAACGAGTTTGAGTTGGTAAAAACAAGGTAAACTTAGGGTAGGGTTGTCAATTATTATTTTGATAATAAAACTAGTGAAATTCCGCGGTTTTATATGCGCAAGCGTGAACGTAGTTAGAACATAATATAACCTTTATGTTTTACATAAATATCCTAAGAAAACTTACTATTTTAATATGTTACTACCTATAAAGTTAACAAGTTTATTGCATTTTTATTTGAGTAATTTTTTGAAGCAATTTCTTTATCTACGTCTATTTTTAGGAACCTTTATTTAGTCTAAATCATACATAACACTATATTACTGATTTACTTACTTATACGTAGTTTTCTTTTTTGCAGTTACAAATATCTTGTGAGGTTCAAAAAAGGCAGTAATGAAAAAATAATAAGAAGAATAATAATTGACGTAAGCCACTTATTTTCATAAAAATTTCAAATCATGGTTCTTTAGGTTGCAGCTTCACTGAACCACAACTTATCGGAGAAACACTTTTGTGTTGTGTTTGTGGCTTAGAGTCAAAATTTACGCTTAAATGCCAATTATTGAAAAAATGCGAAAGTGTTTCCATAGAAAATAGAATTTTGACTGTAGGATTGTCAAATGTGAAGAACTGTACAGTGATGAAGAAGCTTGCACGTCTCCAACCAGCTCCGGTTAATCGCTTGTCCCCGTATGACCTCATACCGCATAACAGACGGTCTCCAAGCTGTAGTAGGAAGCTCTCCGTCATTGGCCATACTGACTAGACCTTGCGCCAACAGACTTTCGTTCTTTACCCGTCCAGTTGATTTCTTCAAGAACGGCATCCATAAACTACCAATGCGCTGGCAAAGATGCATCGATTGTGTGGGTGATTAATTTTAATATCAAATTAAAATTTTATTCATGTAATTTGTATCTAAATGTAAATATAATATATATATATATATATATATATATATATATATATATATATATATATATATAGTATATATATAAAATTATCTATTATTATTTGAACGTCGAGAAAGATTGTGTAAAGTTACTTGTCACTATAATGTTATTAAATTATTAGTTGCCGAGTTAGTACCTACATACTGTATAATATAGTTAAGTAGTTTTTCAGAGCTTAGTAGTTAGTTAGTGCATTAGGTAGTCGGAGATTGTTTTTGAATATTTGTAATTGAATACACTCCAGATCGAATACTCTCGTCTATATATATAACCACTTATATAAATGGGCGTATGTATGCGCATATGCGTTCATTTAAAAGCTGCAGCTGTTTGTTTATAATTTAAGGAAGTTTAAAAAAATTGTAATCAATTTCTTACATTCAAGATAATAAAATTGACTTTATATTTTATTTTGTTCTATTTATTAATACCCACCCAGTATTACTAATCACAAATAATCACAATACCACATTAGTTATTGTAATTGGGTAAAAAATATCTATTTAGTTACTAATGCTATATTAATTATTTTAATAATTACCTACCCAGTAATTATTTACCATATTAAATAATAAATGTAGCTATAAACATAATATAAACATAAATATACAGTAAATCTCCCTCAAACTCAATTTACTAATATTGTTCCTAAATAAGGAATGGCAGATAAAAGATTAGTAGGTAATAACTATTGCTCCTCAAAATTATATTTTACCTCAAGGTAAAACATATCCTAAAATTCAGTAGCTAAATAAAATAATAATACCTACTATTCAAGTATATTTTCAATATGTAAGTAAATGAAAATAACAAAAATGAAGCACCATTAGCATGTAAAGTTCGAATCAATAATTAACATTTCGACAAATATTATAATTTACACTATAAAAAGCTAACTCAATATTAGCAGTATAGTATATAGTTAAAAATAATCAAAATAGTCATTTTTTATTAATTAGATAATATATGAGAATACATAATTCTAATATAATGCAACTAATATACCGAATAAAGAAAATTAAAATACATTTATTATTGTATGCCGTGTCTATTTCCATAAAATAGTTCATTGACATTAAAAAATTAATAATACGTTCGTACCAGTAGGTGGCGTCTTGCAGATTTCTTACGCTATATATTGTAGCGAGCGTCGGCAGACCGAACGCTCAAGGTCGTTCGCTAGGGGTATGGCTTTAATAATATTTCTATCCGAGCCCATTTGGAGCAGTTATTAATATTCCTTGTTCACCGTGTGACCAAGCCACGGTTACCAACTTGCCTTAGGGCATTCTCTACTAGGGTTGACTGATAAAATAAACATAAAACATTAAATACGCCCTTTGTATTTCTTAATGTAAGATGTATTTAAGACGTATTCATAAACATATCTGGTATTGCAGTCAACATACTGCTTGCCATCTGTGCCATATTATGTGTCATAGTTATCGCAAATACTACTTAAAAGAGGAGCGTGCAAGTTTCGAATGGACTGTAGCAAGTTGATGAAGAATATGTCTCTAAATATTTCAAGGTCAGAAAATAGTGTTTCTGATAATGAATATTAATGAAAAACCAAAAATGACCAACCACTTGCTAACCAAAGGATCCTTAAGATTCAGGGATAAGTGGAACACGACGCTCATAGCATATTTAGCGTTTAAAGTTGATTCTTGTAAAAATAAAAATAAGAGTAACGTTGATCATATATTAATTTATTCTATCGTTATATTAATATCATTAAATTCTTAATAAATAATGAAAAATATTTGTGTCATAATATCTGTGCGTATTTAATATTTTTGTACATGTTAGCATTTTTATTAGTTTTAATATGATGAAAATTATGAAATCTAGCAATAAACGAAGGAGGCGCGTACAGTTTTAAAAAATAATTTCCATCCCCATACCATCCAGGTATTGGAAAATTGATGACTGAAACGGAAAAAAGCAGCAGCATTTTCTTGATACTACATAACAAAAAACTGCGGGTAGGCAACTGCAGTTTTTTGTTATGTAGCCTGAAAAGCGTGGCAATTATAGCAAATATCCTGCAATTTACCAATGACCTTTTGATATTTTTTTTATTTTTTTTTTTTATTTTTTTTTTATTTCAAACAAAATCCACAGCTCTTTGTTACATCGTACATACGTCTTATGATCTTAAATTATAGCCAGAAACGGATTTACATTATTTAAATAGTATTTTCAATTTATAACTGACATGTTGAATACAAAGTAGTTGGGACTAAAAATACATATTTTTAAACATCTAGAAAACATTACAAGAAAATTAAAAGATTTTCAACATGCATAATGCTCGTATACGCCTCCCTCGCACGCGGGCATGTGTGTGTGTGTGTGTGTGTGTGTCTGTGTGTGTGTGTGTGTGTGTGTGTGTGTGTGTATGAGTTAATGAGTTACATAATACCTAAACTCACTACATCAGAAGTTTCAAGACATCCTTCTTAAACTTATCCTTACTGGAATGGAAAATATCAACTGAGTGGAATCTTTTATTATAAACTTTTTGTAAACGATTCACCAGAGAGTTTTGTGCATAGTTTGTCTTTGACTTAACAACCGCAAACAAAGGTGTATGTCTCGTTCTACGTTTCGGAGTACAAAAGCAGAGAACTCTATCAGCTAAAGTTACACAGTCAATACTTCCATTACATAGACCATGCAAAAATGTCATGTCCATTAGAGTACGTCTATCCTTAAGGCTTATTATATTGAAATATCTACAAGACTCTTCATAGTTATTAGTGTAAATAAAATTTCTATACCTTAAATGTCTCAGGAATTTGTGCTGAATTTGTTCTAAGTTATTTATATGAACAGTGTAATGCGGGTTCCAAACAGTGCTGCAATATTCAAGGACGCTTCTAACATATGAAAAGTAAAGTAATTTAATACAGTTAATATCAGTAAAGGGTCTGCTTACACGTAGGATGAAGCCAAGGCTTTTGTAGGCCGAGCGCGTTATTGTTTCAATATGTTCTGAGAAGCTTAACTTGCAATCCAGTAATATCCCCAGATCCTTCACTAATTCTTTCTTAGTTATATTAAGGTGATTTATTTGATAGTTGAAATTTGTAGGTTCTCTTTTCCTTGTGAAAGAAACATAAAGACACTTGCTGACATTAACTCCTATACGATTTACTACATAATAGTTACCAAGTCGCACAAGATCATCTTGAAGTTTCATGCAATCTACATAATCAGTGATTTTCATATATACTTTAGTGTCATCAGCGTACATCAAAAACTTAGCATTATGAAAACACTTGCCCACATCATATAGATAGCACACGTACAGTAGAGGACCCAAAATAGAACCTTGTGGAACTCCGGATGTTATTTCCACGAAGTCAGAACGTATATGTTTTAATGATAATGATAATGGAATCCTTAAATTGCCAAACGGAGCACAATATTTAAATAAAAATGCCACCTGCAATTTCCTTTGTATTCCTGCAATGATCTTCTATTACCTGAGACTGAATTTATGATAAAAATGGTATGATTTTGAAAACATGACAAATGACTCACTGATTTTCTTTCGGAATACAGAATCTCTACCAATATCACGATATTGTTTTATCTAAAATTCGTTACATTATTGAGATAAAAGATGAAAATTTATAATAAAACAACGTGACTCAGCGAGTACAAGAATGAACAGAACTATATTTTCAAAAGACAAATGTAAAGAATCACATGGACAACATTTGTTCACACTTTGGTACGAGATGTCGCTAGTAGTAGGTACATAATCTATATTTTTATAATAAAATTTGCAATAACTAAAGTGAAGCTGGATCCGGTTTTCCGCTGCTTTGTCTCTGTGTGTATTGAATTTCTAAAATTTTAACATGGAACACGCAGTGCCTTTGTGCATGTGTTCTTTTTCCTTTCAAAGTATATGTGCACATAAAATACAAAACAAATAAATATGTAAATAAAATCGCAACGCCTCAATTACTCATTGTAGCTTAATAGTCCTCATACATATCCGCCCTAGAGTTGTTCCACTAAAGCTTGTTACTTGTTTTTAATATCACACACACAAATATTATATTGTTTGAAAATATTGTTTTTTTCTATTTCGATGGCTTTTGACATATAAATCATAATAAAACAAATAAAATTTCATAATGTTTCAATTAATATATTAAAATAGCACATACACATAAATAAAACATATTCATGATTTTTTCATAACCCATGCTTATAATGAGATGGAGAGATCAAGAGAGACCGAAATTTCTAATATTTCGGAAAAATATTGGCCGCAGATTTTATATTAGACTTAAGCCTTTCTGATAGTGAACCTGCTCTAACAGTCTTTCACTTCCCACTCTAGTAAATTTATACTCCTTCATAAAAATATCAATATCTATGTTCAATCCCTTTAACCTCCATAAATCTACTTAAAGATTATGGTGGAGCCAATGGTTTCTGAGTTCAAATCCGGAACTTATGACCACAAAATGGTGGGGCGACTAGGTTGCCCCTTCAAATCCGGAGCGAAAGAACCCCAAAATGGTTGGGCCACAGGGTCCCGGGTGCGATTCCGGGAATAATGGCTCCGAGATTTTGGTGCCCGAATGACGAAAGTGGATTGGATAATATACTTGCTATAACTTAATTCACTGTATTTAGCTGGTACGATGGAAAACATGAGCTGCCAGGGAAAGAACAACAAAAAAAAAACAAAGAAACTGCTCAATATATATAGGAACAGGCACTTACCGGGGTTGGTTTGCTGGTGGCCTCTTACTCAGGCTTCGAGGTGGGTGGCACTGCGTTGTAACTGGACAAGCGGCGGAGGCGCTCGTCGTTTTGTTCCTCTGCCATCCCCAACTCCATCGCAACATTACGCGTCTCCCATTTGGCGAAAAAATTACGCCACTGATCTAAGCCTCCCCCCCCCATTACAGGGCTGTGGGGAACGGATGTGATGGCAGACTGTACCGGCTAATTTTTAACTAACTGAACAAAATGCGGATATTCGTTTTCCGCGCAACCGGATTGTAACTTTGAACCTTTAATATTCCCCATCTTATTGGAAGTAGTTTTTCTTGTCCTACTTCCTCAACTGTCAGCATCTTATGATTTATTTATATATCTTCTTAGATTTAATTTAATGTACATAGCTGTTTATAGTGAAAAATTCTTTGCGTAGTGAGAATTCTACGTTATACCCTTATAAATTTGTAACAAAGAGGATCGTTAAAAACTACCATTATTAAAAGTATTCTATGAGTTGGACAACTGGACTAATTATAATTTTTTTAAACCAATAAAAGAGGGATGGTGGCGAAGTGTTTGTACTTATGTTTTACTTCTATTTGTGGTGTTTACAGTTTTAGTAATTTTCGTAGATCCTTATTAAAGAGGTTATTTTTATTTGAAATAAACCAAGGAACATGGCATATGGATTGTATCATATGAAAATATTTTCAAATAGAATACGGTTGCACGAACAAAAAGCCACTCTGAAAACCACTAATTTAGCTTCAGTATTTTTTATTTAGTACCCTGGACTGGTTATTCCAAAAAATATTAAGATTATAGATACGACTTTCCTACAAATATATTATATATAGGTAGTTATAGATTCTAAATAAATAATGAAATGAAAAAAAGTTAACTTACCAATGTTTACTATTATTTAATCTTCAAATAAAAGTCATTCTTAAACTATAACTAAACCGGTCGGCTTTACAGCCAGCATAAAATAGCAGCTAAATACTACACTACCACTGTTTAGTAAGTGGTGAGTGTAGAGAATCGGAGATCCTTTACAGCCTGTGTGTATAATGGTATCACAGCTAGGGATATAGTGTTGTTTAGTGATTTACCGGTAACCGGTAATCACCGGTAATACTTGAGTATATTTTTGAAATATTTCAATAACATTTGCTTTTTTATGTTTCAAGTTTCGTATGCTCCAAATATAAGATTCTTTGTAAATTTTGCGATTAAAAAATCCTTTAAAACCGCCCTTATGAAAAACTAATGGCCTCTAAATTATAAAATAAATTGCCTGAACACATAAAATGTTATAATGTGCAAAAATTTAAATCTATTTTAAGTAAATTTCTTGTACATAAATGATATTATAGTATCATAGAATTTCTATTTACTAATAATTACATAAAATTCGTAATTTAATAATTTTATTTTCTCTACTTAATTTAATTTCAATGTTTTCATATATATATATATATATATATAATACCATCATCATCATTACAGCCCTTCACAAGTCCACTGCTGAACATAGGCCTCCCCCAAGTAATACCACAAAGCACGGTCCTGAGCCACCTGCATCCATCGACTTCCTGCATGTCTTACCAGGTCGTCTCTCCATCTAGTGGGGGGCGCCCTACACTACGCCTACCGGTACGAGGCTGCCACTCGAGAACCTTTCTTCCCCATCGGTTATCGGTTTCGGGCTATGTCGTCACTCTTTTTACTGCGAATATCCTCATTTCTAAGTCTAAGTAGTCTGGAACGTACATACGTTTAACATTCTTCAAAAGTTAAAGTTACAGCCTATATAGGCTGTAACTTTAACTTTAAGAAGTTGCCGAACATGACGAAAATTGGCAGTACGAGTACTCAGCATTTGGCGTGGCGAACCACAACCGCTGTTTTTCAGTGTGTTCACCACACTTTTCATCTCATTCAAGTAGTTCGTGCAGTGTTTTATCTCTATACATTTTTAATTTTGTAAAAAACTTTATTGCATTTCCTTTAACGAAAACATACATTGGTTTTATACTCACATATAAAATGTGAATGCGTTGAAATTCAATCACGAAAGTAATTGTTATTCTCGTGTAACTTTACCAGTAGTGCGATGTTTAAAGTAATTGTCGCGTTTTATTTGCAATCTTTACGTACAGTCGATCAGCTTTCAAGGACCAAGTATTGACTATGCATGCAGAGGAATTCCGCAAGTTCAATTACTTAAATTACATTTATTTTAAAAATCTATTTAGAATTTTTTTTCTTTAAATAAATAAACCACTACTTTATTTTTATTAATAATATTTAAATTATTTACAATATGTATTAAAATTTGAAAGTTTGTCGGGCGTGCATGGAGTATTGCCACCATATCATATAGGCCGGTGGTGCAAAATACAGCGCCTGCAATTACAGATACGAAATCCAAAGCCCATGCAGGAAATTTAAAAATAATTAATACTTTGTTCGTTTGATTATTATTATTTTTTGGACTCAATGGAAAAAATGCGTGTAAAAGTAAATTATTGGTGCCACTACTAAGGCTTTCTGTTCTTTTCCGCATACATTTCTAAGTCAGTACGAATAGATTTCCTTTTTAGGTGAAAAATCTTTCCATCGTCGGCCTACTTGTTCTCTTGTAGCTCAGCTCTTCTGGCCTCCACAATTTTATTATCGACATACCATGGATTCGAACAGAACAGTTTGTTTCGCCATTCATAATGCATACAGTGAAGGAGTGGTACAATTTGCCAGCATCTATTTTTCCATTCGATTAAAATGTGGGTGTCTTCATACCAGGAATGTATCACCACTATCAGCTAGAATATATCCACTGTAGTAGCGCAACTAGTAGTAGCACTTGTTTGAACATTGTTAAAAAATACAAAACGGTATAAAGTTTAACATTTATAAACAGTTCACCCAGATTTGAAACTTTCGTGGAGAATAGGGTGGTGAGAAATAACAGATGTCGATAAATTAAGTAAATTACAATAGACGGTAGAACTCTAGGTAAATGCCATCTCTTATCAGCGTGCCTAGTGCGAGATTTTTTACGTGTTCGATCCCGAGAGTGTTAACTACGATTTGTATGGATATGGAATATAAAAAGCGCCAACTAGTGACAATAATCAGAAACACAATTCATGAGTGCAAGTTTAATAATTCGTCGATATCGAACATTGAACATTAACTCTCAATCGACAGTGAGAACGTTAACGCGCGTGGTTGGTCGTTTCAAGAATTTTGCGAGTGCGAGCGACAATTTTGATCGTTTGAGTACTAACTACGCTTAAATAAATAATCATTATAGCCTTGTTATCTCTCCTCGACGATGGAAATAATACTATGTGTTAGTATCGCTTCTTATCTCGGTGGCGTTACATAAGTTAAAAGTAACTTTAAAATTTCTGAACGCATCCTCTAGTTGCACCTCATTCGCGCCTCAATCTGTCAACTCATTCGGTTTTTATGTCGGACGGCGTTACTACGTATTAATACATTCAGCAGCGAATTAAGTTTTTTAGTTGGGGTATTTTCCTTTAATTCCTTATTAAAATGAAAAGAAAACGTGACAAAGATAGAAGTGACGACAAGATAAAAAAGAAAATAAGAAAACTTATGAAAAAAGTTAAAAAACTTTCAAAACAGTAGGGCCGTAAATATCTATAGCTTATTATTGCATATATAAAACTGTATTAACCCGTAGCATTATCAAATAATACCTAGACATACAATCATTATTATTAACTTAGTTTCCTACCCAAAATCAGCCGAGACGAAATACTAACTTGTCACTACCTGTTCTCCGTTAAGACGCGTAACGCATTACAACGCCATTTTGTTTTATTGTTTATTGTATTTTCACCTCTCCACGCAGGAAGTCCGTTTAATACATTGAACAATATTATACCTCATCTCATATAAAATAGAATTATTTGAAGTAATGTAATAATAAATAGGAACCTTTCTATAGAATATATATTTGAGTTGGTCTAACAGGTTGCATTATAAGAAGTAAGCAAATTAATTTTTAAGTGTGTAATTCATTGGTAGCTAGTAGTAGAGCATAGGACCATATATAATCTTATTGGACCAAGCTATTGTAGTTGCTACGGCTGTAGAGCCTAGATCTACAAAAACAAAAAGATTTTACATTATGCCATTGGTTGCTACGGTTGCAGAGCCTAGAACCCATGGTCACCCTAAAGTCAATATCAGGTTGGTCACCCTAAAGTCAATATCAGGTCATAAAGTTTAATAATAGACATGGCCCCTAAATTTTCATAAAGAATGTATAAATATTAAGGTAATTTGTGTTCTGTTTCTTAACAGTGACATCTGAATCCAATTCATAGGTATCTTGGCCAGAAGAGATGGAAAATGATATCTTAATAGAAAAAGAAAAACCTGAGGAATCTGAATCACCTCAATCGGAATTGCAGATTCTGGGAAATCTAAATGGCCAGGCCTCTACTAGCGAATCAGGGAATCAGCCTGATAAAGTTCCAGAGGTACAGGATTTGAATGCTGAGGCATTAGCAGTTCTGGGTGAAATAAAGATAGAACAGGAAAAAGGTCCACCTCTTCACCCTGAAATTGGAAACAGATAGACACCCATTCTGAGCAAAGGCCTAAAAAAGGAAGATAAGAGAGAGCTTATGCAAAAATATATGCCATTCGAAAATGTGCCAAGATTAATAGCACCAACTTTGAATCCTGAATGTGTCTCAGCAATTTCAGCATCTATGCTAAAAAGGGATAGAATTATTAAAGAAAACCAAAAGCAAATTTCTGCAGTATTGACTGCTATTGGCTCTGGTTTAGAGTCCATATTAAAGAACGGAGACAAAATAGAAATAATCCGTAACATAAATGATGCATCCAAACTATTATGTGATTATTTTCAATCTGAGACCAACAATAGAAAAATTTTAATTACTAATGCAGTAAATCACAACCTTAAAGAGACTCTAAAGGGTGACTCAGATATGTTCTTATTCGGAACAAACTTAGCAGAAAGAATAAAGAATGCAAAAATTATACAGAGATCTGGAAAAGATCTGAAAGAAAAACAAGAGCGACTTAAGGGGCCAACAAAGACTTTAAACTGGCGGGGCCCTCCTCAGTTGAGCACCAGGATGGGAGGGAAGAGAATAACCAAGCCCAAAAACAAGCAGCAGCAACAATAACAGAAACCACTGCCTCCTCGACGATATTAGAGGTTCCTACACCACAGGTAGGAAGACTACAATATTATATAAATAATTGGCAAAGATTGACTAATGAACCTGTCATACTCAATTGGGTTAGGGGATATTCAATTCCATTTGAACACATACCTACACAAATTAATTTTTCCTTAAATAATAATTTTTCATTAACTGAGTTAAGTCAATTAAAAATAGAAATTAATAAGTTGTTGTCTATACAGGCTATAGAGACTTGTGAACCAGTGCATGACCAATTTTGTTCACCAATATTTTTAGTTAGAAAACCAAATGGGGACTTTAGATTTATTTTAAATCTAAAGGAACTCAATAAATTTGTTAAAATGGATCATTTCAAATTAGAGGATTATCGTACAGTATTAAAATTCATTAACAAAGATTATTTGGCAACAATTGATATTAAGGATGCATATTACATGATAAGTATTAAGTTAGATCATAGGAAATACCTACGTTTTTATTTTAACAACAAACTCTATCAGTTTAATGGAGTACATTAAACTGATAGAGTTTGTTGTTAAAATTCGGGTTAAGAGAAGATGTGTTACGCCTGGTTCAATATTTAGATGACTATATACTTATTTGTAGTAATTACAATGAATGTGTTGAAAAGATACAGTTAACTCTAAAATTATTTACTAATTTAGGATTTATAGTCAATATTAATAAGTGTAATCTCACCCCCTCACACCAGTGCAAATTCTTAGGACTAGTTTTCAATACAGAAAACATGTCTATTTCTATAACAAGAGAAAAAAGAGAAAATTGCCTTCGCTTGATCAAAAAATTAAGTAGGTACAGAATACATACAGAAACCATTATTTTCTATAAGATTTTTAGCTCAGGTATTAGGAACACTAGTATCTGTTTGTCCAGCAATTAAATATGGTATGTTATATACAAAACTGCTTGAGCGTCATAAATACTTATCACTTTTAAAATATAATAATAACTATGAGGCACAAATTTCACTACCTAACCATTGCAAACAGGATTTGAAATGGTGGGCTGAAAAAGTTAAATATTCTACAAGCCCAATAAGAAAGAGTAATTTTGTTTTAGAAATACACACTGTTGCTCCCAACACGGGTTGGGGTGCCTCATGTGCTGGACAGACAACTAGTGGGCCCAGGACAGAACAAGAATCAAAATTACATATCAATACTTTAGAATTAAAAGCTGCTTTCTTCGGGCTAAAGAGTTTCACAAAGAATCTAAAAAATATTTAAATATTGTTACGAATAGATAATACTACTGCAATAGCTTATATAAACAGGCTAGGTGGTATACAATACCCCCACTTGTATGATATTGCTAGGCAAATTTGGCAATGGTGTGAAGATAGTAACCTCTGGATTTTTGCATCATATATTAACACTAAAGATAATGTCCCTGCTGATTTTCACAAATAGTCTGACTAGGTAAGTCCAACTTCGACCGATAGGTCAATCGACGGATTCAACTCGGCTGGGTAGCGTTCGGGAAATTACGACACATCTTCTCGTCAGGTATACTTCAATCTCTGAAAACTAAAGTGTACAACCAGTGCGTGTTGCCAGTGATAACTTACGGATAAGAGACGTGGTCCTTCACTGCTGGCCCTATGAGGACGCTCAAGGTCGCTCAGCGAGCTATGGAGAGGGCTATGCTCTGATTTTCTCTGCGTAATAGACTCAGAAATGAGGATATCCGCAGTGAAACTAGAGTGACTGACATAGCCCAACGGATTTGTAAGCTGAAGTGGCAATGGGCCGGCCATATAGCTCGAAGAACCGATAACCGACGGGGAAGAAAGGTTCTCGAGTGGCAGTCTTATACCGGTAGGTGTAGTGTAGGGCGACCTCCCACTAGATGGAGTGACGACCTGGTAAGACATGCAGGAAGTCGGTGGATGCAGGTGGCTTAGGACCGTGCTTTGTGGCGTTACTAGGGGGAGGCCTATGTTCAGCAGTGGACTTGTGAAGGGCTGTAATGATGATGATGATGATGATGATGTCTTATGGAAGCCTGAACTCCATAAGATCAGCCTTGTCGTTATTGATAGGTTCTCATATTGGAATAAATGATCAAATAAAGAGATTATTTAAAGGGTTCTATAGGTTGAGACCAAATAATCCCAAATATCAATTCACTTGGAATCTATCAGAAGTGTTCAATTACCTTGAGCTTCATCAGATGGATACAAAGGATGTAAAATTCCAAGCAAAGAAAACAGCAATGCTGTTTGCTCTAGCAACAGGACAAAGAGCACAAACCTTAGCATCAGTGGAAATTGACAAAATAAAAATAGAGAGTGACAAAATTTGTATTACAATCTCCAAATTGTTAAAGACATCAGGCTCCTACAGACAGCAGCCATTGCTTGTATTACCTTTTTTGATTTAAAACCTACTGTTTGTCCCGCTAGAGCATTGATTAATTATTTGAAGTTAACTGAACAATAAGAGGCAACATAAAAAAATTATTTATTTCATTTAAGAAACCCTATAGAGGGGTATCAGTAAGTACAATCAGCAGATGGATAAAAGACATTTTAAAAGAAAGTAGTATAGATGTGAACATTTTTTCTGCTCATAGCACAAGGCATGCTTCTACTTCAGCAGCATTCCATAAGGGTGTATCAATAGATATTATTAGAAAATCAGCTGTTGGACTGAAAATTCAATTTGTTTTGCTAGATTCTATAATCGTCCTATTTTGGACAATAAGGACACAATTTATGCTAATGCTGTTTTTAGAAATATTAATATTGATGACTAATTGTAATAATAATAATTATTAATAAGAAAACTTCTTAACCCTTATTGTTACAATTTAATTATAATTAAAGTCTGATTCTGTTCTGAGACTTTGAACATCTAACATATAGTATTATTTCCATCATCGAGGAGAGACAACAAGGCTATAATTGAACAATCAAACGAGCTTACCTGTAAGCGAAGTTCGATTGAGATTATACCTTGTTGTCTCTCCGAAGACGATGAAACCCACCCATCCCCTATGAGACCAGGCTCAGTCCCAAATAGAATCAGACTTATGCTTTAAACTAAAATGAGTTGACAGATTGAGGCGCGAATGAGGTGCAACTAGAGGATGAGATAAGAAGCGATACTAACATATAGTATTATTTCCATCGTCTTCGGAGAGACAACAAGGTATAATTCCAATCGAACTTCGCTTACAGGTAAGCTCGTATGATTGTTCAATTATAGACTATAATAACATAACGCCAGTGTTGAAGCAAGAGGTAGTTACTAGGTTTCTCACGCATGATTTCTGGATCTTGACAACAGCGACACCTACCGCATCCAATCTAAACCATTCTCGAATCAACTTAATCTCACAAAAAATTCATAAAATTCGGTTTAGCTTTTTAGGAGGAGTTCAGTTATATACATACGGACGGAAGAATTATATATAAAGATTAGTTATTTCTAACAATTAGAAATTAGGAGGCTAAAATTTAATGAACTAATTCATTTCAAAGAAAAAAAAACTCTGAGAAAAATTAGACTTTGTAAATAATTGTTAATTAGAAAAGATTTTTTGAAACTGTTTATTTAGTGTAAACATTTTTTCTTAGGAGTAAATTTGTTGTTTTAATTCGATTCTCTTTCCTTTTCATTCCTTTTTTCATAAAAGTCTTATATTATTGTTTCCGATTGATAAAACATTATTGTGCTAACTGAAAATGTATTTATTAATTTATTTATTTATAACAGACCGCAGTCTTTTATGCCAATTTTAACATTACAGACACAAAGCTAAAATATCTAGGTATAACCTCGTTATTTTGTATTATATTGTACTATTGTAACTATTATTATATTGTACAATTTTTAATAATTATTAAATTTTTTTCTTTAATCTCTCAAACCCCAAGCGATTGCATACGACCGTGGCCATATTTCGTCAAATCCCTAGCGGTCTCATGAGACCGCACCCACCCACAGCACTTTAACCCATAAAAACTTATATTTACAGACTACTTTTCTATGAAGAAGTTTGGCATTATATGCTCAATGTAAAATTTCCTATCCTCTAATGCAATAAAAAGTAGTTAGTTTATGGTTTTTTATTAATAATCTACGTTAATTTCGTATGCCTATTTCGTGTGGCATACACGAAATAGGCATAGATATATAGATATATGATACATAGATTGTGTGTTGATTTTTGGATTTATTAGTCTAGTGTTTTATTAGTGTTTAGTATAGTGTTTTATTACAAAATTGTTATAAAAGTTTTTGTGTGAGTATGATTTATCTTTTTACGTAAATAATTTCGAGTAATATATAGAAAAAATTGTGATATTCAAGATGTCGTTCTGTGCTGGGTACATACATTTTTAACTCTGTTTTTAACTACGTACTTTTTTATGCATGGGATCCATGATATGTTCTCTTTCAAATCTTTTAGGGTTTTATTCATTCCTCCCGATTTCTCAATGTGGAATTGAATAATCCTGTTTCTTATTTTATTCTTGTAACCCGACCTCCGCCAGAGTTGACTGCTTACCGCGTACTCACGGACTACTAAGTTAATAGACGCCGATTTCTACTGAGCTACGGCTACACGACAACGTCTGGTACGGTCCGATCATCATGCAAACTTAAATACTCTCTTCAATATCAGAACTAATTTGCTCAACTTCAATTTCGTCAGGTACATTTAGATTTTCCGGCACTTTTCAACCTATCGTGTACTTGTAAATACGTACTACCGTTATTTGTAAATACGGTTAGAGTTAAGGGCTTTTAGGTTATAACAATCACCGTCGAGAACCTCCATGACCTCAAACGGTCCTTTGAATTTTGGATCTAATTTTGTTTGTTTACGTTCCTCGTTCAAATCAAAACAAAGTCACCTACTGAAAATTTATTAAGCCTCGCCTTTGTATTATGAAAACTATTTTTAATAAGATGCTGCACTCTCTATATTCCGTAACACATCGTACTTCACGGTACTTAAGTCAACCTCGAGTTCTACATGATCTGCTGCCATCAGTGATAGAGGCCGTGCAACTTTGCCTATTAACAACTCTAAGGGACTAGCTTTTGTCATTCAGTTATTCATGCAGTTAATCGCGAGTTGGACCATGCCTAATGAATCCTACCAAGAACGGTCTTTTGTCTCTACGGTCGTTAACATAGATTTTTATCATATTTTGCATACTTTTCAATGTTCTGTGTCGCGTGCTCTCTAATCTCATCCAAATTATCAGTCACATTATCAATATCATTGGTCACTTAAAATATCATGTTTTAGACAACTATCAGGTACAATATGAAATAATATCTCAAATCGTTAATCATAATTCATTTTAACTTTAGATAAACTTTGTAGGGTACTTTGTACACTAAAATGACCAATTCCGGTTAAATTGACAAAATTATTTACTCGCTTGCCGCCAAGCCTTGACGCAATACAATCTTTGATGAGAGAGCATTCGTCACCAGAATCATAATAAAATGGGTACGACTCACCAGTATTCATCAGCACACCGCTGGGATTTCTGACATAGCAAATACATTGCTACATCATAACACTGAGAACGCAGGCTACCTAGCTAAACGCGCTTCAGTGAACGGTTCCGCTGCATTCCCGTCAGCGAGACGCTGCGTCACACCAGCGCCACACCAGCGAAAGCGAGCCGCTGCGTTTGTACCAGCGAGCTGTCTCGGCTTCAAAACTGTAGATATAAGCACCAAGTCTGCATACCTTCCAGCGGCTGTTGACATAGGCACAAAGTTAGCGTCAATTAGTACCTGAAATCATTTTCATATTGGATTTCAATCAAAGTAGTTTTAATGTAAAATTTTAAGTACGCAACAGTCGAAGCAAGAGTTTACTCAAGTACCTCCAACACCTGTCTCACAAAGTTGGTATCCAAAGTAATTTAAGATTGGAATAGATGTAAAAAGTTCTAGGTGCATGTAACAATTACATAAATGATCTGATTTCAAAAATAAAAATTAAAAGAAATGAAGATAAATGTATTGCAAACCATAGAATTCCGGACTTCTAAAGTTCACCACACATTGTTATAAGAAACGGCAACTGTGTGACTTGGCATTCATGAACCATTGCACACATTATAAAAGGAAGCTGCATTCAGAGATGTAGGCCAGGCTGTACGTCAGCAGCAGACTGCAACGCACCCAGTGCGGCCTATGCACAGCGCTGCCACACATAGAACGTCAAGTACCACGTGACACGGTGAAACAGAGCATACGTCATAGGTAGCTGCCAAGAGGCAAGCCCCCGTGGCTATTTGAAACAAATTAGCACTCATGAAGAACGCTGCTCACGTATCTGGTGTCCATTCTACCCGTCACAAAACCATCTGTGTTCGGAAACCGCCCGAGCCGTTCCGACGCAAGATCTACCGTGAAGCAGCAGGTTGCAGCGATGTAGTCTCAATTTTACCAGGGCTCGGCCGCACCTGACCATGTCAAAATTGCCGTCGATTATTTGAGGTAAACTGTAACACTTACAGTTTACACAATATTAGAATACAAAATGGCTACTTATCTTCTTTCAATTCATAGCACGTTAAAGTTGAACATTAATTTTTTTGTACATCGCCTAAACATTTTAACTTTAAATTTTATCACAAGTAAATCATATTCTGCATGATTTATCAACCAAGGATAGTTTAAAATTACAATTGTGACACAAATTCTTAAATTCACAATGTAATTGTGAATTTAAGAATTTTTAAAATGTGTTGCGGTCATACTAACACTAAATCCTAGCAACAATATTTCACGACTCAACATTATATCACTTTGCAAAAGGCATTGGGCAAAAAATGTAATAATAGTTCAATTAAATTGTTATCAATAGCACCAACGCAAGCAACCATAACAGTGCTAAGTACACTCGTCTGACTGATGCATTTTAAGGTTAAGACATTTTGTTCACGTTTACCACTTAATTTACGTGATACACTGTGAGTGAGCACTCGGTACCGGAATCGTAGTGAAATGAAAATGACTGACCTTAATGATACAAGGTACCTGCCGGGGAATCGACGAGGCACACGTCTATCCGTCGCTCGCTGCGCGGCGCCTCGTTGCTACCACCACCATTAGGGCACCGGATAGAAATGTGGACTTGCTTTTCACAATTGAAACAGACAATGGGGCAGAAAGTGGAAAAGGCACTACGCCTTGTTGCAGGGGAACGTTATGGCTTACTCGGTGCTTCGGTCAGGGCCTTCATATTCGAATTTTGCTTTTGGAATAACAACCGTCACTTGTCGCCATTTTTTTCACGTGGTGTGACCTCAGTGCGACCTCCGTTTGTATGCTCGGATCCCACTTCAGATTTCGGTTGATAAGGTTGATCAGCATGGGGGTCTTCCTCAGAAAACATAATGTGTGGGGGCAATAGGGATTACGAGCAACAAACAAAGTAATTCAGATCACGTAACTAATTTAATTGGTACAAAACACGACGAGTCGTGTGACGGTTCCTAGCACGGTGTGACTCGCTCGATCGCTAGCACCGAAGTGCCCTGCCGGCCCGCGCGATCCTCCCAGATAGACTCCGTCGAAGGGTTGGGTCACAACACTTGCGCCTCGTTGTCAAGTCAGCATTCCTACTTCTCCGACATATATCGACACACACACATATATATATATATATATATATATATATATATATATATCTACCGAAATTTACATATTAACTAATATTATAAATTATTATTAAATTATGAATCATAACAGCTCAGGGAATTAACGGTCGCCTGAAATTTCACAGCAAATCTAATGCAATTGCAACAGGCATCAATTAAAATATCAATTGCAAAATAAGTTAAATAAAACTATATTTACGGATATTATCGCGTTTAATTAACTATTTTAATGTATAATATATATATGCACACACATATATATATATATATATATATATATATATATATATATATATATATATATATATATATATATATATATATATATATATATATATATACACATCCCGAAACTTATTGCACGACGTCCAATATACGGACGTCAAATAGGAAACTTAGCGCAATGTTCGCAAATTGTCATGCTGATCACAGAAATGTCAAAATCTAAAAAAAATTGGACGTAATTTTTCTTCTAATCTTGATGTACTGAATATTTACGTAGTTCCGCTAATTTTCGTTGCAAAAATAAAAGCGTTGCTGTCGATTTGTGAATACTTTCATTTATGGCCGTATTTGACTTCCGCACAAAATTAGGAGATGCGACGTTGCCGTTCCGTCACTGTTGCCAACGTGTTACTTGTATTTGGTGATATATAGTTATGACTGCCTCGTTGGTCTAGTGGTTGTAGTAGTGCGACTGCTGACCGTGAGGTCCTGGGTTTGAAACCCGGGTCGGGCCAAAAAATCAATTATTGAGTTTTTCTGTCAAGAAATTTTCTATAGCTGCCCGGAGTCAGGAAGTTGGCGTTGTATCACCCCCGTGCCTCGGAAAGCACGTAAAGCCATTGGTCCTGCGCCTGATCTCTCTCCAGTCGTGTCGGTTTACCGTCCCATTGGATTATGAGAATGAGGGAATAGAGAGTGCACCTGTACTTGCGCATACATTTTGTCACTATAATTCTGTCCTGCGCCGATGGCTAGTCTCCATTGAGGCAGGCCGCCGTGACCGTAATTTGGTCTGCAGGACATTATTATATGGTTTATACTGCGCTCGGTAGTAGTAATTTTACTTTTAAACTTGTTTTCTTAACCTTACATTTACCTACACATACTATGGACGTCCGAATATCCTAAAACTTTCATATTGAATGATATTTGACACCCGTATTTTTTAATTTAGTTATATTTTTATAAATGTAGATGCGGACGTCAGCTTATCGGTTTATTTCATGCTGCACTATATTTTAACATTTTACATTTGGTACTAATCTGCCTAAAAGAACTCTTGTTAGATATTTCGTAAGCAACCCATAATTCCGTTTGAGTATAATTTACTTTCTGATTGAGTACAGGAAGATGAACTCAACTGTAGATATTGACAGGTTTCATAGAAATTTGTTTTATTATATTGTAACTAATAACCTCTGACTAATAACCTAATATGGTCTGGCGAAGAAACTCATTTTATTATAAGGTTTTACTGCATTAACTGCCAATAGGTTGTTAATTTCTACAATAGACCGTGGCATATTGTTGCTGACATAACTCCGAATATATAATTTATTTACTTGATCGTGTTGAGTTTTGGTGCTCTCACTGCATCTTAAGGATGAGTGCGACTATTGTATCTAATCTGTACCAAATTACTCTCTACTTAACTAGATTAATTTTTGTGAAAGGCTATTTTTGTTAAATTATGATATTATGTTTGATTTTGCAGTTAGTTGAAATACAAATTAATTTTTCACATACGTTTTCTAAGCTTCTAAGCATTTTATTATCTCTAGAACGAAACATTTTATAAAACATCAAAGTGACTATTTTACACCGCATGCCTACACTAAAATACGGATAAAACAATAGCGAAAAATGTCATTAAAGCAATGATCATTAATGTGTGTCTTATACACAAGGAATTAAAATATAAATATATTCATGGTTATATGAACGTCAAATATCGTGCGGTATTAAACTTTACCGATAATCTGACGTCCATATATAGAAATATAACAAAATTCAAAAATATGGACGTCAAATATCATTCAGTATGAATGTTTTAGGATTTTCGGACGTCCATATTATTATGTGTGCACAGGTAATAATTTAAAGTTGAAATTTTGGCGCACACAGTGCCCCAAAAACCGCTACAAACGGCAATATTTATCAAAAAAGAAATAAGAAAGGTTTTCTAAGCGTTTTATCGTTTCTAGAATGGAGCATTTTATGAAACACCAAAGTAACTATTTCATACCGCATGGGCTAAATATATATAATACACTAAAATAAAAATAAAATAAATAGCGAAAATGCCATTAAAGTAACGATCATTAATGTGTGTCTTATACACAAGAAATTAAAATATAAATATATTCATGGTTATATGGACGTCAAATATCGTGCGGTATGAAACTTTACCGATAATCTGACGTCCACATAGAAATATAACAAAATTCAAAAATATGGACGTCAAATATCATTCAGTATGAATGTTTTAGGATATTCGGACGTCGGATGTAGCTAAATCTAAGCACACGAAATTAAATTGGAAAGTAAAATTATCTACTAGCACTGAGTACAGTATAAACCGACAAAAAATACCAAAATATACCTTGAGCACGAAATAAATAATCAACATAAATAAATAGTAAAATTCAATAGTAAATATAGTTTTATTCAATTTTTGACTTTGTTAAATGTAACAGCCTTAGTACCTACTTTAATTGTTAAGCATTATCTTGTTTTCATTTCCTTCGTTAAAAGAACTTTTCATCGTTTAGTTGTGGATTAGATAACTTATTATGGCTGTGGTTAGTGAAAAGAGAGTCAGAGAGAGAGAGAGAGAGAACAACTAAAAAATTATTTCTTAAATTGGCGTGGTTTTATGAATAATGTCAATGTATGAAATAGCACATGTTTATCGATAAAATAAGTCACAGTACACGATTGTTAACTAGTACGACTATCATTCACAACGATGTTTATTAATATTTATTTGAGTAAAACCAGAAATAAATTAAACAAAGCGGTTACATTATGTTGGCAACAAGGTTCTCATACTGAACTAATTTGAACAAAATGATCTGGGTGACATTATGTAAGTAAAAGAGATCGTATTACATTGTTCCGAAATTTACATATTAACTAATGTTATATATTATTATTAAACTATGAATCATGACAGCTCAGGGAATGAACGGTCGCCTGAAATTTCACAGCAAATCGCAACAGGCATCAATTAAAATATCAATTGCAAAATAAGTTGAATAAAACTATATTTACGGATTTTATCGCGTTTATTTTTTTTTATAGAAGAGGGGTCAAACGAGCATGCAGGTCACCTGATGTTAAGTGACTACCGCCGCTCATAAACAACTGCAACACCATGGGGAATTGCAGGTGCGTTGCCGGCCTTTTATAAAGGAGTAAGCTCTTTTCTTAAAGGTCTCTATGTCGTACCGGTCCGGAAAAATCGCTGATGGTAAACTATTCTACAGAGAGGTCGTACGCGGAAGAAAACTCCTAGTGAAACGTACAGTGGTGAACCGCCAAGCATCTAGATGGTGTGGATGGTATCGAGAGGTTTTCCGCGTAGTGCATTCATGAATTTGGCGGCTGTGATTAATCCAAACAATTCGTCAGAGCACTCCCCGTGGTATACGCGAAAGAATCTGCAAAGGGATGCAACATCTCTAACCAGTGAATCGAGTCGATTAGAAAGCACTCGATCGTTGACGATTCGAGCCGCTCTGCGCTGGATGCGGTCAAGTGGAAGGAGCTGACATGGGAGCCCCAGCCCAGAGATGGGAACATTATTCCATAAGTGGCCGAACTTGCACCTTGTAAAGTTGCAGGCGGTGTGCCGGAATGAAATACTGTCCGGCTCTGTTGAGCACGCCAATCTTTTTAGAGGCCAATTTGGGCCTTCTCTTCCAAGTGACTACGAAACTGCACGTCACGTCACAGACTAAGATGTTTGACGTCACAGTTAGCTCGGCTAACTTATGTTTTGGAATATTAATTTTCGGTCCCATCTATGCAGAACGAGCTTACAGTGTCCTGAAGCCTTGCAGTGGTATGCTTGGGCTTGGGTGCTAGTTTACTGATTAGCGTTATGTTGTCATCGCAATCGAATCTTTTTCGTCATCCTGTATGCATTTAAAAAACAAGTAATTATGTCAGATGAGTACCGTTGTGGTAGCAACGCGGCACAAGCGGCACGCAATATCAACGGCATTTACGGAGCAAATACTACAAACGAACGCACTACCTGTTATTGGTTTGCAGGTGTCTGATGTCTGTCTGGAGGAGGTCTAATGATCTCGTCGGCCAGCTCACAGGTCCACCGCGACCTATCCGCCTATCACCAAATTGTCTGTCCGGATAAGCGCACACAGATCGTTCGTAATGTTTTTTATTATTCTTTTATTTAAAAAAAAAGAATATTAACAATGCTATAAACATTACTAATATTCCCCTCAACCACTCGTGATAAGCTTAATGTGCTATGTGATGGTAATTGTAAAATTAAATAAAGTGAGTACTGGCCAGCACACCATGTTTGATTGATGCACGTCACACGTTGTTATACTTGATAGAGCCATGCTGCAGTTATATTAGTGGTATAGTTGTAGCACGAATGGGTCGGCTCGACCGGGGAAGGACCACGCTCTCACAGAATATCGGCGTCAAATAGTAGCTTAGGGCTGCTGTGTGTCGTGTGGTGAGTGTAGAGAACCGGAGACCCTTTTTACTGGAAACGAGGCATTCCATCTTAGTACTTACGGTTGACAACGAATCTGCATTTTGATTCGTAATTGATGAAGCTGTAGATGTCTATGGGCCGCAGTAACCACTTACCATCAGGTGGACGGTGTGCTCGTTTGTCACCCTATGCTGGAAATACATTCCTTGCAAATGGCTCAAAGAAACGTTTTCAATATTGTGTCTGTGACGGAACGTATCATTTGCAGATACGTTACTTCCGTTAATCAACTTTCGACCCATATTAGACCAATGATCTGGTTGTTAATGATTACCACTCAAATTTAAACACAGAAACGATAACTACGAATAGTCATAGTCCTCATGTCTTAGATGATATTCATCGAATTGAATCGAATCGAATTGACCATATTGTTATTAAAAATATTTTGCATTTTAAATAAATAGATTGACTGGGGCCATCGCATGAAAACCCAATGTATCTCATAAGTAAAACATATTATATTAAATAAGATTGTTTAGTGCGATTGTCAAGTCAATCTATTTATTTAAAACATAAAAGATTTTTAATATTGATATTATGGTCAAAATAAGCTGTTGTTAGGATCTTTAAGTATAGAATGAATAAATAAACCGACTTGACATGACAATTGACATGTAATACCATAGATCACACAATTTTTTACGGTAGTAGAACGTAGCGAGACTTGTTTTTTTACAAGTTATGTTTTTTATGCCATCTCATTTTTTTGTAGATAGTCCTACTTTTTTCCTTTCCGGTACCTTCTACTTCTTGAATACCAACAACGTACCTACCTATACCTATTATTCGATTATATTATACAGGTACACTGATTACGAAGACGTTGAGACGAAACAATTAAAAATATTATACTACGCTCTAATATTATAATATCGCCTGAGATATAGTATTATGTTTTGGGAAAATAGTTATGCCTGCAACGTAAAATAAGTGTTCATTCTACAAAAAAGTGTAATTAGAATGTCTTGAATACACCATAGACAATCACGTAGAGAACATTTTATAAATTTGAAAACCCTCACTGTGCCCTCTTTACTCACTGAACTTGTCCAACATCCGAACAGATATGAAACTGATGATGGAATGGCAAGAAGATACCACACGAGACGTAAAGATATACCCTATTTCTTTAAAACAAAATTACAGGTTGTTAAGCATTACGTTCGAAATCAACCTAATGTCCTAAATACCATAAATAATGTTAACATATTTAATCCAAGTTAAAATCTTTTTTTATTAGTAAAATGTTTCTATACAGTGAACGATTATATTGAGTTTGGTAAAGAGTAATATTGCAGCATTATTTAATTACTAACTAATTTTCTAGACATTAGTTTAATAAACATGAATAATGTTAATTAATTTTATTTAATAGTACCTGGATGGCCGAGCTTTGCTCAGTATTTTTTTTCGAAATCGTGTGTTTTGGAAACGACATTTAGATAAAAATTACAAACTGATGAAATATGAAGAATATTTTTTGATTTTACCGACATAACAGAAAAAACTGAAATGGTTATTTGAATAAAAAAACCATGAAAGCAATTAGTTTAATTTAAATTTTCGTGTTTAAAAAAAATACTAAAAAAATGCTTGAAATAATGGTTTTTCTCACAAAAGAAGTGAACTTGAAAAAAAAATAGGAAAAATTCGGACCGAAGACAGGACTCGAACCAGGGTACTACGATTTCAGGAACACCCGATATCCCATTTGAGCTATTATAATCATTAAAGTTGTGCCAAAATTTACCTTCATATATTGTAGCAATTTTTCAATGCCTGAAAACACGGCCAAAACAACATTTTCTAAAAATGAATCGTTGGAGTTTCCGAGATTCCGATAATATATATATATATATATATACATATACATAACATAAACACTCACGCCTGTCACCCAGAGGGGTAGGCAGAGACTACAGACTTCCATTTGGCACGATCCTGACACACCTCTCTCGCCTCCTTCACATCCATACACCTCCGCATACATGCTCGTCGGTTAAGGGTACTCCTAATTTGGCCCGTTTTCAATAAATCGCCAATTTGGTCGATAAATTTTCGCCTAGGACGTCCCTTTCCGACTCTGCCATTCACTTCTGCAACATAAATTTTCTTTGTCACTCTTTCCTCATTCATTCTTTCCACATGACCAAACCACCGAAGCATTCCTTTCTTAATCCTGGTCACAACATCATCTTGCAAACCACACTCTTCTCTTATTACACAATTTCTTACCCTGTCATTAAGATTCAGCCCTAACATACTCCTTAACGACCGCATTTCTACTGCGTTCATTCTACTCTCGTGCTTCTTCTGCCACACCCAACTTTCACTACCATATGTTAAAGTAGGGACCAACACAGCATTGTGAATTGCCATACGTGCCTTTTTCGACACATTTTGACTCTTCACAATAGAGTGCAGGGCCCCATTTACTCTATTTCCCGCATTCACTCGTCGTTCTATATCCTTATCATATCTCCCATCCCTGCTAAATACGCAGCCCAAATATACAAACTCGTCTACTTGCTCGATCAACTCCCCTTCTATTCTTATTTCACAAATCGTTTTACTTTCTTCTCTTTCAAAAACCATAACCTTCGTCTTACTTGCGTTCACTTTCATACCCCTTTCTTTTAATGATCTGTTCATTAATGTAACCATCATTTGCAACTCGGCCGCCGACGACGCAAGTATAACTTGATCATCGGCGTACAAAAGGCATTTGACGGTTAACTCACCCATTCTTAATCCGCATTCTTCAACTTTCAAATTTTGCAAACAACTGTCCATAAATAGGTTGAACAGCCACGGGGAAGCTACACAGCCCTGTCTGACACCTTTATGGATGTCAAACCAGTCCGAGTAGACCCCGTTGATCCTAACACAAGCACTAGAGTCCCTATAAAGGGACTCCAATGCCCGTATCAAGCCAGCGCTCAACCCAAATGAGTTCAGTGTTTGCCATAGCACATCCCTATTCACTCTGTCATAGGCCTTTTCCAAGTCCATGAACGCACAAAAAACCTTTTGGTTTTTGGCCAAAAACTTCTCCGCGATCATGCGCATGGAAAAGACTTGATCTGTACATCCCATTCCCTTTCTAAATCCTGCTTGCACATCCCAAATTTTTACATCAGTTTCTTTCATGACCCTTTCAATCAGTACCTTAGCATACAGTTTTCCCACAATGCTAAGAAGGCTGATGCCACGGTAGTTTTTACAGTCCTGCTGCGACCCTTTTCCCGTATATACTGGGACTATCACGGCTTTGCACCAGTCTACCGGTACCCGCTTCAGTTCCCAGCATAAATTAAACAAGGTGTGCAGCAGGCCTGCCACCACTTCCTCTCCAGCCCTTAGCATTTCGAGTGAAACTCTATCATATCCGGCAGCCTTACCTGCTTTCATGCTTTTCATTGCTTTCATTATTTCACCTACACTAATCTATCTACGTCTTTCCTCTTCCTTCGGAATTTCTACTTCACTTATTACACACGTTGTCTCCTCACTCATAAACACGCTTTCAAAATATTCCTTCCATCTCTTTAAACTCAAAACTTCATCATTCAGAATATAGCCATTCTCGTCTCTTATAGCATTCATCATAGGCTGTTTTGAATGTCCCCTGGCAGTTCTTACAAGTTTCCAGAACATTTTAATATTTGCCTGGAAATTATCCGATATTCTTCTATCATTCTTATCCGTTCTTTCTTGCTTTTTTCTTTCAACTACTTCTTTTACTCTCTTATTAAGATGTCTAAAGACTGCCTTTTTTCTTTCAATATCATCATTCGTACCGCTAGAATTACCAGCCTTTGTTGCTAGTAAATCTAGCCATGCTCTCTTCTTTGCTTCAACTTCCATACGTACCTCATCATCCCACCATAACGTATTATTTTTCCTTTCATTCTTTCTCTTACTAACACCACATACTTCGGTAGCTGCATCCACTAAACCTTTCTTTACATTTTGCCATACATTCTCCAAGTCTAACTCCTTCATACATAATTCATCCAAACCACTTATATTTTCTTTCAGTCTACATTTGAACTTCTTTTTCTCACCTTCATCTTGTAACCTTTCTGTTCTAATACGCTGTAACGCAGTGGTAGACACAGATGACCGATGGCGCCAACGCCTGAATAGACCATTAATTCGGCATAGAACCAAATAATGATCCGTTCCTACGTTAGAACCCCGGTAAACCCTTGTATCTACAACTGCGCCCCTCAATCTTTCATCCACAATTATTAAATCTATCATGCTTCTATCGTCACCTCTTTCCCAAGTATACATGTGAATCCTCTTGTGGCGAAAGCAAGTGTTCGTCACAAAAAGATTCTTTTCCATACATACGGTGAGGAGACTTTCACCATTCTCATTTATACTTTCATCACCAAACGTTCCCAATATCCTTTCATAACCAAGCCTCCTCACCCCAACCCTTCCATTAAAATCTCCTAGCATAATAATATTTTCATTTCCCTTACACTCCATTAACACCATCCTTACCATTTCCCAAAACTGCTCTCGGATATAAGTGGGCTTAGACATGTCTGGGGCGTAGACCCCTAACACAAACAACTTCTTTAAGCCCACTTTCATTCGTATCCACAGCAGTCTTGGGCTTACACATTCATACTCTTTCACACATTGGCCCATTCTTTCTGAAAGGATGATACCTACTCCCTGGCATGCCCGCTCGATCTCGTCTACACCAGACCAGTATGCGGTATACATGCCATGTGTAGTGACATCCTTTCCCTTCCTTTTCGTCTCATTTACACATAACACATCTATTCCTCTATCATTCATCATATCGCATACTTCATCCATTTTATCATTCATTGCCCCACATACATTCAACGTAGCCAGACGGACCTCTGCAATCCACTTTTCGCCTCTCCGGGAGACAGAACGTGACGGGTGGCGAACCTCGTCGCCGGTTTTCCTCCCGGAGATTCTTGGCACCCCTGCCCCATTAAAGGGGCGCCGGGAACTCGGGGCCATTTCTATTATATTGTTCCTCATGGTGCGGATAAAGGGTGGTATATTTTACGCCTCTACCAGGGCGTGGAGCCGAGTCTGTGCTATCGGCTTGTCGCTCATTTAGCACCACCCGGGGGACACGTGTAGGGTGGGCCTAGGAATAGGTGGTCAGAGCCTACGGACGCGAGCGACTTATCCCCCTATATATATATATGTATATATATATATATATATATATATATATATATATATATATATATATATATAAAATTATATATAAAATATCATATAATAGATTAAATGAAAATAGTACGAGAAAGGTAATTTATTAACAATTTATCTAATAGCGTTCTAAATAATACGATTTAACAAGACTTTTGAAAGAGTGAAGAGATTTAGCACGACGAATATGGAGAGGTAAGGAGGTCCACAATCGCACAGCAGTTACGGTGAAGGATTTCTCGAAAAAGGAAGAAGAGTGCAAAGGTGTAGAGAGGGAAAGATTGACGGAGGATCAAAGGAAGCGATTATGGGTAAGAGAAAGATACTGGAAACGGTTTTTTAAATAAAGAGGAGTAGAAGGATTAAACAGCACGCTATACAACGCGGAGAGAATGTGAGTATTCCTGCGAAGGCGGATCGGGAGCCATTTGAGCTGTTTGCGAAATTCGGATATATGATCATATTTGCGAAGCCCAAATACTCGTATAAATCTAATGCATAAATTTTGAATGTGCTCAAGCTTATTAAGCTGCTTCTCGGTATGTCAAGATAGCAAATATCAGCATAGTCAAGCATATCAGAAGTAGAGACTGGGCGATCGTAACTTTAGTTGCTGTGAGAAGAAAATTACGTAATCTACGTAAATAGCTTAACGCAGTAAACATTTTTCTACTGACCTCATTAACCTGTGAGGTCCAAGACATACAGGAGTCAAGATCCAACCCCAGATTGTTAACCTAGTTACTGTAAGGGATTAGAGTGCAGTCTAGTATAATAGGGGGTAGCGAAGACCAGTCGATTTTACCAATTAATCTAGAACTACCGATGACAATGACCTGAGTTTTCTTAGGATTAATCGTTAAACCATGACATTTACTCCAGTTCGAAATACAAGTCAGATCAGCATTAATAGTGTTAACTGATTTAGACAGATCTTCAAGAGAGGACTGAGTATAGATTTGGATATCATTAGCATACAAGTGGTAGGAAGTATGACTAATAGAGTTAATTAAAAATGCAAACAGGAGAGGAGACAACACGCCACCTTGTAGTTCACCAGCAGCGGTAGTAGTCCAGGTGGAAAAAACCTCTTGAACCTGAATTCGCTGGCGGCGCCCAAACAAGTAACTTCGAAACCAGTCAACTAAAATTGGAGATATGTTGAGAGAGCGCAGGATGCCTAACAAGATATCAAAATCTACAGTATTTCCGGGACGGAAACCGGATTACAAGGGATTTAAAAGATTTTGTTTTAAGAGATAGGTCTATAATCAGAAAAGCTAGAGGGATTCGACTTTTTTGGAAGAGGAACTACAAACGCGTCTTTCCAAGCTGAGGGGAAAACAGCGAATTATTCAGGATAGAAGTGATTATAGGTAAAATATATATATATATATATATATATATATATATATATATATATATATATATATATATATATATATATATATTAACATCAATGGCGAGTAGTACATCACTCACCTTCGATTTGCCGACGATATAGTCCTTATGGCAGAATCGCTGGAGGACCTTAGCACTATATATATACACACAAGAATTGCTCGCTTAAAGGTATTGGATTTTATGTTACAATTAAGTTTTTGGAATAAATGACTAATGACTGATGACTAATATACGGAGACAAACGATCACACAGTCCACCTGATGGTAAATGGTTGCCGTGGTTATCACACCTATCCTCGATTACGAATCGAAATGCAGATGCGTCGTCACCCCTAAGGACTAAGATGGAATGCCTCATTTCTAGTTATAAGGGTCTCTGGTTCTCTACACTCACCATACGAAACACAGCACCTTTAATCTACTATTTGATGCTGGTATTCTGTGACAATGTCAGCCAGTCGAGCCAACTCATTCGTGCTACAACTATACTACTAATACAGCAGCATGGATCTACCGCGTATATACGTATTATAGTATAGTAAATATTTTGTAATTAAAAAAAGTCCCGCTGAGTTTCTGGTCAATTCTTCCCAGGACAGAGGCTTTTTCCAAACCAGTGGTAAAGTAAAAAACGACTTTCAATTAGAATTACATGAGATCTATATTGAATAAAAAATATAATATTCTTTTCTATTCTAAAACATTATCGTAAAATATTGATTCAAACATCAAATTAACGCCAATTTTTTGTGTTGTTTTTGTGCACTGAAACATTTTTTGTGTGAATACGTACTATAGATTGTAACTTAAATTTAAACAACTTCGTAAAATCAAAAGCCGATTTGAGGCCTGAATATTTATTATATAGGTCCCTCCTTTATTATATAGGTCCCTCGGTTCTAGTTGTCCCAATGCTCGTTTGCAAACTTCAAAAATCTTGGGAATATTTTTTTTTCTTATGTCTCAAACATGCAGTTTCCCTCGCGATGTTTTCCTTCACCGCCGAGGACGTTTTTATTGGTGCCGGTGGAGATCGAACCCACGTTGCTCGCGTACTGTGAAATTTACAGTCTCAGAATTTACATAATCTATAGTTAACGTAAACCTCAAGGCGCAACTACAGTTAAAATAGTTTACTAAAATCGTTCATGCTTTAATTAAAAATAAAATATGCTTTACTTTTTTCAGTTAGCATAGCCTTCCAAATTCTGCTAAATGAAATTTTATGGAATCATCTCTTTGCCTCTCTGTCTGCCTTGTGTAATCATATAAAATAATAATTGAATATGATTGAAATTTAACATACTTATATAATGCCGGTAACCCAATGTATTCGAAACCGTAATTTGTTGCACTGAACGGCTAGAAAGCTACAAAAAAAAATAAACAGTATTCATTCATATATTCCATTCATCTATTACATCCCATTGAACACTAATGCTGAACACAGGCCCCTCCCATAAGTTGCCTCATAGGGCGGATTTTGACACAGTTAACACGATTGGCGAAAGGAATACCAGGCGTATTGGCAACCGCATTTTTTTAAACATTTTGAAATGTTAACAGGAAGATGCTGCTGTACATGTGCTGTTTTAGTTTCCCTCTATCGTCTGTAACGACATCCACGGGATTGTATGGAGTAGTGGATTTTCTTACGCCGCCAATATTTGGCGAAACATCAATAACACTTTACAAACAAATTATAAAACATATCGTATCTTTCCGCAAACTGTACTTTACTAGAATATTTAACAAACAAGACAGAACATGAAAAATGTGTATTACTGAAAGTAAAAAAATATAATAAGAGAAACGTAGAACGTCGTTAAATATAACACAAATACAAAAAAAAAATCTAAAGAATCAGCTGATTTTTTAATTTAAAGATCTTTTAATTTTAGTTAAAGAGACGATAAAAGATGTAAATTTCCATTTTGTACAAGTTGGTAAAAAGTTCCCAGTTGGTCCAGTGATTTTTTTCCTTTTTTATTCAACCACTAGTTTCTACCCAAGTATCGACCACACAAATGCGTTCGACACATTTTATATCCCCATACTTATTTATAAATGAGAATGTATTGGTATTGATATTCTATCCCACAGTTTCATAACACATTATCTAACTGACGTTTGCACACACACACACACACACACACACACACACACACACACACACACACACACACACACACACACACACACGCGTGCACTCTTGCACGCTCGCTTTCACGCACGCACACTCGCTCACACGCACGTAAACACGCATGCCCCAAGCACTTACTATATAATTATGCACAAACTAGTACTACATTATTTTATTAAGTCAATCATTTTTATTTATTTTTTCAATCAAACTTTTAATAATATTTGAAATGAATTTTGCTTTTCAGTTTATCACATTGGCTTTAAAAAGCGGGAAAGTACAAAGTCAGGGTTGGTAGACGATTTTCAAACTTAATTTATTCTGCACCTTAATGAGGGTGTGACAGATAGCAAGCGCTTGTGATGTATTGAGTTAGTAAAATAAATAAATTTCTTCTATCAAACTTTAAAATACAAAGTAAACTTAAATTCTTTCAAATATGAAACCTATTTCCGTGTGTAAAAGTACATTCCGTTTTGTCCATTGGCGCTGTCCGGTAATATTTTTCTTTAATCTAATATTTTATACATACATAAAGACAAAGGGGTAGGCAGAGACTTCCATTTTTCATGATCCTGATACAACTCACTCGCTTCTTTTATTATTTATTTACGCATCTATTATTTAAATAAAACGCATAACAAAAACTGGTGAACAGAATTGGATTTGGGCTTTCATTATAATATTACGAAGAGATCGTGCTATCTATTATAAGAGCTAAGCAGTAGGCCTCATTGTCTCAAAATTTTATACAAAATATAACGTACAAATTTCTGAATAAAAATTTGAAGGTGCTTTCAACACCATATTATTTCTTAGTTCATTCGACATAATGCCTCACTACTACCGACTACGGCAAGTCAAGAAAAGGCGGATTCTGTTTTTCTTTACTATACATGTGTCTTCATATTTGCTGCTGATGTTTATTTTACTTATAAAATAGGGGAATAACTCATATAAATATATCATCATCATAGTAATCATCATCATCATTATAACCTTCACAAATAGGTTACTATTGTAGTAGTAAATATTAGTTATTTTTTTCTACCATTTTTGCCCAATCATCCTTTGTGAGATGGGCACATGCTTCAAAGAATATTTTTATAGCATTGGGTGACAAACGAGCACACAGTCCACCTGATGGTAAGTGGATGCTATGGTCCATAGAATCAAATGCCCATGAATCAAAATGCAAATGCGTTGTCACCCCAGAGGATTAAGATGGAATGCCTCGATTCCAGTAAAAAGGGTCTCCGGTTCTCTACACTCACCATACGAAACACAGCAGCATTACGCTACTATTTTACGCTGGTATTCTGTGAGAGCGTGGTCCTGCCCCGGTTGAGCTGACCCATTCGTGCTACAACTATAATATAGACGTAGTGTAGCTCTACCACGTTCAAAAAGTTATTATAGAAGAAACAGTCCAAAAACATAAAGCCGAGTCACAAAATAAGAAGACAAACAAAAAATCACAAAAATACGCACAGTAAGCTCTCGAAACAGAAACAGAAACTTGTTTATTCAATATAGATTATGAATAATACTTTTTGAAAGTCACTTTTTTATTTACCACTGGTTCGCAAAAAAAACCTCTGCCTTGCGAAGAACCAGCAAGAAACCCGACGGGACTAGTTTAAAAAAAGAGCTTACAATCATGCATGTTACAATTACCAACACAAAATAAATTAGAAATAGCTTGGTAGCGATCACCTTTCCCAGGAGTTATTACCATCCATAAATTCCTTAATATTAAAATAACCCTTTTATACTTATTTTTATACTGTTTTTTTTTTAAATAAACTTGTTTTATTCACGATTCATGTAATTTAAGGAATTATGAAAATTAAAATTAAATTAAACAAATAATACATTAAAAAATGAATTATTCGATTATTTGAAAATTTTTACCAATTATTTGAATATTTTGCCAATCATTCGCATCACAACGAATTTTAATCATCCAATCACTACGGTATATATACCGGTATAGCGTACATATCATTGAAACGACGTCAAGAAGAAAAAGTTAATACTGGTTATCTTTTAATATTTTGCTTTGCTTGAAAAATCCAAATTTAAATAAGTGATAAAAAACTATAGACGCTGTAATGAAATATAGATAACTTCATAATTCTTCGAATTTACGTAAAAGGATATTTTAAATCGTGTGAGTACGCTGGTGCAAAGTTATTGCGGAATGATTAATGTGAAACGTCAAAAGGTATTTCTTAGATTTGGTTGACTATAGTGCATTACAACTGGATGAATGATTTTATCCATCTAGTCCCTTTTGTTTCTCTACAATATTTATTTTGTTTCGTCGCTTTTGTAGCGAAAACCATTTATAGATTAAATATTTACTGAACCATTACCTGAATGTTGTTTTATTACTTAGGCCAATTTTTCAAGCTCCGCAAAAACAGACAAAATAACGTTTATTCGGCATATAGAAAATGAATGAATTATTCAATCGTCAGATAGGCCAGATTCACCGTTTAAATATCGGTATAAATAACGGAAAATCTCACCATCATCCTTCACAGTGAGCTACCGTCGGCAAATCTTTGTTACAGAGAGCACGAGGGATATGTGAAAACAAACACCTGGCCGCAGAGTTTCAGCACGTCAATTTTTGGTCGAAATCACTATAATTAGGTTTAGACTAGCAAGTTTACTATGACAGAGTGATCCTTCTGCTCTTGAACTATTATTTATACAGTAATCGGGGCGTTCACAAGTGCTAAGTGGGAGTTATTTCCACACATCATATCTTCAACACCTTGATCCGTTTTTGTTTACGCACGATAGTATCGACCGGGGTGAAGAAACGGTTAGCGTGGTGCGGGAGGCGGAGGCTAGCTGCGTCGTACGCGCAGCTCAAGCGGGGCAGTCGGCCGAAAGCCTTGATCGGTGAAACCGCACCAGTTGAACGTCGGGAGTTACGTAATCTCCCGGGTCGATTTAGAGGTCGCGAGTTTGATAATAACTACGGCGTCGAATTACGACGGCCTCTATTGTATTGTATTTGTCGTTAATATACGTGACAACGAAGCTTATTTCTTGAGTTTATTTGCGCGAAGCCCGGGTCGATTATACTATTGTTGGTGACTGTCATACGGTCGCACGCGGCAGGTGTTGACTCGAATGCCTAAGGCTTGTGTTAATTGTGCTCGCCATTTTGAATTTACTATTGAATAATAGAATATAGTCTAGACCGCCTCGAATTTAGTTGTCTGGTTTGAACGTGTTACGTGTGATTGAAAAACCTTTATGCCGTTAATTGCATCGACGAGTTAGTAGTTTTGTGCTACGTCAGCCTGGGATATTGAACTTTGACCAACCGTCCTTGAATTGTGCAGTGTGCCACTGTTTAACGTCGATTAACGTTAATTTGGTTGAATTTGAAGTGAATTAAATGTACAATAAAGTGATAAACTAATATAGTGAAAATAGAAGCGGAAGTTTTCCATTGGTGTACGTCCCCTTGGATGGGTCCCACACTTGGAGAGAGGCAGTGCCTTGGGATCTGCTGTCCAGGATCAGCGGGGATGTCAGGTTACACATTAAACACAATACTGCACACCACTTACATGCACATCACCTTTCACCTGACAATTGCCCTGCGGTTAACCCTACCTCCGCCAATCGGTAAGTGTTGCTTACTTCTTTGTTAGCCGTTATAATTTAATCATCCATAGGTCGTTGGATCCTCCCTTTTGTTACTCGTCTAGTTGGACTACTGTGGGCCCTAGTTCAATCGAATTTGCCAGAGTAGCACGGGGGCAGTAACAGTTTTATAATAGGCTTTTTAATAGTTTTTTTTTTAATTTATATTGGATTTTTAAAGAGATTTTAGTGTAAAATTTTATCCATTTACTAAAAAAAGGTCTCGAGCATGTCACCTCAACGCATTCTACCGTTTATACTACGGCGAAAAGAGAAGATTTCAAGTTAAATACAAGCCTAATTTCTCATTTAAATGCCTTTCAAGAACTGACCAAATAAGTTTTGAAAACTCTTGCACGATTGTACCCAGCTATAAACGATCAACAAGATGGTTCATGTGTGCGTCAAGCATGCGATGCGTCTAGCAGTCAACTTTTACGAACCGATAAAGAAAAAAAAAGCAGTAGAGCATGGTTTTGGTATTACTTTTAATATATGTGACGCAGTCTATTCTTTTACTCTATTTTTCTTTGTTGGTCTAAACTATTTCGAGTCTTTCAACTTCTTTATTTTTTATCACCCCGCAAATTCCTAGTGTCCGACTTTACACCTACTTGCAACTTGCACCTTTGAGGCTGCGTAGAGATACATATATAGCTTAAATAGGTTTAAATATATATAACACCTTACGACCAAAATATATAAATATGAAAAAAGCAACAAGAACGTTTTGCTATCGCTTTTAGCTTTTTTCCAGACTAACTAGGTGGACAGGATTATAAGAGAACATAAAGAAATGTGTGTGTTTTGGCGAAAAAAAAAGGTTATTTTTGGAAACATATAACAAATATATACTTTAAAATTAATATTACTTATCTCATAAATGTACGATAAACAGTAACTTAGTAATTATGTACATATTTCTGAAAAACCGGTAAATATTGAGCATAATTCAAATTCGACACAATATGTTTACATTAACTAAACCAAATATAAATCTTAAGCAACAATTTTATGTCGTTTAAGTTTATTAAGTTGCATGTAAGTGAGATCTAGTTAACTGACATCTGCATAATCTAAGATTGAAAGAAGAAGAGTTTCTTCTTCCACTAGATTTGTGACAGTAGCTAAGAACTTTTATGATCTTTTCAAAGAATAAGCAGCTGCTAAAAAGTTTACGACTAACTTTCTCTAACTGAGGAAGCCAATATTAAATCGATTATTGATTTGTACACCCAAGTTATTACAGTGTCACTAGTCGGGATTATATTACCATCAAATACAACTTGGATTGCTTGAGGTTACTTACCAGTAGTTAGTGGTTTAGTCGTTTTATCATCTTTCTTTTTCACAGGATTCGACTGACGTGTTCGACGTCCCAATGTCATAGTTAGTTACGACTACCTCCATATTAAAATATTTTTTTACTTTTTACTTACTCTATATCCAATAAAAGAATTTCTTCCTTTCACTTATATGCAGATAATTTTTAGAATTGTCTTTTTATTGAATAAGGATAAACGACACACAGTCCACCTGATGGTAAGTGCAAGCTGTGGCCCGCCAATCAAAATGCAGATGCGAATTCACTTAAGCACTACTTTAAGGACTTGAAGACTAAGACAAAATACCTCATTTCCATTAAGAATGAATATTTATGAATAATATTAGAAAATAACACAAGCTTGGCCGTGTAGTGGCGGTGAATGAATATCCACTAACCCATATCGTCCCGTGAGTGTCTTAAGAAGCGACTAAGGTACAGAAACCAGAAGAAAAGTAGCAGTGTCTTCTTAGTAATAACTAAGAAAAAATCACTGCGTTTGCCTACTCACCTACCAAATGTGAAAATTACGAGTATGTCAAATATCCCTATGAAACAATCAAGGGGAAGGCTTATTTTTAGCATGGACTTAATAGACTGTAATTGTAATGGTAAACACAGTCCTGTTACTCGCAAGAGTGGAAAGTGACATTCTTCCAATTCTTTTATAAAATAAAAATAATTAATTTACTTAAAAATTAATAGTGACTGGGTTTATTGTTTCAACAACCACTCTCCAAACTTAATTTACAATGCAAATATATTAAGTATAAGGAAAATTGTTCTTATAACAAAAGTTTCCATTAAAATTGAAGATTTTTTGTTAATTTATTTCTATAAATACTTTTGATTTATGTTGATTACATTACAATAATACAAATCAAAGTCATTGTAGAGTTTATTTTAAAGGTTTCTTCAAATGAAATTTCTCGATTAAGTCCTGTTGATAATGTGTATAGCATATATGTTTATTACTAAAAGGTGTTTAGAGAATTGAGATCAACGTTGATCCTTCAAATTAAAGAGCGTAACATATTCACCACGTTTTACATCAAACATTACGATTGGTTCATCCATGCAAAAAACGCTGGTAAAGCTCATATTTAATGAGGGATTCATTGTTATTGGACGCCGTACTAATTATTACACATACGTAGTATATACCAGCTGGACCGGCAGACGTTATCCTGCCCTATCTAGTTGGTTACGCGATGATTTTTATTTTCACACGCACAATTTGTATAGACTCATTTAATGTAATACGTACGTATAGCTAAATCCTCTTTGTGACTTATAAAACCACCACTACCATTATGACAATAAACTTAAGAAAAGTAAAACATAACCCTTCTTTATTACTCTTCCGTAAGTGGATAAAAAGTTGCTTAAATGTTATACGCCATCATTTAGTGCATGCATGCATGAATCGTGGAAAAATAATTTTTCTGCAGATTTATTATATGTATAGATTAAAGGACTCAATCTGAATGTTTGGGTATAAATTGTGTGGTAAGAGAAAAGTGTGGTTGGCAAGATGTTGTTGTGACCAGGAATAAGAAAAAAGTTCTTCATTGGTTTGATCATGTAGCAAGAATGAACGGGGAAAGAGTGACAAAGCAAATTTATGTTGCAGAAGTGAACGGCAGTCTCAGGAAGGGATATCCTTGAAAAAAGCTTATTAACAAATTTGGCGATACAGGGTGAGAAATTGTGTGGTAAGAGAAAAGTGTGTTTGGCGAAATGATGTTGTGATCAGGAATAAGAAAAAATTCTTCAGTGGTTTGGTCATGTAGCAAGAATGAACGGGAAAAGAGTGACAAAGCAAATTTATGTTGCAGAAGTGAACGAAAGTCTCAGGAAGGGATGTCCTTGAAGAAAGCTTATTAACCAATTTGGCGATACATCTAATGGAAATCCTGTCTCTGGGTGACAGGCGTAAGATTTTATGTAGTCATTATGTTATGCATTTTTTTGTAGGATTAAGTTGGCAAACTAGAACAAAGTTCACCTGATGTTAAGTGGTTGCTGTGGCCCATAGACATCTACATCTATCCTCGATTATGAATCAAAATGCAGATACATTGTCACCCATGCTAAGATGGAATGCCTCGTTTCCAGCAAAAAGGGTCTCCGGATCTCTATACTTACCATACGAAACACAGTAGCGTTAAGCTGCTATTTAACGCTGGTATTCTTTGAAAGCGCATTCCGTTCCCGGTCGAACCGACCCATTCGTGTTGCAATTATGCCAGTTATATATCTGCAGCATGGCTCTACCCAGTAAGAAATTATATATTATAATTTACAAAATTTAGTGTATGTAGGAGAACTCACACATTGTTATTCTGTGACCCCAGTCGGGCAGAACTATGTCTGAATATGTTCGTACGATGTCTTCTGCATAGGCTTCTTAGGCCCTGCAGGTCTCGAGCCTCGGGGTATATATACCCCATAGCCCGGATTGTCCTCACGGCCCACTACTATGGGCCGGTCCTGGGAGTCTTATATAGGCGTTGTTGGGTTATGCGGTTATTTTCTGTAGTCGTTAAAAATATCCCGTAGTCGGTTAAATTATAACAATAAGTTAGTTGTCTATTTAAAAGTCGAAGTTGGCCTCTCTGCGGCATTGTGGGATTTACTCGACTCTCTAATCTATGTAGAGAGGAGTTCTCTTGGATAAGGTCGCCCATCCGGGGGCTGAGTGTGTCGCGGCGCAGAGTTGCTTAGGTGTGGATGTGATCCGTTGCCGGCGCGGTTGAACAGGCCGGGTGCCAGCCGGTCCACAAATTCTTGAATGGTTTACGTGTTCAGATTGGCCGTTATAACGTCATTCTGGACGCAGCGACCTGTTCCGACAATTGTTTATAGTGTTAAGTTCTAGTGGGCCTACAGTCGCCGCCTCTGTGTATCACTCAGAAGTGCGTACCAGGCCGGAGTCGCGTAGGTAATTAGCGGTGTTATGTATAATTTATAGATTTTGATAGATATATTTTGATCATTTTTTAATCGGTAGCTTGGATGCCAGGACTGGATGGAGCATCGCCCGCGCACATCTGGCTTTGCGGACGACGAAGTCGACGTGAGTGGTCATACGCAGCATCCTGCCCAGACCAGACAATTCACCTAATAGTAAGTGTATGAAATGTCTCATAGACCCACGTATGTCCTCGATTAAGAATAAAATGCAGATGAACTGTCGATAACTAAGTTTGAATGCCTTATTACTTGTGAAAAACCCAGACTAGTGCAAGTAGAACCTGCACCCTGAGGCTATGTATAAATAATGTACGTAGATAGTTCATCCATTCGGGGAATCGATAACCTCGACAAATTTTGCCTGCATTCAACACCGATACTAGCAAGATATTGGTAGTAGGATATTAGACTTTTCGAGAACGTTATAGTAAATGTTAAGTTCAAATTATTTGTGTAGTTTGGCATTCTCTATTGTAATTATCTTTATCTATTAACTTTGAAGAAATCTAACTAAATTAACATATAATTATTTCATTAACTCGTTCATTACAGCTTGTAATAAGTTCACTGTAGGACATACTTGAAGGCCGTTGGTGTATATCCCATAGATGTCATGCTTGCCGAGCGGATTAGCGATCGCAGTTTATTATGATCTTGAGTTTTTATGCTAATCAGCAACACAAAATATTAAAACTTGTCAAAAATTCGTTATTGAACAATGTTTGATTTGACTGAAGTAAAATTTAACGAGTGGGCGCAATGTCTTTCGATTCGATGCGCATTGACGTCATCAAAGTTTTCAATCCACAAACAAAGGCACAAGGATGAAAGAAGCAAGTTCTTACTTCTTATACACGACAATAGTTTGTACATTTCTGTGGTGTATCTTATAAAAAATACTGAACCTCTATTCTTGAATTTTAACATGTCATCTAGATGTATTATCATTAAATGTTTTTGCAAAATGTGTTGACTAAAGGAGAATGTAATTTCTAAGTAAATACCACATAAAATAATACATATATTATTATTGACATGTACTGAATATTTTACATACTATTGAGTCATATAAAATTCTATGTCAGTCAATATTTTTTTTATAGGATAAGGTGACAAATGAGCACTCAGTCCACCTGATGGAATGTGATTGCTGTGGCCTATAGACATTTACATCTTTCCTCGATTACGAATTAAAATGCAGATGCGTTGTCACCCGTGAGGACTGAGATGGAATGCCTCGTTTCCTGTAAAAAGAGTCTCCGGTTATCTGCACTCACCATTGAAAACACAGCAGTATTAAGCTGCTATTTTACGCTTATTCTTGAACGTGTCCCCCACCGTATTAAAAGACATAAAAAACAACTTTCTTTGCAAAATGTTGCCGTGGATAGGATAGTTTTATATAATCCGAATGAGAAATGGTACTTTTTTAAATTCAGCGATTGATCGCTACCAATACCAACCACGAAGACAATACAATACAAAAACAATTGAATTACTGACTGACAGACGAATACGTCAGCATGTTTTCTACCTTCGACTGCCTTCTTTTTGTATTTTATTTAAAAAAAAAACTATAAATAAGGACGTCGTATGTATTAATATATTACAATATACTATTTTTTTACAATTATACACTATTTTCAAATCCAATCTTAAAATTAATTCTAAAACAATGTGTTATAAATTTGTAGTGACCGCGTTTTGTTAAAATGAAGAAAAGTATTAAAAAATCACAATAGGGCGGCATGGCACGTACAAATGTATGTAATTACTCTAAGTGGCTCGACGGTGCCTTATAAATTGACGTTTAGAGAGTGAAGTTGCCAGCAAATCCAATCCTATTCTTATCCTGTTCGCAAAGAACTTTCATTATTTCCTATTTTACCATCTGTGTTTTTATGAAAACCTATTACAATTGTTTTTCTATTTGTGATGTGGCTTAGTACCGTTCAGTGTTTTATGAAGGTTCACATATTATGTATTTCACGTATCTGAATTAAAATTCAATATAAATATTCGAACTAAATCTAATGAACCTCTGCATGTGTACAAAAACAGAATTAACTATCTGGACATGCTTGCTAACCATGGCATATTAGCTGAACACACATTACCTACTAGACTGCAAGGCTGCCTTGAAAATTTCCATGACCATGAGTCACCAAATTATCTCCTCAACCAAATTTACATTGCTTTTGCTCAACCCGTCAAAACTCAATTTCTGGAGTTAGAGAGGGCGCAGCGTTCTCTTATTAAAGTTATGTACTTTAAGAAGAGGCGTTTTTCTACCGATCTTCTATATCAAACCAGTGGTTTACTCTCTGTCAGGAAGTTGCATATATTCTGGACAATCCTCAAAACACACAAATCATTATTTTATGATAAACGCCATTTAAATAAACGTCGTAGAAACATGGTTGCCCAGACGTACAGAGCTAAAACCACATTTGCAAGTAGACAATACATATCGCGTTCTGCCTTTCTTTATAATAAAATAAACAAAGAAGTATATATATATGACAAAACATATCATAACTGTAAAAAACTTTTGTTGAAATGGATTCAACATAAGACATATGATGAAACTGAGAAGCTTCTGGATCGTGTTATATAATTTGTAAAGATTCAGACACTCGCACACACACGCACACACGCAAACACGCACACTACGCACACATGCACACACGCACACACGCACACGCGCACGCACACACACACACACACACACACACACACACACACACACACACACACACACACACACACACACACACAACACACACACATACATACACACACATGCACACACGCGCACACACATCACACACACACACACACACACACACACACACACACACACACACGCACACGCACGCACACGCACATACGCACACACACGCACACACGCACGCGCTGTATTTATAAGTAGACTAGTTCCTATCGTTTGATTGTCCTAATTTTAGAATATAAGTAATATATAGATAACTTTAATATATGATATAGAATATGTTTACCCATACTGCCATGTAACATGAATAGGTATAGTAATGGAAGGGCGGACCCTCCAAACACAGGCATTTTTTGCTTAAATGGAGGTTCCAATCTACTAGTTCTTAAGGCATGTTCTTTTTAAAACGAAATAAAATTTATTTATTATTATTATTATTATTAAAATTAATCTCATTTATGCAGACTTTATGTGAATATCGTAATTCTTAAACCAAATACCATTAAAAGTAAAGTACATGTAATGCTTCAATTAATCACTTTTTTTATCTTTTAAATAAAACTTGGAATGACAAAAAGTGCACATTCGTCTCATAACTGAGCGCAGGTAGGCTTCCACCAAATTCCTAAAAGGCAAAAAAACCTTCAAGAAAAGGCCGATAATGCACGGTATTACGAGTATACATGGCAGAGTCACGCTGCAGCTACACTACTATTATGGTTTTAGCACGAATGGCTCGACTCGGTCTCACAGAATATCAGCGTAAAACAGCAGGTTAATGCTGCTATATTTCGTATGGTGAGTGTCGAAAACTGAAGACCCTTTTTTTTGGAAACGAGGCATTCCATCTTAGTTCTCAGGGGTAACAACGTATCTGCATTTTGATTTGTAATCGAGGATAAATGTGGTAAGATGTCTATGTGCCACAGCATACACTTACGGTCAGATGAACTGTGTGGTCGTTTCTCGCCCTATTTCTATTTAAAAAAATGCAATTTCCCTCGAGTTGCATTTGTTTATGGTTGGCGGTTGGCATTTACCACTAGGTAAGCCGCAGGCTCATTCTCTTCGGTTGCCCATAGAATACTACCATACGACAATTATGAGATCCCGAGAACTAAGATGAATTCGCATTACTGAACGAAACATCGCAATATTATGCTACTATTACAGGTTGGTATTTCGTGACAGCGTGTTTACTGCATTCGTAACCCTGCAATAACTGTAACGAACCTCACTCGTAGATGGACTAGTTCCATTCTGTCAAATGGCATAGCAAAGAGTGAAATGCGTTTGTAATAAATGCAAAAATTTGTAATATACATAGATTCACTTGTGCTCCAGGGTGAGAAGATTAGGTTAAAAAAGGAGGGCTAAGAAATGAAATTATTCCAAGGACATGAGAAGTCCACTAAAGCGCCATCGCGACAGACGCTACGCTGTATGAAAATTCTCCGAGAAATTAAAGAAAGCCATTCATTATACATTATCAACGTCATCATTATCCCGTAAAAGTTCACTACCAAACATTGGCGTCTTCCATTGTGCCATTGAAAGATTTGCTTTAATCGCCACACGTATTATTTTAATCGCAAGCCGAGAGGTTTTATTACCTTTTATATCCGATCTGAGTACTTTACATCTGGTAAATGCGAGATGGTGAATATACCACTATCTACTATACACCATAAGATCTTTTTGGTTATTTGCATAGACACCTATGGATTTTAAATGCTTCCTTACACTGCCGCTACATGGCAATTTTTTACATAATAATACATCTACGCAAGATAAAACAGTTGTTCTACGAGTAGAAATCGACAAGCGCAAATAAAACTTGTCACACTTTACATTGTACGAATGTGTACAATTACATGAGCTTGTAGTGTAGTGCTCCCATGTCAATATACTTTAGTGTTAAGGTAGAATAATGAGGCAGTATAATTAAAGTTATAGTACCAACAACACGTCTCTTTTCATTGACACCTTTCACATATTACATGGCGACCCTGACATGCGCTGCGCTGCGATGATGCACGCGCACCGCCGCGGCCTCCAAAAATTGTTTAATAAAATGGGAAAATAATTTAAATAAAAAGAAATAATATAAAGGAAAAAAATCAATTACGAATTGACGCAATACGGGACAAGACAAGAAAATTATAATATGACAAAAACGAGAAGAGGCCACAATAATATTTTTTTAGAAGCTGACCGAAAAATTTAAACCTGCGGATTAATTGAAAAGGGAAAGACTAGTAATATTATATAAGTCAATGGAAAAGAAGCAGTTGTATTCTAGCGAACATCACCCTGAAAAATGTGAAAATTGAGCTGAAGAGTACAAAGAAGAAATTGAGAGATAACCTCGTACCATTGTAATTGTAATTTAATTTAAAACTTTATTTATTAATTTGAGATTGTTTTTATATTCCTTTCGCTATTATATTTTTTTAAATTAAGTATTAAATATTCTGTATTTAATATAACTATGTTTAAATTTAAAGTATTTATCAGATAAGTCACGATGTAATTGTTTTTTTTTTAAATAATTTATTACCGAAAATATAAGCATAACGCAATAATTATAAATTAAGTTACATTTTAATCATTCATCTAGCACTTGATTTTATATTCTCTTTTATTCATTTATAGTTTTATATTATTTTTATTACTGTTTCCTGCAAAACAATAATGAAATAAAATAATATGGTTTATCATTAATTAAATTTTAATCTTTTGTGATTAACATAACACTGATGCTACATTCATGTGATTCTTTTTTTTTGTCGTAAATTTTATTTATACAATTAAAATGGCTTAAAAATATCTATTATTATAAGTTATAATTATTTTTCTTTTTTTTTCTATAGTTATGAAAAACCGTAAAGTAAGCTAAAAGTTATAAATGAATAAATTTATAACCTTTAATAAATAACTTTAAAGTTAATATAACCTGCTTAGATATCAAAATTGTTCTTCTCAATGTTTAAATAAATTAATGTTTGTTACAATGATACAATGATATTTTGAATGTTACAATGATATTTTGAATTATTTTCTATCTACGCTAAAATTAACATCAGAATATTTCTAACAATGTTAAATGAATACTTACATTCACGTTATAATATGGTACAAGTTATCTTAAAATTAGGTGTGAATCACAACGTTTAGATCGATTTTATCCCAAACATTTCCACATACGTACTCTGGAATTTAAAACAAAGGTGTCTCAAATCGTTAGCACTGCTAAGAATACAATAATATGTATTTTGATCTGTGTGTTGTTATATTAATTATAATGATTACGTTGCTTAACATTGACTTCTTTGTTCTGTTTATCTTAATGTGAAATGTAAATTCTGAAATGATTAAATAATTGAAAGATTATGTAAATGTAATGTGGTGCTCCCACGTTAATATACTTTAGTGTTAAGGTAGAATAATAAGGCAGTATAATTAAAGTTATAGTACCAACAACACGTCTCTCATCATTGACACCTTTCATATAGCTGTCATGAGATTCTTAGCCTGATTCAGACACGAGTATGTTTTATGGTCGAGGGTACATATTTAACCGATGGGAAAGAAAGGTTCTCGAGTGGCAGCCCTCGTACCGGTAGGCGTAGTGTAGGGCGACCCCCCACTAGATGGAGTGACGACCTGGTAAGACATGTAGGAAGTCGATGGATGCAGGTGGCTCAGGACCGTGCTTTGTGGCATTACTTGGGGGAGGCCTATGTTCAGCAGTGGACTTGTGAAGGGCTGTAATGATGATGATGATGATGACGATTCGGTTATTCGAAAATACATTCAGCAACTGAATAATGTTGAATTATTATAATAAAAGGGATTTATATTCAATCATATTACCATATGTGTGTCATTATTGCTCAATGAATACATCACCACCATTTACCGTGTAGTAGAGGTGTCAGAATATCCACTACCCCCTAATATTCCGTGAGTTTCATAGGAGGCGACAAAGGGAAACAAATCAAGCAATAGGCAGCAGCGTGTTTCTGATAACGAGTAAAAGTTAAAAAAAATTAAACCAGCTTGCCATAAGACAATCTATGGGGGACGCCTATGTTCAGTAGTAGACTTTAATAGGCTGTAACCTTAACAGTAACGGATACATGTCCTCATCTCGTACTATTTTCATCGTAAGAGCACTGCTTCTGATAAACAGCCGAGGAACTGAAAAGTCAATAAAAAACAGAATGTTGAATCAACTAAGGGATTTAAGCCTGTAATGATTCAAGAAAAGATGTCAGTCATACAATTGCCATTCCACAAAATACATAAGTACATTAAGAATGGCCACGCATTATTTTCTGCTGATCCGATTTACCACATCTCGCCCGAATTTCAATAGATAATTCAACACGTTTAGAACAACACGGGAGAAACTATTATATATTTTGTTTTATTTAAATAGTAGAAAATACTTAAATAAAATTATTTAATTGAAATGAATTAATAATCTTTAAAACCTCTGACCCTTATGGACTAAGTAGACATGCCTTCTAGTCTGTAATTGGACATAATAATAATGTACTCCAGATCGAACTCCAGTCATCTCGGCCAGTCTAAACGGAGACTAATTATCTACGCAGAACAGGACAGTGCATAGGCACAGGTGCACTCTCTATTCTCTCACTCTCATAGTGCGAAAAGACGACAACAACGGCTTTGTGTGCTTTAAAACTTTTTTTCAGAACACAATCAATTCCCTTCGACTCCAGGATGAGACTGAAAATTTCTTATTAGTAAAACCCAATAACTGATTTTTGGGCCGACTCATGATTTGAATCCGAGACGAACAGCAGTCATGAGACAGTAGATTGGACATATGAAGTTAAGTATGCAAAATGATCCAAATCAACTAAGGTCACAATGAGTATAATATACAAAGTATTTTTTAGATTAATACGTTCACAAAACACATATTTTCATAAGTCCTCAACCATCAAACAGAAAAATCGCAGTGAAGTGTAGTGCTGAGCGAAAATAGAAATAAACCGCTCCGACGCGCAGTGGATTAGCGATGAGTTGGAGCGTTGGACCGCGGGTTCAAATCCCGCTCTGAAAAAGTATTTGTATGAACTATAAATTTTATCTTATTTTTATCTAATAATTTTTTAGAAAAAGGAGATGAGCAGGGCGCTATCTAAAGAGCCGTTCAAAGGCTAAACGCACACTGTAAATATCGCTATGCTACTAACTCGAGTTCAGTCTACGCTTGTGATTAATCTCGTGCTCGGCGGTAAATAAAAATGTCGTGAGGAAATCTGTAAGGCTGAGAAATTAAATAAATGTTACGAAGATACGTTAAGTCCGTCATCACGCGTCTTTCTTTTCCTAAAAACCATCAAAAACAAAAAGAGGAGTAATGTGCTCAGCAGTAAGACTTATATAGGCCGGATCTTTACTTTCACTTTCACTCTTAATTAGTAGGTGGAAAAATGTTACTTGGAGACCACGTAGTCTAAATTGTTAAAATTGTGGAAAATCCGTTTTTTTGTTACCACTTTTCTTTTAATGCGTAACGAACTCAATATCCTACTAATACAACATTCAGGAAGTAAACAGTAAAAGCAACATTTAGATTTAATGACATTTCATAAAGTTCAGAAAAGGAAATTGTTAAGAAGAACCTTCCAAAATGATCTTTTTACTAGATATACCGTCGTACTTATCGTAAACTAAGCTTTATTGTTATAGCTAGTACAATAGAAGATGTATAAATATTGTATTTAAAAACAAAAGAGATTAATGTTGTAAAAAGTAATGAGTAATAAAGAAAAATAATTTGAACGTGATGAAAATCATTAATTTTTAGCCCATAAAGTGTTATGATGAATAAAGTTAAAATATGCAATATTTGACTCGTTTCATTACTAAATACTGAAAGCCATTATGTACTGTATATAATTACCGAGATTTTTTTATTATTAGCCTTTGTAAATTATGACATCGGGACGTCAAACACCTCAGTCCTTCCGTGACCATGGGTGCTGGAAAAAATGCCCGAAACATCGGAAATCAAAAAAAAGTTAAAACCTTTACTCCCAAACTATGTCCATAGTGTGGAACTTTATAGTATGCCTACCGGCAGGTAGGTATGTGTTTCCGGCGGTTCTCGTTCATAAATCCAATCCTTTTAGATTTGGTTAAATTTTTTGTATTCTTTACTTTTTACAGAAAATTATCAATATCAATAATATGAAGCTAAAGTTTTAGCAAGTTTTTTTTATAGAATAATAGTGGCAAGCGAGCACACAGTACATCTGATGGTAGGTGAATACTGTGGCCCATAGACATTTACACTTATCCTCGATTACAAATGCAGATGCGTTGTCACCCGTGAGGACTAAGATGGAATGCCTCGTTTCCAGTAAAAAAGGGTCTACGGATGTCTACACTCACCATATGAAACACAGCAATATTAAGCTGCTATTTTATGCTGGTATTCTGTGTTAGCTTGGTCCTTCCCCGGTCGATCCGACCCATTCGTGCTACAACCATAATATAGCTACAGCGTGGCTCTACCATATATAAAACGTACGGCAGTAAACGTCCCAATAAAATATGAAATTTACAACTGTTATTAATTTTATTGTTGTAATATAATTATGTTGTTATATTTTATATATTTATTAACATTTACACATAATGTTTTCAGCATGTTTTTAGAAATTTTAATTAATTTTTATAACAAACATTACTGTTTCATGAGTGAGTTTTTTTAACGCTATTAAAGTTTATTTTTTAACGTTTTTAGTTAATTATGATAATAATAAATAACTTTATGACAAATATTTGGCCGTTACTGTACCTTATTACTTAATGTTAAAAACGAATTTTACATTATACTTATTAATGCGGTATAATTGCTTAATAACAAATTTGGTTATTTTAGGCGACTTTATATTATAAAATTCAATTATCTTAATTTTAATTAACCCTTGGCCTCTTTTTTAGTTACAATTACAGTAAAAATTTTTAAACTAATAGTTTATGTTTATATATTGATTTTTAACAAAATGAGTATCAAAAACCTAATTATTGTAGTAATTATCATAAAAAAGATTATGCCAAGGTTACTTAGTAATCTTAAAAATATAATTATAATCTTAACTAGTGATCGCTCGCAGCTTCTCTCGCCTAGAATTTGAAATTACGGCAACTTTTTTATAGGTGATCCTTAAGAAATTATACTTTTTTAAGATAGGTATACCGAACCGTGTGTGCTATTACTGAACTCCGTCTCTCCGTGTACCCATACACTTATTATATCACGGCGTATGGGCCGAGTCTTTGCCAATTCTGATGTATCTAAAAAATTTAGTTACTTAAATACAGCAACTCTAAAGTGAATCCATTAGGAATTTAAGAAAAATCCTGAAAATAGTGATTATAACTATCTACTTACATGCCGAATTTTTGGTCTCTAATATTTTTTATTTCAAAATCTAATAATTACAATTTCATTAGTGCGAGCGGATATCTAACCCGGGTCTAGCGAGCGATTACTCTAAGCTACTCTCTGTACAATAAGTAAATATATAGATAAAATAGATGGTCGTCTTCCTCTGCCGATGTTGGCCTTGACTTGGCTCCTAACAACTAAAAAGGGAACCGGCTTATCCGCCTCTTCCTTCGACTGGCTTCTTAAACCGGCCCCGAAGTCCCTACCACATCGGTCTTATCAGGCACGGGTCTTGCACCTCCTATCGAAGACAAGCTACACCACCACGTAGGATTCGGAGCAACGTGATGAGCGTGATGCTAGACGTTTATTTCTGTGCGAGTATCCCATTTCTTAAAAGAAAGTGGTTGACGACCAAGATTACGGGCCCCTAAGGAATGGTCCAGCCTTGAAGTTGGTCATGTACTTCGAGGACTGTATATCTTCTTACTTCTCTACTTTTAGAGTGGACACTGAAATAATAAAACAGCAATTATTCGTAAATGTCCCTTGGAAATGTGATACCGAAATTTCAACACTTTCATTTTACTTTCCCTAATATCGTTTTCTTTCTTGATGTATAACTGGAAACTGTGGCTGGTGTCGAACTTCTTGGAATTCGTGAACTTCCCTAATTCACGAACGAACTGCAGTCTTCAGCGTGGGCTTTCTGCCCAGCAGATTTCGGGCCTCGGGGTATACCCCTTTAACGGGCATTCTTCACGACCCACTATAGTGGGCCGATCCTGGGCGCCTTTGTTGAAAAGGCGATGTCAATTTAATAGAAGCTTTGACCGCAGGCGGGTAAATTATAAATTAAAAGAGGTTGTCCAATATTTGTGTTTGTCAGAGTTGGCCTTTTTGAGGCATTGTGGGATTTACTCGACTCTGTAGTCTATATAGAGTGGAGTTCTCTTTGGTAGGTCTGCCCGCTCTACACATTGAACCGTCAGTTAACGAAAACTCGCTCTTCCGTTTGCACGCTGGTCAACAACGCGGGCAAGTGATGTTATAGTGCCAAGGGTAGAGCGGAGATCCTAGCAGAGCACTTCAAGGAGCAATTTATGCTGAACCCAGCAAGTGCGGAGTTCATGGAGCTTCATGCCCGGAAGGAGAGCTGCGTTCCTGTGCCACCGCTTACAGGAGAGTGGTTCATCTCCCCTCCGAACTGCGGTGAATAGTAACCCGCCTGCAACCAAGGAAGGCGCCGGGGCACGACGGGATTACCAACGCTGCACTCCGGAAGCTGCCCAATAGAGTCCTTGTAGAGATTGGTCGACTCTACAATGGCATATTGCGGACACCCCACTTCCCGGAGGACTGGATGAAAGGCAAAGTGATCATCTTGCCGAAACCCGGGAAGGACAGGCGTAGAGCTGCCAATTACAGGCCGATCATAGCCCGAGCCCACAGCCCTCAACGTCGCAATTTACTTGTATTCTTTTTTCAAAGCCAAACACGATTGCTAATGCATTAGCATTGCTAATGCACGAGAGCTAACTTACCCTTCAAGCTCGAACACAGCTATAATTGTACTGAGACCTTCACCAACTTGCATTGGAAGAATAGGGACCTGATAAAAACTCCTTTAAGAAATGAGAGGAATTGTGGGACATTTATAAGCTGTTGTTTCTTTTTACTTTATTATTTAATTTTAAAAATTTATTCTTATAACATTGAAATATATTATATACAATATGAGAAAACGATAATAAATAAACTAAAACTAAAACATTAAAGTAACATACAGTCCTACTCCCGTTATATCACTCCAAGAACGCTGGCTGCGTTTTCTCGCTGAATGGCCTTTGAGTGAGAAAAAGCCAGCCCTCTTATCACCAGCTGCGATGATCAGTCGCGGATATAAATCTTTTAGAAACTTCACCGCACGTGAACCTCACGGATGGATTGTCTCTATAGCAAATGACACAAATATATAGTCATCTCTCAGAGACTCATATTATTACTCAATTTACTTTATTACTTTAAACAGCTTTATAACGTATTAAAATATTTTCACGAATCTGTATCAGAGACGATTAAATTCCAAACTGCAGAAATTTGTTTCGAATTAATGTTAATACAAGGCTAAATTGACGAGAAATAATCGCAGGGAGAAGGGGTAAAAGCCTTATCATTCCCCTGAGCTCTTTAAATTATAATATCTTTCCATTAAGCTTGATTTCGAATTCTTTACACTAGAAATTTTTGAATAAATTACTTTTCCAGTGTAGTCTGAATACTTTAATGTGATGTGAAGAAGTAAAACGTTCTATACTAAACGGTTAAATTATACGTGCGTAAAGCAAAAGTTGTTGAACAAGCAGAAGAGTATTTAGAAAATGAAGATGCGTATTTCGGTAGTACGTATAGCAGGAATGGTAGATATGATAATGATTTACAACGTACATTAATTACAGGCTCAGAACTAAATTATGGGAAGTCACTGCAGGTTTTCGTTGATGCGCTGCACGCGATCTTTAAGCTGCGCACGAAAGACGTGTTCCAGGTGAGCGTCGCCATATCTCGCCTCCAATGCCTCAAGGAGTTGCTCATAAGTCATTTCCTCGCCGAGAGCTTCCAGAACTCTTAATGCCTGGTCGCGCAGGCCTAGTGTGAGAGCAGTCATTGGCCTGACTTTTATTCCAGCCGTTCGCCTTCATAACAGCTTCAAACTGGACTTTGTAAGCTGACTAGGAAGAAGTCCCGTCGAACGGTGGCACTTTCAAGCCACGTAGCGAAGGTGTTGTAGCTACTGCGGGGGCTGCAATTCCATCCCCAAGTTTGAGTTCATCCAGCGTTTTCTTAACTTGGTTGATTTGGGTCTCAGCTTCCGACAGGCGGTTATCACGTTGAGCAACCTTAACCTTCACCTCCCTTATCTCTTTCCCGAAGGTAGCGTGAAGGTCCATTATGAGAAGCTTCTGCTCTTCCCTATCGCATTTGAGCTGCTCTTCTAAGCGACGGGCCTGTTCTTCCTGCTGCTCTTTCAACTGACGGGCCTGTTCCTACTGTCCGCGCTTCAGCTGCTCTTCCAACCGACGGGCCTTCTCCTGCAGCAACACCATCAGAGCACCTAATTCAGGTGCTGCAGGTGTAGGAGCTGCTGACGGGCCAGCCTCCGTGGCTGGCAGTTGGCCCTCTGACGTCTGCGGCGTTGCACCAACAAATCTTCTTTGGTCCGTCTCCTGCTGGCGTTGACTTCGGGTACGGACACCCTCCGTTTCCTCCTTAGGTAAAATCGGCATGATTTTATCCCACTTCTGACACCAATTGTTACGAGCTTGAGGTTCGTGACAATAAAAATTGTCGATAGAATTACCAAAAATAACCTTTAATTCACTTTACGCTAATTAAAACTTAGAAGAGAGTAATAATTAATCACACTGATTCACTTTATTTCGCTCCGAAGCTTCGCTTGTCTCGCCAAATTCAATACTTCTACGATCGCATCTTGCAGCGCCTTTAAATACACATTATCACCGAAACATCCAGAATATTCAAGTAAATACGCGCGCCAATCGACTAGGCGCCAAAAGTTCGAGTGTCGGGCTTCTAGAAAGCTTAGTTCTTCATTTCGATACTAGATGGCGCTGTCGGTTGAAAGATTAGTGATGTCATTTTCTGGAAAGCTCTCCTCGCTCCGTTACCCGACATAGATGGCGCTAATTCCGGGTACATGAAGTCAACTTAGGCGCGCAACAATAATAATAAAAATACATGAATATTGCTTAGAGAGGCCTTTTTTCTGAAAGTTAATAATTTGGTTTAGAAATAATATAGTGTAATATCTTCTTTACTTTATAATTAAAACAATACAACTATTTGTAGAGAGCATTATTTAAACCTGTAAGTTATGCGTTTAATAAAATGTTTACTTCTTAAACATTTTCATTTGTCACAAAATAGAGCCATGTCAATCTATTTATTTAAAACATAAAAGATTTTTAATATTGATATGGCCACTATAAGATAATTTTAGGTTAGCTAATTACGTAATAACTTAAGACAGAAGGACCCTTAAGTAGGGACTGAATAAATTAATCGACTTGGTATTACATGGATATCACAACTTTTTACGGTAGAATAACTGAGTTGCGAGATTTGATTTTTTACAAGCTATGTTTTTGATGGCATCTCATTTCTTTTGTCTTTGTTTTTGTGATAGTCCTACTTTTTTCCTTTTTGGTACTTTCTACTTCTTGAGTACCAACAACGTACCTATCTACGCCCATTATTCCATTATATTATACATATACAGGTATACTGATTCATTCACTGCAAATGTAACTTTGTAATCTTATATATTTATATGGGATTACAAAGTTATTTTTGCAGTAGATGTATCTAGAAAACTTGACCGAAATTGTAAAATATTTTAGTTTTTTCTAAAAAATTTTATTCTAAATTTGAAGCTTCTACTTCTGCTAGAAGTGCCTTAGAGTTTTGATGATCGGTCAGTTAGTCAGTGAGTGACAAAAATAAGAAATTTTGACTAGTTATAATTCTTAAACTACATGTTCAAATTGAATGAAATTTAAAATATACCGTGTTTATACAATGTCTGCTTGGTTACTGAAAATTCAGGCTTCTAGCAGTGCCGCTTTTTTACTAGACTTGGCGGGCGCACTCCCGTGCCCCCTTTTTCTTTTTGTTGTACTTGCTCTCAACTCCTATTGCTTAGGTAAACAATTTTGTTTCAATACTATGATTTCTAATAGTTAGCTAAGGGAGTTCCGTCCACATTTGATAGCATTTTATTTGTAGCGATCAAGTCGCAACATTGGATCTCGTAAAACTTAGAAATAGATTTGGATTGCCATAATATTATGTTTATTATAATTTCTCCTTGTCCGAGACGTTATTTAAAAGTAAGTCGTATTTCGTGCCAGCATCACAATTTATCCATCCTCCCTAAAAAAGTTGAAGAAGCAGAACATATGGAAACACTATACTAAAACGTCCGTCAAATGCAATTTCATTACGTTTTTTTTTTGTGTCAGCCGTCACGGTGCGTTTCAAGTATTTTCGTTGTAAAAATTAAATATGTTTAGTGTAAAATTAAATGTTTTGTATACAAAACTTAACACAAATGAATGTGTTACTCGGGTGAGGAAGATATTAAAAATGGAGCAAACTGATTAAAGGTAAACTGAATTGCAGAAATAGGAATAGAAAAATACTGAGGCTGATACATTATCACTATCTTGTTGAACAGGATATTGTGCAGTACTGAGATGCAAAAACAATCACTAATAGCGTAAAACTGCTGGGAAAAATATCTGACTTGAGTTATATAGATAATATATACAGACTGTTAGAACTAACACTTAGAATATATACATGAATTCATGTATATATAATAAAATAAGAAGGAAAAATACTCAGAGTGAAATTCCATCAACATCTTGTTGGACAGTATTTTCTGGTAGATGTTATGCGGTGCAGGGAGGCAGAAGCAATTACTGTATACTTAAATTGTTGGGAAGAATATCTAGTATGGAAATACATGGTATTAATAACTCAGACAATTAGAGAATTAGATTTCGGCTACTCGCCGTGTGGTAGTGAATATACCACCCCCTTGTTTTCGCACCATGAGGCAAAGAAGAAAAGAAATGGTCCCGAGTTCCCGGCGCCCCTTTAATGGGGCAGGGGTGCGAAGAATCCCCCCCGAACGGGTTCCCGCCTTGTCGTGGCGGGGGGGCTTAGAAGCCGTGGCTTGGTCACCCACGGCGAAACAAAGAGGAACCCATATGGCTGGTCCAAGGAGGAGGGCCGGCCCGAGGTGGCCACTCCGAGTGGGCTTGGGGAGCCCACTTCGGATGTGTGTTGGTGGACTGCGGTGAGAGGTGTGTCCTCCCCACCTACCGCTGCAGCCGAGGTGGAGTCGCGGAGGAAGAGGAGTGTTGGTATGGCGATGCGCCACTCGCCCTATCCTCCGCGACTCAAACGGGGCCGCACCGTTGATGCGGTGGTGGTGGGGCTGCGGGGGGAGAGGATTGTCGGTATTGCGAGGCGCCGCTCTCCCTACCCTCCGCAGCCGAATCTTGGTTGGCGGCGGAGCCATAGACCAGATCCGCCGCTGGGGTCGGGAAGGCTAGTACTTCTAAGTGCTTGTTTTTCCTTGCCCCATGGCCTTCTTGCATTGGACGCGGGGGCGTCCGTTGCGCAGATGTAATTAGAGGCCGAGAAGGAAGGCGCGCCATTTGTTCTGGTGCGCCTTACCTGTGAAGGAGAACGGGGTGGAATATTCCGCTCCCGAGGAGGTGCTGCCATGGGGCGGCAGGCGCTGGTGGGGCTGCGGATGTGTGCGAAAGCGTTCCCGTGGCCCTGCCAATAGCGACAAAGGTGGAATACCATGGGGTTTTAGTCGGTGCGAGTCCGACATAACCCGTCCTTGCCCCCGCGAGGCGGGTATGCGTAGGCATTTCCCCATGTACAAAAAAAAAGGGGTGCGAAGAATCTCCCGGAGGAAAACCGGCGACGAGGTTCGCCACCCGTCACGTTCTGTCTCCCGGAGGGGCGAAAAGAGGATTGCGGAGGCCCGTCTAGCTACGCTGAATGTATGTGGAGCAATTAATGATAAGATGGATGAAGTATGCGATATGATGTATGATAGAGGAATAGATGTATTATGTGTAAATGAGACGAAGCGGAAGGGAAAGGATGTCACTACACATGGCATATATACCGCGTACTGGTCCGGTGTAGACGAGACTGAGCGAGCATGCCAGGGAGTCGGTATCATCCTTTCAGAAAGAATGGGCCAATGTGTGAAAGAGTATGAATGTGTAAGCCCGAGACTGCTATGGATATGAATAAAAGTGGCCCTAAAGAAGTTGTTTATTCTAGGGGTCTACGGCCCAGACATGTCTAAGCCCACTTATATCCGAGAGCAGTTTTGGGAGACGGTAAAGATGATAGATTTCATAACTTTGGATGAAAAAATGAGGAGCGCAGTGGTGGATACAAGGGTTTACCGGGGGTCCAACTTAGGGACGGACCACTACCTGGTCCTATGCCGAATTAGGGGTTTATTCAGACGTTAGCGGCATCGGACATCTGTGTCTACCACTGCGTTACAGCGTATAAGAATTAAGAGGTTACAAGATGAAGATATGAAAGACAAGTACAAATGTAGACTGAGAGAAAATATAAGAGATTTGGATGAGTTGTGTGTGAATGAGTTAGACTTGGAGAAAGTGTGGCATAATGTTAAGAAAGGTTTAGTGGATGCAGCTACCGAAGTATGTGGTGTTAGTAAGAGATCGAATGAAAGGAAAGACAATACGTTATGGTGGGATGATGAGGTACGTATGGAAGTTGAAGCAAAGAAGAGAGCATGGCTAGATTTACTAGCGACCAAAGTTGGTAATTCTGACGGTAAGAATGATGAGATTGAAAGAAAAAAGGCAGAGTTTAAACGTCTAAATAAGAGAGTAAAAGAACTAGTTGAAAGTAAAAAGCAAGAAAGAACGGATAAGAATGATAGAAGAATATCGGATAACTTCCAGGCAAATATTAAAATGTTCTGGAAACTCGTAAGAAATACCAGGGGACATTCAAAACAGCCTAGATTGAATGTGATACGAGACGAGAATGGCTGTATTCTGAATGATGAAATGTTGAGTCTGAACAGATGGAAGGAATAATTTGAAAGCGTATTTAAATTTAAAGCGAAACGTGTGAACTAAATGAAATAGAAATTCCTAAATATGATGAAAGAGATAGAAAGAGATAGAAATATGAAAGCAATGAAAAGCATAAAAGTAGGTAAGGCAGCCGGATATGATAGAGTTTCACTCGAAATGCTAAGGGCTGGAGAGGAAGTGGTGTCAGGACTGCTGTACAAGGTGTATTTAATTTATGTTGGGAACTAAAGCGGGTACCGGGACACTGGTGCAAAGCCGTGATAGTCCCGATATATAGGGGGAAAGGGTCACAGCAGGACTGTAAAAACTACCGTAGTATCAGACTTCTTAGCATTGTGGGAAAACTGTATGCTAAGGTACTAATTGAAAGGGTTATGAAAGAAACTGATGAAAAAATTTGGGATATGCAAGCGGGATTTAGAAAGCGAATGGGGTGTACAGATCAAGTCTTTTCCATGCGCATGATCGCGGAGAAGTTTTTGGCGAAAAACCATCAAGTTTTTTGTGCATTCACGGACTTAGAAAAGGCAGAGTGGACAGGGATGTGTTATGGCAAACGCTGAACGCATTTAGGTTAAGCGCTGGTTTAATACAGGCATTAAAGTCTCTGTATAGGGACTCGAGTGCTTGTGTTAGAATCAACGGGGTCTACTCGGACTGGTTTGGCATCCATAAAGGTGTCAAAGAGGGCTGTGTAGCTTCCCCGTGGCTTTTCAACCTATTTATGGACAGTTGTATGGAAAATTTGAAAGTTAAAGAATGCAGGTTAAGAATGGGTGAGTTAACCATCAAATTCCTTTTGTACTCCGATGAGCAAGTGGATGAGTTCGTATATTTGGGATGTGTATTCAGCAGGGATGGGAGATATGATAAGGATATTGAACGACGAGTGAATGCAGGAAATAAAGTAAATGGGGCTCTACACTCTATTATGAAAAGTCAGAATGTGTCAAAAAAGGCACGTATGGCAATTCACAATGCTGTATTAGTCCCTACTTTAACATATGGTAGTGAAAGTTGGGTGTGGCAGAAGAAGCACGAGAGTAGAATAAATGCAGTAGAAATGCGGTCGCTAAGGAGTATGTTAGGGCTGAATATGAGTGACAGGGTGAGAAACTGTGTGATAAAGGAAGAGTGTGGTTTTCAAGATGATGCAGTGACCAGGATTAAGAAAGGAATGCTTCGGTGGTTTGGTCATGTAGAAAGAATGAATGTGGAAAGACTGACAAAGCAAATATATGTTGCAGAAGTGAATGGAAGAGTCGGAAAGGGACGTCCTAGGCGGAAGTTTGTCGACCAAATTGGCGATATACTAAAAATGGGCCAAATTAAGAGTACCCTTAACCGACGAGCATGTATGCGTAGGTATATGGATGTGGAAGAGGCGAGAGAGGTGTGTCAGGATCGTGCTAAATGGAAGTCTGTAGTCTCTGCCTACCCCTCTGAGTGACGGGCGTGAGTGTTATTTTATATAATTAGAGCTATCGCTTACGAGGATAGACATGGTTAACTAGAAGTATCACTTAGAGGGTAAACAGGTATTGAATTGACATATAAAGTGCCACCCTTAGAAGAAAGTTATTAAGATGGGCCAGGATTTAGAATAAATCACTGCAGGGTTCAAACCATTAGAACTATCATTTAGAGGATAGACATGGTTAAATATTCAGAGCTAAGAGCTATCACTTTGAGGTGAGATAGGTTTTGAATTGACAAAATAAAGCGAAATCACTTAAAGGAAGATGTTAAGGCAAAGTAGTGCCATCCCAGCCTGTGGAAAAAGAATAGAGGAGCGTATCGCAAGAGGGCCCTTATGGGCAGACTGACAAGTTTCATGTTGGGTAATAATAGACCAAAGGTTGTGTGCACCGTTAGAATGACTTTTGCTGGGACAAATATTAGTTTGTCTGCTTAATGGAAGTGGATTCGAAGATTTACCGAGAGGTCAACGCAGTTAAACTAGAAAACTAGAATCGTCTAAGTGGAATTGGCCCAGCACCGAATCAGGCCGACACTATCGCATTCTGGCGCAGCCTGTGGTCAGAGCCTGTAAACGACAGCTACGTTCCCTTAGACAGAAGTTGTGGCGAGTCAGTGTGCGAGTGTTATTCCCATGGATCTAATCATTATAACGTCGTTGCTGATGACGTAGCTGAGGCGGTCCGTAGGGCCTCGAACTGGAAAAGTACGGGGCTCGAGGGGCTGCATCACTACTAGCTGAAGGGGTTTGCGGTCTGTCACGCTGTGCTCGCCCTATAGTTTCAAGAGGCTCTCAACCAGAAGTCGCTCCCGAGCCTCTTCACTACTGGGATCACCCATTTGGATCCTAAGTACCAGGGTAACACAGACCCGAGAAAATACCGCCCCATCACGTGTCTATCGACTATATACAAGACACTAACTTCCATTTTAAGCGCAAATGTCACTCGTCACCTGGACTTATATAAGGTGATGTCACGCGTTCAAATTGAATGTTGGGTCGGGTGATCGTGGAACCAAAAAAATCACTCCTCATTGACGCGGTTATTGGCAAAGGCAACTGGCGAAACTTCTCCGCCGCCTGGATAAACTACAGAAAGACATTCGACTCGGTGCCCCATACATGGCTAAAGAGGGTCCTCGAGCTGCACAAGATTGACAGTACAGTTAGAGATTTCTTCGAGCGGTGTATGGGGCAGTGGAGTCCGATCATTTGTCATGTGGATGAGCGGATGACGGCTGCGGAAAGTTGCATTAGGATAAGAAGGGGTATCTTTAAGGGCAATTGTAATATAAATACTCCTGAAGAGAGTATAATATCTACCATATTCCCTTTTAAAAATTAAACCTGTTTTTTATCTTTAGATTTTTTTTATTTAAGTACATAATTTATTTGAATAGTTCTAATTAGCATTGTATTGATTGGATGATATTTGTACGCCAAATTAACCCAAAATTGCAGGAATTAATCTGTGAATGTTATGTACACTTGTTATTGATATAAATATCAGAGAGTATAGAAATGTGTATGTTTTCGTGATTGCCATATATGTGTATTGTAAGTGTACTTGTTCATCATCATCATCATCATTACAGCCCTTCATAAGTCCTTGATGAACATAGGCCTCCCCCAAGTAACGCCACAAAGCACGGTCCTGGGCCACCTGCATCCATCGACTTCCTGCATGTCTTACCAGGTCGTCACTCCATCTAGTGGGGGGTCGCTCTACACTACGCCTACCGGTACGAAGCTGCCACTCGAGAACCTTTCTTCCCCATCGGTTATCGGTTCTTCGAGCTATATGGCCGGCCCATTGCCACTTCAGCTTACTAATCCGTTGAGCTATGTCAGTCACTCTGGTTTTACTGCTGGTATCCTCATTTCTGATTCTATCACACAGAGAAACTCCGAGTATAGCCCTCTCCATAGCTCGCTGAGCGACCTTGAGCATCCTCATACGGCCAGCAGTAAAGGACCACGTCTCTGATGAAAATGTAATAATGTAATAATAATGTACTTGTTAAATAAAAAAAAATTGTCTGAGTCCAATCTGGTTCTACGAGGTGACAGATCAACAATATGTATTCAGCCCAACCAGATGAGAATACTCTATTAATACCGCGAAATAATAATAATATCGTTAACTATTCAGACCTTAGAGCTATTTTATTTTATAATTTATTTTTCATATACATAAAAGTTATGTTGGGTGACTCGTGAGTTCTCGTAGATAAAGCATGGGCAAAGAAACATGACTGTGATTATTCCACCGTATCATAATGGTCAGATCGCTGTTTGTTGCGTATATATATATATATATATATATATATATATATATATATATATATATGTATGTGTGTGTGTGTGTGTGTATATGTGTGTGTGTGTGTGTAATAATATAAATTTAACTGTTAAAATAATCAAAATGAGAATTTCACAAATTTATTAAATACTGGCTTATACCCGCTTGCTTCGCTGGTCGCACGATAATATTTTATTGCGGAATCTAGATGTAAGATATCAAGAAAAAAGTGTTTTTTTATAGGACTTTCGTAAAATTCGTTCTTAGTGAGCGTCTACGTTACGAAAGGGCGTATAGATTTAGAGATCTCATGATGAGTCGTGACTGACAGATATATACCTACATATAAAATTAATTAAATTGAATAAAATTAACCTAAGATACCATCAACAATTTTTTTCCATAAAATGACTTTACCTAAAGAATGAATTAGAAGGCGTTATCACAAAGCAATTTTACTCTAAAGAAAATATGCTTTTGATTTACCTACTACATTAAAAATTTAGCCTAGATATAATGATTTTAACATTTATTTGCTTAAAAATAAAAATAAAAAACTTTTATCTTATATTTTAAACCGTACTTGTGATTTAAATTATCATATTAAATGATACATTTGCCGTGAAATAGGTACTTTTATTTTATATTTCATTTCATTTGAAGGTTTCGCTTCTACCGCGTGTGAATGGCACACTTGTTTTTTTTTCTATAAACATATTATTTTAGATATGTTGAAATAGATAGTATGATCCTTATAAAAAGAAAATATAATAATAATATAAAATACGAATACATTATAATCTACAGAGTTACAGGTCTTGAGTACCAATCCATGGGGAAACCAATGTTTTGAAACACAGATATATTATATAAAATAATTGGATTTGTTAAATGGAATTGATCACGAGATGTTGAGTGGATTTTTATACGTGGTAGAGCCATGCTGCAGTTATATTACAAGTATAGTTGGAATGGAACACGAATGGGTCGGCTCGACCGGGGAAGGACCACGCTCTCACAGAATACCAGCGTAAAATTGTAGTTAAATGCTGCTGTAATTCGTATGGTAAGTGTAGAGAACGGGAGATCGTTTATACGGGAAACGAGGTATTCCATCTTAGTCCTCACGGGTGACAACGCATTTGATTCGTAATCGAGGATAAATGTAGATAGATGTCTATGGGCCACAGCTACCACTTACCAGTACTGGCCTGTGTGCTCGTTTGTCACCCTATCCTATAAAAAAATGGATTGATTCTAACAATTGATTCATTTCATTCATTGTTTCAATATTTCAACGAATATGATAAACCAAATGCCGCTATGGCATGCGGGGTAGTATTAATGTTTTATTGCTTTGCAATTTATTAATTGCAAATTACCAATGTTATTGTTCTAACTTATCTATAGTCTTTCAATTTAAAATTGCTTAAAACTAACGTAGCTTATAATCTACTATATATCATGTCATAGACGGCTACCTCCAGATTAAAATTATTAACTTTTGTTCCGATCTACGCAGTACGATCTTAGAGTATTTTGAAGTTTTGCAGTTGTATGCTTGAAATTAGGATTTAATTTTATTAATTATAAGATCCCCAGCAGAAGGCAGCGCCCAAAGCTTCTTTAACGCCGAGATTTTCGTTAAAGATCAATAGGAACTCGCGTTAAAGAACAAATAGCTGTTGTGAAGAATCAACGCGATAAAATCGGTAAAAACTAATTTTATTTAAAAATATGTAGTGTTCGTGTAAACAAAAGAAATCGACTGTATCTTAGATATCTTTGCCAATTAGTAACCGATTTCAATGATTAATGTTTTATCAAACAGTTCATCTTCAGGGAATATTATACAAGTTTAGTGAAATAAAGCCACCCAAAAAGGTGACAAAATAGAAGATGAAGGTTTTAACGTAACTCTTTAGATGATATTTCTTTGTTCAATCAAAAGAATAAAAAATTAATTTGAAATAAAAACTAAATGCCATCTCCATCGAATATAAAAAAAACAATTTCACTTTCTGGAGTCAGGGCTTTAATTCTTCTATACCCTACTAGCTGAACCCCGCAGACTTCGTCCTGCCAGTTAATGTTATAGTTGTTGTTCAGCACCAATTTTCATTTTAGTGCGTGCGTATATTTATTAAAAAAAATAAAAAAAAAAACAAATAAAATATTTTTTTTTAATTTATATAAATATATAAACCTTCTTCGTTGGAAAAAATACACACATTACTTTTTATCAAAATACTTTTGTTACTTAAAACCTATTTACCTCGATTTATATAAATATCTCATTATATTAAATTAAACCGGGATTAGTGAGAACTCCCCTAGCGCATTCCTTGAGCGCTCGACTGGAATTTACACGAGCAACTCTACTTTAATCCCCGCAGTCACCACTGCCACACGTACAGCGGTGTAGAAAACATCGTATTTTTTTTTAATTTTTATATTTTCACGAACACTACATATTGAACAAAACTACTTTTACGAATGTGATCGCCATTGATTATTTCCCACCTCCTCCTTCTAGCGTGCTGCTCCTTCCAATAATGTGACATTTTGTCGTATACATATTAAATTAATCTAATTTATTGCACATAAATCGATAACATATAATATATTAGGAAGCGACAGTAACCCAATAGCAATGTGCGGACCATTAACTCAAAAGATCTTGGGTTCGAATCCGCCATCCGACTACTCTCGTGAACCACTCCTAACACAAGCACTTTAAGCTTAACAGGATTGGTTAAAGGGAATATAAGCGATGTTCATAGCATTGATAGTTCAGTAAAAGCAATACACATCATCCTAAAATAGTTAAATCCACAACCCTATCAAACAATAGAAGATAGGATAATTCGAAGTGAGCACTCATTAACTTGGTAAGAACAGGAGAACAGTAGACTGATAGGTTGTATTTGTAAACGAAAAAAACTAAAGTTTCCTCTGTACAGGACACAAAAATTATAGTGGCTTAAAACAATAAAGATCTTTCAATAATTGCGATGGAGTTTTCGGCGAATTAAGTACTGGCTTAGATCAAAACTAATGGATCTTTTAATAATCAGTAATTACAAACAAGCTTTGTATAAATTAGGCAGTGGTTCTTAAGGCTGCACATAAAGCAAAGTAAACTATAATATAAACAAATTAGACTTGCTATTCACTACAGTCAATCAAGTTCAAAATTAGAAACAAACCTATACGAGAGAATCAATTATCATTTTAAGTGCTAATAATTAATCAAACGCTTATTAGGATAGTAATTCGGCTTACACGTTATTTTTATTCCTTAAAAGACCCGGTAGTCCATCACAATCGGACTCGAACTACACTGTACTATTATTTACTCTGTAATACAACATACATGATTTTTTTAGAAGAGAATAAAAAATATGAGGGGTGGTCTACACGCTCGGGTAAAATGTGATTTTTCCTGGTATTGTTGTACGCCAACCGATTTATTTAAAAAAATTCGTAACCCTTAAAATTACGATTATTAATTACAGTGATGCGTGAGAGGAATAAAGTATAGTTATTTTATTAAAAAAAAAATACTAGTAACGCTTATACATAATTAATGCAGCCATTAATCACTCCAAGTTAGTTTAAATTGCTTGTTTTAATAGCGGTTCACATTAGTACTCGAATTGCGGATGCGAACCCATGACTCCTATTTAGTAGTCCACACCAAGCGCGCAGTCACGCGCAGTACAGTCATAGTACGCAAGCAGGCCGTCACTATGAAATTGTTACGTACAATCGTAATTACTCCACGGCGAAGGAAAAGAAATATTGATGTGTGATGAATAATTGCACGTGATGTCCGCCAACACGAATCATTGAGGCAGTGCGGTGCCTTCCTTGCCCCAAAACGATTTCAGAAATTAGAGAAGGCCTGTGCCCTGAAGTAGAACGTATAAATGCTGTTAGTTTTTTTCTGGACATAGATCGCTACTGAAAGCGCTACTTGCTGGAAACCTTACTTAAATGGTAGATTCATCAAGCAAAGAGTTACTATCTTCCTGTAAAACTCTTAGAAAATAGTTAAATATAAAGGGTATGTACATTAAAAAACGAATTAAATTTTATATTGTAAGCCAATATTCATTGCAAAATATGAAATGAAATGATCATAAATATCAAATTAACGTCACTTGCAGCGTTGTCAGTCATCATTCGGTATTCAGTCTTTCGCTTTAACAAAATTAATGTCGCATGTGTGATGGGTAATAACATTATGCGTGGAATGAAATTGTATAATCATATTTTTTATAATGATAATAATGTCTGGCAATGATCTACGAAAATAATAACATATTTGTGAGGACTATGCTGTTAGACATGGTTTAGTTATTAAGAAAGTTAAATAACGTTTAGAGCTGGAAAACTTGTCCAAACAAAAAACTTGTGAAGATGATATGGATATTAAGAGGGAGCGGAGGTTACTGGCGGTTCGTGGAAATATGTCTACTGGTTGATTTGCATAGCGCAGCAATGTCGTGATCACAGGCCAAATTGTTGGTACCAAACATTTTACTGCTGGACGCGCTATTACTATTCTTATTAGATTATATTTAATTATTGGCGTTTGGCAGAAAAAAGCGCTAGCAAGGGCTTGTAAGCAAAATGGCGATCGTAAGCGGTAAGCGCTGTCAAATCGTAAGTAGCTATTTTCCTCTAGGACACGAAGTTAGTTTTAACCGGGGAACCTAACCTAATTTAAATATATTATGTTTGTACAGTATTCATATTAAAAACTTGCCAATCATGAATTTTTAATAACATGTATATGTTTATTCATGTCATTACTTAAAACTAATATTGCACAAAACAACTTATAAACTCTACTTCAACAGAAACAAATTAAATAAGCAAAATTGCGGTGTTTCGCCATTTTGCTTACAAGCGCTTGCTAGCGCTTTTTACTGCCAAACGCGCCCATTATTTTTATTGGATTTTATTAAGCTATTGCATAGCTTCTATCGCGGGCCTTGAGCGTGGGGACCGAATCCAGAAATTTATTTCGCCGTAACGAAAAAACCTCACGCTCCCCACTCCGACGGGCAAGGAGGTGTGGCTGTGAAGGCCGTGCATTGTCTAACGTCGTTTCTCTTTTCGGCAGTCTTCGACACGGTGTTTGTGTATAAAGTGTTTTGAATATGAATGAACAAAGTGCATTTATTATTAATGAAGAAAGTCACGAAATAATAGTGAAAGAAAATGAGTGAGTACTCTATATACATACATTTTATTATTATCACAAATGCAGTACTAATTTTGAATAGAAAATATAATACTGCTATAAAGATAACCTAAATTTTTGATATTAAAATGAGCGATATTAAAAGCAGCCCTCTTTATATACACACAAACACACACACGCGTATAGTTTAAATTCTCAATTTAGATTCTCAAATATATATATATATATATATATATATATATATATATATATATATATATATATATATATATTAGAGATGGGCCGAAATTCGGTACAAGAAAAATAATACCTACTTGCACTTATATTAACTGAAATATAAGGCGCTTCTAAACTACAATACGCCTCAACTGGTGGTTCTACTCATGATACTGTACCACTTTCCCCAAGGAACCCATAGTCAATTCTCAAAAAAAAATTGCACTTTGTATGAAAATCGGTCAGCTGATTGGCCAAGTCTCCATACAAACAACCGTGGCATATATTTTAGAAGCACCTCATATAACAACATTAGATACTGTAAAATAAAAGATATTATTTTTACTCATTCATGGTCAATTATTTATTTATTTATTTCCGAACATTGTAAATGTAAACCTTATATTAAATCAGTTCCTATCTTATCATTAATCTTAATCTAAGTTCTTAACCTTAATATTAGTTAATTAGTTATTAATCTTAGAAATACCTGCTAATTAATAATTAGCCATATTAGAAAAATGAAATAAACTTTGTATTCTCCTAGTAAAAATCTGGATAGGAGTCCGTAAATTAAATAAAAAAATAATGTTTTTGATTCAACATTCATTAACCTCAAGTATTTTTTTATTACAATTAAAGGGTATTTGTTTTCAACAATCATATTAAACCAACTTTTCTTGTCTATCTAGTCATATTTAAAATTTACCAGAGTCAGATACTGTGGTAAATGTTAAATATGGGTTATGGTGCAAAAACACCAAAGATCTGCCTTATCTGGCAGAAGTTTGTTACGTTTTTTTTTTCGTAGGTATATGTTTCCTGCGGTGTGCGGGCGGGGTATTTGAAGTAAATGCGTAAACAAGTCACGACGGGTCGCTCTCGAGAAAGCGTGCGAAAATGAACCGAAGTTCGGCCGAAATTCGGATTCGGTTCAAATCACATTCAGCCCATCTCTAATATATATATATATAAATAAATATATATATATATATATATATATATCACAATATTGATTCTACGTCCTTTCATTTCGCATTATTGTAGCGTCCACCACTTGTAAGCAATTTTAATACATTATGACTGCGAATATTGGTCCATTAAACAATTTCAAAGATAGTGTTTAACTCATTTCTTTGAAAATTTACCATATATCGATATACAAATATTCGTATATTGCCAGACGGAGGGAAACCAATCAGGACTCCCCTTCCATATTACAAATTATCCAGAATCCCCGTAATATACATAGTTTTTAATTCATTCTCCTGCTTAAGGTGACACTAGTCGACATTATTTCCATAGAAATTTCGGAGGGGTTTTACTCCGCTGTTTGACAGTGTACATCAACAGTACATACAAGTGACAGTTAAACATGATATCGTTTTGTCTCATTATTAATTTTGCCTATACGGAAACAGAATAGTAAAATAAAAAGTCATTAAAAGGTTACGAGCTATCAAAGATTCGTTTTTATTGCCAATTTTAACACAACTTTGGGCGCAAATTAGTAATAAAAGCAGTCTAAAATTTCCAAGACAAAGTCGGTACCGACACAGCTCAATTATCGAAGAATTCAATAAATTTTATTTGTAATTGATTTATGCAGTGGTTTTTTCATAAAACCCCTTCTTCCAAAGGCCTTTTCGTATTTTTTTACGCGCGCGTATTTATATGAATTATCGTGCATCTCACTGAATAATGTTTCCCCCGGTGCGGTGCGGGAGGACGACACTTACACACACATGCATGCGCGGTGACGCGCGCTTTTTCTAGTTTTATTCGACTCAGTCAGCTGCGGCCTGTGACGTTCGTATGACTATAGCTATACCTGCGCTCTAAATTACTACGCTACATTGACCCCTGCTTGAACTTTGGATTTCGATACTACTCTGTTTGGCATAGAAATTGATATTATTGAAAGAGATGATGCGTTTTGGACGGCAGACAAAATTTTAAAATTAGATAGCTTTTATCAGAAATGTGTTTTGCCGGAGCTGATAGATCTCCCCGTTACCCTCGCAAACTACAATTTAGAGATCGAATGTAAATCAAATTGATATAAGCACAGACAAAAATAGCGGAATATAAATAAAATTTTGAAAAAAAAAACGATCTCAAAATTTTATTAATGTTCCGCTAATTTTATCTGTACTTACCTATGTCAATTTGATTTACATTCGATTATAATTATATTCTCAGACGTGCAGATTTCCTCAATATGTTTTCCTTCACCGCCGAGCACGTGGTAAATCAGCACAATTGCAATTAACAATTTCATTGGTGCCGGCGGGGATCGAACTCGGGTCCGCATGTCTCAGAAATTAAAAAATATATATTTCGAAGACATGTGAAGTTCGTCAACACGCATTGAGGCAGCGTGGCGGACATTTCCTTGCCTTAAAACCCTCTCAGAAATTAGAGGAGGCCTGTGCCCAGCAGTGGGACGTATATAGGCTGTAACTTTACTTTTTTTTACTTTTATAAATATATTATTTTACCGACGAAAATTTTAAAGAAAAATAAAAAATAAGCAACCGCCAACCTCCTAGGTCCCTAGGTGACTTGCGAGATGTCAGTGTAACAAAACAAAACGGCCCAGAAAAACAGACTTTCCAACTGATAGCTAAATCAGCACGCAACAATTTCATTGGTGCCAGTGGGGATCGAACCCGGGTTGCTCCCGTACTGTGATACTTATAACGAGCGCTAACCATGTGAGCAACCACGGCTCTCAACGACATCGTTCCGTTCGTGTACAGCGCTGAAGATAGCAGAGTAAAAAATTAAAGATTGTGGTGTTTGAAATTTGTCATCTATGAGAGTGAATTTTATCTGTGTACTCTGTAACAAATAACTATATAGAAAAAAAATGTGAAAATGACATTTCGCCATTTTTGTTTGTGTACTGGTTAGGAACTCGATCAAAAATTTGATAATTTTTCTGTTTTTATACGTTATTTCTAAAAAAAATGTGAAATTGACTATTCGCCATTCTTGTTTGTGTACTAGTTAGGAACTCGATCAAAAATTTGATAATTTCTCCGTTTTTATACGTTATTTCTAATGTTATCTTACATCAAATTAATTGTGAAGATATTTTCGTTTGGAAATATGTATCATTACGACGATACAAAAACGTTTACATATAATAATTTACCTCGAAATTCACTATACGCGATTATCGTTTATTGATTATATGTTGTTTAAAAAGTATTCTTATCAGTTTTTTGTGTTAAATGGATGCTAAATATAAAAGAATGCTTCAGTATTAATAGCAATTTATTAACGAAATATCTGTTGAGATGTGTCTAGAAATTATTAATACTTATCTTTATTTATTTATTAAAATAATAAATAAATAAAAATAAGTATACATTTATCTATATTGAGTACTAGTTGTTCCCCGCGATCTCGCCCGCGTGGAATATGGATTTCATGGGTTTTAATTTTTTTGCGCGGAACCCTAATTCTTTTTCTAAAACAAAAGTAGTTCAAGTTATTCCTTATATCATCAGCTATCTGCCAGTGAAAGTCCCGTCAAAATAGATCCAGCTGTTTCGGAGATTAGCTGGAACAAACAGACAGACAGACAGACCGACAGACAGATAAAAATTCTAAAAATTGTATTTTTGTTACTAGTACTTTCATATGCATTTAATAAAAAGCTGTTGTTTTAACATTACAAACAGACACTTCAATTTTATTTATTTGTAGATATAGATATAAGATATTATTCATATTGGTGTCATTTTAAAGGGAATATCATGTACTATTATAATAATAAAATAATTGTCTCCAGTAAATATTATACTTTACTTGTAAAACTCGAAATAAAAAATAAATACGATTTATTTTTATATTCCCGTATGCTTTATTTTCATCCTTTATTTTTTATTTGACCAATTTTCTTTTAACAAAATTAAATTCTGAATTCGTTGAGCTTTTTGAGAATATTTTTATTTGAATGTTAGGTAGGTACCTATATTAGTTTTTCAGTAGTAATCGTTTTTGTTGCGACAGTCTCGCGCGGTCGTAAAAAAAGTTACTGCGCGGACAGGTGGGACGAGAATCACTTGCGCGGCGTTGACGGTTCGGTGGATAGGTACCTAAATACTGTTATTACCTAAATACCCATACCCACCTACTATACAACAAAATTTGACAAACTGTCGCTGCGTCGTGGACACTAAAATGTAAACTGCCTACCTACCTGCCTAAGTACGTCGGTACTAAGGACAACAGTCTTGACGGGTCACTTGTCTTGATAAAAACATGTGTTTACATCTAGTGATATTGTGTGTATATAAAAAAAGTAAGAAGACAGGTAAGTATTTTTGAAAACAATTTGTAGGTAGGCAGAACTAATTACAATTATTATCTAAATATTATAAATGCGAAAGTTTGGATGGATAGATGTATGTTACCAATCACGCCAGAACAGCTGAAGGGATCTGGATGATATTTAGCTCAGAGATAGGTTATACCTAGTCTGGAATAACACATTTGATACCGTTTATTCAGGTATTTCGTTCCTGTGGGATAATTTTCGAGTTCACGCGTTTGAAGCTGCTGGCAACAGCTAGTACGGATATAAACTGCGATGACTGTTCCAGTTCATACTTCGGCGTCGTGAACTCTTGAGTGATCGCTGCATGACCACCCGGGGAAAACTAAACATAATAAAATAAGCAATCTATATTAGGTATCTATAGAGCCATAGGGGTATAGTATAAAGCGATAACGCAGCGCCTAATAATTTAGTACGAGTGGCACGATGCCAGGTGAGACAACGTGCTTTTTGGCCGCGCCCACCAATGAGTTCGAGCCCGCGACTTGTGCCACCTACGCAATTCCTTTGTATAGTGCGACGTTGCCACTCTTGTTAGTTATTCCGCTTTGTAATATTTTATTTATAGGTGATATTTTGTTTATGTAGGTATTCGATAGATTCCTATAGTCTGTTTTTTTCGCAGGAGACAAAAATAACAGATATTTATTAGATTCGTTTAGCACGAATAATACAGTTTTTATGATTCTGGTTCAGATTAGATTTAATTTTAGTCACTTAAATTTCGTATATTGTTCAAAATAATGAAATAAATCCACAGAATCTGCAGTTACGAAAAAAAGCAATATCATTTTGTCTCCGGCGAAAAAAAAAGATATATATCATGATTAATTTACCAACTAGTTATCCGTTTACTAAATACGAAAAAATATTTAGGATTCCCCAGCCGTGATACATTACAGACTTATCATTTATATACTATTGTAAATAAGTACTAATTGTAGATATTGACAGGTTTAATAGAAGTTCATTTTCTTATACTGTGACTAATAACCTAATATGACCTTGGGAAGAAACTCATTTTAATATAAGGTTTTACTGCAATGACTGCCAATGGGTTGTTAATTTCTACAATAGACCGTGGCGTATTGTTGCTGACATGAATAACTCCGAAAATATAATTTATTTACTTGATCGTGTTGAGTTTTTGTGCTCTCACTGCGAGTTTACTTTTTATGATCACTATCTTAAGGATGAGTGCGAACTATTTACCTAATCTGTACAAAATTACTCTCTACTTAAATAGATTAATTTTTGTGAAAGGCTATTTTTGTTAAATTAAAATATTATGTTTGGTTTTGCAGTTATTTGAATTACGTCGTATGACGTCAGATTACCGGTATTAAAGTTTAATACCGCACGATATTTGACGTCCATATAACCATGAATATATTTATATTTTAATTCCTTGTGTATAACACACGCATTAATGATCATTGATTTAATGACATTTTTCGCTATTGTTTTATTCGTATTTTAGTGTATGGAGGCCATGCGTTGTAAAATAGTCAATTTGGTGTTTTATAAAATTTTTCGTTCTAGAAATGATAAAACGCTTAGAAGCTTAAAAAACGTGTGTGAAAAATTAAATTTTAATTCAAATAACTGCAAAACCAAACATAAATCATAATTTAACAAAAATAGCCTTTCACAAAAATGAATCTAGTTAAGTAGAGAGTAATTTCGTTCAGATTAGGTACAATAGTCGCACTCATCCTTAAGATGCAGTGAGAGCACCAAAACTCAACACGATCAAGTAAATAAATTATATTTTCGGAGTGATGTCAGCAACAATATGCCACGGTGTATTGTAGAAGTTAACAACCTATTGGCAATCATCCAGTAACTTATACGTATACGTCCACATGGCCAATTTTACATATAATGTGACGTCAACCTGCTTACGACGTCCAATATACCGACGCCAAATAGGAGACTTAGCGCAATGTAATCGCGAATTGTCATACTGATCACAGAAATGTCAAAATCTAAAAAAAAATTGGACGTCATTCTTCCAATCTTGCTGTACTGAATATTTAGGTAGTACTTATATTAATAATTATAATTGCATAAGTTGATACAAAATCCTATGCAATAGCTTTACCGCGGCAGTCCCCGAGTGCCACACGTCTTTTTTTATTATTTATATCAATGTTTGTATAAAGATTATTTTTCAGAATTTCAAACGTTAAAAAACTAAATGACATTTGACCGTAAAATATTCTTAATAATAATTATACAATAAGAATGTAATTATTTCTTTAAGTTTGCGTATTAATGTCTATAAATGTTTAGCATGCTAATAAATGTAAGGAAAAAGTGTTTTTCTAGGAAGTATAAACAATCATATTTACTAGAACATAATTATCACTTATTTCTAGATTCCCGAAATATCCTGATATTGAAAAAAAATGGATAAATATAACGAGTAGACAGGACTATTTCCATACAGATAATAGTCGCATCAAAGGGCCAAGATTCATTTTGCTGCCACAAATATATTTGCGGATACTCAGTATCATCAGTATGATCAATGTCCTCTTGATAACCACATAGTCCAGTTGTTTAAATGCGTTTTGGAAAGTATATGGATATCCGTTTAATTTTTTGCAAAAAATGCGATATAAAAAGTAAAAAGGATTTTTTTTAATTAATTTCTTTTTACGGGTCAACAAACTCGTTTCCTAGAGTTGCTGAGAATATTAATTGCAAGGTATTGCTAAAGATACTTGTTTTGTACCCAATATAATTAATTATGACTGCCTAGTTGGTCTAGTGGTTGTAGTAGTACGACTGCTGATCATGAGGTCTTGGGTTCGAATCCCGGGTCTGGCCAAAAAATTAATTATTGTGTTTTTCCCGGAGTCAGGAAGTTGGCGGTGTCTCAACCCCGTGCCTCGGAAAGCACGTAAAGCCGTTGGTCCTGCGCCTGATCTCTCTCCAGTCGTGTCGGTTTACCGTCCCATCGGATCATGAGAGTGAGGGAATAGAGAGCACACCTGTGCTTCCGCATACACTTGGGCACTATCATCCTGTCCTGCGCCGATGGCTAGCCTCCGTTGAGGCAGGCCGCCGTGGTCGAAATTTGGTCTCGAGGACATTATTAATTAATTATATTTTCAAACATAGTTGAAAGGATAAGGGTTGACGTCTATGTAAATATCATAAAGAAAAAATTAGGAGTCACTATTCTGTTTATTAAACTTATTTTTATATTCATATCAATCGAACTTCATTATTTTATAAGAGTACCTACGCTATAACCACGATTTTTAAGTATTCTGACTGTTAATATATTCCTTGATTTAAAATAATAGGTACCATTCATTCTCAAGTATTATTACTGTTAAGTATAAAAAATGGTATATATCTATGGTTTTCTTTGCTACTTGTAATCCATTTTAATATATAAAAAGAATATCGACACCTTCAAACATTTTTGTCAATCGCTAGGACCGCTTACAGGGCCTAAAACACATTGAAAGTGCTTGCAGTAGTGTAACATCATATATAGGCGTAAAATGCAGTGTATCTAATTCCTATAAATTAAGGTTCATAATAGATAGTACCCAATACACTTTACCAGTGTTTAGCAAGTGTGTGCGTGTATTATAATTAGTGTTTATGTCTTATATTATTGTTGCTTAATGCGTATGTGTTAAGATGTGGCGACATCGGTTTTGGAAGTAATCGAGTGCTAATTCATTTCTATTGTCTTATTATTACGATTTCTGTGAAGCTCTCCCTGAGGCTATAGGGATATCCCTATAGCCTCAGGGATTTTCATAAAGTTTAACTGTATTTTTAATTTTTTCTCTTTAAAATCATATTGCATCTCTTAATAAATGTTCTCTGCTTACTTATAGTATGACTGGTAGAGAACGCCTTAAGGCAATTAATCCACCTTTGTACATTTTTGTGAAAGAAATTTTAAATAAATAAATAAAAAAAAATTAAAGTTAAGGCCATTTTCCTTGTGGAATATCATTAAATCAAACATATTTGAAGAATTTTTAAGAATTTTCCTGATCATATTTTGCTATTAGACATAAAAACATCTTCCTTGTACTTCCTTTGGTAACATGCTTTTGCAATTTAACAATTTAACAAAACAAAGATTTTTTGTTTTCTTAAGTTCAGTATCTCGTGATTTATAAATAGATAAATGGATTTTGTAGTCACTCTGGCTCTCAGTCAAGAGTCACTCTGACTGTCGCTCAAGACAACGTCGTTGTTGGCGACGCGCCTATAAGAATATTTCAATTTATTAGTTAACCGATTACGAATAGCTTCTAAAAAAGCAAATTATCAAGCAACAATATTCCGATAAGAAAATGCTTAGTTGAATCTTAAAGAAATATAGAATTAATGATATGAAGGTCTTGGGTTCGACTCCCAGGCCGGAATAGTTTATCGTTTTCTTAGTAATATCTCTTAATAAATTCATATAGGGAATTTTAAGATATAAATTACAGTCGGGGCTCATATTATTAGAGCCACAGTAAAAAAAGTAGATTAATTTTAGTTTGGGTAGAAATAAAATCAGGATGTGAAGGTTTTTGTTTAGAATATATTTTATTAAGTATATTGCTTTATTAATACATTTAAGAAAACGAAACTTATGTATTTAATAAGTGCAATAAATATAAAAATATAAATTAAATCAATATTTAGTGACACCGCCTTTTGCTTCTATAACCGCCTGAATTCTCCTGGGCATACTTTCGATACATTTTGAGCAGTTTATCTTAATTGATTCACTCCGGTGCCAAACATCTATCAAACGCTCGATCAGTTGGCGTTTATTAGTGATGAGTTCTCTGGAAATTTCTCGTTTCATCAACTCCCAGAGGTTCTCTATGGGATTGAGGTCCGGCGAATTCCCAGGCCAGTCAAGAACTTTTACTTTCTGGGCATTTAAAAATTTCGTGACCTTTTTTGCTTTGTGGCAAGGAGCAGTGTCATGCATGAACGTAAATTCGCCGTTCGGAAACCACTACTGGACCTGGGGCAGCATTTTTGTCTCAAGGACCTGGATATATTGATCCTGCCGCATCGTTCCCTCCACAATGTATAGACGACCAGTGCCTTTGCTGCTTATTATGGACCATACCATGATGCTGAATGGGTGCTTCACTCGCTTGATTATGCAATCTTCTTTGAATTTCTCACCCTTCCTTCTTCTTACAAATACAGCTTTGTCAGACAAAATTTGCACTGGCGATTCATCAGAAAAACAAACCTGAAATATTTATTATTATTTTAGTGTACAGAAATCAAAAATTAAATTTAATTTAAATTAATATGGATCTAGCTTTTTACTTCCAGCAGCTTCAAGAATTATTCACCTACCTTATTCCAGTCTTCAGCAGTCCAGTTCTGGTGTTCTTTTGCCCATTGTAAACGCTTTGACATCATAGCCTGTGTAAGAAGAGGTTTTTTAGCCGGTCGACGACAAATGAACCCCAAGTCTTTCATGCGTCGACGAACTGTTGCTAGGGAAATGTTGATTCCAGCGTCCTGTACCTTCTTCGTAAGAATCTTCCGAGGTGCCTTCCTGTTTTCAACACAGATATCCCTGATTTTTTCTTTCATCACGTGGCGTGCTAATTTTATTTCGTCCACAATTTTTCGCACGTTTCGGCGTCAGGTCCACATTTGTGTCAAGTTTTTTTTATTCGGTCAACTGATGCTCTGATGAATCTTTCTTTGGGAATGCCCAGTATGCAATAATAAAGTTTTAATTTCGGAAATTTTCCTTGGAGACAGATCTTTAGCTTTTCCCATGATTAAAATATATCCTGCAAATAAAATAAAAAAATTTATGTGAAAATGATTTCTTTTAGCAACAAACATATTTAAGCAAGCTGCATATGGACAAACATTGTTAAAACACACCAAAACTACAAAAAAATTGATAAAAATTCATAAATAATCTCCAAAATACTCACCCGGACAACGAAACTGTTAAGCGTCGACTGACTGTATTACAACAAAATGGCGACCATGTGACAGATTATCCACTCTTTAGTGTTGCCAGTTAAAAATTCATAATCTACACAGATCCATTAATTCATAATAACAAAATAAAAACTTAGCAGACATAGTTTGAATGCAATATATATTGATTAAAATGCCAAATCGATTATTTAAATAGATGGCTCTAATAATATGAGCCGCCACTGTATGTTGAAATAATACTAGTTTTCGGAATTTATCGCATATATTTTAACTTTTTAAATACCCGACGATTCGAACGCTTTACAACACTCATGGTCACGGGCAGGACTGAGATGTTCAACGTCCATATGTACACTTGACCGATGGTAAAAACTGACCAATCTTCTTCAGCGGCTTGAAGTATGTTTTGATGGAGGCGCTTCAAGATGTAGCCAATCTTGTCAGTGACTCCTCTAACATATGGCAGTACAGCAGGTAGACGCTCGACTGTGGCCGGCTTCACTCGTTCACTGTGACGTAGGCGCGGGACTCGAAGCTTGTTGTCATGCAAAACTTGCTTGACATGGTGGAGCTCTGCAGCCAGGTGTTTACTGTCACAGATCCCTCGTGCTCTCTGAAACAAAGATTTACCCACGGTAGCTAACTGTGAAGGATGGTGGTGAGAATCACCGTTTAAATATCTATCTGTATGGGTCTTTTTTCTATACACAGTATGGCTCAAGGTGTTATCAGGATTACGAATTACTAACACATCTAGAAAAGCTAAGGAATTGTTTGCCTCTAACTCCATTGTGAACTGAATTTTAGAATTTATAGAGTTAAGATGGTCTAAAAATGCAGTTACTTTATCTAAAGGTAGAATTGTGAAAGTGTCGTCTACGTACCGCTTGTAGAAACTTGGATTTATGGGAGAACTAAGCAGGGCTTTCTCCTCAAAGTCTTCCATGAATATGTCGGCGACAATGGGAGATACAGGTGAGCCCATCGCCACACCATCTACTTGCTTGTAGAACTCCTCCTTCCACAATAGGTAGCCAGATGTAAGGCAGTGTCTGAGTAATACTGCATATTCTACGGGCATGTTGTTTTCTTCCAGCCTTCTAGTTACAATTGAGATGCAGTCTTCAACAGGTAAGCATGTAAACAATGACTGCACATCAAAACTGACCATAGTTTCATTGTCTGCCAGATGTAGGTCTTTAATCTCGCTGACAAAATGGTAGGAATCCTTTATGTGTGCTCTTGTATGTCCCCTGAGTGGTGAGAGTATTTTCGCTAAGTGTTGAGCCAATCTGTAAGTTGGTGAATCGATTTGGCTCACTATGGGACGTAATGGAGCATTGGGCTTGTATATTTTTTGGTAACCCATACAATTTTGGTGATTTGGCGCACGTAGGTATTATCCATTTTACGTCCAGATTTAATTTTTCGGAGTGTTTCTTTATGAGGTCACTAGTTGTTTTTAGTGTGCTATTTGTTGGGTCGTTTTTAACCTTTTTATAAGTACTTACATCCGACAAAAGTTCTTGTATTTTAGAATTATAATCTGACGTATCCATGACTACCGTGGCGTTTCCCTTATCTGCGCGGAGAATCGTAAGTTCGTGTTTATTGCATAAGTTCTTTAACGCTATAAATTCGTCTTTGGGAAGATTCGGTTTAGGCACTGAACTTCGACGTAACATAGACGAGAATTCTTGACGTATCGCCTCCAAATCTTCTTTCCGCATATTGTTTTTAAATAAACAGTCCTCGACACTACAGATAATTTCTTCGTACGGTAATTTGTGGGGTGTAATTTCAAAGTTGAGGTCTTTGGATAAAACCCTAATTGTTGCATCATCTAGTGTTTGTTTTGACAGATTATAGAGCGCGATTAATCTATGATCTGTGTTTGTCAATGGTTGCTTTCGGTTCTGGCATTGATTCAGATGTTTGACATTTGACTTGTTCGTTAATTTTTGATATTTTTCTATATGTTTGTTTTTGCATTCATTATATTTACTAATTTCGCGTTTATTTAATGTTTCCATGCAAAAATTATAGTCAAACGTCGTTAAAACTTTCTTCAATTCACTGGATGATGTGTCTATGGATTTGTTTATGTCATATAGATCGGAGCGTTTTTGTTGGATTACCGTCCGTAACAACTTTTTACTCGCCTGATTTAAGATCTTAGCGCTTCCTCAAATGTCCTTTTTGGTTGATATTTTAACACACGTAGGAATGAGATTATGGTCACGGCATCTCTTCAAGAAATTTAAGGCTGTTAGATATCTTGCGCGCTTGGCCTTTAGATCTTCTAATCGGCGTATTTTATTTGCAATTACCAGTCCGTACTGGTTTACATAATGATTTCTTATATTTACGCGAACACTACACATTGAAATAATACTAGTTTTTACGGAATTTATCGCGTATATTTTAACTTTTTAAATACCCGACGTTTCGAACGCTTTACAGCACTCATGGTCACGGGCAGGACTGAGATGTTCAACGTCCATATGTCATAGTTAACCGCGGTTACCATAGATTAAAATTTAACTTTTGTTCCGATCTATGCAGTATGAACTTATGGTATCTTGAAGTCTTGCAGTTGTATGCTTGGGTTGGGATTTAATTTTATTTATTATAGGATCCCAAGCAGATGGTAGCACCCAGCCATCTTCTCTATTGAAATTAGGATGTTTTTTGATTTCCATAGCCTCGCGAATCATCCTTGGAAGGAATCGGTGTTCTTTAGCGAGGATCCGCGGTCTATCAAATCTGATGTAGTGACGGGGGCGATCCTGTACGTGTTCACAGACTGCAGACTTCCCGGAGCGTCGATTCTTCACATCAGCTATATGTTCTTTAACGCGGGTTTTTATTGATCTTTTAGTTTGTCCTATGTAGGAGAGACCACATTCACAATCAAGCTTGTACACTCCTGCATCTTGCAGAGGGACATTACACTTGACCGATGGTAAAAACTGACCAATTTTCTTCAGCGGCTTGAAGTATGTTTTGATGGAAGCGCGCTTCAAGATGTAGCCAATCTTGTCAGTGACTCCTCTGACATATGGCAGTACAGCAGGTACACGCTCGACTGTGGCCGGCTTCACTCGTTCACTGTGACGTAGGCGCGGGACTCGAAGCTTGTTGTCATGCAAAACTTGCTTGACATGGTGGAGCTCTGCAGCCAGGTGTTTACTGTCACAGATCCCTCGTGCTCTCTGAAACAAAGATTTACCCACGGTAGCTAACTGTGAAGCATGGTGGTGAGAATCACCGTTTAAATATCTATCTGTATGGGTCTTTTTTCTATACACAGTATGGCTCAAGGTGTTTGTTGTAAATCTTTGTTTCAGAGAGCACGAGGGATCTGTGACAGTAAACACCTGGCTGCAGAAGCTCCACCATGTCAAGCAAGTTTTGCATGACAACAAGCTTCGAGTCCCGCGCCTACGTCACAGTGAACGAGTGAAGCCGGCCACAGTCGAGCGTGTACCTGCCGTACTGCCATATGTCAGAGGAGTCACTGACAAGATTGGCTACATCTTGAAGCGCGCTTCCATCAAAACATACTTCAAGCCGCTGAAGAAGATTGGTCAGTTTTTACCATCGGTCAAGTGTAATGTCCCTCTGCAAGATGCAGGAGTGTACAAGCTTGATTGTGAATGTGGTCTCTCCTACATAGGACAAACTAAAAGATCAATAAAAACCCGCGTTAAAGAACATATAGCTGATGTGAAGAATCGACGCCCCGGGAAGTCTGCAGTCTGTGAACACATACAGGATCGCCCCGTCACTACATCAGATTTGATAGACCGCAGATCCTCGCTAAAGAACACCGATTCCTTCCAAGGATGATTCGCGAGGCTATGGAAATCAAAAAACATCCTAATTTCAATAGAGAAGATGGCTGGGTGCTACCATCTGCTTGGGATCCTATAATAAATAAAATTAAATCCCAACCCAAGCATACAACTGCAAGACTTCAAGATACCATAAGTTCATACCGCATAGATCGGAACAAAAGTTAAATTTTAATCTATGGTAACCGCGGTTAACTATGACATATGGACGTTGAACATCTCAGTCCTGCCCGTGACCATGAGTGCTGTAACGCGTTCGAAACGTCGGGTATTTAAAAAAGTTAAAATATACGCGATAAATTCCGTAAAAACTAGTATTATTTCAATGTGTAGTGTTCGCGTAAATATAAGAAATCATTATGTAAACCAGTACGGACTGGTAATTGCAAATAAAATACGCCGATTAGAAGATCTAAAGACCAAGCGCGCAAGATATCTAACAGCCTTAAATTTCTTGAAGAGATGCCGTGACCATAATCTCATTCCTACGTGTGTTAAAATATCAACCAAAAAGGACATTCGAGGAAGCGCTAAGATCTTAAATCAGGCGAGTAAAAAGTTGTTACGGACGGTAATCCAACAAAAACGCTCCGATCTATATGACATAAACAAATCCATAGACACATCATCCAGTGAATTGAAGAAAGTTTTAACGACGTTTGACTATAATTTTTGCATGGAAACATTAAATAAACGCGAAATTAGTAAATATAATGAATGCAAAAACAAACATATAGAAAAATATCAAAAATTAACGAACAAGTCAAATGTCAAACATCTGAATCAATGCCAGAACCGAAAGCAACCATTGACAAACACAGATCATACATTAATCGCGCTCTATAATCTGTCAAAACAAACACTAGATGATGCAACAATTAGGGTTTTATCCAAAGGCCTCAACTTTGCAATTACACCCCGCAAATTACCGTACGAAGAAATTATCTGTAGTGTCGAGGACTGTTTATTTAAAAACAATATGCGGAAAGAAGATTTGGAGGCGATACGTCAAGACATCTCGTCTATGTTACGTCGAAGTTCAGTGCCTAAACCGAATCTTCCCAAAGACGAATTTATAGCGTTAAAGAACTTATGCAATAAACACGAACTTACGATTCTCCGCGCAGATAAGGGAAACGCCACGGTAGTCATGGATACGTCAGATTATAATTCTAAAATACAACAACTTTTGTCGGATGTAAGTACTTATAAAAAGGTTAAAAACGACCCAACAAATAGCACACTAAAAACAACTAGTGACCTCATAAAGAAACACTCCGAAAAATTAAATCTGGACGTAAAATGGATAATACCTACGTGCGCCAAATCACCAAAATTGTATGGGTTACCAAAAAATATACAAGCCCAATGCTCCATTACGTCCCATAGTGAGCCAAATCGATTCACCAACTTACAGATTGGCTCAACACTTAGCGAAAATACTCTCACCACTCAGGGGACATACAAGAGCACACATAAAGGATTCCTACCATTTTGTCAGCGAGATTAAAGACCTACATCTGGCAGACAATGAAACTATGGTCAGTTTTGATGTGCAGTCATTGTTTACATGCTTACCTGTTGAAGACTGCATCTCAATTGTAACTAGAAGGCTGGAAGAAAACAACATGCCCGTAGAATATGCAGTATTACTCAGACACTGCCTTACATCTGGCTACCTATTGTGGAAGGAGGAGTTCTACAAGCAAGTAGATGGTGTGGCGATGGGCTCACCTGTATCTCCCATTGTCGCCGACATATTCATGGAAGACTTTGAGGAGAAAGCCCTGCTTAGTTCTCCCATAAATCCAAGTTTCTACAAGCGGTACGGAGACGACACTTTCACAATTCTACCTTTAGATAAAATAACTGCATTTTTAGACCATCTTAACTCTATAAATTCTAAAATTCAGTTCACAATGGATTTAGAGACAAACAATTCCTTAGCTTTTCTAGATGTGTTAATAATTCGGAATCCTGATAACACCTTGAGCCATACTGTGTATAGAAAAAAGACCCATACAGATGGATATTTAAACGGTGATTCTCACCATCATCCTTCACAGTTAGCTACCGTGGGCAAATCTTTGTTTCAGAGAGCACGAGGGATCTGTGACAGTAAACACCTGGCTGCAGAGCTCCACCATGTCAAGCAAGTTTTGCATGACAACAAGCTTCGAGTCCCGCGCCTACGTCACAGTGAACGAGTGAAGCCGGCCACAGTCGAGCGTGTACCTGCTGTACTGCCATATGTTAGAGGAGTCACTGACAAGATTGGCTACACCTTGAAGCGTGCTTCCATCAAAACATACTTCAAGCCGCTGAAGAAGATTGGTCAGTTTTTACCATCGGTCAAGTGTAATATCCCTCTGCAAGATGCAGGAGTGTACAAGCTTGATTGTGAATGTGGTCTCTCCTACATAGGACAAACTAAAAGATCAATAAAAACCCGCGTTATAGAACATATAGCTGATTTGAAGTATCGACGCTCCGGGAAGTCTGCAGTCTGTGAACATGTACAGGATCGCCCCCGTCACTACATCAGATTTGATACACCGCAGATCCTCGCTAAAGAACACCGATTCCTTCCAAGGATGATTCGCGAGGCTATTGAAATCAAAAAACATCCTAATTTCAATAGAGAAGATGGCTGGGTGCTACCATCTGCTTGGGATCCTATAATAAATAAAATTAAATCCCAACCCAAGCATACAACTGCAAGACTTCAAGATACCATAAGTTCATACTGCATAGATCGGAACAAAAGTTAAATTTTAATCTATGGTAACCGCGATTAACTATGACATATGGACGTTGAACATCTCAGTCCTGCCCGTGACCATGAGTGCTGTAAAGCGTTCGAAACGTCGGGTATTTAAAAAGTTAAAATATACGCGATAAATTCCGTAAAAACTAGTATTATTTCAATGTGTAGTGTTCGCGTAAATATAAGAAATCATTATATAAATTATGTTACCGGATTTGTTCCCCGGTCGAGATGATAGCTGTGCATAAGTAGAATTAATGGAAATTAATTGCATAAGTATTGTCTTATATGAGTTTGATATGTTTTGTATGAAAACAAATGCCTATTTTTTATGATTGATTTATGAAAACATTCACTTATATTGTTTGCTAAGAGACATTATAACTGATAAGAATCTAGTTAGAAATAATTTTCTACAATTCGAGAGTCATGAAGAATCAGTTGTTCACCCAGTATTGGTTGATAGCCGTGTGTGCTAAATGTGCCATTTTTGCCGAAAATTGAAAGTCGTGTGAGAATTAGTTGTTCAACTAGCGTGAGTTCATAGACGCACGCTAGCCACGTACTTAGGAGGCCAAATATGTAGAAATTTAAATATTTGCAATTTCAGCAATTTATGTAGAAATGACTTGTAAAACATTTCAGATTGATTGTACGTGTAAAAGAGGTGAATTCTGTGTTATTTTTATGTGAAAATTCGTTTAGTTTTGTATAAGAAATTTAAAAGTGTTTTAATAGTGAAATGTATAGAGAAAATGTAAATTAAACTACTGTATTGGTTAAGATATGTATAATTTCAAGTGGAAAACATTGTTTTAACTTTCTATGTTAAATATTTAAGAAATTACAACTTTGAACATGTGAGTAAAATAAGCATATTTTGTTAAATAAATAAAAGGTTTTTTTGTGATATAAAAATGTAATGTATATCGTAGTATAGATGTTTCTTTGTGCTGTCTTTATAGGTGAATTGTATAAATGTGTGTCTTATACAAATAAAGTTATTGAGTATACCGTGAGAGAGTGATAGTACAAATTGATGTAATTGAGTTGCGCAAGCGCACAAATGGCGCGGCTCACTTTCGCGTATAGCTCTGGGGTAGCTCAGTAAACGAGTTTTCTTGCAATTCGTTCGGGAATCCTTCGGGAAAGTTCGGGAATCCTTCGGGAAAGTTCGGGAATCCTTCGGGAAAGTTCGGGGAAGTTCGGAGAAACTTCGGGAAAAGTGCAAGACCAGCAGTCAATAAGAAGAAGAAAGAAAAAGTATAGGGAAGTGATAGGGAAAAGTAATTACTCTCTCACGGAACGGTTTGAAGATAATTGCTGTTTTATTCCCCAGGAATTTTTCCTCAAAAATAATACAGTCTACATCGAAGAATTAAGGCGTTGGGACCGGGACGACTTCGGAAGACCTGTAATCCCCGCCTGAACCTATTTTCTGAAAAGGAAGAGGTTATCGCCCTTGTGTGTTACCCTGTTGCGGAGATCACATACGTTGTTCCCGAACCCAACGTAGGCGTTATAGGAGGCCGGATCGAGAGAAGCCTCGATTCCCCCTTCTGTTTCTTAGTTAACGTTTGTCTGGTTCCTTTTCAGTCGTGATCTCACTTCTCAGATAAGGCGGGAAGTTAAAATCATTTCATATTATGTGATATTAACGGACTTTCTCTTGTAAAAAAGGTTGAGGTGATACGCTAATTTTTTTCTAATTTTATATTGGCTAAAACAAGTATAATTTTTCTGAACGTATGCATATAATAAATTCTCTGAAAAAATTGTTCAACAGTCTGAAATAAAATAAAAAGAACGTAAGTAAGAGATGAACGGGTTATAGGTATGATTATTTAATTACTTAATTCATCAAAGTATCGATAATTATTTTCGATACCTTTTGCAAATTTAACGGAACTTCATTGATACCTTTAGCAAGAATTGATGAAATCTTTTAAGACTTCTTCGAATACTCTCATGAGTTACCTTTAGAAAGTTTTCCTTATAAAGGTTATGCAAATCTCAAACGAAATTAAAATTAGATAAGATCGGCCGAACACCATGTTATAATGACAGGGAGCTTTAAATATAAATCTCTTGTTATTCGAAAACGATAAGTGTTATGCCTGGAAAAACTACGTGCACTTTTTTTTAAATACAACTGAAGTTAGAAACAGACTTACTATCCACCTTGGGGTAAGTGGCTAGTGTAGTCCATGGACACCTACAGCCATACTCAATTAGCTACAGGTACCTTGTCACATCTGAGGACTAAGATGGAATGCGGGTATGCCTTACAGTCTGAAATTATAATGGCTCTCTATACTCTTCTAACTGAAACACAGCACTGCAAGCGGTGGTATTTGCTCCTACAACTAGTATACTAATAAATATAATATACTGCGTGTCGTGGGATTATACGTAAGGCATTCGTTGTGTCTTACATATGAAGGATCCCCTTTTTAGAAAAACTTCGCAAATTTCATGAAATACACAAATTGTTTCCTTTATAATAAATAGAAGACGAAATTCGCTGCGCCAACATGTTGTAAACGCCTGAAACAGTAATGTGATATGATATTAATATTAAAATTATATCATTAAGAACGAACTTAATCAATAAGAAATACTACGTGAACTGGTTTGATACAATATAAAGGTTTTGTAACATACAATTCAAAAACTTTTGCTAGTCTCGCTTCAATAAGGTTTAAGTTTGAAACGATGTTGAAAGTATAATATGAACCACGGATTGAAACTAGGCTGAATAAGTTGAATTAAAATTACTATTAGCATTTGAAAATAGTTCTCCGTGTATTAAAAAGACATTAACAGTAATATATTATAAACTTTAAGTTTTATCATCCTAATATTCGTTATAATATAAAATATATTATATAAACGTTGGTATGTCTGAGATTGATCGTCACTACCGATTTCACAAGATGTACAGGGTTATTTTACAATAACCGGCCAAATTTGCAGAGATGGTTCAGAATAAGTAATATAGGCAAATGATGAAGAAAAATTTATGAAAAATTCTTCAAACATTCTGTCCTTTTTTCTTTTAATTTCAATTTTCATATTAATACATCATTTTAACTGATTTTACTGCAAATGCACACATTCGTAAGGGTCATAAATCACAATAAAATCTGGGACAATTTCAAATAAATTTAGAAGCCTTATTTACACGTAATTACAGAAACTGCAATAACGGTACACCATTATTTATATATTAAAATTAAGTTTAAAATTTGGCTACTCTCTGAAAAATAACCCTGTATAATGTTTCTCAAAACGATGACTTAAAGTTATATTAGGATACGAAAGGTAGCGCCGAAGTCAAGTTATTAACAAATTCTTTAATTATGGGCCAAATTGGCGAAGTAAATGTGTTCGTTTGCAGTCGAAGAAGAAAATCGGAGATTCTGCACGTAATAAGTAGGAACTACAGTCTAGTTTAGTTATTAACAAAATTAATATTAACACGGTAGATAAAACTCGCAGAAAAAACGCAGAACTGTATTACTTTATCAACTAATGAACGTTTTCTCAATCTCAATTAACTACTGGGGGCAGATATTTTACGCTGGTATTTGGTGAGAGCGTGGTCCTTCGCCAGTCGAACTGACCCATTCGTGCTACAGCTATAATACAGTTGCAGTATTGCACCACGTTCTACTATAAAACGTGTAAAACTGGGTTTATATTTTACTAAACTTAAACTAGAGACGATTTAGTCATGTCTTACGTAAAATAATCCACCCCATTTCATAACGTTAGTTCCGATAGATAACGGTAAAACTATTTCGTTTACGCTAGACGATAAATACTCAGACCGTCGACAGGAAGCAGCGTCAAAGGTGAAAGCCTTAAACGTGATAGATATGTATATAGATGGATATATCATTAATTTGTATTCATAATTATAAAAGAAAAACAGAACACAACAGGCAGTGATAAAATTATAAATAAACCGACAGTAAAGATTAAAGTTGTGAGAGGTACACTGCCACTGAAAAATGGTTCTTTTTTTTACATGGCTAAAAATCTACGCATATCCAAAATAAGGGTAAGGACGGGCTATGTCATACGGCATATGTCAGACTTGCACCTCGTGGTATTACAGAAAGGTTTTCGCACACATCCGCGGCCCCACAAGCACCGGTTGCCCATGACAGTCGCCCTCGGGAGAGGACGACTTACCTTCCCTCTTCTCCATCTCATGAAAAGCGCACCAAAGTACAAGACACGCCTTCCTTCGCAGTCTCCAACTTTACTGCGCAATTTTCCCCTACCTTATCCCCGATTTACAAACACCGATTTGGTGTATGGCTCTGCAATCAACCAAGTTTCGGCAGTTGGGGATAGAGAGAGAGGTGCTTTGTAGAGGCAATTTGAATTTTTAATACCGAGACTCCTCTCCACTAATAACACAACAAACGGTGCGGCATCTCCGGAGTCGCGAAAGATAGGTCGAAGATCGCATCGTCAAATCAACACTTTTCTTTGACCACGATTCCACCTTGGCTGCGTCGAAGTTTATTACAAAAAAGGGAAAAATGCGACTCAAGTCACATAAACAAATTGTGATGTTTATGGACCTAAAGCAGTGTCAGTAAGTGTAGCACAAAGTTGGTTCAAGCGTTTTCCGGGAATTTTGATGCCAAGGTTACAGCTCGCTCTGGTTGCACTCATACGGATAAAGTTGATGTCGTTTCTGAAATCGTGGAGCAAGATCGGCATATTAGTAGTTACGACATAGCCGAGGAATCAACGATTGACCATAAAATAGTTTTGACCCATTTGAAAAAGTCTGGCTATACAATAAAGCTCAATATTTGGGTAGCACACGTGCTTACTCTAGGAAATCTAATTAATCGTGTACGCATTTGCGATTCTCTATTGAATCGTATTGAAACCGAACTATTTTTGAAAAGATTGATCACTGGTAATAAAAAGTGGATTATCTACGACAAGAAAGTGCGAAAATGATCATGGTCAAAGGGTAGTCAAGCTCCGCAGACTGTAGCGAAATCTGGATTAACACGCAATTAGGTGATGCTGTAATGTGTAGATGACAACATTTATCATTAACTTTTACCGCCGGGCAAAACCATCGTTTTGGATCTCTGCTATGAAGAACTAATGAGACTCAAGCAATTTAGGAAAGACGGCTGGAATTAATCGACAGAAAAGGAGTGGTCTTTCATTACGATATTGCCAGACAATGCATATATTTGGCCACTAGGGGAAAATTGAGAGAGCTTGTTTGGGAAATATTAATGCATCCAACATATAGTCCTGAGTCCTGACCTTGTAACTGAGGTACAATTTTACCAGTTTCGGTCTCTTCAGAATTCTTTGGGCAATGTTAGGTTAACATCGAGAGATGACTGTCAAAACTACTTGCCAAATTTTTTTGATCAAAAGTCCCAATATTTCAATAGAAACGTGAATAAGTCACTACCTACAAGATAGCAACAAGTTATCGAACAAAATGGCACATGTATATTATAATTAAATTAAATTTAACTTTGAAAAAAATCTTGAATTTGTTTATAAAATATGAAGAAACATTTTTCTCGACCTTATATTCTATCGTCCTAGTTCCCAGCACCGAAGTGTTCTTTTTTCAATTTTAATCTGATATACTGTACGTTTTGTGGCTGAAAAAACACTATGAAGTAACCTACAACTATGAGATTATAGTAGACGACAACTATCGTTTTTATTTAGAAAAATTTATTTTTTTCTCATACGAAATATAGTCTAATCCGAAATATAGTTTATATTCCTTTATTATTATATTCCTAAGACAATAATATCTACAACCCGTAATGGATCAATTATCTACTTCTTCATTATTTTCCTAGAATTGAGATTTTATTGCCCATTGGTGGAATAGATAAAAGAATATTACTACGTATATTCTTTAAAGATCGATTTTAGCTTTTTTAACTCTTTCAAACCTCTAGTAATTCATCACAGACATACGAAGTAAGTACTTTATATACAACGACCTGTTCGCAGGAACAACTACAGTAATGATTTCAACCAACCGTGTGATCCAAATGTCGGTCACGTGAACGTCTTTTACGAGATTTGTCATATGGAATGGTCATGTAAATCAAAAATATCCTTTACCACAATATTGATGTCACCATTCCAGTAAAGCCTAGAAGTAGCAGGAAGATTCAGAAATCGATATCTCAATCAGGAATCCATCCACCATGCACCATGCGTTATATTTTTCTAAAACTTGAAAAACTCGTTTACTTAACTGAGAAAAAGTAACAGACCGGACTAAATTATTTTAAAATCCATATAAAGAGCGAATAGGCTTTTACGATAAAATATCTGACGGTTCTAAAAACAAAGACACAAGAATCGCTCGAATTCTCTTATTTTGTCGAATACACTTTATTGACGAAAGTCACAAAGAGCATATACAGGTAAAAGCGATAAATTATATATTTATAACACTTTGCACAAGATATTTCTCCTGTTCCAAAGCGTGTCCGATAATGTAAATGTAAAATATGAAAAAGGTTAATTGAGCTGTCCATTGCTATATTAAACGTCGAAAAATTATAAATATTATTTATTGGTGTGGTTTATATTATTACGATGTGGCAACATTTTGTTTTTTATAAATATCTAATATGTAATATTATATTCGTTTTTTAAACTTCGCTCCTTTTTGTCAGTTTATAACGTGATTGATTTACTTTGTCGTGAGGACGTAATAGAAACCAAAAAGATAGATAGATAGAAAATTCTTTATTGCACTCAAATCAATTATAAAGTAGATTGGTAAAAGTAAAAGTAAACTTAATGCCGAAAATGCATTTTCTGCCAGGTAGGAAATATGGGTATGTATAGAGCTTCTGCATCTTTCTCATCTGATCTTTTCTGTATCTTTTTTATATAGATGGCTCTATCATCATTTTGTATTTAACAATTGTAACTCAACAGCGGAATATTAACGCATTAATGCTTAGGCAGAAGGAGAGTGTGTAGTTTTATAATGTAAGTCTTTCCTCTCTTGACCAACCTACCATATGAAACGTATATTATAATTACGTAAAAAATCAGAAGTATATTTTATTATAGTAATAGTGACGTAGGAAAGATAACAGTATACCTGCCCAAAATCTCATATTTACCTTTATAAGTATTAATAAAACTTAGATAGATCACTTTAGATTACATCTTGAAATATAATAAATTACGATTACAGAAGACTTATACACAAAAAACTATTTTTATGCAAACCAATGGCATATTGAAGGATCAATTTCATGTTTTGATGACTAGGTGCAGGTGCAGTGTTAAATACTTATTATTACAACCAATATAAAACGGAGTTATACCACATAAAAAATGGACACACTACACAGATAGATCTCTATATATTTACTCCCTCCCCTCCTTGCCCACTTTTCATAATCGCGTGCAACTATCATCACCACCACTAAAACCTACATCATTGCTCCTAGCGTTGTTTTACCCAAAATCAAGTCAAACTTTCACTAGAATATTTTAACAACAGCGGCTGTCACAATACGATACGTGTTTCTCTTCAAATAGATGCCGAATATGCTCAACGATAGCTTACCGAAATTGTTAAAGAATGTGGATATTAGCAAATGAATTTAATCATTATAACTTAAAAATATTTTTTTGCCCTAGTAGCGACTTAAGCTCAATCGTCAAGCACAATCATAAAGCACGGTCAGTGCTCACAAGATCATATTATTGAAGTAATAAAAAAAATTACACATAAAAAGGTTTACAGTGCAGATATTATAAAACTTGAAATGCAAAACGTCCAAATTAATCTTATACACACACACACGTGACTAGTCAATATTGATATCTATTCAACGACTTTTCCTGTTAATGTGCGTCCCTAGATAAAATTACCGTGGTCCCGTGTAGTCAATTTAACTTTTTTTTAAATTCCCGTTTTAAATCGTCCGTGTGCGTGTGCGTGTGCGTGTAACTAAAATCTTATCGTACGATGATATCTTTAGAACGAATTAACCGATCGAGATGAGCAATAGCATAGTGTTCATTAAGTCTTCGACCTGATTAGATTTTGAAGTGAAAATATATTCATAAAAGAAAAATAAAAAAATGAAAATTGGTTCTATTTATTTTCTAAGTAACTATTAAAATATTTGACTAATCAATTCCAGAATAAAGAGAAAACTGCGTCAAATGCCGCCAAGTAAGTCAAAATCGACGACGCCTTTTTTTTAGATAACTTTTAAATTCTTTTCGACTCGATAAACAACTTTTTACACTTGAAAAACTGCGTCGAATGACGAAAAGTAAATCAAAATTGAACGATTTCTAAATATCCGTTTATTGATATAACTTTTGAATTTTTGAGAAGAAAAGCAAGCTCAAAAATCAACCAATTAGAAAATTTTCGAGTGTATCATCATATACCGTATAATACAGCAAGTATGGACGTCTGCAACAATATTTAAAAAAATCAAACAAAATAGGCTCCAGATGCGTCGTCACGTCCGAGGAACAAAATGGAATGTCACACAGCTTTGCGTAGTATAGCTGCAGCACGAATAGGTAGGCTCGATCTGGGTAGTACTATTCTCCCCCAGAATATCAACGTTTATTAGTAAAATAATGCTGCAGTGTTTCGTATGGTGAGTTTTAAGAACCGGAGACCCTTTTACAGCTAACGAGACATTCCATATTAGTCCTCAGGGATAACAAACATTTTGATTCTTATTCGATGACAGATGCGCTCAGCAAGTTGCTTTGATCCTGGATCAACACCTAAACAATGCCCTAAACGAAAACATTACCCCTAGAAAATTGATGGCCACTGTTTGGTGCTCAGGTGTGATTCATCACAGCTTCTTACCAAACGGGAATAATGCAGCAGGTGTGTACTGTGAAGAACTGAAGACAATGATGAAGTAGCTCGCACGTCTCAAACCAGCTTTGGTCAATCGCTCCTCCCTGCTGCTCCTGCACGACCACGCGCGATCTCATACTGAACAGCAGATAGTGTGAAAGTTACAAGAGCCAGGGTTGGAAGGTTTCCGTCATCCTCCGTACTCACCAGACCTTGCACCTACAAGCTTCTCCTTTTTACAGAATTTAGATAACTTTGTTGGGAAAAAATTCAATACCGAAGAGGCAGTACAAAATGCCTTTGAAGAATTTATTGCCTTCCGTCTAGTTGATTTCTTCAAGAAGGGCATCAATAAACTGCCTATTTTGACATAGAGATATCGATTGCATGGGTGATTACTTTGAATAATAGAAATTAAAAATAAAGAAAAATAGTAGCTTAATTCACACAAAAACGGCTATGTCATAGGTAAAGACCTAATATTATAATTGCGGTATTTAATTACTTTACCCTTTCTTTTCAAATTTGTTTCAATTACCATAACATCATTTCATCATCAGTCGGAATTCCGTTTGAGAACGCAATATTTTGTACCTATTTATATTTCCAAATAGCAGTGCCTGTACTGCTATCGTCCAAAGAGTATAGAGCGCTTTTGTAATTTCAGGTTTTGCGGTATTCCATCTTAGTTACAAGATATGAAATCGTATCAGTAGCGTTCCTTCTTTTATTTTGGCTGCAGGTGTCCAAAACCTGCCGTAGCTTCTTACCATCAGGTGGACTATATAAGTTCGTTTGCCACGTCAGTTTTGTAAAAAAATCATCAATAACTTATTTACAAAATTAAACCATTGACAACAACCATTTCTAAACAGCTTCGGGGAGTACGTTTACTACACATCGATTTATTGGAGCACATTTTATGAGAATGGGTCGGTTTGAATAATGGACTGAATGGATTAAATTGTGAGCGCACGTCTAGAGCACTTAAGGGATATCCTGATAATTGCGACGCTACTACGGTAAAATAAATTCGACATTCTGAATTCTGAGGTTATGTAAAACTATTGAGACCTGTTAGTTAGATAATATTTTATCACAAAATATATTGCTTAAAACGACACATCGAAAAGGCTATCGCCGCTCTGATCCGAGTGAATACATAATTTCTATAAAAACTTGAAAAAACGCGACGCTTAAAAGCGCTTAGAAATTGTCAGAATCTTAAATTATTTTTTTAAAAGTTATTATATTAACAAGTAAATTATGAATATCGATGTTATGAATATATTTGAGTGATTCCCAAACATAAAGATTAAGTAATTTCGTTGTAATTTCAACTATAGTGATTTTTAGGTGTGTTTTCGAAAATTATTATGATCGAGTCAAAACTATACAATCTTGTTTTTGAAAAATCAAATTCAATATAAAGACATGAATTGACCTATATCAAAATTCAACTTACGAAAGTGGAATTTTGATATAGGTAGTGGTGTCATAGTCCTATACTATTCGATGAAAGGAGGTGCATTTTTTCACGGTGTCGCCTTAAATCATAAAACGAAACATTGTATGACAAGAAATGTTGTCTTCTTCTAATACATAAAATAAAAAATTAGATTATGTTTGCTCGTATTTTATACGCTGTCTTATCATTCATCCGATTGCGGTAACTTTGTCAACTTATTGTTTACACTTGCGCCGAAGTTATAGGAATAGTACAATTAACTTACAGTAGATGACGCGTGTATCGTACCGATGAATTTAATTAAAAGTAATAAATCATTTAATATCATAAGTGTATTATCATTCATATTTAAACAATGTAACTCTTTTCCATTAATAATTGATTCCGATTAGATAGTTTTCCTTCTTATATTTATTAGACTCCCTAAATCTGGTAACGAGTGTAGGCCTTTTAAAACATGCTTCAACTGGTATAAAACCTTGAAAAGTTGACCACAATCGGTAGACAGGTCTTCTAAACAAAATCGATATCCCCCTTACTCTTCCACCAGATTGTGTGTTGTTATATTTGCATTGTCATCGAAGTTTGCCTGTATGTACTTAATAACATCCGATAAGTTTTTTTATAGCATAAGGGTGACAATTGAGCGCACAGTCTACCTGATGGTAAGTGCTTGCTGTGGCCTATAAACATCTACATCTATCCTCATTTGCGAATCAAAATGCAGATTACTTTGTCAACCGTGAGGACTAAGATGGAATGCCTCTTTTCCAATAAAAAGGGTTTTCGGTTCTCTACACTAACCATACGAAACACAGCCGCATTAAGCCATTATTTTACGCTGGTATACTGTGAGAGCGCGGTCCCTCCCGGTCGAGTCGACCAATTCGCGCTACAACTATACAATTATTATATCCGCAGCATGGCTCTACCACGTTTAAAAATGAGTTGAAATTTGGCACATGCTTTCAATAAAGTGTATAAAAATTATGACTTATAAATTGTTTAAATAAATTATATTCGATATAATTTAATAACAACAGAAAATCAAATACATTGTTATTAGTATCAAATACAAAGTAGCAGCGAAACGCATCGCAATCACACAAACTATGAACTAACTATGATTTAAATAACAAAAAAAGTAAGTAATCCATTTTATTGAAACATTTTTACCTCTCACAATAGAGTGAAGAGCCCTATATTTGTCGAAATATGGATGTCGAATAAGCAAGAGGGTTGTGTCAGGATCATACCAAATGGAAGCCCATAGACTTACCTACCACTGGATAACGGACAAAGGACATTATGTAATGTAAATATTACACTGCCATGTCTTGTTGTCTTAATAGGATCCAGCATTTTCAATTGTTGTAAAAAAAGGCCCCCCCTCCCACCCCCGCCCAATAAAACTACACACACAAGACAAACTAAAAACATACAAATAAAATTGACCCGTTCTTAAAAAGTAGCATGCACTTAACAAACAAATTACCAGTTATTCTCGAGGCGCCTACGTACTTAATTAGCAATTTAGTTGTTCTCTTGCCAGATCGTCACTCCATGTAGTGATCCGCCTAACACTTCGCTTGCTAATACGAGACTACTTCTTGAACCTTTTAACCTACCTAAACCTAATTTTTTTTTTAACTTTAAGAATACATGATATTTGTAGTGCAAAACGAATGCAATGTTCTGTCTTTTTTATTTTAAAGGGCGCTTCTCTAAATGAGTAAATGGGTCCAAGGCTTATGGTAATTAGGTCCGGAATACAAAGTAAGTACATATATTTAACCCCATAAATTGTGGTTATTCAGCCCTGTATACTTCTAATGTATTATTCGGGTAGACGAACTACGGACCGGCCATATAGCCACTACCGATGAGGAAGAAAGGTTCTCGGGTGTTGATAGGTGGTACCGGTAAGCGGAATGTAGGGCGGCACCCGACTAGATGTAGCGACGACCGAAAAAGATATTTAAGAAGTGAATGACTGACTCAGGACCATATTTTGTTGCAGTCTTTGAAGGAGGCATAAGTTCAGAAGTGGACTTGCGATTTGCTATGATAATAATTGTGATGAAATAGTGTATTATATAATAATAAAGATGATTAAAATATAAAAATTAAACTTTTAAAATAAAAACGAAATATTATATATAATAATATATTAATGAAATAATATTTTCAGATAATAGCTTCTGATGTCTCTGCTAGGTCATAGTCTATCGAAAAATAAAGTCCGAAGCTACTAAGACAGAAGTTATTATGTGATTTTCTTTAAAATTCTTTTTAGGGTTCAGAGGTCAAACAACAAGAAACTTTTATGGTTTCGCATGTCCAGCTCAGATACACTAGGTGCTATAAAGCTGTATTTTTTTATTATTGAAGAGGTGGCAAATGAGCATGTGGTTCACCTGATAGTAAGTGACCACCGCCATCCACGAATAACTGCAACACCAGGGGTATTGCTGTCCTTTTAGAAAGAAGTGCGATTTTCTTAAAGGTTCTTATTGGTCCGGAAAAATCGCCAGTGGTAAATGATTCCACAAAGAGGTTGTGCGAGTAAGAATACTCCTAGTAAAACGCACAGTGGTGGACCGTCAAGCATTCAGATGGTGTGATGGTTGAAGATATACGACAAAAGGGTTCTTTTTAGCGGTAAACGCGCTAACCTGTGTCTTCTGATTGAGAATGAGTATTAAACTGAACTAGATTTAATCGTCTCTAACCCGAGACTTGTTGAGAGTTTAACAACGACTCGACTTTCAAAACAAATTTCTTCCGGTACTTAATGACGTGATCCCGATAAATATTGGCACGGCCGGTGTAAAAAGTATAAAAAACATCATCTATGCTGCCTTCGGCATAGCAATGAATGCTACTGGTTTGCAACATATCATTGATATGCGGAAGGAACATCATAAGTGATAACCCACAGTCTTGTGGAACACCAGCATTGATAGACTTGTAATTTGGCATAGCTATAAATATTAATCACGTCTACAAAGTTTTGAAATATAATATTGAATAACATTTTATTTTAAGTACCTCTACAAAACTAAAAGTTAACTATGCGAAAATAATTTACGCATTACTATTATACTTTGTGGGGTAGGCAGAGGGGATCAATCGCCAATAGACTAATTCTGATACGTTCGCTTATATTTAATCTGTAGTTATTGTATGTCTACAGTTGCATTTGTGGTACACTTGGTTTTGTATCTTAGAATTGTACTGCCGGGAACTAATAAATGGATAGAGTACTATAATAATTTTTGTATGGACTTAGCATGTGAACGTTTTATTGTAGATTTTATTATTTTTAAATTCGATTTTTTCAAATCTTTTTTGAAATCACTTCATATAAGTACGCTTGGAAAATAAGTCTTTTAGTTAACATCGTTCTATTTGGGCCTATTTTTTGTCGTTACATCGGTCAAACTGCGAACTCCTAAATCATTTTTTGTACAAGAAGGCTTTTCTTAAGTTCGTATATGACGTGTAACTATGGAACCCTACTTCTATATTGTATCTGGCCCGCATTTGAACGTATTTATTAGTTCTTTGAAGTCGGTTTTTATTTTATTAAAAAACATTGAAAGTATTTTACCCTTTTAATTAGACTGAGGATATCACAAGCTCAAGGTAAAAACTTGAATGCCGTCTAAGAAGTTTGTGTAACAAAAACTTCATCGCCTATTTATCTATCCTTACCTTAAGAGCGGGATTCTTATCTTCAAAGTTATATGACTACTTCTGAGATATAACCTATTTAAAAAAGTATCATTACAATCCATTCATAATTGACAAAGATATCAGATTAGAAAAATGGACAAGTGCGAGTGGGACTCAAACTCTAACGGTTCCGCGTAAACTTAATTATGTATGTACATAATACATCCATCCTTGAAATTATAGGTAAGGTAAGCACCGAACATTGTGCTCTACTCGTAACTAGTGGGCTGCCTGTCTGTCGCCTATGAAGACGCCTATTCTCAGGGGCGTGGAGAGGCAAGTTGAAATTAATGTCGAATACTTAACTCTATGGTCCTGGAAGGTATGATAAATTCAAGCTTTTAGGTCAACGCTTTTAAAAGATATGGCCCTTTATGTCACTCGTGACATGAGAGAGAGGCGGTTGCTTTACAAAGGGAGATCCTAGGACCCGCGGTTTAATACACTGATGGTTACCATCGCATGGTTTTAGTTAGTAGGAGTCCGGCATTATCTTTCTGTTGCCCCTGCAGCCGACGGTATCCATGAGGATTTTTCTACGATAAAAAATAAGATACCTTTTTTCTCTCGACTAATGCCAGAAGCAAGGTCTCACAGACAAAAAAAAATCAGGAAATCAAATTTGAAAATTTTCTAGTAATTTCCATGCTGTTTTTAATTGAAATTTTTAGAAAACATCCCATTTTTTACTTTGTCTTTTGATGTTACTACGAGTAAGTCCACTGAAAATAAAGAATTAAACTTTTAATTAATTAAAAAAAAAACTTTTTTAAACTTTTTAAAAATTAAAAGCCGACTTCAAAGAATTAAAAATAATAAAGTGATTTCCACTTCTGAAATCAGGGCTTTATTTCATCCCGTACATGGAGCAACAAGGGCCACCGGCAGATCAGAGGGGTGTGGCCATGGCCGCAGGCTTTCCTCTCTGTCAAAATAATTCCAAGCGGTACTATGCGTACAATAAAACTAGTTGCAGCCGCATTTTTCTGGTCCACCAGTGGCCCGTGCTGCTATATGACCCCAAATGTTATTAGTTTATATATTTTATAGTTATATTTTTTTAGTTTTAGCGAATTAAAACATTAAGTTAATTCACACCCATTAAATAAGTAAAGAAGTAGTTACCGTATAGGAGCGGCGTGTGGGAATACTCTACCCCCATATCATCCCGTGGGTGTCGCAAAAGACGACTGTAAATAGGAATATTAGACGGACTTCAGTATCTTTCTAATAAGAAAGCTCAAAATAATAAAAAACCCGGGCACGCCAACACGCCTGCAAATCATAGCAACTGTGGTAGACTTCCCCCAATAAGGCAATCTTTCGGAGAGGTTTGTTGATGAAACTTGTGACGGGCTGTAATGCAAAATATAAGTAGAACATCATATTTCTTATATGTTTCAAGGTCGCTCATCTTATCTAACATAAACAATATTGATCAAACAATTTACTTACCGAATTGAATTACTTCACAACAATTTAGCGTCTATCGCACTCACATTAAGACGGCAAATAAATTTAATTTGTAACATCGAATCTTAACCGTCAACGTAATACCTACTCTTTTATCCACTTGAAAGAAAATATGTCAAATAAAGCGATTTACTTTGTAAAACGAGAAGGTCGTTAATTTGACCGTATTTTTTTTTTATTTTGAAGTGAAATATCAATGTAGATATTCAAGCATATTATGTTTCTGTCATTACTGAATTGTAGAACAGAAATGTTTTTTTATTAATTTTTATATATAGATATTGCGTACTCGTTATAGCCTATTAAAGTCCACTGTTGCACATAGGTCTTCCCCATAGATTGCCTCATGGCGTAAATATTTGCCATAGCTGCCACGCTTGGCAAGCAGGTTAGAAACGCAGGTTTTCAACGTGGTAGAGCCATGCTGCAGCTTTATTATGGTTCCAGCACAAATGGGTTGGCTAGACCGATATAGGACCACGCTCTCACAGAATACCAGCGTAAAATAGCAGCTCAAGGCTGTTGTGTTTCATATGGTGAGTTTACAGAAACGGAGACCCTTTTTACTGGAAACGAGACATTCCATCTTAGGCCGCAGGAGTGGCAACGCATTTATTTTTTAATTCTTAATCGAGGATAGATATAGATGTCTATGGGCCACAGCATCCACTTACCATCAAGTGGACTGTGTGCTCGTTTGTCACTCTTATTCTATAAAAAACGTATTTATTTTTATTTTCAGTCGTTATTGGTGAGACACTGCTACCCATCTACTTATTTGTTTTCCTCTGTCGCCTATTAGTTCATCTCGCGTGGTGGCGGTGTAAGAATATCCACTAACGCATATCATCCGGAGGGTGTTGTAAGAATCCACAAAAGAAAACAAAAAAAACTATTGCGTATATTCTATATTAAATATTCTTTTAAAGCACAGATCATAGGTAAGTGTGGTTAGTCGAATTGGTTTCTACAATTCTTAACGCAAATAGGAAAATACAAAAATGTATAAGTGTGACATATCTCGTGGCATAACTTTGATTCAATCATTTTTTTATTAGCGATGAAAATCGTAATAAGTTCTTCAATACTACCGCTGATTTTTGATCCAAATTGGAGTAATACAAGAACATAACCAAATTTGTTTAAAACTACTTTTACGGATTTTATCGCGTTTATTTTTGCTTTTAATTACTTTTATTTTTAATTAACGACGTTTCGGGCGCTTTCCAGCACCCATGGTCACGGGGGACTGAGATGACTGACGTCCCGATGTCATTGTTAAACCCGGAGTACCTTCAGCTTTTTTAATTATTGTTTATGGTCCGATCTATGCAAAATGAACTGACTATGTCTTGAGGTCTTGCAGTGGTATGCTTGGGTTTAGTTTTAATTTTATTGATTATAGGATCCCAAGCAGGTGGTAGTACCCAGCCTCCTTCTCTATTGAAATTAGGATGTTTTTTAATATAAGTAAAGATCAATTAGAACCCGCGTAAAAGAACATATAGCTGATGTGGAGCATCAACGTTCCGGGAAGTCTGCAGTTTGTGATCATATCCTAGACGGCCCCGACCATTACATCAGATTTGATAGACCACAAATCCTCGCGAAAGAACACCGATTCCTACCAAGGATGATACGTGAGGCTATTGAAATTAAAAAACATCCTAATTTCAATAGAGAAGGAGGCTGGGTACTACCACCTGCTTGGGATCCTAAAATTAAAACTAAACCCAAGCATACCACTGCAAGACCTCAAGACATAGTCAGTTCATTTTGCATAGATCGGACCATAAACAATAATTAAAAAAGCTGAAGGTACTCCGGGTTTAACAATGACATCGGGACGTCAGTCATCTCAGTCCCCCGTGACCATGGGTGCTGGAAAGCGTCCGAAACGTCGGGAATTAAAAATAAAAGTAATTAAAAGCAAAAAATAAACGCGATAAAATCCGTAAAAGTAGTTTTAATCATGTGTAGTGTTCGCGTAAATATAAGAAATCAGTAATGTGGCCGAAGTAGGAAAAGGGGAGATCTCCCGCCGGGCAAGGTGTTCTGCCCGGGGAGCGGCTCACACTCCGTGTGATAGTTCGGAGATATATTATATATATCTCCGAACTATCACACGGAGTGTGATAGTTAATATTTAAATTAGCTTTTTAGACTGAAATTGTAGTTTAATTTAGGTAATCTTAGTTATTTGTTAGTCGATCTTAGCTCTAGTTGTTTAGTTATTTTTTTTTTGAAGGAAATCCTTCAAGGGCGGGGGAGATGGTTGCGCGGAAAACCATTCGCGTTTTTTTTATTTTTGACGGTAGGAACTTGTCGAATCATTATTCCCTTCCGAAACAATATCATTCGTACCCTCCTATCGACACATCGGGGTGGTGGGGTGGGAGGGGAAAGAAGACGATTCTAGAACATCGCGTAATCATCGGACCCGAGGATATATAAGACACGCGCGACCGACGCGCGCTCTCTTCTCCCGCCGCAGTCGTCGTTGAACTACAACCTCCTCTTCCCGCGCGCTCGTTTGGAAACACCTCACTAGTGGAAACCGCTTTGGCCTGGAAGCAGTCGAGCTCCAGGAACCCGCCTCACCTCGTGTGAGATATCGTCGCGCACCGCCTCTCTCCGGAGTGTTCCGGAAGTCGCCGCTATAGTGATCGACAGGAAGAAGAAACCCCGGTGAGTCAATACTCCTTAATTATACCTGCTTGCTAATAATTTAACCCGCTCCAATCTGTGTTTTTTTTTCCTAGTCAAGCAGGATTCCTTTCATCGATTCGACAAGTAATAGTTTAGTTTAGGGAAGAGCGAGTGCATTGTACCGCATGCTATAGTAGTCGCTTTTAACGTAAGCGTAGAAGCAATCGCATATACAGTCCACTTTAGTTAATATCTCGCGTAATAGGTTTGAGGTTTGACCGGGGAACTAGATTTTCGGCAGCCTTAAACACGTGGCTCCACCATTTTATGGTCACTTCGGCAGGATCTGGATTGGTGTTTAGTGGTTATCCAACCATTTTCTGGTCGAATTATTAAATTAATTGTTTAGATAACGCACTCTAACTTATGGAATAGACTTAAATAGTGTTCGTTTAAATTAAAATTTTGATTTGTTACTCGCAAACAGAATTATTCATTTAATAGCGCTCGTATTTGGTTAAATTTAAAGCTTATTAAATAATTGAAACGGCGTGATAGCAACCGTTTGATACGCTTACCCCACAATTTTATAAAATTATTAGGTTTAGCAAACGACGCGTAGCCTTTACTGCATCGGGCGCTCGATCTGATTACGTAATACAGCACGCCGAGTATTCATCCTACGTCGTTTATGCGTGTGAGATTAATTGTGATTAATATAACTTTATTATAATAATTTAAAATGGCAGTTAGTGGAAGTGAAATCAAAATTAAAACGCTTTATGCCAAGAGGGACATACTCTTTTCGCGTGTGCAAAATATAAGTGATTATATAAAGAACATTCATATAGAGGCAGTACGGGAGGCCTTTTTAAATGAAATCGAAACGATAGATAATTTGCGGACAGATTACGAAAGAATATTAGACCAAATTAATCATTCGGAACTACAAACCGACCCGAAATACATAGTGAACTACCAACCGCTGCTGGCATTCGAAGATATGTTGTGTCGCGTGAAGAGAACCGCAAAATTGCTACAATCTCAAGGTGAAGCGAAGCCTGAAATGCAGGTACGCCCTCGTGACTCAATTAGGTTACCGCCAATAGATATTCCGGTATTCAATGGTGATATTAAGACGTGGCCCTTCTTCTTCAGTAGTTTTCAAAACAATATACACAACAACCCATCGTTATCGGACGCTGAAAAATTATATTACTTAATTAGCAAACTTAGTGGCAGAGCACAGTCGATCTGCTCGGGTTTTACACCTACAGCAAACAATTACGTATTAATATTTGAAACGCTTAAAACTAAATATGAAGATAGGAGAATGTTAGCTTCCGAATATTTGAACCAGATATTCGATCTTAAACCTATATCATCCGCGAACATCAACGGCTTAGAGCAGTTTCTCGATAAATTTGTGGCATCGGTGGCTGCACTTAAGAATTTGAAGTTTGATGACCTTATGGACGTGGTGTTTCTCCATATAGCATTAAAGAAATTAGACTCCGACACCGTGCGTGCGTTTGAAATGGAGCATCGTAGCTCGGAGATGCCTTCCTTTCATTCATTAGCATCGTTCGTGCGAGATCAAATAAAGGTGATGCAGCGCTCACCGAACGTTAAACAGGAGATTAAAAGGTGCGTCGACCGTAGACAGACTCAACCATCTAAAATAGCAGGGTCGTTAACTTACGTAACCGCTACGCCGACATCACTCCAGCATACTTGTATAGTATGTAAAGATAAACACGGTAACTTATATAACTGTGCGACTTTTCGTAAATATTCACCAAGCGAACGTTATAAGTTAGTAAAGACAAACAACCTATGTTTGAACTGCTTAAGCGATAAGCATTTAGTTGCAAAATGCAATTCGAGTTCCGTATGTAGCAAGTGCGCCAGGAAACATCACACGCTATTACATTTTGAAAATAGCAACATAGCGGCGTCAAGTAAGGCGGATAAGGAATTCACCCCTACTAAGGTCAACGATTCTAGCGGTCGACCTGATGATGTCGCTCTGTGCTCATTGGCAAATATGGGAGCACAACCTCCTTCAACCGTGTTACTGGGTACGGCGCGTATTTTGGTTAGGGATTCGCGTGGAAACAAACAAAGCGTCCGTGCACTGCTGGACAGCGGAGCCCAAAATAGCTTTATAACACGACAATGTTGTCAGCGCTTAGGCTTAGTAATAAATAGGTCACTTTCATGTCCTGTAGTTAAAGGCATCGGAGGTACTAGTAAAGCGACACAGGGATATATAAATTTAAAATTTTATTCTCGGATAGATCGTAACGTTAACTTTGATATAAATGCACTAGTAGTAGATAGGGTCACTGAACGGTTGCCAACCGTTTCGGTTGACACCTCGGCAATGATTGAATTTAAAAATTTGACTCTAGCAGACGACACTTACGCCGTTCCTGGAAACATAGACATGCTCATTGGGGCATCGCTTTTCCCTCATCTTTTGTTAAACAATAAGGTCAGGGGCAACTCCTCGCATACCGCGCCTTACGCACTGGAAACCGTATTGGGCTATGTGATCCTTGGCTCCGCCCCCATCCTAGATAGTATTTCGGCAGCCTCTTATTGTGGTATGGCTGTCGAACCGCTCGAGTCGTTAGTCCGCAAATTTTGGGAGATGGAGGAGGTGAACGTCCCACCCATAGCTAGTTCAGCTGACAGGATATGCGAGGAAATTTACGTCCGCACGACCGTTCGTGATCGCGACGGTAGATATAGTGTAGCGCTACCCTTTAAGGGAGATGTTTTATCTCTCGGCGATTCGCGTCAAATGGCGGAAAAACGTTTCTACAGCTTGGAGCGTAGGATGCTCGCTTCGCCCCAGTTAAAGGAAGCTTACGACGGCGTCATTAACGAATATATAAGAGAAGGTTACATATCACTTGTGGCTTCGAAATTAGATAACTACGAAGACACACCGTCGTATTTTATACCACACCACGGAGTCATTAGAGAGGACAAACTTACATCTAAATTACGTGTAGTGCTCGACGCTAGTGCTAAAACTAGCACTCACCTGTCGCTTAACGATATCCTCTATAGTGGGCAAAATTTACAGGGCAGTTTATTTGATATAATAGTCAATTTTCGTTTGTTTAGTATAGCACTATCCGCCGATATTCGCCAAATGTTTCTTTGCATAGGGGTCCGTGAATGCGACCGTAGATTCCAGCGCATTTTGTATCGCTTCCACCCAAAGGAACCTCTAATGGTGTTAGAATTTAACCGCGTTTGTTTTGGTTTAAAGTCGAGCCCATTTCATGCGTTACGCACGGTGAGACAGCTCGCTCACGATGAAGGTCCCTCTTATCCTAAAGCTAAGAGGGCAATTGAGAGCGGATTATATATGGATGATTTTGTGTATTCGGTCGATAGCGTGGAGGAGGCCACCCTAACCACCGCCGAGGTTATAAGGCTCATGAAATCGGGTCAATTCGATCTTGTGAAGTGGACTAGTAATTCGCGTCCGGTTTTAGATACAATCCCACTATCACACCGTCTTTCGGCGATAAAGGAATTCGACGATTCCGATACACACAAGGTGCTCGGTCTGTGTTGGTCACCAGAGTCCGACGTGTTTAGCCTTAAGGTAAATCCGCCCGTAGAGAAATGCACAAAGCGCACAATACTGTCATGCGTTGCTAGATTATGGGACGTCATGGGTTTCGTAGCTCCGGTGGTATTATACGCTAAGCTTTTGATTAAACAACTTTGGTTATTTGAATGCGATTGGGATGACTCGCCGCCTGACAGCATTGTTCGATTGTGGCAGCGCTTTAGAGAGGAACTTCCTTTACTAAGAGAAATTAAAATACCGCGTCATATAAATGTCGATAGAAATAGCAGCATAACGGTTGTTGGATTTGCAGACGCCAGCGAGAAGGCTTACGGGGGGCGTTGTATATTTCCATGTCCAGAATAATGGTAGAAATTCGATTAGCCTCATTAGTTCTAAGTCGAGAGTCTCCCCCCGTAAGGTTGTCTCTCTGGCGCGCTTAGAGCTTTGCGCAATATTAGTACTCACCAAGCTTATTACCACAGTTATCGGCGCATGTAGGGATAGAGTTCACATAGAAAGAATATTTGCCTTTTCCGACTCCACCGTCGCCTTATGTTGGGTTCATTCTTCACCCCACCGTTGGGATACGTTTGTCGCGAACCGAGTGGCCAAGATCCAAGACGAGTTAGAAACGCGGAACTTTTATCACGTGTCCGGTAAGGAAAACCCTGCCGATTGTCTATCCCGGGGACTCACCCCGATGCAAATAATGGACCACCCGCTTTGGTTCCATGGACCTTCTTGGGTTCACTTGGATCCCTCACAATGGCCAATAACCGATTTCGAACCTTCGTCAGTGTCACAACCGCCGGAAGAGAAGAGACACGCTCTAGTGGCGAACGTTTCGAGCGAGGTTTCTCCAATCATTGCTCTGGCGAACCGCTTGTCCTCTTGGTCGAAATTATTGCGTAGCGTAATTTACGTTTGTCGATTCGCGAAGCTTTTACCGCGACGTTCGTATGTCTTAGCATCCGATTACAACTATGCCGAGTCGCTAGTATTACGTGAACTTCAACGTGCACACTTCTCTGAAGAAATTACAAGATTACAATCGAATAGAGCTTGTAGTCGCGCCTTTCAACGCCTTAAGCCATTTTTACAGGATGGGATTGTAAGGGTAGGTGGACGCTTGTCCAACTCGCAGTTGAGTTTCGACCAACGGCACCCTATAGTTTTACCGCGTAAAGACCATATCATGAACTTATTAGTCGATTATCATCATAAATTGAACTCGCACGCTGGCCCCGATTTATTGATGTCGATCTTGCGCCAGAATTATTGGATTCTTTCTGCACGTAGTTTAATACGCAATCGGGTGCACAGATGTATAGCTTGCTTTCGGGCACGCCCCAAGCCGTCATTTCCGGAAATGGCGGAACTTAGATCTTGTAGAGTGATACAATCGGTAAAGCCCTTCACGCACACCGGGTCTGATTTTGCTGGTCCGTTTAAGGTCACGCTCACTCGCGGGCGTGGTATAAGATCCACAAAGGCTTACGTCTGCATTTTCGTATGTCTAACTACTCGAGCAGTGCATATAGAACTCGTTGGTGATCTAAGCACAGCAGGCTTTATGGGTGCATTTAAAAGATTTCTATCGCGCAGAGGCCCTGTAAGTAGATTATATTCGGATAACGGTACGAACTACGTCGGTGCAAAACGTATTCTATCGGAACTACATGAGCTCTTAGCTAGCAAGTATTATAATTCGGAGTTCGCTCACATTCTAGCCGAGAACCGCATTGAGTGGTCTCTGAACGTCCCAGCCGCGAGTCATTTTGGGGGCAATTGGGAGACTAATATTAAAAGTCTAAAGAGCCACTTATACCGAGTAATAGGAGATCAAATTTTGTCCTTCGAAGAGCTAAGTACGGTGCTCGCTCAAATTGAATGCGTAATGAATAGCCGCCCACTTTGTCGGACGTTATCTAGTGACCCCTCGGAACCGCTGGCTCTAACTCCAGCACATTTTTTGACTTTAACGCCTCTAAGGTATCTGCCCGCCGCGGATATGGATGAGAACAGACTTAGCATTTCCACACGCCACAAATTATTAGATCGGTTAGTGCAATCGTTTTGGAAACGATGGAGGATGGAATACTTGCATACTTTGCAGTCTCGGCAAAAATGGAACACAGCGACAGAGCCTTTAGCTGTAGGAACCGTAGTTGTGCTCACTAAGGAGAATACGCCGCCTCTCCACTGGCCGTTAGGAATCGTCGAGGAGGTCTTTCCCGGTTCCGACGGAGTAATTAGGATAGCTCGCGTTAAGACCACGGTTGGGTCTTACCTACGTCCGGTTATCCGTTTGTGCCCCTTGCCTCTTCCATAATTTAAATTAGCTTTTTAGACTGAAATTGTAGTTTAATTTAGGTAATCATTAGTTATTTGTTAGTCGATCTTAGCTCTAGTTGTTTAGTTATTTTTTTTTTGAAGGAAATCCTTCAAGGGCGGGGGAGATGGTTGCGCGGAAAACCATTCGCGTTTTTTTTTTATTTTTGACGGTAGGAACTTGTCGAATCATTATTCCCTTCCGAAACAATATCATTCGTACCCTCCTATCGACACATCGGGGTGGTGGGGTGGGAGGGGAAAGAAGACGATTCTAGAACATCGCGTAATCATCGGACCCGAGGATATATAAGACACGCGCGACCGACGCGCGCTCTCTTCTCCCGCCGCAGTCGTCGTTGAACTACAACCTCCTCTTCCCGCGCGCTCGTTTGGAAACACCTCACTAGTGGAAACCGCTTTGGCCTGGAAGCAGTCGAGCTCCAGGAACCCGCCTCACCTCGTGTGAGATATCGTCGCGCACCGCCTCTCTCCGGAGTGTTCCGGAAGTCGCCGCTATAGTGATCGACAGGAAGAAGAAACCCCGGTGAGTCAATACTCCTTAATTATACCTGCTTGCTAATAATTTAACCCGCTCCAATCTGTGTTTTTTTTCCTAGTCAAGCAGGATTCCTTTCATCGATTCGACAAGTAATAGTTTAGTTTAGGGAAGAGCGAGTGCATTGTACCGCATGCTATAGTAGTCGCTTTTAACGTAAGCGTAGAAGCAATCGCATATACAGTCCACTTTAGTTAATATCTCGCGTAATAGGTTTGAGGTTTGACCGGGGAACTAGATTTTCGGCAGCCTTAAACACGTGGCTCCACCATTCTATATATGCTGTTTATGATTCGGAATGTTGATAGCGTGATTTAAGCTTCGGTGTGTTTCGCATGTGGCGCGATGATAGCGCCGCTACATCACCCCCTGCTCTGACCGGAGGTCGATAGTGCAGTCGAGTTGTCGACGAATGTGCAAGTGCCAGGAGATTGCCTTGTAGTCTGCGGTGACTCGAGAAGAAGGCAAGTAATTTCCGAGAGTGCCGTGAAGCAGAGGCGAGCAGTAAGGCTCAGAGCCGTGCCGAACACTGTATAGCGCAGAGAGTAGCTTGAAGGAACAGGAAGCATTATTATTCCAGTGCTGCGATGAACCTTGTGAAGCTAGATAGCTTGCAGGATAAGAAGACTGCAGACGATATCTGCTCGGGAGCGAATGGGTGGGGTATTCTATGACGATGATGAAGCTTGAGTTTCCGAAGGTTGTTTGGTTGCGTGTTCTAATCACGTCAAGGTCACCACTGTGGCCGTAGAAGGAAAAGGGGAGATCTCCCGCCGGGCAAGGTGTTCTGCCCGGGGAGCGGCCAACACTCCGTGTGATAGTTCGGAGATGTTATATATATGCTGTTTATGATTCGAAATGTTGATAGCGTGATTTAAGCTTCGGTGTGTTTCGCATGTGGCGCGACGATAGCGCCGCTACAAGTAAATAACCAAATTTGTTTATAACTTGCCTACAGTACTACCTATCGGATCCTAGGATAGCTATGAACCATCATCTCTACAAAACCAATATGTTTCTAAAACTCTATTTTATCTTTCAAACACTAAGATCTAAAAGGAATTTTTTAATCACAAATTAATCTCACATAATTTCATGAAAACTTATAAACGCTCATGACGAGAACCTTATTAATTTTCTCCTTTACGGGCTTTTGACGTATTTCTTAATTTACGGTTTTATTTACTTTTCTTACACTTTTTAAGTTCCTTCTTCTTATTAAATTGCACGAAATAAACCCGGTTACTGTTAAAAGCATTTTTTTATGTTTTGTTTTCGTTCCTTTCGTTTATTTTGTTTTTTTGGATTGACTAAATAAATACAGTATATACAGTGAATTCTTAATGTAATTTTTTAAATCTTAACAATAGTCTTGCTGTTGCAACTTTTTCGTTGAAAGAATATCGTGTTGATCTGTTCCCACTGTGTCGTGAGTCGTGACAGCAATTTCCAGCCAACTTCAACAGAGGAGGGAGTTTTAAGCTCGACCGAATGTATTGGGAACCGATTTTATTAAATTATTTATATATTACTTTACACTTTAATGCACGAAATAGTTCATATATTCGATTTAATGTCATAGAGCATTCTCTACCATATCACTACCATTTGGTCCCTCAGTACGGCGGCGCGGCCGTGCATATATTTCTTGCTCTGTGAAGCTCTGGTAATCTATCATAAACCCGTCCATGGGGGACTTTATACAACGACGTATTCATAGGAATAACTACAGAAATGATTTCAACCAACCGTGTGGTCTACATGTCCGTCATCTTGTGATTCAAATATTTTTGTCCTCTTTTTAGGTTTGGCTATCGCGAAATTTTCGTAATATAAAACAATAATGTCAACCAAAAATACCATTAACCACTTTACTAATGTGTACATCTCAATAAAACTTAGAAATAACAGGAAAATTCAGAAATCAATCTCAATCAGGAATCCATCCACCACGCACCATGCGTTAAACCATGGATTTTTCTTAAGCTTGAAAAAAATCGTTTACTTCATAGAATACTATAATAGCGTTATAGTGTTTTATGGTTTACTTAACAAAAAAAAAAACGTTTAATGAACCGGATTTTTTTTAAACTCATTTAAAGAGCGTATAGGCTTTTACGGCAAAAAGTCTGACGGTTTCTAAAAACAAAGACACACGAGGGGCCATTATATTGTACCGCTCGAATTCTCTTATTTTGTTGAATTCAATTTTTGAGGGAGATCACAAAGAGTTGATATAGAAAAACAGACCCGGGTTCCAAAGCGTGTCCGATAAATAATCAACTCAAAATATTAAAAAGGTTAATTGACCTGTCCATTGCTATATTAAACGTCGAAAAATATAAATATTTATTCCACTTTTAAAATTTATAAAATTTAAGAAAACATTTCGTTTTAAAAAAAAATCTAAACGCTCCTTTTTATCACAGTTTATAACTTGATTGATATACCCTGTCTTAAGGGCATAATAGAAACCAAAAAGATAGATGGATACAAAATGATTTATTACACTCAATATAATAATTGGTACAAGTGCGAACTTAATGCTGAAAATGCATTATCTGCTATCTAAACTTTGGTAGTGAGGTAAGAGCTACGGGTATGTGCTTCAACAAAACAAGTAACTTATTTATATTTATTGAGTTATATTATGTAGATAACTGAATCTAATAATTGTAATATCAAACAGCGGACTATGAACGCACTGATGATATAATGAAAGTGTGAATTTATATACTTTACGCCTTTCCTCTCTTGATCCTACCATATAAAATGTCGATAAATTCAGAGATATGTTTAATTATGGTAATAGTGACGTAAGAAATATCACAGTACACTAGCCCAAAACTCATATTTACCTTTATAAGCATTAATAAGATTAAGATAGATCCCTTTCATTACATCTTGAAATATAATGGAAAGTTACAATTACACAAAATTTATGCACTAAAAACAATTTTTATACAAACCAATGGCATAGAAAAAAATCAATATCAAATTTTGATGAATAGGTAAAATGTTAAATACTTTTTATAACAAACAGTATAAAACAGAGTTGTTGTACTTATATAAAACAAAAAAGGTATGTATTACACATAGATAAATCTCTATATAATATGTCGGGGAAAAAGTTTCTTCGTATTTTGTTTGTATAAAATTGAAGAAAAATCTTTTTTGTTGTTTGTATCTGGCTGGTTTTATTATAAATGTGTTTATATTAAGAAATAAAGTTTTATTTAATTTAGCATTGGTATCGTGATTAATGTTTAGTAACTTTTATTATCAATACGCACAAAAAAGCTCAAGAGTGTTAGAGCAAATTAACTTGGTCTTTAAAATTTTAGCAAAGTTTCAAACAAAAATGGCAACAATGCATTGTCACCTCCGAGGACCAAGATAGAATACTTCACAGCTTTACTACGTTAAGAATACCAGCGTGTTACAACAGAATAATACTGCCGTGTTTCGTATGGTGAATGTTAAGAATTGGAAACTTCTTACAGGCATTCCATATTGGTCCATGGTGGGTGTGAAATTGCATCTGCATTTGATTCTTAATCGATGACAGATGTAGATGTTTTTTTTTGGGTAGCAGTGAATAAAGTAACACGTTTCTTATTTAATGTTAAACAATATATTATAAAAAAATATAAAATAGGATATATTAATGTGTGTAACATACATGTAATAATTATATATCTACCAGCTTAAATTTCCTTATATATTCTTTTTCCCACTTTGCTGAATTATCTCTACAGAAAATAACAATGGAAACACTCAAGGGATCACTGGCAACCATGTCAGAACTATTCAACTCTCGCATGAACGAATTTCAACGGGATTTAGATAAGACCACCCCAATATTTAGCACAAACGCTTCGGCACTGGCAGCTGAGTTTGCAACTTTTACAAAGTTCATCTTATCCGCTCTAGAAACAGTCCATAAACAGGTAAAATTTCTTGGAAGAGAGATGATCGTCTGGAGATGAAACGCCGACGTAAGATATTGCTGCTCCACGGAATTGTGGAGTATAAGACTAAGGATACATCTATACTAGTCTCTCTCTCTTAATGGACAAACTCAAAGTTTCTGATGTATCCCACACTTCTTTGCTAGCTTGCAGAGCTAGAAGCCGTACCACTAGTTTCAGCAGCCGCTTTGCAAGAACAGGTGGCAGTCAGTGGAGGAAGTGGATCTAACAAAGTTATTCAACGCTCTAATAGATTAGCGAAGAAGTAGCATAATGAGTCATTTATTTCCTTATTAACAAAAATCGTATGTTAATTTCATTATTTTTCGCGTCACTTTACTTTATTTATCTTTTCTTGTTAACAATTTTTTTTCTTTTTATTTCACTTGTTTGTTAACATCTCCTTTATTACAAAGTAATAATAATTTAAACAAATGACAATGCCGGTAGGACTTCTCCATTTTGACGTTTGATTTTAACTGTAATTGCTTTGTTTTGCTTGGAATGACATCTTGTACTAAAAGTAACGTTGGTATTTGTGCCATAGACTAACTATATTTGAGTAGAATGTTCATAATTTTTTTTCATCATAGAACGGTATTTTAAATTTTGTTGTGTATTAGTTTTGCCGGTATATATATTTATAATTTTAAATTTAAATAATTTATAAAATAAACTTCGGAATTTCAAGTGCTATATATTATAAAATTATTCTACCGGTATACTTATTATTCCTTGGTTCGTTTTTGCCTGTAGTTTAGGTTTAGTTTAAAAATTGTTGTTTTTGGTTTTGTTTTAGTGCTTTTAGTTTAAGGTTTTTTTTTCTTTTTTTTTATTATTATTTAATTAGTTTGTAGTTTTTTGGTTTTATTTCTTTTATATATAAATAACATGTCTTTAGGTGAGAGTGATCATAATCGAAGTTTCTCATCCTTCTCTTCAGCATCTGATGTATTGAGTAGTAACGACAGTTTTGTAAGCCTACCATCTTTAAAAGAAACTCTTGACTCCCATTTTATACAGTTTTTCAAAAATTTCAATATTGTGCATATAAATGCACAGAGTATTCCGGCTCATTACCCCGATATGCTGGCCAGCTTTGATGGTAATAACATTCATGCAATTTTAGTTTCGGAATCATGGTTAAAACCATGTCTGCCATCTATTTCCTATTCCCTTCCAGGATTCCACTTAATACGCAACGACCGGACTGTTCGGGGCGGTGGTGGTGTTGCTGTTTACCTTCGTTCTTATATTCCATTTTCTATTGTTCGTCTATCATCTCAATCTCAAAATCAGAACGAAGCGGAATACTCATTTATTGAAGATCACCTGTCGCACACCAAATTACTTTTAGGTGTTTTTTACAGCCCTACTTCTTCATTTGACTATTTTACAACTTTGGATAGCCTCTTTGAAGTGCTTACTCCGTCTTACACACACACTGTGCTAATGATTGACTTTAATACCTGCCTACTTAAAGAAAATACCCTCTCCCGTCGGCTTAAATCTCTGGTTGAAGCAGCTAATTTAAATATTCTTCCTCTTTCTGAAACTCATTTTTTTCCTAACTGCATCCCCTCTCTCCTTGATTTGGTTATTGTTTCTTCTCTCGACCATGTTGAAAAATATGGTCAATGTGCTGCTAATGCCTTCTAATATCACAATCTTTTTCTTCTAATATCACAAAATTATTTCTTTCTTATAAAATAAGACCACCCAAAACCAAATCAAGGATAATTCTGCAGCGTAATTTTGTGGAAATGGATTTGGACAAATTACGAAAAGACGCTGTGAATACGGATTGGAGGGCTGTAACAAACACTTGTACTGTTGACGAGCAGGTAGCAGTATTTAACTCGCTCCTTTTTAAGATTTACGCCATCTACGCCATCCTCCAATCCCATGGTTAACCGAAGACCTTAAGAAACTTATAGCGAAAAAGAATGCTGCAAAGACCAGGCGCAAGTCAGATCCTACAAATGACATGATTCGAGAAAAGTACAGGATCCTACGTAATCAATGCAACAAGTTGTGTAGAGACTTACGACGACGCCATATTCATAAATCTGTTCAAAATGAAGATCCAATTTCATCCATGTTTGAAAAGTCCTAAGGTCTCTTGGAGTTGGGAAATCACATTCAAGCTTGATTCAAAATTATATAGATTTAAATTTGCTTAATCAGCACTTTTCTTCTGCTTCTTGCACTGATAATTTTGCAAAGTCAACTAGAACTCAACTTTCAACGTTATCCACTCCTGACTATCCTCCATTTGTGTTTAGGCAATTTGCAGATTGTGATGTTAGGAGAAACATACTCTCTATCCATTCTGACGCTGTCGGAAGTGATGATATCAGTCGTAAAATGATTATTCCCTTACTTGATATATTAACACCTATTATTCTTTATTCTAAATTTTTCTATATCCACATCCTCCTTCCCTTCCCAATGGAAATATGCCCAAATCATTCCTTTGCCCAAAAAAGCTAATCCTTCGAGTTATTCCGAGTATCGTCCCATTTAAATTCTTCCTTTTCTGTCCAAAGTCCTAGAACGTCTTATCCAACAACAATTAAATTCATTTTGCACAAGAATAGACATCCGCAATACATATCAATCCGGATTTAGGCCGGGACACAGTACGACTACAGCATTATTAAAAATCACTGACGACATACGTTTCGGAATGGATAACCGCCAAGTCACAGTGATGGTGTTGCTGGATTTCACCAATGCCTTCATTGATTTAAATCATGATAAAATAATTGGTGTACTGCGTTCTCTTAACATATCTCCAACTGCAATTGCTTAGTTTCGTAGTTACTTATATGGGCGTCGCCAACGTGTTCGGGTACAAGACAGAATGTCTTCGTGGCTTGATACCGTTGCTGGCATTCCACAAGGTGGCGTGTTATCTCCTCTCTTGTTTGCACTCTTCATAAATTCCATTGCCTCCAGAATATCTTCTCTTTACCACTTGTATGCTGATGACTCCAGATATATCTACAAACCACCGTAGAGGATCTGCCACAAGCAATTTGTGATATAAATAAGAACTTAGCGTGTATTCTTGACTGGAGTCGATCTTATGGGTTAACTTTTAATCCGATAAAATCCCAAGCTATTATTATTGGTAGTTCAAGAATAATCTCCAAATTAAATAAAACTCAGTTAACCCCATAACATTTAATGGTGTTCAAATTTCTTATAAGGATGTAGTGAAAAACTTGGGAATCATTATAGATTCTAGCCTTTCTTGGTCTCCTCAAATCAACGCAGTATCTCGTAAAATGTTTGCAGCTTGTGGTTCACTCCGAAGAATAAATTACTTCTTACCCATCTCCACCAAAATTATGCTAGCCCAATCTTCACTCCTCCCTATACTCCATTATGCTAACATAAGCTATCTAGACATTACCGAAGAGCAACTTAACAAACTTGAGCGACTCCAAAATCTATGTATAAGGTTCATATTTGGACTTATGGCTAATATGACCATGTATCAGAATACCGCACTAAGCTCAAGTGACTTCCAATCCGTCTTCGTCGGAATACTCACCTACCTTTCTGATCTCTACTGCGTTTTATTTAATATATCAAATCCTCCCTAACTTAAAGAACGTTTCCAATTTCTCAGCTCCTCTCATAAACTTTCCCTTCGATCCTTAGAAAACCTTTCCCTTCTATGTCCCTTGCACTTTTCTACATGTTACACTAAATCTTTTTCAGTTCTTGGAGTGAAGCTTCGGAATTCCTTACCATCAACTATAAAACGTGCTCAAACAATAGACTCCTTTAAAAACCAAGTTAAAAAACATTATCTTTCCTTCTAAATCATCCCTCCTCCTTTTATATATTCCTGTCGTTTAATGATCACTAGTATGTCAATTAAGTAAATTCCAGCATATTTATTAATTCACTTTTATATTTATAGATTATAATATTATTTATAGTGCACTCTACCCATTACTTAACTTTTCACTTATTTTTATTTCCTATTTAGGTTGTCTGGAATAAATTGCTGCATAGCAATAAGACCGCCTTTTGTTTTTCTCTTTGTTTGTTTCTTGTTATATTGTTTTCTTAGTGTTCAATAAAGGGTATTGTATTGCATTGTGTGTGTCTATGGGCTGTAGCATCCACTTACCGTCAGGTAGACTATATGATTGTTTGTCAGCCTTTTTCTATAAAAAACCTATAATTTTACTGTATAGACAATGCTGCTTGACAGCGAAAATAGGTAAGAGAATACCTATCTAGGCGGACCTCTCGGCATGAAAGAGTCTGAACACAATGTAAAAGTACATTACGCTTCTGTGCATTTGTTAACTTTATTTTATATTTGGAAGGTGCCGCTTTACTATTTAACGGCCAATCATAGTTTGATACCTGCAAAACAGTATAGATATAATTTTTAACCCCAACAATCAGCGATTAAGCGTGAGTTTATTATCAATTATAAACCACAATTATTTATGAGCTGACGAGCTCGATTATTTCGTCGCGGTGTGACCCCACGTGAATCTTAAGTTTTGCGATGCGACCTGCTACGAGTCGGTACGCGAGTAGTGCGTTGAAGAGGGTTAAGGATTCTTTTTTATCATCAGCCTGCAAAATCTACTGCTAGACATGGAATACTCCTATGAGAAGTGGTAAGGATTTACTTTAATCGTCACGCTTGACAAATGGCTTAACAAAAGAATGTATTCATGTCTTCTGTTCGACCTCATTCGATTCTTATTATAATCATTATAAAGTGAACCACTAATATCTGTATTATAAAATATAAAACTTAAATGTATTATTACTTATCTCTATCACAACAATCTTTTCTTTAAAAGCACGACTCCTTTTATGCCTATAAGTCCCTCTTGTCTTAAAAAATAAGATTTTTTTTTAAATAAAGCAACCTAACTGAATTGCCTTATCAATGGAGAAGGTGGTATATTAAAATGGAAAATACTTTACTGAGTAAAAATTTATTTTTTGAAAAACTTATATATTTATTCAATATATCAGTCTAAGCTTATTCTAGACATGCGCGTAAAAGTTCATTTAAGTACATATTCTATATTAAAAAATAATACAAAATTTAATTTTTAACCAAAAGTATCGAAGCGTATAAAAAGTAAAACTAATACAAATGTAAGAGGGACAGTGAAACGACTCTGACTCAGCATGTGTTGCAGAGAATCTACAACGCTGTTATTCTGTCAGCACCCGTATACTTGATTAGTTATTATAGAATAACAGTACGCGCACATCACTGTATCAAAGTAAGGCCAGTACAAGTTTGCATAGTATTATTTTGACTAAACGTACATTTGTTCTTTTGATATTACCATCGACTAAACCACTACCATCATCAGAAGAAACACCGCTTCTATTGCATACTAACATATCACACCTCCCAAGCAGTGTTTACAGTTTACACTATGTTTGACTTTTGAAGTATGCAATATTCACAACACAACGTATTGTGGCCTCTGGACAGAGAGCGGCCGATGTCTTAAATCAGTTTTATTTATTTATTCAAGTAATAATTGTTTGTTCGTGTGCCGACTGCGTCGTTGGTTTAGTGTTTGCTTATCATGAGGTCCTGGGTCCGAATCCCAGTTCAGTCCAAAATTATTTATTAGGCTTTTCTGTCAAGAACTTCTCAGAAGCAGCCCAGATGTACGAGTACCTAAAGCCGTAGATCCTGCGCCTAATTTCTCTCCGGCCGCGTCTGATTGCCGTCTCATCGGACTATGCGAGTTGAAGAACTAGAGTGCACCTGTGCCTGCACATATATTGTGCACTACGCAGATGGCCCCGTCTCCGTTGAGACTGATCGCCGTGACTGGAATTCGATATGACAGATATTTTTATTACTTCTTTGTTAGTTGATTGATGTCAGAATACTCGTATTAGCTCAAACTTTGCTCACAGCTGTACCCGAGCTTGCCAGATGATCGGGAAATCCGTTATTGTCCCGGATTTACGTGTCTTATCCCGTGTCCGGGAATTACATTTTATAATCCCGGATTTCGAATACCAACTACTAGTTTTTTTGGCAACGCCTTCTAAATAATTAATGGACGATAGATCGAAGCAAAATGTCCATGGATTTGATCAAGACTGAACTGCAGACAGAAATAAAATGCCTGTATCCGGCAACCCTACTGTACCTGTTTAATAAGCAGAACGTATACTGTTACTAAATTATAATTACGGTATCAAATTATTTTATATTTTATTTTCATATTTGTGTGATTACCATAATATCATTTTATTTTAATCGATATATCAACATATAACTCCAAAAGCAGCCGCAGCGAGCGAGGGGGCCTGTAAGTTTGTTTGATACTTCAGTTTTATAAAAAAAATCGTCAATAACTTATTTAAAGATTATTATTTAAAGCAGAAACCACTGAAATCAAACCTTTTTAAACAGCTTCGTGGAGTACGTTTATTACACGTCGATTTATTGGAGCACATTTTATGAGTGGGTTGGTTTGAATAATGGACTGAATGGATTAAATTGTGAGCGCACGTCTAGAGCACATAAGGGATATCCTGATAATTTTGATGTTACTACAACAAAATAAATTTGACAGTTATGTTAAACTATTGAGAGCTATTAGTTAGACAAAACTTTTATCATAAAATATATTGCTAAAATCATAAAAGGAAACATTGTTTAACAACAAATGTTATCTTCTACTATGAAGAAATAATGTTTGTTTGTATTATATGCGCTGCCACACCGTTCATCAGATTGCGGTAAAACTTTGTCAACTTATATTATATACATATAACTGTTGTAACTTACAGGAGGTGACGCGCGTATCGTATCAATATATTTATTCGAAAGTTATAAATTATTTAAATTCAATAAGTGACCATCTTTTGTAACATTCTATAAAATATGTTCTTTCCTTTTCGCTTCTATTATCTTTATTTGTATTTAGTTATAATTTTTTTTAAGTCTTTCTATATCCTAGTAATATATGTACACAGTGCTGAGAAAGTTATTTGCATGTTGTTTCCGCCTGTAATGATTTGTACATTTTAGTTCTTATCGCTTAATTGTATTTAAATAGCATGTAAGGAATGATACTAATGTTGGTGGATCAATAAAAAAAGTGTTTTATCACTCGTGATTAAGCAATATAAAGGAAGAGTTAAAACCTTATATGATATTTCCACAATTATTTCTCTACGGCAGCAACGCGCCGGGTACCATCTAATAAATAATGAAATACGCTAGTAAATTAAATGTGGCATTTATATATATATATATATATATATATATATATATATAATTCAGATAGATTAGTTACAAAAAATGTAAAATATATTAGAAAATGTTATCGTGTTATTTAACGTTAGATACTACCGCGTGGGACCAAAACGCACAATGAACATGTTATATAAATGGTATCAACTCAAGACTCGTCATTGCTACTTGTTACGTTTACTGCTGAGCTATATTGTTTTTTTGTAATTAACGGGCTGTAAATATAATTTAAAAATATTAAACTTACATCATGTTATTTTTGTCGCATAACTACCAACGTATAATATTATTTCTTTACCATCGTTAATCCTTATAGCATCATTAATGTCAAAGTTTGTCTGCTTAGGCCTGGATGTTGGTCATTTAATCACGCTCCAGCGGCTGAGAGGATATAATGAAATTTGGCATAGAGGTAGAGATACATATGTATTATCACGGAAAAAGGTATAGGATATTTAACACCCATCAGGTATCAGGGGGATGGGAGATATTTACATATTATCACGGAAAAAAGGTATAGGATATTTTACACCCTTCGGGTATCAGGGGTAGGCGGTAGATTTACACCAATACAGTATATTTAATAGATCCAGCGAAGCGTACATTACATAATACAGTGTAATTAGTATTATATAAAATAGATATTCCGAAGTAACGCCTAAACTATCCTATTACGGAAAATATTGATTTATGAAAATAAAATTTTAAATTTAAATATATATTCGGGTCTACAGATTACTCTGTGTCCGTATTTATATGTGCTAGAGCCACGCTGCAGCTATATTATGGGTGAAAAACGAATGGGTCAGCTCGACTATGGAAGGCCCATGCTCTCACAGAATAACAGCGTAAAATAGTAGCTTAATACTTCTGCGTTTGGTATGGTGAGTGCAGACATCCGGAGACCCTTTGGTACTGAAAACGAGGCATTCCATCTTAGTCTTTAGGAGTGACAAAGAACCTGCGTTTTGATTCTAAATGTAAATGTCTATGGGCCACAGAATTCACTTACCATCAGGTGGACAGTGTGATTCTTTGTCACCCATATTCTATAAAAAAGATATGAACTAGACTTTTGCTGGAGTTTTCTCACACATAGAAACAAAACTTATTTTTGATTTATATAACCTTATTCATAATGGACTAGTTTTAACCGATTTAATGAACACATCCAAGACAACTAGAAATAGTAGTAAGCCAAGTATATTGTTTTTCTTTTTGTTTTTTTTTTATTTATCTGGTTCAGTGTTTTTGTGTTTGTAAAGACTAAGGCTGACAAGCGGGCATACAGTCTAACTGATGGATATGGATGCTTTGATCCATAGACATTTACATGTATTCTCGAATAAGAATCAATATGCAGATACGTTGTCACCCCTAACACTAAAATAGAATGCCTCTATCCAGCAAAAAGGGCTTCTGGTTGTTTACAATCGCCATATGAAACACAGCAGCATTAAAATGCTTATTTAACATCGGTATTTTTTCTATTCTTTCTAATCAATTCTTTTTTATTCTATCTTTTTATCCTATTCTTTTTTCCTAACACAAGTATCATACTTAAAAGGAGAATCCGGCCATTAGTCATGTTACTATGTAAAAGATACTGAATAGATTTTCATTTTCATTCTATTTTCTTTCTTCCGATTAGATAGTCTTCTTCTGGTTTTTATCTGACCCACTAATTCTGGTAATGAGTGTAGGCCTTTTAAAACATGCTTCAACTCGTGTAAAACCTTGAAAAGTTGACCACAACCGGTAGACAGGATGTCCTAAACAGAATTGATATCCCCTTGCTCCTCCACCAGATTGAATGTGGTTGTTTGCATTGTCATCGAAGTTTGCCTGTGCGTAATTAATAACATCCGGTTTAACTGAAATTTGGCATTTTGTTTCAAAAAAGCTTATAAAAATAGTGATATATAAATTACTTCAGATAAAATATATTGGAGTAAAAACATAATAAATATCTGATCAAGTTTTCAATAAAACAATTATATTTTGTGATAAAAGGAAATCAAACACATAATTTTTTTATATATATATATATATATATATATATATATATATATATATATATATATATATATATATATATATATATATATATATAAACGTTACACTAGGATTTTTTCCTGTATCATGGAGGCAGTTTACAAACATAAATTACACAAAGATAAACATCCAGACCAGCATCAATTATTTGTAGGCCATACAAATACTTGTTCCGTGCGGGATTCGAACCCGCGGCCCCTAGTGCAGCCACTCATTGCTAAGCCACTACGCCATGGAGCCGTCAAGTAGCAAGTTGGTAGTGATAAAAACGCATCGTACTTTACACATCTTCTTATTAAAATTTGCGCCTAATTATAATTGAAATAGTACTAAAAAATAGTGAAAAATTCATTTTTATTGACACATTCTTACTTCTCACAGTAGAGTGAAGAGCTCCTTTGTCTGTCGAAACATGGATTTGATGAGGGTTGTGTCAGGATTATACCAAATAGAAGCACATAGTTTTTCCTACCACTCTGGGTAACCGACGTGAGACATTATGTAATGTAACTATTACCCTTTGTTGTATAGTCATAAGTTCGGGCGTAAGGGAATCGAACAATCCATTTCGTCCCACGGTTACTAAAAAACAAGTTTTGAAAATGACAGAATACTTTTTAACTTTCTATTTAAGGCGTAGGAAAATTTATATTATTTGAATATTGTTACGAGCTTGAGGTTCGTGACAATAAAAACTGCCGATTGAATTACCAAAATTTACACTTTTATTACCGAACACCAATTAAAACTTAAAACACTAATAATTAATCAAACTGATTCACTTTATTTCACTACGAAGCTTCGCTTGTCTCGCCAAATTCAATACTGCCCCGATCGTGTATTGCAGCGCCTTTAAATACACCTTTTTCACATAAACATTCAGAATATTTAAGTAAGTACGCGCGCCAACCGACCAGGCACCGAAAGTTTGAGTGTGGGGCTTCTAGAAAGCTTAGTTCTTCAATTCGATACTAGATAGCGCTGTTGGTTGAAAGATTAGTCATGTGATTTTCTGGAAAGCTCTCCTCGCTCTGTTACCCGACACTAGATGGCGCTAGTCCCAGACGTCAACTTAGGCGCGCAACACTGCCGCCTCCTAAGACATGCTCGTCCCGAGCATTATCGGCCCCATAATAACGCGCCAGGCGATCCACATGGACGATCTTAGGAGTCCCTCTTGTGCCTTTCTATATCTGGTAGGTAACATCGTCGATCCTGGTCACAATCCGGTTCGGGCCGTCCCATTTAGATTGAAGCTTAGGAGATATCCCTTTGCTGCGAACTGGATTGTGCAACCACACTAGTGAACCTTCGTCGAACCCTTTGTTGTTCATTTTGCGGTCATACGTGTACATATTGTCTGACGTGCTTATAAATGTCATTCATTTTGTTCCGCAAGTCATTTGCATAATCGATTATACTGCGTGGGGCATCAGGTGGTATCCCGGTGATCAGGTCTGCAGGCAGCCGTAATTCTCTTCCTTTTGCTATTTTGCTGGTGTCACTGATGTACTTTCGTAAACAACGCTTCGATATGACAACAAAAATGGTTGTATGTGCTTGTCCCAATCTCGTTGCCAGTTATCTACAACTTTTGCTAGGTACCTCTCCAATGTCTGATTAAATCGTTCTACCATTCCATCAGATTGCGGGTGATAAGAAGTCATTCTTGTTTTATGAGTACCCATAACTCGGCAAGTTTCCTGGAATATTTGAGACTCAAAATACCTTCCTTGATCGCTGTGAATCCTAAAGGTACTCCAAAACGAAAGAAGAATTCATGAACTAGTTTATCTGCAACTGTTGAAGCTTCTTGATTTGGAATGGCGAAGACTTCTGGCCACTTAGTGAAGTAATTCATCACAACCATGAAATACTTGTTACAGCTTTCACTCTCCGGAAACGGCCCCGCCACGTCAATGGCTATTCTCTCGCATGGTGCACCAACATTGTACAACTTCAATGCACCTCTACTACGAGTTTGAGGTCTCTTTACAGCCGCAACACTTGTACATTTGCGACACCAGTCCTCGACATCGTTTCGACAGTGGACCCAGTAAAACCGTTCTCGGATCTTCAGTAGAGTTCATTTAACTCCCAGATGGCCGCCTGAACAATAATTATGGTACAGCTGTAGAACATCTGGTACTTTAGCTTTAGGGACAGCCATTTGCAAATGACAGCTGTCTCCCCGAACATTTTCCTATTTACGGCACAGAACTCCATCCTGAAGCAACAAGCTGTCCCACTTGGCCCAATAACTTTTAGTGGTCAAACTCATCGCTAAGACGTTGCTCCACTTGGGCTTGGGAGCACTGGCATTCATCCATTGCAGAATCGGCTTGATGTCCGGATCTTCCTGCTGTTCATGTTGTAAGCTGTCCTTCCACTCGTTGCTGAGGTGTTGTGTCCTGAGCATCCACACGGATACCACTTCCTTATTCTCTTACCTAGTACAATGTTTGCAATCTTCAGGACAAGGTCTTCTTGGCAATGCATCTGCGTTGCCATAAGATTTCCCGCTGCGATGTTCGATCTCAAAGTCGTATTCCTGCAGTAGTTCAATCCACCTCGCAACTTGTACTTCTGGATTTTTAAACTGCAATAGCTATTTTAGTGCAGCATGGTCAGTTCGTAAGTGAAATTTCTGCCCCAGAAGATATTTGCTAAAATGCTGCAACGACTTTACCACAGCTAAAAATTCACATCTTGTGACACAATAGTTCCTTTCCGGTTTTGACACAGACTTGCTGAAGTACGCTATCACGACCTCTTGGTCACAATTCCGTTGAGACAACACAGGGCCAAGTCCTATATCACTTGCGTCTGTGTCAACTATAAATTCTTTGCTTGCTTCAGGGTATCCCAAAATAGGTGTTTCGCACAGACGGTCCTTGAGCTCCTGGAATGCGATATTGCAATTTTCATCCCAGCATAAATGTCGCTTCTCCTCGGTTAGCTTGTGCAGAGGTTTGGCTATATCTGCAAAGTTCTTCACAAATCGCTGATAATAGGAGCACAAACCCAAAAATGCTCTAACCTGCGTCTTGTCTTTTGGAACCGGCTAAACCTTTACAGCGCCAATTTTCTCCGGATCCGTGCGGATACCTTCTTCTGACATTATATACCCCAAAAAAATGACTTGCCGTTTGAATATTGACCATTTCTTCGGACTCAACTTGAGGTTGGCACTCTGAATCTTCATGAGCACGCGTTCAGGTTTTGAAGGTGTTCCTCAAACGTACGACCCACGATGATGATGTCATCTAAGTAGACTAGACAGGCATCGCCAATTAGCCCGCTAAGTACAAGCTCCATCAGCCTTTCAAACGTTGCTGGAGCATTGCACAATCCAAACGGCATTACTTTAAATTGCCACAGACCCTTTCCCGTCGAGAACGCAGTTTTCTCTTTGTCCTCAGGGTCAATTTCAACTTGCCAGTAGCCTCTTTTTAGATCCAGCGTGCTAAACCACTTTACTCCTATAAGCATGTCCAGCGTGTCATCAATTCTTGACAAGGGATAGCTGTCCTTCTTTGTAACGTCGTTTAGACGGTGGTATTCAACACAGAACCGCATGCTGCTGTCTTTCTTCTTTACCAGCACCACGGGTGAACACCATGGACTAGATGAAGGTTCAATAACACCATCCTTCACCATTCCACTTCCTTTTCACGTCACACTACCAGCAATCTTCTTGGCCGCTGAAGGATAGGCAATTCTTCTCCTGTGTTTATTTTGTGTTGAACCAAGCTAGTCTTTCCTATGTCAGCATCGTTTGATGAGAATACATCGGCATACTTGAGTAACAACTTCTTCGCCTTGACCATTTCGTTCGGGGAGAGAACGTTGCGACAGTCTTCCAAAACTATGGTTACTCTCGTTTGTGCATCCTTGCTGGGGGTCCCACTCGATAGATATTGGCACCGACGTAACCAATCCACTTCCTCACAAGTACCAACTAGTGTGCCTTTTTCTATAATCTGTTCCTGGTCACAAAGGTTCAGCACACGTACTCCTGAGATGTCAGTGGTTCTGACCAAGGTTCGAGCTACTTTCCATGGAAGGTCATTGTTTACCCTTTCCACAAGTAAACAACGGTGAGCTTGCCCAGCGTTTCGAGGAAGACTAACCGGCACAATCTTTTCCGATCTCCGCGGAGGAAAAATATTCGTAATGCTGTACACGTTCCCTGGTAACGCAACTTCCATAAAAAGTTACTCCTGTCCACATTTCAAAACACCTTGCTTAACGTCGATCTCACAACAATTATTCCTCATAAAGTCTAGGCCCAGGATGCAGTCATCCATTATATCAGCTACGATGACATTATGCAGGTAGATCACGTTGCCTAGCTTCAACTCCATCTCCTTCTCTCCACGGACGGGTATACGCTGACTGGTGGCTGTTACCAAATTAATGCGTTCTGAGTTGTATGCGGAGTCCCCAAGGAACTGACTTATAAGTTGGGCACAAATATATAAATTGGGCAACTAACAAACGCACGAGAGGCTCCAGTGTCTATGGTCAATTTACACGGCATTCCGTTGACCTCGACCTTGATGATTAGACTGTTCCCATCATGGGTTTGTGACATCGAAATCCTTGGGGCTCTTTTTACATCAGCCAGAACCCGCCCCGCAGTTCTGGCTTTTACTAGTTTCGCTGCTGCTGCTGGGTGGTGCTGTTGGCCGCACTACCGTCCTAAGATCGTTCATCTTCCCTTTCTAGGGTTCATTTAGGGTAGCTGGATCGAAGATGGCCCCTTTCCCCAAAGCCATAGCACCTAGGGCTGTATCTTTTATTACGATCACGAACTGTAGCTGCTGCAATCTCCTTGACGCGATGGGAACGACGATCATGCCGCACGGCTTCCATCTCCAGTGCCAAGGCGTCCTAAAGCGTTTCGTGGTGCCCAAGCCTCACAGTAGCTCTGACTTCAATGAGCGCAGGTACAGACCGGCATGCTTTTTGCACCAGCTTCTCCACCTCTAGAGCCCATTGCTGCAGATTTTCATTGATGCACTGCACGCGATCTTTAAGCTGCGCACGAAAGACGTGTTTTAGGTGAGCGTCGCCATATCTCGCCTCCAATGCCTCAAGGAGCTGCTCATAAGTCACTTCTTCACCGAGAGCTTCCAAAACAGTTAAGGCCTGGTCGCGCAGGCCTAGTGTGAGAACAGTCATGGCGTGACTTTTACTCCAGCCGTTCGCATTCATAACGGCTTCAAACTGGATTTTGTAAGCTGACCAGGAAGAAGTCCCGTCGAACGGTGGCATTTTGAACCCACGTAGCGTGTTGTTGTAGCTACTATGGGAGCTGTAATTCCATCCCCCAGCCTGAGGTCGTCCAGCGTTTTTTTCACGTCAGCCATCATGTTGAAAACCCCATTGTTCACTTGGTCGATTCGGGTTTCAGCTTTCTCGATTCGGGTTTCAGCTTTCGCGATTTTGGTTTCAGCTTCCGACAGGCGGTTGTCATGCTGAGTAACCCTATTCTTCACCTCATTTATCTCCTTCCCTAAGGTAGCGTGAAGGTCCTTCGTGAGAAGCATCTGCTCTTCCAACCGACGGGCCTGTTCCTCTTGTCGGCGGGCCTGTTCATCCTGTCCGCCCCGCAGCTGCTCTTCCAACCGACGGACCTGTTCCTCCTGAGGGTGGGCCTGTTCATCCTGCCCACCCCGCAACCGCTCTTCCAACTGATGGACTTGTTCCTTCTGTCGGCGAGCCTGCTCCTGCAGCATCACCATCAGAGCACCTAAGTCAGGTGCTGCAGACGTAGGAGCTGCTGACGGGCCTGCATCCGGCGGTTGGCTCTCTGACGTCTGCAGCGTTGCACCACAAAATCTTCTTTGGTCCGTCTCCTGCTGGCGTTGACTTCGGGTACGGACACCGTCCGTTTCCTCCTTAGGTAAAATCGGCATGATTTAATCCCACTTCCGACACCAATTGTTACGAGCTTGAGGTTCGTGACAATAAAAACTGCCGATTGAATTACCAAAATTTCCTATTTTATTACCGAACCCCAATTAAAACTTAAAACACTAATAATTAATCACACTGATTCACTTTATTTCGCTCCGAGCTTCGCTTGTCTCGCTAAATTCAATACTGCCCGGATCCCGTACTGCAGCGCCTTTAAATACACACCTTTTTCACCGAAACATCCGGAATATTCAAGTAAATACGCGCACAAACCGACCAGGCGCCGAAAGTTCGAGTGTGGGGCTAGAAAGCTTAGTTCTTCAATTCTATAATAGATGGCGCTGTTGATTAAAAGATTAGTCATGTCATTTTCTGGAAAGATCTCCTCGCTCTGTTACCCGACACTAGATGGCGCTGGTGCCAGATGTTAACTAAGGCGCGCAACAATGTTATTTAATATATATATATATATATATATATATATATATATATATATATATATATACTTCTTTTTTTTTATAGAAGAAGGGGCTATATATATATATATATATATATATGATCGTCATCATGTTTACAGCACTTCCCAAGCCCACTATTGTACATAAGCCTACCCAAGTAATGCTAATGTAAGGTTTTATATTATGTAAACGTAAACATAAACATAAACACTCACGCCTGTCACCCAGAGGCGTAGGCAGAGACTACAGACTTCCATTTAGCACGATCCTGACATACCTTTCTCGCCTCTTCCACATCCATATACCTACGCATACATGCTTATATTATGTAATCTACACAAAATGTGGAAATTTTATATTTAGGAAATAAAAATAGTATAATAATAGTATAGCACAAGCATAGTAAACTACGGCACAATTGTAGAAATTTTTTTTACAAGATACAAGAACATATAAATAAAATTCACCCGTTCTTACAAAATAGCATACCTGCAGCAAACTGATTAACAGTTCTTTTCGAAGCGCCTACGTATATAATAAACAATTTGGTGAACCAACTGCATCTCTTACTAGCCTAACCTACCTAAACCTAATATCATTATCATTATCATCATTACAGCCCTTCACAAGTCCACTGTTGAACGTAGGCCTCCCCCAAGTAACGCCACAAAGCACGGTCCTGAGCCACCTGCATCTATTGACTTCCTGCATGTCTTACCAGGTCGTCACTCCATCTAGTGGGGTGTCGCCCTACACTACGCCTACCGGTACGTGTCTGCCACTCGAGAACCTTTCTTCCAATTTCTGTATATTAAACCATTAATTTCGATGTTGTTTTTTTTTTAATTTAACTAGAAATCATTCCAGTTGTTGCCTTGTCTTGTAATATTCTTTAGTCCATTCAAAGGCGTAAAAAATTAAACTTTTAATATAAGTAAAACCCACCTGCAAAGAATTAAAAATAATAATAATAAAATAATTTCCACTTCTGCGGTCCGGGCTTTAACTTAAACTAAAACTCGAACTAAAATTTATTGCTAAACCATAATGTACACAAGATGTTATAAAATATGTGAAACCAGCGTTAGGACCACCGGTGTAGGGTACGCTATTTAGAGAGAGAGAAGAAGCATACCTAACTACTTATAATGGTCGCAACACACATTTTATAAAAAAATATCAATAGTTTTATTGATCAGTTGGAATGATCAGTTTAAACGAAACTGATCATTCCAACCGGTCAATAAAACTATTGATATTTTTTTAAATATTGGATTTACGATATATCCATAAATAAACTTACATATAAAGCTGCGATATTGATATATTTATGATTATCGATATATCGAATATTCAATATGTAAAAAATATCTACAGTTTTAGTTTGAACTGATCAGTTGGAATGATTAGTTCAACTGACCGTGTGTGGCGTCCATAAGAATGTCATTGCGGTTTATTGAAATAGAATTCAATTTTAATGAATGATAATCTTGTATAACCTAAATATTTATGTATTATTTATATATTATTCATTAGTATTATAATGAAATTTATTAGCTAGGAACTTTTTTAATTTTATTGTCATTATGATGACACTATTAATTTTTTACTTTGTCAGGTAGTTTATTATATAATTTTATTGAAGAACTATATGTACTAAAAGTGTTTAGTTTTAATCGGGAATTTGGCAATACTAATTTATTTTTATGCCGTAACGTAATGTATTTGCAAGGTAAATCTTCGCGTTTTGTATAAAATTGCTTATTTTTCCGAACAAAAATACTCTCTCTTAGGGTGTCCCAGGAAACCTTTACCAGCGAAGTTCCGTGATTCTGGGGACACCAATACCTATCGATTGGATTCATATATGTTTAGCGATTGTTTTTGTAGTTTTCGAGATATAAGTCCTTTTTGTTTTATTTTCATTTTTTTTAAATTTTGGACGGTTTTAGCTGTAACTTTATACAAATGTAATCCTTAGAAATTTTTTTAGTATTATGGCTAGCATGCGTGTTTATCTGTAAAAAAACTAGACAACAAAATTATAACTACTAGTAGCTCATATTTGGCTCACAATATAAAATTTTTTGTTTGAGAGAAGTTTTTATTTGATTTTAACTTGAAAAAAAATATTTATCCCTGACTAAATATTTATGACTTCCTTAGCTCTCAAAATAACACTAAGAATTTGGTACTTTATACGGCATTTTATGCGAGAACGGAGTTTAAAGTTGATACAGTCGAAAATAGGGAAATTTATTTCTTCGCGTGCACAATGCCTACGTGGAAGGTCGTTGTAAATAAGCTGGGTAAGGTTAACATTTTATATTTAAGAAAGAAAAGACTGTAGCTATTAGTCTGATCTATATTTGATATATGTACGTGGTAGAGCCATGCTGCATTTATATAAATAGTATAGTTGCAACACGAATGGGTCCACTTAATCGGGGAAGAGCCTCGCTCTTACAGAGTACTACCGTTAAATAGTAGCTGTGTAAATGTGCCAGCGTAAAATGCTGCTCTGTTTCGTATGGTGAGTGTAGAGAACCGGAGACCCTTTTTACTGGAAACGAGGCATTCCATCTTAGTCCTCAATATATATATATATATATATGTGTGTGTGTGTGCGTGTGTGTGTGTGTGTGTGTGTGTGTGTGTGTGTGTGTGTGTGTGTGTGTGTGTGTATGTGTGTATGTGTGTCTGTAGAAAATATTATTTTATCCGTGTTTTCAGGCAATGAAAAACTGCTATAATATAAGAAGGTAAATTTTGACAGAGTATTAATGATCGTAATAGCTCAAGTGGGATATCGGGCGGTCGCGTGATCGTAGTACCCTGGTTCGCGTCCTGTCTTCGGTGCGACTTTTTTTTCAAGTTCCCTTCTTTAGAGAAAATCTATTATTTCTAGCCCTATTTTAGTATTTTAATATATATACACATACACACAGGGTGTTAGTGTAAACACCGTTATCGTTGAAACCAGTGATTTGGTTTCACTTATAGAAGGTAAATGCAATGGATTTAAAAAAAATCGCTATTTTCTTTCATAAAATTTAAAAGATTCATGGATACCCTATGCGCCCGAGTGACGTAATCACTGCAACTACCTACACACCATTCCAATAAAAACACAAAAGGTACACACAACCTGTGATGTAACATTTCCTTCACACTTTCATCCTATCTTAGGACAAGCAAAAATTGAGGAATTAAGGAAATATTGAGATTTTACAAAAAAAATGTTGAAATTGAATTTACGTTCTATAAGTGAAACCAACCCACTGGTTTGTAGGATAATGGTGTTTACACTGACGTAAGGTATTATATATATATACCTTACGTTAGTATATATATATATATATATATATATATATATATATATATATATATATATATATATATATATATATATATAAAACTTAAATCTATTATTGAAGCAGGCAACTTCTGCCACACACTTTTTCCCGAACTGTGCTCCTTCTCTTCTCGACATATTGTTTGTGTCTTCATCTGACCATGTTCTTAAATTAGTGCAACATGCTGCTGATTCTTTTTCCTATCACGACCTTTTATACTTGTCATACAACTGTGACAATAGATAGGTGTAAGATTGTCAAGAATATTTTCTGACGTGGTGAAGTAGTCGCAATATTTTTATAAGGAGAGGGAGGAATAAAAGCGCGCAGAATAGCACGCTTTTATTCCTCCCTCTCCTTTCCACCATCAAAAGACCAGGTGGTTGGCAAGTCTTCACCCCTATGTTGTCGATATTCTACGCATTAGAACCAAACGGTTTACATCAATTTTTTTAAAGCGTACAGAAAAGGAGTGAAATAATTTACCGGCGTCTATCTTTTCGTCCGAATGCAATCTGGGCTACTTAAAGGCAAGAGTGAATAGACATTTGTTACGCTAAGCCAGTACGATTTGCCATCTAAGGCTGTATCACCACTTAAGGTGGGATTGTGGTCAAGCACTGGCTTATAAAAAGTAAAAAATAAAATAAAAAGAGGAAGTAAAATGAACTCAAAATGTCATTAAAGCCAACTCATAACTTCTTTGTGACGAGCCCGCAAACAAATAAAGTCTGTGTGAACTGTTAAAACTGACAGCCAGCCAGCTTACACGTCGGAATCGGTCGAAAGACAGTAGTCAGTTTTATGTACTTTTAAATGCGGTGGTGTGCGTTAGTCCCGTGTACACGATGTGGGATAAAGTTGAAATTTTGTTACCGTTGCAGCATATTAAGTGAACGGTTTCATTCGAAGCAATTTATTGTCTATTATAGTAGCATCTCCTTGTACAAGCTTGCATGGATTTGAAAAATTTTTGTATGGTATCTCTACTAATGTTGGCAACACTACCCTTGTCTAGCTCGGGTCACGTGTTCCAATTCGAGTCATTATATTTAAATCTATTCAAAATATTTCACGTTAAAATGATAGTAGCAGCCTAGGGTAGGGTTTTTGGTTTTTAGTATTTAAGTAACAATTTGCTTATATTTTTAGGGAGGGTATCTATAAATCGCTTCGAATTAAAGCCGTTCCACATAATTTTCATCGAACTTTACTTAGTAAGTTCGTTTGATATTCAATTATGTTTCACGGCTTCATTCTTTGTGATTTATTGATAACGTATTGTAGAAATTTTAGAGGATAAAATGCGAAATAGTATAAGCAGGTAACTTATCACAAATTTATGTAATATAATATACATTTAAGTATAACTATGTTATATTGCGTAATTACAATATTTAAAATCATAATCAACAATGCATTTTTATTTCACTCGGCAGAAAGTATTGTTGTGACATACAATAAATTGTAATCTGCTATTATTTGTTTATTATAAAACTCTGCAAATACAGAAGAGGAATCGGATCAACCCGCAGTTTTTCTAATATTTTCATTATTGACTCCATGTTTATTGGCTGAGGATGTTAATGCATGACGAATGTTATGTGAACCGAATATGGAAGTGTCTATGCCACTGTCGTAAAGTGTATCTCTTATCCAGCGGCTGAGAATCTGAGATGTTATTTTTTAATGTGAGCGTTTGAAACTAATAAATAAATATTCATTAATAAGAAACAGTTGAGTTTTATTGATGTAGGTTTCTAAGCAAGTTGCGGGATATATTTCAGGGCGATCATTAATGAACGTTAAGAGAAAACATAAGGTAAACTCAACACTGGTTGGGAAGCTTTAGGTTTTAGAAGTTTTGATAAAATCAGTTATAGTTATTGTTATGGCCCTCAGTTGCCCCGACAGAAGTCGTCTGGGCTAGGGCCCATAGTAACCCAACTCGACGGGCAACCCGAGGGTTAGGGCCCAAATGGCCTATGAATAATTATTATGTAATAGCTGGACAAGCAACCACAAACTTACCGAGTTCCGGAGGTAGAGTCGACCAAAAGGTACCGTCAGGGCTAAGTAAATGGTAGGTGTGAGTGGTGTAGGAAGATGTGTAATGTAGCCTGACGTCACCGATGTAATCGGCTAGCAGAACCACATGCGCTGCCCTGCTCCACAAGGTGCAATCACTTTAGTGGGCGTTCACCGTTATCTGAACTCAAGTCTAACGTCACTTAGCACACAACTATAACCGAAAAAGTAACACGATCTCCTCCCGAGTCACAAAGTTTAGCGTTCCAACCGACAAAGTAAAATTCCTTCGTAAGCCACTCGTCGACGCAAATTAATCGCAATCGAAGTTAAGTAAATCACTCAAAACTCAACGAATGCCTCGTTGTCACGTATCGAACAAAATAAGACAACGCAAAGGAGGCAGTCGTAGCGCGACCTAACGATTCTTACGTAACTTCCCGACCTCTAATCGACACGGCCGTCGCGTACAAAAGAATATTCTAGACTAACTGGCGTGGCCGCAGGCTGCAAAACGAATGCCCCCCCGCGCGAAACGTCAAACCGGTTTTAAGTTGTTACAATTTGGCCTAAACATACAGCTATATCGCTTGGATCAAATATAATAATATTAGATAACTTTATTAGTGCAAAAGTTTGAACACGATGTGTAGTTACTAAAGCAAAGAGTGTCATGGTTTTTTTTGGAAAGAGTTACCAAGTTGAGGTCGGAGTTAGGCCACTGTTAATTCAGAATATTTAGTACTATGGTTGGCTTCCATGACAAATTATACTTTGGACTAGTGGGCTTTAACCTGTAAAGTTTCTTGAAACTCCTTTCATGAATCGTTTAAGTCTATCGTCATGAATTAAATTACCTAGCAATAAGTATAATGCTGATTTTTAAGGGTTACTAGTGCCATATTTGGCACTCTTATTAAACATAATGGAAAGAAAATGAATTATTGTTGGAACAGAAACTGTAGAGCAATTTTTAATACATCTATCATATTAGATAGAATCAGATAAAGAAGACAACATAATTTCTTCAGATCTCGAGGACAAATATCTCTTAAATAAAGTTTCCCTGAAAGCCTCGCGGCTGCTAAGCTCAAGGTGCGGTGCAGGTTGTAAGGCATTCTGGAAGGAGACCATAACAAGTCTTTATTTGGTTTAGAATATAATATTGGCTTAGAAAAAATTAGTTTTTGTAATACTGGGAACCATGGTTGCGTAGGCCGGTATGGTAGTACAAATAGAATGCCTTAAACTACTTTCATTAAAAATTTTTGTATGACCTTTGTTATACGTGAAAAGGGTGAAAATGCGTAGAATAACATATACTTCCAAGAAACGGTAAAAAGTCAATAGCCCAATATCAGGGTAATTTTTCCAAGCAATATATTTATGTCATTTAGCTTTGTGTTTGCTAGCAAAAAGGTCTATATCTGGATAACCGCAGCAACGAGAGAATTTATTAAATGCCTTATCATGAAGTTACCATTCAGTGATCAAAAATTTCCTACGAGACAGCTGCTCTGTTTCATAGTTGTCTTTAATATTTATATGAGAAGAGAATATAGTTATTGCACGAATTTACACCCAAGGAGGTTTAGTCTCGAACGAAATTTCGCCCCCTCCCCCCAGAATACGCGGAACAGCCTGATCACTCACGCTCAGGAAGAGTAAAGTAGCTTGCGCATGGATGCTCAGCGCGAGATTCTCTGTCATCAGGGGTGCTGGTACCCTCCTGAAGTAGTGTTGTTTTTACTCCGCTACAATGTTAATGGGGGGGGGGTGAATTCGGTCCTGACCACCTGCTCTCGCTCACCAGATGAAATGCAACGTGGAGCTTCTACTTTACACTGGTCTTCTGTGAGGTCGTGGGACCACAACAGTTCGAGCCGACCCAATCATGCAACAGCAAAAGCTGCCGCGTGGCTCTACCACTGTTGCACACTGTTGACATATCGCTATGTGACGTTTTTTTTTATGAAAATGTTAGTATGTCTCAATTTAGATACTTAATCTATAATAAAAAGGGATGTTTTGAAAACAAGATATATTAAACTATAAAGTCAGCGGTTTTTTATTCATTTCTTTAGTTATATTTACAAAAGTGAAGCTAAAAAGTTATTAGTACGGCTGTCAGTTAGACTGTGTAATTGCTTGTCTATACATTTCAGAAAAATATAAGCAACGAAATGAAATAAATCTTCTGAAAAAGTTTCCATTTATCTTTGGGAAATCCCTATTGCTGGTTGTTATTAGACGTTTAAAAAAGATATTTACATATATACATTTTACATTATTAACATACTAATATTTACATTACATTTACATTAACATTATTAATAATTTACATATTACATATATAAATTTAATTTAATTTCGGTTAGGATTTTTCAAACTATTTTAAAATATTAATAATGTCGGTATTGACAGAGTTATTGGTGTGGTTAGTTTCAAGTATTATATCAGAAACCAATACTATAGTTTACATTCCATTCTTATAGCTAAAATTAAAAATATAAAACAGCGAAACGTAAACGCAAACAACATTGTCGGACATTTATTTATTAATTTAATAAAAGCACAGTAAGCCAATAAAGTTGTATATTTCAATTGGATAAGTGCTATAGAACTTGGCAACTTGAACGGGTGCCTCGTTATTTTTTTTTCTTCTATTTGTGTCTTCAACAATATTTATTGAAAAATTAATTAATATAAGAAATCGTACATTTCTTAAATATATACTATCTAGTAATTTTAGGCTTCCTACAAAAGGAAAAAAAATGGAACCCATAGTTCACTTGCAGTACATCTGTCTGTTAAGACCCTTTTTCTCAGAAACTTGACAATTGCCATATGTCAAAAGCCAACCTCGCCAAAGTGGTACAATCGTTAAACTTTTTAATATATATACCTGTTTTATAAAAATATAAATTTATTTACAATACTCCATAACGTACTGGCGTAAAAAACGCCTTCTCTTTTAGCTGAAAGAAAACAAATTATTCACCTGACTTACGTAAGTTCTAGTCAGGGTGCAGAGTCACATGTGTTAGGAATCGTTAGTCCTAAATCAGTCAATTACGTATACAAGTTAATAGAAAGATAATATAACACGCATAAACGGTTAGAAAATAGGATTTGGTCAGCACAATATATTGTCCTTGACACTTCCTTGCCCTGAAACGCTTTCAGAAATTAGTGGAGTACAGTGATCAGCAGTTGGACCTACGTAGACTGCTTCTTTAATTAACATTTCCCTCACCCTTACAGCCTATTAAAGTCCACTGCTGAACATAGTCCTCCCAATAGATTGCCTCATAGTTCCCCTATGCTGTTGCCATAGTTGCCACACTTGACAAGTGAGTGTGTGAGTTTTTTAATTTTTAGTTGTTAGTGGGAATACGTTGCTGCCCACCTCCTGATTTGTTTCCCACTGTCGCCGCCCACGGGATGATATGGGGTAGTGTACAACCTTATACCGCCACTACACGGTAATTATAATTTACACTAGCGACCCGACTTCACAGGGGTGATTTTTGGATCTCGACAACAAATGCGTGTATTATTACATTTAAACCATTCATTTGAATCATTCTGTCTATTGATGAAAATCACATCAAAATCTGTTGGGTAGTTTAAAAGATCTAACCTTACAGAACTTACAACTTACTTCTTAACTTTTATACGTGGTAGAGCCATGTTGCAGTTATATTGTAGTATAGTTGTAGCACGAACGGGTCGGCTCGATCGGGGAAGGACCATGCTCTCACAGAATACTAGCGTAAAATAGTAGCTTAATGCTGCTGTATTTCGTATGGCGAGTGTAGAGAACCGGAGTCCCTTTTTACTGAAAACGAGACAGTCCATTTTAGTCCTCACGGATGACAATGCACCTGCATTTTGATTTGTTATCGAGGATAGATGTAGATATCTATGGCCGCAGCAACCACTTACCACCAGGTGGACTGTGTGCTAGTTTGTCACCCTACCCTATAAAAAAACAGCCGGCGGGAAGCGATTTTGTTTCATAATTTATATATATTGAGATTTAATGCTACTTTCTTTTTGGAAAATGTTACAATTTCACCCGAATAATATGTTGTATATATTTGTTATGTGTATGCTCTTCTCACACAGCAACTAGAATAATCGTTTACCTTTCTCCCAATTAAGGAGAAACGTTTATTTATTTTTAAACGGAGATTATTACCGTCCGTTTCCTTTGCTTTACCGATACAATCTAACATTTTCATTAACTCTAATGAACTTTGTACCTCTTGGCGATAACAGTCGTACTTGGCCGTACCTCATTATAAAGTTCTTCAAGGCGCTTGTTTCTACATTTTGTTTCATCTTTATTTTTATAATAATATAGTGATTTATACATAGTAATAGTTTCTCTTATATTAGATGGATGCCTTGTTCTTAAGAGTAAATGAAGTTGCTGATCATGAAGGCCGGGTTCAAATCCCGCTCCTAGCTAAAATAAGCTGTTGGGCTTTTTCGGTCAAGGAATTCTCAGCAGTAGTCCAGCTTCAGGAAGTTGGCGGTGTTTCAGCTCCGTGAAACGAAAGGTATATAAAACCGTTGGTCCTGCCTCTGATCTGTCTCCGATCGTATTCAATCGCCGTACCATCGAATGATGAGAGTGAGGGAATAAAGAGTGCACCTGTACTTGCGCCCAGACTCCCATCCTGTTCAGATGGCTAGTCTCCGTTAAGACAGGAACTGAATATCGGCCTGAAAGAAGTTACTATTCTATTCGGTATCTAAATAAATACAATATCTTTTATCAACATTCCTCAGAGTCTTATAAAAAGACGGTGCATGATATACCAAGAAACGCTTTATTACACCCTACTTATATTTAATTCGAAAGAGGTAATATCATGTAATTTTGAAATTGACAGTCAACAAGATTTATTAAAACCACTTTTCATGATTTTATCGCGTTTAATTTACTTGATTTTTAAATTCCTGACGTTTTGGATGCTTTGCAGCACCCATGGCCATGGGAGACTGAGGTTACTGACGTCCTAATGTGAAAAAGCTGAAGGTTAAAAATGTCCCGCTGGTACTACCCAGGACAAAGGCTATTTTCTGAACTAGTGGTAGAGCGTAAATAACTTTTAACAAGTATTATTGTAATGTATATTGAATAGAATTCTATTATAATCTATTCTTTGAGTAAATAGTATTTTAAGTATTCCCACATATTTTTTTAATAATTTAATCATTTGAGTCCACTATGCACTAGCATTTCTGTTGTTAGTCAATTTTTCCGTCATGTTTTACACTGACAACAGAATCCATTACAATCGCGTTCACTTAATCGATATTTCGCGTAATTCTTGACGGCACTTATCATCCAAAACAAATTAAAAACTGCATACCCATGTATGCAATTACTCTAAGTTAAAAACTATCGCGAATTGCTGGTGTCTACCGGGCAAAATTAAGATACCTACCTACACCTATTATCGGACTGAATATATTATTTAAAACAAATCATTATTTCTTTTTCTATGCAACGAGGTTGAATAAAGATGGACTATTTTATAATAGTTCATCGACATTGACTCTGATAACAGAATAAAATAGGTTAAAATCATTTTTATTTAACGTACTCGTATGTTACACGAATACTTAATGGAAGTCGTTTATACTTTTACTAAATATTTGGGGAAAACCTCTGTCCTGGGAAGAATCACCAAGAAACCTAGGGGGGACATTTTTAACATAGATTTTCAATATTATATATTATCAATTAAATATTTATAAACAACATGGTAGCAATCGAATCATTTCCAGGGGCTGATACCAATGGTGCACTCCTTAGTAGTTTAAAAACCCTTATTGAATATTTATGCTTAATCTAATCTAAGTTGTTTAAATAAAAATTTTAAACTTTTTAATAGATAAGTTCTACATATTTAGTAGGACTTTGTTGTAAAAGGGTAAACATTGCTCCATGAAGGAATTGCAGACTCTTTGGATTCAATTACCTAGTATAACTAACGTGTGCTTGTTCCTAGTATTACTGAATGTAGACATATCACTATATAGTAAAAAACCCTTACAAAACAATGTTAAGAAAGATAAATCAGCCACACCGAGTATCAAACACAATTGTAATGTATTGTGTTGCGGTTACGAATAAATATTATTTCTTGTTTCTTTCAATTTTAGCACACGCACCGCTAGAACCACTTTGTAGACCTTTTGTCATAGTGCACGCGTTAAACCTATCTCTGAACCTTGTAAACCTGAAGTTTATGCATCTAAGCGAGCATTAAAGAACGATATTGATACGTATATGAAAAATTTCTTATCATATTTCTATATATGCACATATATGTCGTTTTGCAATAAACGAAGTGTATGAAACCAGTTTAATTTTTTACGAACCGTTTAAAGTTTAGTTTTATTTTTAAGTCTTCATAAGCTTATGAATGAATAATATGTAATACAAACTGTTTTCACATACACCTCGTATGTAACAAAACAGATCGGAAACGTTTCCAGAACATTGAAATCGGGCATGAATAAAGAAAACCTTTATTGGCCACCTCATCTGGTCAAAGCGCTGGGAGAAGGTCCCCAACTATGTAGATAAAATAATGGTCGGCGGGGTTAGTCGTGTAGAATTTCTACAATCATTAAATTACTAATAATCTGATGCGAGTCATGACCTTTAAGTATTATTGCTTTTTTATCGTTCGTTTACCAGAGTGGGTTCGAACCTAGATACTGGCGACCACACCTCAGCAAATTGCAGTTAACTATTTATTCCCATTCCAGCGGGCTCTACTTATTCTAGATGTATTGTAAAGTCTCAAAAAATATTTCTCAAAAATACTTTACTTCGCTTTTTATTAGCTACCCTTTCTATTTAAAAAAGTATTTTAACGTTAAGCGTGTATACCGAGAACAAAGTATTGTAAGTTCTTTAGGAAAACGTTCTTTAAAAGCCCTCTTAACTTTTTCGTCTTAAGAACACCTCCCAGTAAATTACGGTCCAATGTTTAAATTCGTACGTGCTTTGTGATATTGTGTTCCTTTTATATTTCAAATCATTGCATCATTGTATGATGAAAGTGTCGGACATTATTTTTTACGGCTTACTATTCTGTGGCAAATACACATCTATCCTCGATAAAATTCGAAATGCAGATACGTTGTTCCGATACTATTTGAAAAGTTCTCCATATCTCGTCACTTATATACGAAGCTAGTATACGTTAGTAGCTATTTGAGAATACCGTTTTACCGGTCGAAAAACCTGGCTCTCCCTAAAACTTAAATAAATATAAAAATTATAGTATCTAACTTTTCTGACCCAATAAATACATGTTTCTTCTCTTGTCCATTAACTTCTTTTCAGCTCACTACTGGACATGAGTCTCTTCTAGAAGCCAATGGCATTGATATATTTAACAACTTTTTTCATTAACATAATATGTGATTATTACATTACGGTACCGAAAATATCCGGTTGTTGATGTATAGAGAAAGGACAGCGAGTTAGATTCTTGGGAGCGATAACGTCGAAGTTTAGTCTCTCCGTGATAAAACGTTTCCGTTTCGATTGTTAACGATAGGAGTTCCAACTAACGTGTTTACTGATTAGGTCTACCGCGATTAATACGATGAGGCCTAGATCTAATACAGCTGGGATGTCAGATTCTATTATATGTTTCAGCGATGGCTGATATGTCGATGAAATTATGATGAGTGGATGACCCATAAGTGTAATCCTACGAACTGATGCTTCTAAGTTAGCAAACGGCGGAGTTTCTATCGATGCACAGTGCAAGGACCTTTTATATTAGATCAAGATACCGCCTTTAGGTTCGGTTAGCCTATTATTTATTACTAAGGTATAATTTGCTATTTTGGGATCTTACCTAATGTCTTAATTTAGTGTAGGTTTAAAGTAAGTCTAGCTACTAGCATGATCTCGACATCATGATCGCATAAAAAGTAAACGATTTCTTCCTTTTGATCTCTGATGCTGTTTATGTTAAAGAATGTGACAGTCAAAGAGCTAGGCTTGGTTCCACCTGTATTTATTACTGCTAATAAGGAGGTTGGCTTGAGCACATTGGAAAGAGCCAATCGTGTCAATCAGATTGATATGCTCAATGGTGACATTTTGATTATCTTGGACGGACTTGACCTCGTGAAGTGTGCGGGCCAGGAAAGTGAATTCAGCAACATTAATGTTGCTAATAAAGGTGCAGATTAACGAAAAATCAGCAGGGAATGTTGATGATAACTGAGGGGCAGTTTTCAGCTTCGGAACCTGGAGAGAGGGCGCTGGCCATGAGGCGGCCGCGCTTACAATCACCGGGGCCTTTACCCATGTGTTTATTTTGGATGCTTAAGGCACCTAAGGGGTTACGCCTTGTCCCAAAGCCCCTTTTACGGGGACGGGCTGGCAATAGCCTGCAAAGGCGTGGGTTGGAATATAGAGATCAATTCGAGTGAAGAAGCAGGTTGCCGATGACGGGACTTGCTAGTGCTAGTCATTCGCTCGCGTCGGTCTACTGCACCGTGCCTTTTCCTGCGTATATCCACAATAAATTTGCTAGATGTCACGCTTCACCGCACAGAACGCAAATCGGAGAGCCTCCCGGCTCGGGTGATTGGGTGCATTCGATTATCTCATGATCGCCTGGTCGAGTGGCCGTAAAGCTGGAATCGCTGGCATTGGCCAACAATGCTCTGTTTCATGGAGCTTCGACTACAATCCCCGTGAGGTTGCAGATTCGGCGGACGTTGAGAATTTCCTTGTCTTCCGGAGACAGGTCCATAATGACCAGGCATAAATCTAAGTGATATTTCTTTTCAGTGGGGTGGTGCATTCTGGGCACTTACTTGACAGGGAGATTTTACGATTTAAGGTTGATTTTTATTTGTTCAGTTTCGAGCTTGGGGAGTCCGCGAATGACAACTCGGAGGTTGCAGTTTTCCGCGAGAGAATAAGATTGAAAGCTTAGATTTGAGCTTTAAGATGCGCAGTCAAAGAGCGGAAGTCGTCCGTCGTAGAGAGAGAGAAAATTTTCTTGGATTCTATCCACTTAGATAGGCAGCTCCAGCGAGATTTTTCCTAAAGGATAATGGGGGTGGTGGCTTTTCCATGCGCTCCGCGGCCAGTTTCGGGTTTGCGGTTTTGATCGTTTTAGGACGCGCTGAAAGCGCAGCCTTTTTTGGCTGGATTAACGTTGGGGGACGAAGCAGCTGAGTGAGGCTCGTCTCTCTTTTTCACGGCGGGGCGTTTTCATTTCTTACCCGAGAAAAAAGGTGAAGCCGTCGTCATCGGGCTTGGTGAGTTTGAACCTGTCTGTCTCTATCTCAGAGCCCGACTCAGCGTCCAATAACAACGGGAGAGAACAGAGAACCCGTGAGTGGAGAGTCCAGAAGGCACGGGTGGACGACGTATCTACGGACACGGGGGTAGCAGGTCCAGTGTTCGGTAGCATAGGGTCGGACGTTCAGGAAAGGGCATATCTCGCTGCGCTTAAAAGGCCTAAGCATCAGGGCAGATGCTACTAAAGAAGTCGGTAAGTTCGGCCGCCATCTTCTTAGCGTTTGAGCAATACCAAATTCTCCCACCTTACGCGGGTGAGATATGTGCCTAAAACGTATACCTATACCTAGCTGTCACCAAAAGCGACAAGCGAGTATAGAAATTAAAACAATAGAATAACCGCCTCTGAGGCGGCGAGTGTGCAATAAATACTTACGATTTACTGTAAATCGGCAGAGCGTAGGGCAACTAATTACAAATACAAAGTACTAAAGTACTAAACTAATTACAATTACAAATACAAACTAAACTAATTACAAAAAAGGGACAATGGTCCGGCGGGCCGGTGCAACCTGACGGATGTAATGACGCACAATACCACTGAAACACTTCCGAGTAATTGTCTTATTATTGTCTCGCCCGCAATGGTACTATAGTATTTCTTCGGTCGAGCCCATGCACGGGAGTGCATGGCTGCATGTAGTCGACTGAAGAAATACATCCGCGTAACTTGAGCGTAGACAACACTGAATGAATTGAGTTAGTATGTAGTAATAGCTGTAGCACAAATGGGTCAGCTCGACCAGGGAAGGACCACTCTTCAAAAAATGCTATGCGTATAGTGTAGAGAACCGGAGATCCTTATTAATGGAAAAAAGGCGTTCCATTTTAGGTAAATCCGTTGGTCCTGGACCTGATTTATCACCGGTCGTGTCTGATTAACATCCTATTGAATTATGAGAGTAAAGGAATGGAGAGTGCACCTGTACCTGCGCAATGCGCACAAATTCATATGCTATAATCTTGTCCTGTGAGAATGGCTAGTCTCCGTTTACTATACGTGTTAACGAGATTAAATCTACCGAAGTATAAAGTATAAGTTTAATTTACAGAAGTGCAAATTTGAACTTAAACGACTAGAAATTAAGCAATATGAAATAGTTGTAAGTTGTTGAATCATAATTTTCTTTTTAAATAAGTTACACATAGCCCAGTACGTAAAAAGCCTGCATTGCATCGACCTCGACATATCGGCAGCGGCACAAGATGCAACTCAGGACAATATTATCATTACCTTGTAATAAAATGATTCACTCTAAATCTAGCTTCAATCTTTTACTACTATTTTAGTTGTAATATTTTCATTGTAATTTTTAACAGTATTTTTTTTGGATCTATCAGGTGGTACTCGGTTTAGTTGCGCAGCGGGGCGTAGTTACCGTAATTTTTGCTAGCCTTTTTACTGGAAACGAGGCATTCCTTCTTCGTCCTTAAGGGTGACAATGCATCTGCATTCTGATTCTTAATCAAAGATAGAGCATTAACTTACCATCAGGTAGTTTGCATATTTTTGTCACCGTTATTCTCTAAAAAATCATATATCTCAAACCAATCGTTATAGAAAACAGAACTTTTTTAAATATAGGAACTAGGTACGAGATGTGATGCACAGTATTGAGGCTGCCACATTTCTAAACCTTATGAGAATTATAACTTATTTTTACAGGAGAGTGACGATAAATAAATAAAATAAATGCAATCTTTGAAAAGTTTTAATTACCGTCTTAGCAATGCGGCCATCAACCCGCCTGTCCAGAATGGTGAGATCGTACGAAATCATTTAACACACGCCTCACTAAACGCTTTATAGAAAAAATCGACATCCAGCAGTAGATTCTTTAAAGTGATAAAGAAGAAGAAGAAGGACATAATATACATATTATATATATTACAGATATCGAAACGGAGTGGATGTCGTAAAGTGGTCTAATGGAAATGGCAAAACTTATTCTCCACTCAACAAACCATTTACCGAACTTGAAAGCAATTTTTATATTTTTAAATAAAGGTAAACCATAAAAGCTTTTACAAAAGAACGTTTTTAATTATCTTGCTAAAAGTGTAAGTTCAGTAATTTAGTGGACTGTTAAAAGCTGACAACGAAGTGTAATGTTGAACGAATAAGGCCAAAAAATTATCTTACTCCACTCACCCGGTGTCGCTAATAGAAACTAAGGTGAACTTATTCGTTACGCAAATAGTGACAGTGTCATTATCATTGAAAAGTTGTATTTTATATAAAAGTTTTGCGGTGTTTAGTGCATGTATATACATTTAAACATACGTACAAAACAATCCCTTAGTGCCGTGATATTTATATTTTTAGTCATTTTTCTTTTTTTTTTTAATTCTTCGACTTTTAGGAATATCGGTAGTTCGATTTACCTGTTTCTAATCTAATAAATTTAAAATATAAGTAATATTTTAGAAAGAAACATGAGTTCTTGCATCTTTCTCACATATTAACTTCCCCCACTATGAAAATCTGTCAAATTTCCCACATTTTTCCTAAGCTGTTTCGCCCTGGTGGCAGAAAAAGTCGTAGATATCCTCAACAATAAATAAATAATTCCACAATATGATATTTAATTTATCGAATGTTTTTTTTCTTGACTACAGTTTTAAAGTAATTACTGTTTTCTGAAAATATCTATTATGAAACCCAACGAAACGCAAGAAAAGAAATATGTTTTGAATGTCCCTTTGGTCAAGTTTTAAGTTACATAAAAATAAACTTCTCAAGCGAATGAAATATTGATAAAAACTATCTCGTTAAGTTCTTTTAGAGGGTTTTGTAAGTAGTACCATGGGGAATTACAAGTGTGTTCCATAAAATGTGGATAAGTTTCTCTATATTTTGGGAGTGAAATATTAGTATTGTGAAAGGTCTCCGCTTGCGACGACATCGTGTAACCGGTCGTTTATTTCCCTTTAACAGCGAAATGGATAAGGACTACCTCAGCGTTATAAAATCATATATACTGTATTCAATCCGACTCACAAGCAATTTTGTTCACGCAGACTAACGCTGATTTTAAAAATTCTTTTACCCAAAACAACGACACTATCCTTGCGTGAGTCCACAGTTTTCAGTTTCGGGAACTCTTTTATTGTACGTACAGCTATACTCTTTCCACTATGTTGTTTATTCTAGACAGATGGAACTAGTGATTGCAAGTCAATATTAAAATATCGATTTAAAATAAAATATTACCGATTTTTGTTTGTTTATTGTAACGTGGTAGAGCCACGTTGCATCTACATCATAGTTGTAGGGTGTCGAGCCGATCGGGGAAGAACCTTTCACAAATAAGGTCGAAACTATTTTATACGTGGTAGAGCCTTGCTGCAGTTATATTATTAATATAGTTGTAGCACGAATGGGTCGGCTCTACCGGGGTAGAACCACGCCCTCACAGAACAGCTTAATTCTAGTGTTATTCGTATGATGAATGTAGAGACCCTTTTTTACTGGAAACTAGGGATTCCATCTTAGTCCTCAGAGGTGACAACGGATATTATTAGAATAAATACACGGTCATTTTGTCTATGGTTGCAAATAAATGTCGTGGCCATACTGATGTGATGCCACCGCTGATGTTGTTTATTAAACATTCGCAACGAGACGCCTGTCTTAAACACTAATTTTCTGTTTTGTTGAATGTTTTTCCATTTTAAATACGTTGAATCGGGTGTACTGTATTCTTCCGACCTTTCCGTCTTAAAATTGATTGCATAGAACTGAACTAATCATGCCGAAGGGAATGGTGTTGAAAAGTCAATCAAGGAAGTTGGTGGTAGGCCTGCGTGATTATTTTGAAAGGGACTATCAAAATGGTGGACCCTTTTTGCCATTGGATCCTGTGCGTGAGCGTGTTGCGAAAGCACTGGGTTGGTTCTGTGACAAATATAACTAAAGCTGTCTGTGGTAAAAGCAATTCCGAAATAAATGAAAGCCAAAAAATAAAACGTGACCTTTCGGAATAACTAATGTGGACGAATTCGATTTTGATGCAATACGACGTCACACATATAATTATTATTTGAGAAATGAATTCCCTACATTAAGAGCCCATCGAGCAAAATACTTCAAAACGATAGTCACTGTTAAGTGAAATTTTCCTTTATGGTTACAATAATTAATACAAAAATTATTTATTAAACATCACTAAGAATGTATTTCCTTTATTTCGAAGCAAAATAAATAAATATCTTAAGTTTCTGTTTTAAAAATTCATAAATGTCGACAAAATCCAAATTTGGTATGTTGCCGTTTAGTAAAATTTTATAGAAATTGGTTCAATTATTTCAAAACATGAAATTGATATTAATCTTATGATATAAGATATGATATGATATGATATGATATGATATGATATAAGAAATACTATTATATAAACATTCGTGTTATAAATACTCCTGTACAAATTTATACTTAATATCTTCCGTCCATTTTATTATTAAAACTCAATATAAAACGAATAAATATTCAACAATCAGTATCGTACAAAATTTGTGGCGATTTAAACAATTGTACGATTTGTCGCGCAAACGTTGCGTCCTGTCTACTTAATCACTGAACTAAACTCGCTTGTTTACACGAACGGCGAGTTTAGTTGCGGGTGTCAGGAGACGCGCGGGAGGGCAGCACTTCGGACTTAACTCGCCGAAACTTAGCTCGGCCGGCTACCCTGTTCAACTTAATCGTTAAATTGCTACTTAACTCGCTTATTGCCGTTCAAACTAGGTTCAAACTTAACTCGCCAGGTTCGCAAGTTAACTCGCTACTGTACTTGTCGAAGTGTAAATCGGTCTTTAGGCGCGCTTGTTTTCGTTTATAATTGTAGATTTAAACAAGTTTACATGTAGATCAAACGTCACAGATATTTTTAAAGCTTTTATAGTTTTTTTTTCATGCCAGTTGTACACAATTTCATGGTTGTATAGCGCCGTCTACAAGAGAATTTTTTCGAAAACTCAGAGATTTCCTATATAATCGGAAGAAAATCCAGAATAAGAGTAAAACTACAGTATAGTATTTTAAATTCAATAGATAGATACCAAATCAATGGTTAAGCTCCCATTTTAGAAGTTTTCAAATAACTTGGCAACTTTTAGGAAAAAATCTGGTAAATTAACCACCACCGCTCTTAGAAATACAGTTACGCCTCCAGGTTCTTTAAAAGAGTTTTACCATGGCAAAGTCAGAGCACATTGGCAGAATAGGTGAGAGTCTAGTTCGCTTTTCTTCTAGTACCCATACATATAGTCCCGCTAGGTTTTCTGCTGGTTCTTCTCTGGACAGAGGTTTTTTTCCAAACCAGTGGTAAATTAAAAAAAATACTTTCTATAAGTATTATTTATAACCTATATTGAAAAAAAAAAGTTTCTGTTTCTGATCTCTCGCTAAAGCTGTCTAAGGGAACTCCTGTCAGCCATCCCTCCCATCTCTGTACCGGTAGGACGATTCACTGAACCCTTAACGAGAAAGCCAATCTGTTAGACTGTGACACACACCTTTAACCGTCTCGCGGTGCGAGTGCTCCATGCCGGATGTGTGGTTTACACAGCGTTCGGTTCGCAAAGTACTTCTCTCCCTGGATGTCAACAAGTCAAGTGGATCTAATGGAGTCCCTCGTATTGTGCTGTAGGCGTGTGTTCCTGAATTGGCACCAGTTTTAAAGCGTGTTTTCCGTTATCATACTCACAAGGCTTAGTCCCGAATTCACGGAAAAAAGCTTTGGTCTACCCAATCCCTAAAAAAGGCGACCGCTCAGACCCATCTAACAGTTACCCTGTTTTCATCACCGCCTTATTTTACAAAATAATGAAATGCACTATAGACTTTCAGTCACAACACGGACAGAGACGATTTTCGTCGGAGTCGATCAGATGGTGATCTTCTGGTTTACTTAAATCATAGTTGGGCGGAGGCATTAGATTCCAAGGGGGAGGCACTGACTGTTCGTAATATCATTTCTCAATCGGGTTACTGTCTTATTATAGCGGGCCTAATATCGTTCTGTGGCTTCGGTCACGCATGATGAATTATAAAAGCAGCCCACATGTCTGTCCGAGGTGAAGGGCCGAACCAAAGTGGCTACCCCACATGTCTGTCCGAGGTGAACGGCCGAACCAAAGTGGCTACTTCAAATGGGCTTGATAAGTCCAGTTTGGATATATATTGGTGGAGCGCGGCGAAAGGGGTCCTCCCACCATTGCAGCCAAGGTGGAGTCACGGAGGAAGGGGAGAGTGTTGGTTTTGAGATGCGATCTATCTTTCGCAATTCTGGCGGGGCTGCACCATCAATGCGGTGGGGTCATGGATACAGGGGAATGTCGGTATTGGGACCACTCACTATATACTATATCTAGAGCCGTGGTAACTCTTTCTGTAAATGTAACAGAACGCGAGTAACCCGGGTTCGATCGCCGCCAGCAACAATGAAATTGTTAATTGCAATTTTAAGTGCTGATTTACCACGTGCTCGGCGGTGAAGGAAAACATCGTGAGGAAACCTGCATGTCTGAGGAATAATAAAAAATATTTCCTAGACAAAGTTCGCCAACACGCATTGGGACAGCGCGGCGGACACTCCCTTGCCCTTAAACCCTCTCAGAAATGAGGGGGAGGCCTGTGCCTAGCAGTAGGACATATATAGGCTGTTACTTTACTTTACTTTACTTTACTCTCTATACACTCCACCGTCGAAATTTGGTTGTGGTCAGAGCAAATCTGGGGTGGGAGGAGGGGAGCTTTGCGCAGGTAAATTTGGAGGCTGCGAAAAAAGCCGCGTCTTGTATTCTGGTACGCTTTTCTTGACATGGAGAAGAGGGGGGAGGTGAGTTGTCCTCTCCCGAGGGGCAACTTTCAAGGGCAAGTGGTGTTGGATGGGCCGCGGGTGTGTGCGAAAACCTTCCTGTAACACCACGAGTTGCAATTCTGACGTAGCCCGTCCTTGCCTTAGTTTTGGATATGCTTAGGCGTTTGGCCACGTAAAAAAAGATCCTTTTCTCAGTGGCAGTATACCTCTCACAACCTTAATCTTTACTGTCCATTTTTATATTTTTATCACTGCTCGTTGTGTTCTGTTTTTTTTTTATAATTATTAACATAAATTAATCAGGTTAACGTCTTCCACCTTTGATGCTGCTGCCTGTTGCCGGTGTGAATATTTATCATCTAGCGTAAACGAAATAGTTTTACTGTTATTTGTCGTAACCAACGGAATGAAATGGGTGATGAATTATTTTACGTACCACATGACTAAATCGTATACATTTCGGTAAGGTAAGGTAAAGTAAGTTTAGCAACACTATACAAGTCTTAACACCGACAAATCCCAGCGGAACAGAGAGAATTTTCACGCATTTCTGTTTCATAAATGGCATATAGCTAAAAAGTACAAAAAATATATTTTTAATTTTATATATTTCTAATTTATTTGAAAATAGTTCTAAAAAAATTCATGAAATTTCAACTTTTTAAGCCCTTCAAATGAGAAAATTAAAGCATTTCTAAAAAAAGTGACCAGATAAGATTACTTTCGACAATATGGGAATAAATGTGATCTGAATACTTTTCTTGATACTGTTATAGTTTGTACATAGCATAGGCATGTTTAACGCCTAATAGAGATATTAATTTAAACACCAAAATAAAATTATAAAGTAGTTCCAAAAATCTCGAATTTCACTTTAAATAAATGTAAAATATGTTTCACTTTTTCTTTTTTAAATACTACAAAATATATTTGTTTTGCTATAAATTTTGCAAGAATACTAATTTTTACAAGACTGGACCCTTAATATTAATTTTATTAATATCTAGGCTACACTACAGCTCCACCACATAATAAGTACACAAATTCTAATTTCTTTTTCGACAGTTAACCAATATATTGCATCGCGAATTTGGTCCATAATTAAATCATTTGTTAATAACGTGACTTTGGCGCCACCTTTTATACCCTAATATATTTATAAGCTATCGTTTTGACAAACACTATATATCCTGTGAAAATAAGTCGAGTCATTCTAAAGTAACACGAATAATAAATAGTAAAACAATCACAGATCCACAGACAAATCATTTTTATTATAACCAATATTTGAGTGATAAAACTTTAAGTTTATAATATACTATTACTAGTTTGAGAGGCAGACGTTGTTCTGCCCTTTTCGACGACCCTTTGTCGTGTCCTATTAAAAATCCTTAAATTCGCAAAAAAAATTGTAGTTCACTCATCTGCAAAAAAACTATCCTATCTCTCAAGTTGGTTCAAACTGCACACGGTGTGCAAATTCGAATAAAATCGGTTGAGTAGTTTATGAGTCACGTTTGTGAGTGACACGTTTTTTATGTATATTAAGATTTATAACTTTTCAACATAAAGAGAGCAATTTTAAATGCTTGTAATAATATATGTTGAACTTATTTAGCCTCGTTTCGATCCATGGTTCATATTATACTATCCACATAGTTTCAAAGTTTAACCTTACTGAAGCGAAACCTGCAAAAGTTTTTAAATTGTGTGTTACAAAACTTTTATATTATATCTAACCAGTTCACGTAGTTTATATTGATTAAGTTTGTTCATAATGATATACCTTTATTTTATTTTATTTATTTAAAGAAACTTACAGCTCTGATATTACATTTGAATGTAAGGTGAATATTAACAATACATTAGCCAGAACAGTTTCCAACGATAAGAATTACATTGCGAAAACTTTAGACATAATTAAATGAAGTACATATTTGTGTTTTTCAAAGAGAAAAACATACTTAATGCATGCCTAATAGCAATGTAAGTAAAGGTAATTTTATATTCAGAGAGAGAACAAGAGGTACACACTGCGCTTAAGCGTGATCAACTTGCTTAATAGATGAAATATAACCACTTAGTTTGCAGTTAAATATATCAATATGGTTATATCGTTCATTGTGTTTAATATTAATATCAATGCACATTACGGTTTCACGCGTTTGAATCGTGTTTGCGCAACGAATTTCATATTCTAACTAAATATATTAGAGGGGAAACAATTTGAGTATTTCATGAAATTTGCGTAAGTGTTCCCAAAAAAGTTGATTCTTCATACGCAACATGTCCTACGCATAATCCCACGACACGCAGTATATTATATTCAGTAGCATACCACCGCTTGGACTGCAGTGTTCCTGTTAGAAAACTATAGAGAGCCATTACAATTTCAAACTGTAAGGTATACCGGCATTCTATCTTAGTCCTCAGAGGTGACAAGGTACCTCCTTGTTTCAAGAGGCTCTCGACCAGAAGTCGCTCCCGAGCCTTTTCACTACTGGGATCACTCATTTGATTCCCAAAGACCACGATACCACAGGCCTGCGTAAATACCGCCCCATCACGTGTCTATACATCATATACAAGATACTAACATCCATTTGGTGCGCGGAAATCATTTTTCACCTGGACTCTAATAAGGTGATGTCGTTCGCTCAAAATGGATGTTGGAGCGGTGGTCGTGGTCGTGGTCGTAAGTAAAGAACCGGGGACCATTTTACTGGAAACGAGGCATTTCATTTCAGTCATCATGGGTGACAACGCACCTGCATTTTGATTTTTAATCGAGAATAGATTTAGATGTCGTAAAGCGACAATTAAAAACAAAAGAACCTAACCTAACAACAACGAAACAACAAAAAAAAATAATTTATTTAAAATTTTAAAAGATATTTACAGTTTTTTATATAAAAAAAATGAAGATGATGATGGGTGACGTGAATTACAATTATTTTTTTTAAATAACAAAGAAAAATGAGTACTGAAACGGAGCCCGAAGACCAAGGTGGCACACCGCGCTTGGCAGTGATGCTCACCGCTCACGGAGTATGCACAGGCTATGCCTGTGGTAGGTGCGCAGCGCCTGATCTAGGCACACGCAGCATCTGGAGTAGGCACACGCAGCGCTTGAAGTAGGCACACACAGCGCCCGGACTAGGCACACACAGCGCCCGGAGTAGGTATACGCAGCGTCTGGAGTAGGCACACGCAGCGCCCGGAGTAGGCACACGCAGTGCTTGAGAGCAAGCACGCACAGCGGCTAAAGATAGCGCGGGCACTAGTAGGTGGAGGCGTAGGCGTGGCTAGACGACGACTTCAGATGAAGGCAGAGGCTTGCAGGATCCCGGGGCAGTGCGGCCCCGGGATAAGGCCTTTAGGAGATGCTTCTAGTATGAAAGCTGAAGCGAGACTGACTGTATTGGCCGATTGTTCGGCTTTTATACTTTTTTTAGAGAGCTCCGCGCTCGACGACGGATCTGAGATAAGAACGGGAAGTTATTTAAATTAAAAGCAAACTTTTGTAAATGGCCAAGAAGAAAAGAGTATTTTTGTGGAAGTTTTGAAGTAAAAACATCAGATCGCTAACGAATTTGAATAAAAATTGCCATGACAACCAGATAAACAACGATGTCAAAACATGTCAAATTTTGGTTTCAGGCTCGTAATAGAGAAACAGCAAGATTTAAGTGAAAAATGAGATATTATTGATATAGGAAAAAAGGTAGCGCAACAGCGCGCACGAAGCCCGAAATTGCAGAGTTACGGAGAACTAAATAAAAGATCGAAAAAAGATAGACTCCATTGACACCGATTTAAAAAGTGCTGATAGCGTGAAAATACGAAGTGAAAATGATTTGTTATTGTGTTCTTATGGTTTAAAAACGTTACAGAATCCTATGGAAATAAAGGTGATGCAAAATATCCAGTTTTGAGGTGAATGCAGAAAATCAAAAACAGAATGGAAAAATAAATTTAAAATAGTGTAAAATTATATGTAAGTAGCATAACACTACAGTCTATGGGTCACGGCATCCACTTACCATCTGGTGGACTGTGTCCTCGTTTGTCACCCTATCCTATAAAAAAATTGTAAATGTACTAGCGATCAATCCCGGCTTTACACATGTGATTTCTGAATCTCGACAACAGTGTCATCTACCAGTTCCAATGGTGAATCAAAACCATCCAGTATTACTCGAAAATGGCTCTACTGATTTCGTTAAAATTTTTTGTGTATAAACCATCGAGGAACTCAGTCAAACAACTGAGTTCCTCGATGGTTTACAAGTGGATACACAAAAAATTTTAACAAAATCAGTCGAGCCATTTTCGAGGACTTACGAAACTTACGTACGGCAATTGATTTTTATATACGAGTGTATATATTATATGAAACCATATTATATTAAGATACTTTGTAATACACAATCTTATTCATAGAAAATTATAACAAGTGAAAAACTGGTTAAAATCAGGTTAAGCAAAGCGAAGTTTTAGATACGATGAAGTTTGAACTATAAAATACCAGAATAAGGGTAGCTGTAATGAATTGGTTCGACGTTTAGCAGTTCCTGTTTGCTTGTCTTGAAAAGGAACTAATAAAATTAAAAAAAACGCAATCCTTTTCGAAATAGTGTTTTTAATTATTCAAGATGATAGCGAAATTGATTGCCATTCGGGTGAGTTTCCGAAATCCGCCTCCTCTTTTGTTTATGAAAACCAAAGTTAAAGCAGGAAATTTAATGATAATTAAAAATTGTTCGTGCACATGAAAATGCAAAGAAATTGTGAGTAATAGGACTTTTATCATTTTAGTGTACAATACAATAATAGGTACTATAGTACAGTATAATCTAGATACTTTCGCAATTGTGTTTGTAGTGTTCAAATTGACATGCGGTGTTTTATAAATTAAATAATAAATATGAGGTCACGGAAAAATTACATCGTATTTTATATACAAACTCAAAAATTTTTTTCAAAGTTTAATAACAATTATTTATAACATAATTGCCATTTTGTTCGATAACTTGTTGCTGTAGAAGTCTTGGGATTTTTGATCAAAAAATACGATAAGTAGTTTAACAGTCCTTTCTTAATTTCAACCTAGCTACTCAAAGAATTCTGAAGAGACCGAAACAGTTAAAAATCTGAAGGTGAAAGGTCAGGCCTATATATTGGATGCATTAACACTACCCAACCAAAACCTCTCAATTTTTAGTTGCCAAATATATGAGTAGTCTGGCGTTATCATGGTGAAAGACCACTCCTTTTCTAGTGATCAATTCCGGCCCTTTTTTTCTCAATTTCTTGCTTGAGTCTCATTAGATTTTGGCCGTAGAAATCTGAATCGATGGTATTGGCCGGGGGTAAAAGCTCATTATAAACAATGCCCTTCAAATCCCACCACACACACGGCATCACTTTATTGCGTGTTAATCCGGGTTTCGTTACAGTCTCTGGCGCTAGATTACTCTTTAACCATGATTTTTTGGCACATTCTTGTCGCAGATGATTCATTTTGCATCAACAGTAATCAATATTTTCAAAAGTATTTCGGTTTCTTTACGTTTCAATAGAGAATCGCAAATGAGTACACGATTCATTAGGTTTCTTTCAGTGAGCTCGTGTGGTATCCAAATATCGAGTTTTTTTGTATAGCCAGACTTTTTCAAACGGGTCAAAACTGCTTTTGGTCAATCTTGAATTACTTCCGCCGATCTTTCCTATTATTTTCAGTCAGTATAATGAAAAATGTTTAATCAATCGGATACGTTAATATAAGAAGTTAATTTAAAAAAGAATAAAAATGAAAAAACTAACAAACATTTAGTAAAAAAAGGAAATTTCCTCCTAAGAAAAATGTTTACATTGAATATTAAATTCTGAAAGAATTTTTAATTAACAATTATTTACAGTCTGAGTTTTTACAGAGTTTCTTTAATGTTTGGAAATGAATAAGTAATAGCGTTCAGTTGAATTGTTAACTTCTAATTGACAAGAAATATTAATAAATAAAGAAATCTAATTGATTGAAAAACACACACAAACACACACACACACACACACACACACACACACACACACACACCACACACACAAACACACACACACACACACACACACACACACACACACACACACACACACACACACACACACACACACACACACCACACGAACGCGCACGCAC